>CM074199.1:10781541-11381541 GCA_037179385.1 Holothuria scabra
GCCGCAAATCAATGTAATTGATGCGTTTTCAGTGCAAGTTCTACCAATGTACCAACGAATTATTAGAAATGACCGTTGGGTCAACCCATGTGATCACGGCTGTCTCAAAGAGTCCGTTTTAGTTCCCATATCCGGCTCTATGGCCCTGGTACTCTCAAATTTCTACTTAGACCGAGTAAATTTTGATATTACTATAGTCGTATTACTGCTATACTACTCACAAAAATATCTCGAATAGTTGATAACTGCGTTTACACTAGTTTAGGCCTACACTATGCCCTTGTCAAATCAAATTTTAAATTATGTTAACTACTCAACAGGCACATGAACCGAAATCTTGTCAAAACTTTGACTGTACTCGGGTGATAAATGAGAAGAATATTTTAATTTCTGAAACCACAATTCTTGTCAAATATATTTTGACAAGATCACGGTTCGTTACACAATTGATTAGATGCTTTTAGATAGTATTTCAGAATTGTTGGTGGGGTTCACTTTTAGCGACTACGCCTATGGAGAAGTCCACCCACTGTTTTGTCTTCCGTTTTTTGTTTTTTTTTCTTTTGCTTTGCTTTGCTTCTGCTAACTGAATTTTGGGACACGGTCGGTTCTCGTCTTTAAATTTCAAAGAAATAATCATTCGGCGAAAACCCAGGGCATGATCACCAGTCATATTTATTATAGGTTAGGCGTAAGTTCAATCACTCCGTGCCACAGTGCGATGTCGGGGCACGTCTGTTTTAATCTACTAATTGGTTTACTTTAACTTTGTACAAATTTACTATTATCTGTTAGTATCGCACCAACAATTATTTCTCAACTTCCTATCACAGT
Organism: Holothuria scabra; assembly: GCA_037179385.1. Lineage (NCBI taxonomy): Eukaryota > Metazoa > Echinodermata > Holothuroidea > Aspidochirotida > Holothuriidae > Holothuria > Holothuria scabra. The sequence goes on from CM074199.1 coordinate 10,782,376, forward strand.
AAACTTATCAGTTAGGTGGCCTCTGAACACTTTGACCGGGTAAACGACTCGGTCATAATATGTGACTTCACATATTTCTCTTCCGCCATTCCGCGTTTGTAGCAGATCGGAACAATTTGGTAAATGAAATCACTGGCTACGAGAGCGTTTATAAAACCGCTGTTCTCCCCGTTTCATTCACCCATTGTTTACTTGCAACATTCAGATTTACACAGCATACCAACGTAAAACATACCTATATACTTTTTAAACACATTTTTGCTCAAAGTTTCTCAACATAATTTATGCAAACATAAAGCACATTTTCAGCATTCTTTAATATTCTATATTAGAGTTTCTTTTTCGGTATTTTATTACCTGATTTATGTGTTAATTTATACAGAGTGTTTGCGAATTGCGGTCAAGAGGTCTTGCATCGCTTAACCACTTCATAGAGGAGATACTGCACCGTCAAAAAACTGGAATAATGTAGAACCAATTACCATAACGACTTCTTGCCTGCAAAGTTCACGGTACTTACAAGTAGGCCCGGAATAGAAGGTCATAGGAAGACACTGGACCTAGGTTTTATTATTATTATTATTATTTGAGGGGTTGCTTTTTGGGAGTTTTTTTTTTGGGGGGGGGTTGTTGTTTTGAGTCTTGTGCCTCAACTCCTAAACTTCTAGTTTAATCGCGTGCATGGATAGTAGCCCATTACAGCTATAGGTCTACAGGAACGAACTTAAAATGAATGCTGATGAATATTGCAATGTCTTTGATACATTTAGCGTCACGGCAATACGTGCATGGGTCACACATAGTCGCCAGATTTACATAGGGACTGCTAAACAGGGATTTGCCATCAGTGAAATTAAAATGGACACTTGGACTAGTGGACTTTACTGCATTGTAGTTGAAAACAGTCGAAAACGTTAGTTGTAACATTTTACGTTACAAATGGTTCAATCCGAATCCTGCTTAGGGCTAAGTTTCCCATCCAATTGTAATTTTCCTCTTTCAATATAAGGCATGTGTATGTTGAGTATTACATGAATGTCTCCATGCAGTTATTCAATGTTGCCTTCATTGGCTGATGTTTATCTATATATGTGTGTGTGTTTAACGTATTTTAGACCTGCTTTTTGTATCTCTTCGGTGATCCAGCCATTCGCATAGCACAGTTTTTTTTTATAGGGTTAAAAATAAGAAACCATCAGACTCTCGATGTACTAAAAGCAAACCTTGAAACTGACTCGTATAGTATCTTTGGGTCATTGAAATCTTAGATGCAGTAGTAAAGTTAAACAGATGAAACATAAATGAACATACTTGTTGCACCAGGGAGCTGTTATCTGACCTTGGTTGCACGACGGTTTTAAAAAGGCCTTCTTTTTCGCTTAAATATACTTAAACATGGCAGTTACATCGCCGGGGGATTGGTGCACAGACTAGAAACACAGTGACAGAGGGTTTGACAGCGGTAATGGATTAATGTCTTAACTAAAATATATTGCAAAAAACTAGGGTAGATTTGCAAAACAAAATTAAAAGATTAACATTAAGGATTACGGGAATTCTGTAAACTAACTTACAGAGCTTTCCTCAATCCTCATGTTTCTTTTTTACTTTTTGTTCTCTAAATTCACAACGGGCCATATTTACAGCTGACTTATATAACCGATTATATAATCGCTTAGACGATATCTGACGGCTACATGGAGTGCAAGAAAGTCCATGAGCTCATTGTCTTTGTGTAAACAACATATGTTTTTAGATTGTTTACTTTTTATCAACTCAATGAACCTCATTAGTGTTCGTATTCCATGGAAGAGTTTGCTTTCGCCATGTGTTTGTACCTCATGAGGGCTCTGATGTATTTTAATGTATCAACGAACTTTAAACTTTCAAAATAACACAGTAAACCCGACCCGTACATCACTTGGTATACTAGCGAAACGGGATAACACTGCTTGCTTTGAACTTCATTTTGTTTCAATGTGGGTGCTTTGGGTATCGTATGATGCTTTAATACCGGTGCCTCTCAGCTATGGTAGTCACGGTAGTACTTCCATAAAATTCAGTTAAGTGGAACTTGGTTCAATAAAGATACAGGTACTGAGTTCCACCCCCGATGCACACAACCAGAGTAAGCTATTATCTGTAGGCTGGGCACATTAATGAAGGAGTTTCACTTGTCTGGCGATGTCCCTCACCCTTTAAAATTTGTTTTTTTTTTCTTTTTAAAGTTTAGGAAAGATGCAAAATGTTGTGAGCTTTTCGACTTTAGCAGAAATAATCTAGAAAGTTTAATTGAGTAGTGGTGGTCATAGAGGTCGTAATATTTTTATCCTTCTGTGAGATAATGGGCCAATCGTAAAGACGAAGGCTTGGTAGGGGATCTTGGGGTGTAGCTCCAGACAAAATCGATTAAGAGAGTTCCAGTTAATTCAAAATGATCTATCTGTTGGTTCGAGTCTCCATTGGAAACAAAGATTAGGTTGATGAATAAGCCGGCGAAAAAAGATAATTATCTACGTACACAAAGATGACTGATTAATGACTACATGTTTGCTGCACGAGTTCCAAAACACGAGTGACCAAGTTTGCAGCTCGGGGCTTGCAAAGCTCGAGGAGTTCGGGACACAGGCAGTCCCCTGATTGGTCAAAAGTTGTGACGCACCAAATTAAATGAATATAAATGAGTGTGCTGATCTAAGTGACCCAATGAGGCTGTAGAAAATAAAATTGGCCACACCTTGAAAATATCCATGGATACAGTATAATACAATATACAGGATACTTGGAACTAGGATGAGGTGGTTTGTCACGTTCACCGGTAACACGTGACTGCAAACGGGAGGAACCCTGGGAATCTAGGTCAAAAGGGAGAGTTGCTGGTAAACGACAAGATGGCGTCTGTGTTAAAGGTAATAGAGGGTGCACCATACTACATAACACTTCAGTGACACGGTCTATTCATTTGACTAGACTTCTGGAGTGAGCATGCCCCCTCGTCTCCTCAAACTGTCCAATGTTCACAATGATTATCTGGTATCCTGCTTGCAGAGCTTATCTTATCTCGGTGTAGTCCCATATGTGAAACATTGTCAATATAGATGACATAACTGTACGCCCTCTACTTGAGTGAAAAATTTGAAACCATAATTATGACTCGGCGACATGGCTTTAGAACCTGTATCTCAGCCTGGCTAGAAGGAGTGTTTCTCTTAAATGCCTGCAGTTTAAAGACAGTTTACTCTTCATCAGGGATATGGTAACATTCGGGCGTTGCGCAAGTGACGGTGTTTCTCAGTGGCCTACGCAGGTATCGTGAAGTGGGGGAAGAGTGAATTGAAGATATAAGGAAGGGGTGTAAAGGGGACACAGGAAAGTTTTCGTCATCGAAAACGCACCAAACAAACTGAGTCTTCTAATGACGAATTTGAAGGTAAATGGTGAACTGGGAACGCCATGAACAGAATGCCGTTTGTTTGATGATTTCTAACTCACAGTATCTTAGTAGTTCCCATATAGGGTTCAAAGGTCGCTTTGATTGTTCGCTTTTCTGGGAAAGGGGTCTAAAGGGAGGGGGACATTTCAAACATTTTCTCTTTTTTTAGCAAACTAGGATGAAAAATTACACTATTTCTGAAACCAATGGGACTGCCCAGCCGAGTGAGAATCAACGGAGGGGGCTCTCAAATAGGACCCACCAGTTGCGCGAGACACAAGCGCTGCCAAAAAGTTTTCATTACGTGTCATTGTCGTCTAGACATACGTACCCTCCATAAAGTTGTTTTTCAAGCTGAATATTAAGGAACCTCCTGATTTTTCGTCGCAAGGCATGAAGAGATAGTATTTAGGAAAGTTAAAATACCCAGACAAAGCTTGAGAAAAGACTACATCCCTTAAAAATGGACCACTATCTCCAAGTAGCTAACTCGCTGTGCGCGAATCAAAGATAGGTCACTTTCTACAGTCCGAAGTCATGATAAGAACAAGCGCGGATCCAGAGTGGGGCGGGGGAGACTGCCCCTTAGGTCGATTAGGAAAAAAATATAAAAAATATAATAAAAAACAAAAAAAGTAAAATCAGATCTAAATCACACCTTTTGTGAGACATTTCCGGTATACAGTTCGGGAGATAGCCGCTTTTGGGAGAAAATTAGTATTACCCCGATTGGGGGAAAATTTGCTTGTCTCAACGGTATGAATATTTATGAACACTAAGTGTCTACCTCTTCACAATCGCCGAATTGTTTAATGAATGTGTGTATATTCAATTGTGAGGTAATAGTTAAGATATAAAAAACGAAATTACCATGGATCTTCAACTACGTATTTACAAACATATATTTTGGCACGACCCACTTGCACACCTTTAAGTGAAAATGGTGTACAAAACTTGCGGCTGCGTGGAGTCTATAAACTAAGCTTAGGACAAAGAACGTAGCAAAATTGCTCAACTTCTCATAATCGGCGTGGTGAACAACCAAACATGACGCAGCTTTTTTATTCCCCAATCAACAGAGTTTTTTAAAATGCCCAAATTTCTCTTTCCTAAAATCGATAAAAGTTGCAAGGCTGTTCAAGTTGAACGTTATCTCCGTTGAATTTGCGCGGTAGGATCGCAATGCATCGTGTGAGATATTTGAAAATGGCGCCACCCATTGGCAAAATAATCCTCCAATCGGGTGAAAATTGATTTCCCCTGAAAGAGGTTATCTCCCGAACTGGTATATGAATGCAAAGACCTCGGTTCAGTTGAAACTGAATCATCTTTGAAGCAACTGGACGCTTATTTAAATGTCTAAATTCTGTGTTTACACACACCTTCGATTTTAGAACTGCAGATAGGCCTATCTGGTTGACTTGGGACGAAAAGTGGGTTTTTACTAAAGTGAGGTCCAAACGTATGCCGGACTGTCTTATGTTGCTCTAACGTAACACCAATCAATCCAACCGCCGGACTACTCAGTAACTAATGACGGTGGTAAGGCCTATGTTAACTTTAAAGAAATTTCCACGGCCACTAATTATTTTTCAATTGACGACTTCTAGTATTCGTAAAACTAGCCTGAATACATCAAGTTATGCCAAGCCAGACCAAGGAGACATGTATAGCTACAGCAACCTCCGAAATACCATACCATCAGAACTATTTGTGGCAGACTAGAGGCACAAACAGCCTGACACTGTCAAAAAATCACCTCACACTTTCTTGTTACTGCACCTCCCTCCTTGTTCACTCCCAAATGAGCGTGAACATTATGATATGAACGCGGGTTGGTGACATTCGTGGGTGAGGTGGGGATCGGATAGTGGTAGAGTATTTGCTTCTCATGAAAGAGGTTTGAGTTCGATTCTGAGGTCGAGTTCTCCCAAAGACTTTAAAGATAGAACCTTTAGCTGTTGTAAGTAGTGTTTCGTATAAAGCAGGGAAAACAATGTCGTGCCCACAACTGCATGGTAAAAGACCGAAGGCATCGCCAGGTCAAACCCTATCTGACTATCTCCTTCATGTTATTTCCTCGACAAGCCGATTTCCTCCAATACTTTCAGGGGTTAGGTTACACCCTCTTCCGATACTAACGCTAATTTGAGTAGTTTTTTTGTTTATTATTTTGTTTAGTTTTAGTTTTGAGATTATTATTTACAGTGGAAGATAAAGCCACCCAAATTTTCCCTACACTCCAACCTAAAGGTATCCCTGATTTCGTCTCTCTATAGAATATTGTTCGTTCCTGAAACAGGGAAAAAATAATAATAAAACACAATTGGAACAGAAGAAAGAGGAAAAATTCTTGTCAATAAGCGAGTTAAGGAATTCTTTTGGCGCATCGAATTGTGGGGCACAGCGTGGGATATACAAAACCGAACTCAGCACAGATGTTCGGCATTCTCTTGTTTTCGTGCAGTGTGTACATAAAACACTAAGCCTAAATATAAGTGCCTAGCCCATACTCGAACGAAAAATGGGTGCTACCCCAATGTTAACGCGGACTAAATGCATTTTTTTTACACGGAAAAGACAATTTAGTCAGAGTCTCCTGCACAACGCCAAATCTGAGATTCTCCCTCATGTTAGGGATGGATTAAGAAAAAAAAATATACCACCAAATTTCATGCATACTCAAATTTCGGGATTGGTTAGTTTATATTGACGATTTAAAGGATTCACGCGCGCATGTGCATAGCCCCAAAACGAATTACCGAACTCGCTAGTTTAAAAAAATCGACATATGAACATAAATTTCAAAATTACTGTTCGTAATTTAAAGGTCATGTGAGATGACGAACATGTGTATTCAAGTTAAAAGCAAAACACTAAGGAAATATTCGTGATTCCCATAAATATCCATTAAAAAATGACCATTTTCCCTGACAATTTCTGATTAGATTTTCATCATGAATAAACATGAACTAAATATGCAAATCTTGCGATGTCGAAAGGGTGTCGTTGGGTAGGACATGTCCTATATCGCTAATTTCATCCTTTGTTTTTGTAATTTTCAGTTCAATGACAGTTGTAACATTGCTATGTCCTAAGATATACTAGTATGTTGAGATAACTCCTGTGGATATTCGCTTAGGAAACTTTACCCCTAACTGCCCACTGGAGTAAACTCATTGGGCTTTTTGCTGACATGTCACATTCCCTTTAATGCAAATGGGAAGCACTGTGAACAATGAAACTCTTTGATCACCAAAAATGCCCTAAATCCTGGTCTGGATGATAAAAAATAAAATGTTTGGAGCATATTCATATCCCCTTCGAAGTGGTGTGGCAACTTGGGAACATTCAAAGGGGAAAGTGCCACTAGTAAAAAGCATTGATGGTCATCTTGTTTCATAAGTGACTCCTGAGAATCATCTAACAATAGATTCCCCCCCCCCCTCGTTTGTAAAATGTACTAAGAATAAGGGCTTAGTATACATATACCATATTTAAGTCTTAAATGTCATGTAACATGCTTTCAAATTGAAAAAAAGAAGTTTCAAAATAAGTTTAGGACAACTACTTTGCCCTTCATGTGGTGTCTATTGCTTTAATGAAGTTAAAATACGCATTTTAAAACCCAAATCTTTAAACGTCATACAGTTCAAAATCTTGCAACCTTTAATGATTCTAGACCCTTTCTGAGTCATCTAAAATTCCCCTTTGTCAGGGTTTGTGGCAGGCACAACCATACGGTTTATTTCTAGTTTCCGGTTCAACTACATATAGTTTAATATGCACCGAGCGTACGGCGCCTTAATATTGAATCGCAACACCCTCCGCCCATGCTCTACAAAAAAAAAAAAAAAACTCTGCATCTTTTGGAATTGATGTTAAATCAAATAGTAGAGTCAGATGAAAATTTTTCTACCCACCCTTTTCGAACAAAATGTAGTTGGGATGACTACAGACTGTCTTCAAGGGATTTGAAATTTGTTTTAAAGTCGAATAAGATTTAACAAATATTTTGACGTAGGGTGTTTATTATTGACAAGGTATGTTCTTCATGTAAGCTTTCATTTCATATCACAAAGAACGAGGAATTCTGGCTTAAATCAACCTTACTTTTATGTCACTTGAACTTTGCTCGGAGAGTCGTCGAGCTTTTTAATAAAATGCACTGCCTTACAGCTAAACATATTGAAACACACACCTTTTTGGTAAATTCGAGCATACCGTTTTGAGATATTGATCGAAGCATTTTTACAGTTTTAAAGTCGCAGGCCTAAACTTGAAGAACCAAGTTTACAAAACGTACGTACCTCCTGTAGTTGTAGTCGTTTGTATTGTTATAGAAGTAATACGGCAAAAACATTCAGTCCCATGCTATCATAAATTACTGTTAAATCAACTCGGTTATGGTTGCTCCTTCATTAGATTCATACAGTGCCAAGGTAAGGACTGATTCTATGTTTAGAAATATAAACTTGGAATCCTGTTGTTGTTATTGCTGTTCAGTGTTGCTTTCTTTGCTTAATGTCTCACTTTGCATTTTAAATCTTAGTACCTTCAATAACAGGTCTTTCTATTTGTTGTAAAATGCAAACTTTTGTTTCGGTTTGTGTGTAAGAACGGTAGAATTACACTTCCGCTGATGAAGAATCGTGATCCTGTAGACCAAGAATGTAAGGATATAGACACCCTCAAGTAACTTGTGGTAGTCAATATTGCATAACAGATAACGATTTATTTTGAAGCCTGATAACTATAAGGAAAAAATATTGTGATCCCTTTCATTCAGTTATTGATACGGAATGTGCGAATAAATGAAGTCTTTTTAGAGGGACATATTGCGTTTAATATGCTCCAACATGGTATTAAAAGTAAATAGCTCTAGTCATTTTCAAAGCATTCGGTCTCAAGAAAAAAACCCAGCAATAGCCTTATCTCCTCAAAATATTATGCACAAGAAGAGTTACGGAAATTGCATTTTTGAAATTTTGAAAATTTAGGTGAACAAATTATTCTGGAGCAAAAAACACCTAAACTTCTCTCTGAGGGAAACTTATTTCGTGAAAAGAAGGCTACCATACTGCCTCATTTGTAGTTATTTATCACTCTTTGCCAATTAATATTGGTTTTAATAGGTTGAAATTTCCTTGTAAAACAAACGCAATATTTCCCTCTAATGCTACAGTCACATGCTACGATGTCCTTACAGGTACCCGGCCGGGCACCGGCAGGACCTAAATCGGCCAGACATCGGCGACATCGGCAGGCGCCCTGCAGATGATCGGCCTACGAATTTGCGTCGCCGGCCGATTTTTAGACATCGGGTGGCGCCCGGTGAAATTTTAGCGCTTAGTTAAAATTTTCAGATGAGTCGCCGACGTCGGTGGGACATCGGCGCCGGTGGATACATCGCCGAGGCACGGAAAAAGTATGTATATCGGCGGGCACCCGACCGGACATCGCCCGATGTGAAGGGCGACCGTCAGATGCCCGGTCGGCACCGGCCGGGGACCGGCAGATGAGTTAAATCGTCAGGGTGCCGGCCGATGTCCCGTCGGACATTTGCCGATGCCCTGCTGGTGTTCGGCAGGTGACCTGCAGACGTCCTAAGGGACACCGGCCGGAGCCCGGCGAAATTGATGGAGAAACCATCGGCCGGGCACCTGGCGGCGCCCGAGCGGCTACCGGAGCAATGTGACCACATGAAAGATGTCGGTGAGATTTGGTTAAAATCCCCCGGCGCCCGGCCGATGTCCCCATCGGCCGGCGCCCGGCGGTAATGTGACTGAGGTATAAGGCGGTTGCAGTGTGTGTAAAGCGGTGGTGGATAAAATAGACAGTCTTCACATCAGAAGTGAAGTTACAAGACATCCTTTATAGGAACATTGATTTACCAGACTACGCTCACTTCTTCATTTATAGTAGTTTGTAACTATCTTTTTCGTTCTTACCAGCTTGTTAGAGTGAGATATTGTGTCCATGCAGAGTCGTTCTATTACCATTTTTCATTACATCTTTTCGTCACAATCTTTTTCAATCGTCTTTTCTCCCAGTTGCTGAATTTGGGATTTAAGGTGCACGTGCATGATGGGCGGTTCATTATATTCTTCTTTACTTTATTGTGGGATTTGTCTGAATGTTCAGACATATTGTTCTGTGGGTAGCTGGATGTCTGGGGTGTTCAGGAACTTTTTGGCCCAGGGTCCCCGGTGAGCCCTTTACTCAATTTCATTTACCCATTACTATCTTCTCCTACAGATTCCCTCGTACACATAAGGAGCTTCCTACGATACTGTTCTCGCTGCTTTCAGCTTTTCGAAGTCTAAAGCACAAGACGGGCAATAGCCTTAACAGCCCATTTTGTGAATTATAGCCACTTCCCTTCAATTAATGGGGAGGGAGGGTACTTGAATCCTGGGTTTTTTTCAAGACACGTGGGGTGTGGGTATTTCAGTGTGATCACGATTTCTTGGCCCAAGATCCCCTTTGGGTCCTTTAGCACATATTTTGCTATTTTACCGGCTTTTGTCTCCTTAAGGCTCTCTTGCACACTGCTGTTGATGGGATGTGTGTATTTTAATTTTTGTTACCATGAGGCATGTTGGATCTAAAATCTATGATGCGCTCTACGAACCATGTTGTCATTCTTGTAAAATAGGTAACGTTTTCCTTCTTTTAATGACAGTAGAGTTGACAGCATGTAGCAATGGTTCTCGGTTAGTGTTCTGCGTAAGGGCGATTGTATAAATTTCATCCAAACATGTCCTCCTTGTGCAAGTAGTCTCGTATATTTTGATGGTTTGACGCTTGGTTTCCGTGTTGGAGATCTATATGTACTATTCTGGAAGTTGTGTTTAAAAGTCCCACCAGAGCCTTATTGAGTGGTTCACATTTTGACCTCTGCAACCTGCCTTAAGCTTCTTTGATTTTTCTGCTCAGTGCACAAATTACACTAAATACACTACAGAATCTTGTTGCATCATTGAAAGCTGTCTTTGGAGTGTTAGAGATTGGATTTACTTTTTAACTAATATGTTACCCGTATAAGCAGAGTCACAGCAAAGTTTTTGAAATTACGAAAAGAACATGTATTTATTTCGTATTTATACCGCATCATACATGGTACATTCTTTAAGTATTGAATTATGGTCACTAACAGTGAATTGTATATATGTATCCTTGAGTTTAATTTTATGTGATTAAGTAGGCTATGTAAGTGAAAATGTTCTTGGCACACACAAAACTGAGCATTGATTAGAGGCTTTAATGACATGATGCTATCTCAAAGTTCCTCTCTGCTTGACAAGAAAGAGTTCTCGAAGAAAGATTTGATGAACTTTTACCATTAATTATTTCCATTGCCATTGAAAAACTGTGATGTAAAGTGTTGCACTGTGTTGGTATTTATTTTGCTTATTCTGTATAAACTGATTAGTCTTTATTACTCATCACAGTTTACAATTGATGAGTGATCCTGATCAGAGGCGGAAGATCTGTGGCTATGTAGGTGAAAATGTTCTTGGCACACACAAAAACTGAGCATTGATTAGAGGCTATAATGACATGATGCTATCTCAGAGTTCCTCTTAGCTTGACAAGAAAGAGTTCTCGAAGAAAGATTTGATGAACTTTTACCATTAATTAATTTAATAGGGATTTGAAGCTTTTCCATTACATATTAACTGTGTCATGGTTTTAATGTTACTTCTACAATTTAATGGTAACGAATTGTTTTCGCCTCATCTTATTATGAAAAAACGATTTCGAATTTCTTGTTCCTGGTGACTAATTAGTTTGATACTCAGAGCACTGGCGAATGATGGTATTATAATTTGACGTGGTCGGATTAGCAAATTAAGTCATAGAGCTCAACACAAGTGATTTAATATGATTGTAAGATGAAAGAAAAGTGAAAGTCACGTTTTTAGTTTTAAGTTTTGTCATAACAAAAGAGTTTATGCCCAAATTCCGAAGAGGAAATGAATCTTCCTTCCTTCTTTTATTAAGTTAATACAGTGCAAGTGTTATTAATCACAACTAGAAAATGGTGCATTCCGTAGTGCCACTTGTAAATTTTGATGTTACATTGGTTGAGCTTCAGTTTTGAAAACAATCAAATATGGTGTCAGAGAAAGAGTAAAACAAAAACAAGAAGAAGACAGTTTAAAAGTTTAAAAAGTTTAGCAAATACATTGAGCAATAAGTTTTGAAAATGTACTTGTAAAAACACACTGTACAAAACTTCCTGTCATCACTCTCACTTGAGATACAACTGATATAGCTGGTTTGTACTCTTTAAATGTAGAGGAGTGAGTTTACACTCTGACGATTGCCTGCAGTGATAAGTTTTCATCTTGTGGGAATCGACTGAAATCCCACTGTGCATGGAGTGGTAATTGAACCTAAATAAGTAAAAATATCACTGGATGGGGAGTGGGAAAATGTTGCTCGAAACAGAGTATGGACATTGAAGTAACCGCTTTTGGTAGATTTTCACTCTTTTAAATCGTTTTGAGAGTAGTGGACCTGTATTTTGATTCCAATCATGGAGCTAAAACGAAACTAGGAAGTTGGTCCTAAGTCAGTCTCAATTTCACTAGCTCGGCTTCCTGGCTTCCTACCTTCTACTCCACATTAGGGGACAAGCTGGGCTGCCAAAATTCTAGAGACTGGCTCACGAGGTTAGACGCCAATTCGACCACGGCCCTGCCACTACCTGCTTCGACCAGGGGCCCGTTCCACAAAGAGTTACGCACGATCTTAAGTATGATTTACTGTTGGCTTAAGTATGGTGAATCAAACTTAAGATTGTGCGTAACTCTTTGTGGAACGGCCCCCAGGGAGTTGTTATTAGATGGAGATCCATCGAAATCTTTAATTTATGCACTTTTAGATCATTGATCTCAAAGTCGAGAGTAACTCTTTTTATTGTGGATTATGGTATTAAAGGGCACAAAGGAATTATTTGGAACTCTGCCGTTTATGTGTCAGTAGTTGCCGACAAAGAAATGTCAAGCAATATCCCGACATTTCAAACGTCTAGCTGTTGCTAATGATTACAATGATCCTGGCTACAGACCAACTCTGATGATTTATTCAAATAAAAAAAGTAATAAAACTAGACAATGCTATCGGATTTCCTTAAAAACTCGCATTCGCTCGCATGTTCTAAAAGGCACCGACATCGAAAATAGAGTAAAATACAAAGAACACGACAAGTAGGTTGTAATTTGCGTCCAAACTCGTCCAAATTTTCAAATTAATTTACATTCCTATAGCGCGGACAATATTATTAAGGCAAGGGACAAATTTAACGATCTGCTGTCCGACATCAGTTTAGCAAACGAATTACCAGACTTGAACTTAGTTCCACAAGCCTGCTCGCACCTGCTTAGCCTATGGAGTCATAAAGAACAACACACAAAAGATATTAGTGTAGACAACTATAACAGCTCTAAGAAAAAGGTTCTCGATGGATCTCAGTTTAATAACAACTTCCTGCTTCGACGACATGACCAAAGTCCTGGCATTTGAAAAAGTAACATATGACACAGATAACTCTAACACAACTTTACAAGCACAACGGGGCTAAACTAGTCTTACATTTTGTCAATTTACCGAGTCTATTACAAATACTCATTACGTTGACCATTCTCTTACAAAGAATACAATGACATGACAACAGTTAAGCTCTATATGTGACATCCAATTATGTTCCATTTTTATGATCGCCGCTGGAATCATCCCGTCTCCGGGTCCATCTTCAACCTACCTGGAAAGTTTCTTCCCTTATCCCCTTTAAGAAAACTGTTCACCCTCCCCTTAAGCTAAGTAGAAATTCCAGATCAGTGAGGCTGGTATGTCAATTTCTGACAAACAATGAATATTCACTTCTGCAAATGAAGAAGTCGCACCCATTTCTCAAAGTATTTCATGTAAAATAAAGGAGACTCACCTATCCTCATCTTTTTAACCTTATCCTTTATATCTTTATAGATTAAAGATTTCAAAAAAAAAAAAAAAAAACACCGGCCGTTTTAATAAAACGTTGCACACGTTTTCTGCTTTCCTCCTCAGATGCAAATGCGTTACATGGTACAAAGAGCCAGGCCTTTGAGTTATTCTCGCGGACCTGGTCTTATCCAACAGTCTAATTCCAGAGAGGAAAATTCGATTTTTGCGGAGGGGGTTGGCCGTGTCATCATCGGTATTCTCCTAGCCGTCTTGGGCATTATACTGTTAAGTTTGTCGATGGCTGTTTTCGCAACAAATACAGCTGCGGTTGATGCCGTTGACTTCAACTTTGATCCTATCCATTGGATAATCTGGACTAGTTCGGTGGGTTAAGCGTTCGTCACACAACAATGTCGATATTGGATCGGATTACGGTCCATTTTTGTGACTTGTAGTTAGTTAAAGACATATTCCAGAGACAAAGTTCATTACATTCAAAACATCAGAAAATTTTTCTCTGCATCTCAATAGCATAAAGCGTTTAGAAAATACAAATTTTTAACTTTAGGCAATTTTTCATGAGATTTGGTGCATCATGGGAAATCTGTGATATCATCGCGACACATTTATTTGAAATTGGATTCAATTTATCTATAAGCAACAGTGTTGTTTGTGCCCTACATATGGTAAAGGGTAATCCTAGATCTACCGAAAAAGATATCCAAACATTCCAACAGTATTAAATTTCAAGGACAAACAGGAACAAAAGAAAAACAAAAGCGGTCTGAGGCAATGTGTCCACTTTACATAACTGTTTGTGGCTTCGTTGTAAAACAAATGTATTTTAAACAAAAATAGCCAATTTGTAAATTGAAACATCTTGAGTTAAGAAAAGGGTATTCAGACAGGGTTTGAAGGACATGGTGTAGAATATTTTTGTTTTGTTGCAAGGTCCAGGTAAAAAGCCAGCAGAATATGCCTTTAAGGTCAAGAGCAGCCCCCCCCCCCTCCAAACGTAGTCTGTTTTGCTAAATCTCACAAGTTTCTTCTCATTTCTCTTAAAGGTACCTTTCATCATATTTTAGGACGTTGATATTGTATACTCAAGGATGACCAAGGGAGTGTCTAGTAAATTTCACATTTGAGGAGAAAAAGGTTATCACATGACTAAACAGGACAGTCAACTGCACTACTTAAAGTTAGTGCGATCTTTAGTGTGGTCAGCTTGGGGGTTCTTTTCTTCTATGCTACCGTCTGAAGCACTTTCCACAGGGACCTTTTTTACCTCTTTATTATTTGAACATGGAAATATGTTTGTTTCTTAGCCTAAATGCTATGCAGGGTACTGTAAATGTAACAAGTTGTTCCGCTCCCCATTAATTATGCAAAGTGTTTTATACTATATACACGGTCGTATAGCCAAAGAAAACCATACGCTATACTAAGCTTCTTTGCAGCTCTTTACCAGTTTTAATGAAAACAATTTCTAACACATCTCCCGTTCGAATCTGCCTTAGCTTACAATGACTCTTTAAACACCTATTTTCATAGCCGCAAATTGCTGAATGTGAATAATTTAATAATTGATCCACCAGAGTAAAGCTACTGAATGATTTAAAGCCATTCAAAATACACATGTCACCAATTGCAATCAGAGAAATGTTCCCAAATATGTCGGATGAGATGTCAAAAACAATTGCTATAAAAATGCATGTGTAACCAACTGCATTTAGAGGTTTGAACGTATTTAGAAGTACTTGGGATAAAATCTTAAGGCTTTTGGGTACAAACGGCCTTCTTTACATATCTATAAGGGGATAGCGCGAAGAGACCAATCGCAATTAGGGATGGTACCAGTATCAAATCGGGGAGGGGTAGAAAAATCCTTGGTAAAATCGTACACATCTGGAAGTTAAACAGTCATCATGTATTTTAAATTTTTGTATTTTACCCATTGAAAAGTTATCGTACTCCTAGAAGACATGTTATCCCTTCTGTAACATACCTGGACTGCTGGATGCGATCCTAGACAGCTGTCGTAGTGACTAGTTTACAGCGACACATCTAGGCGGGTGCAAGAGGCCCCCTTTCGTGTCGCCATGTGTGTTTAATATGCCTCTAAATGTCTTAAATACCGGTATAGCAGCAATTTGCATCATTCTGAGTTCTATTACCAATCAAAAATGTTGAAAACACCCTGGACGTCTTTGAAGTTAAATTTTGGTCACCTCAGTGCCAATAATAATACTCGCTTCACGCAATTTCTTGAACTCACTATACACGCAGTTTCTAGTACTCACTATACACGCATTTCAAAAGTGTTGTTTAGGCAGGAATCGTTCAACCCATGCCTCGTCTTTTTTCATATCATTTTATAAACCTCTGAGAGCTGTTGAAGTTAGGGACAAGCCTCCCATGAAAATATGAAGAACATTTACATGTATTATATAATGTAATATATCTATATATATTATAAGAATAATTTGTCCAAACAAACTCTCAAAACTAAAGGCAAACTTCCCTACCTTATTCTATTGCATAATGACTTGAGGAGATTAATTGACTTCCGGTGTTTATAGTGAGCAGGATGGTTTAATAAGGATTAAAATTTATTTTATTTAATTTGTACACTATGTCATTCCATTTCAAACGTATGTCCCCCTTTTAAAGAACAAAAGCAGTCTTCCTCAAATTGTAATAGTCTAGTAGTCTATCCTGTTTCAAAAATGGCTCTTGCGAATTAGATGACAATATTTATCTCACCGAATTGTGAAATTTCTTGGGGTAAATTGTTGCTTTGCCTCGAATGTGCAATAATTAATTCTGGTTTATAAAGAAGCGAAGTAGGGGAGGGGAAATGAAATATTATTGATAGTTAACTGCTTTTTCAAAATAATTTTGAGGCCAGCTGCTCTTGCCCTGTAAGGTAGTATGAGAGACAATTCATCTTTTTTTAATTCATTTGACAGGTCACCATTATCTCCGGGGTGTGTGGTGTAGCCAGCCGAAAATTGAAAGTCCTGGTAAGTTTCAATGGTCGGTCGATAATGGCATCATGAGATCACATGACGTCACATGATGACGGAAAAGAGATTCTTTCCAAGGTCCAAAGGCTTATACATAGGACCCTTTTTCTGAGCTGGGGCTGTAAGGTCAATCATGTTTCTGCAACTTTCTCTTGCAGCAAAATTTTTCTTTCACTTCTTCTGCAGTTATCGGGGTATCTTACGGTACCTATACGACACTCACCCAAACCTCACATGATATCATGTAGGAAAATTATTCAATTTTCTAACCCTAACTTTTATCCATGATATAAATATCGTCTACATACTGTCTAGGAAACTCTTGGATGAATAATTCATGACTATAGCAGTTATTGCCGTGGTAGACATAACTGTTTCCGACTTTTCAAAGTTACTGCAGTACGCGTGAAAAAAAAAAAAACGAACGGCTGCCTCTTTGAGAGTTGCTGTCCAATAGCAGAAAAACTTTACCTCGGACAAATGTCCACGAATCTTTTAAATCCACTCAGCTAAGGGGATTCGTTAACAGAAATTGGAGTTCACTTTGATGCGCAATATACATTTTGGTTTTTGGAACATTTTGAAATGGTAAATTCTTGTTTCAAAATCCCCTAGACTCCCTACCGAAGAGCTGAAAAGACAAAAGTTTACGTTATTCCTGAAAATTTTTGCTATTCATAGGAAGTAGCCCCACCCCTCCGTGTTAGACTAAACGTGGTGACGAATCTCTTCACCTTCTGACCTCTACTTAATGACCTGCCATTTATGTCGTGTTCTAATACTCAGTGAAGGACTGTCTGAGTTCATTCGCTGGGAAGACGCTGTACACTCCATTTAGAAGTCGTGCGTGACGGCATAATTGAGAGCTTAAGGTTTTTGAGCGCGGACCCCATCTACAACGAAATAACGTCATTTTGTGTCTATACCGTTTCGAGCGCAACGCGAAATAAATGCTACATTAAGTTGTGAAATAAAAGGAGCACATGAGGGAACGATTGGTTCACATACCACAAGCTGCCACACGTAGCGACGAGGTAGTGTGTAAAACCGGCAGTGAAAACTTCTGTTACAGATATCTTCTTATTTGAATCGCTTTTGTGAGGATTAAATTGTTTTAAGTCTATTTACATTTCTTTCATAACTCTACGTAAATAAAAAAGGCCGTACTTTCATGTTTGAAAAAAATGATTTTTAAAAATTTTCAATAGAGAAGTGGCTCAAAATCCACAAGCCCTTCCAAAAAACTCTTTTTAACTTGCGATCGGTACGCTCTTCTGTACTATTTCAAATGACCTTTGTAAGTCTGTTTTGCTCATTACCATATTTCAAAGGCTCAATTTGATTGGAGTAAACTAAGTACCGTACTTTTTCAAGACAAATGAGAAAAGGTTTAAGACATTTACCTCTTTTCTTAACTTCTCTATTGAATTTGCTATGACGTCATTGGCCGTTCCATTGTTGCTTGTAGGGGGTTTCACACCTAGCCAACAACACAGGTCAAATACTTTGTTTTCGATACGAGTTACTGCGTTAAGTTATACCATTTTCAGAAAAATTGGCTCACCTATATTACTTTGAAATATTTTTTGTATCATGGCAGTTGCAGTCTAGTAGAAACCGAAGACTATGCCGAACAATGGGTAACCGTTTCGAAAAAAATCGCGATTTTTAAAAGCTGTGCATGGAGACTCAAGCAGAGGACGCCTAACGTTAAGTTAGGTCTACACTATTACCATGGAGTTCCGAGGTGGTTACTCCATGCTATTACTAATACAAAACAAAAGTTACGTCGCTGTTGGTCGTTTCGTGTAGCCCATTTTACCTTACACCATGGACTGTTTTTACTGCCATTCATAACAGTTAATAAAAATGGCGTCGTGCTAGTAGATCTATACCCTGCGAACAGCACACCACTGCTTATAGCGTTCTGTACAATGAGAAACATGCTCACCATTTAAAGTACATTTAAGGTAACAAAGTCTGACGTCACGTGCACGACCTGTATAACGTGCTACGGTTACACGTGTCCTTTGCGGAGGACTAACCTATTCTAGAATGGCTGAAAATAACTTCTGACTACCGTACACAAGGATCTTGAAAGACCGAAAAGCGCCCTTTAGTACCCAAAGTAAACTCAAGTCCACAATTTGGTGAAGAAGACACGACACATTAACACCGTCTACACTGTTAAAAAATTTCTCTGTAAATTTACATAATTTTTATGGCAAATTTTTTTCCAACCAAATAATGTTTTTTTTACAGCCAGACTGTAATCATGAAAAAACATTAAGGGTTTGTTTTCCTTTACAGTTTTTGCATGTAAATTAGTTTACAAAATTCTACTGTAAAATCGAATTACAGAATCGTTCTGTTTTGTTTACCTTAATTTTATGTGAATTTACAGCCTACTGTTTTCATTCCCGACGTTTTAATATTTATTATAATATCGCTTTTTCACCTTTCATATGTTATTACGTAACATACACTTCACCATTACGTAGATCAGGTATTTGCTTATCAACGTAATGTGTCGTTACGAAGTTGTTTTCAATCAAAACACATTGAGGATGCTTTGTTGTCATATTGTTGTCAAGTAGACTGCTATCTCTAGGAACTTTGTAATTGGAAAGTCACATTTTTTGTACAATATAATAATTGTTTTTAAAATAAATATGACAAAGAATGCAAATACATTGGTTGCGAACATTTCCAGACAAGGTAAACAATAAGTTTATCACTTCCTGATTAAAAAACGCCAAAGAAGATATTATTCAAAGCAACAGCAATCCTTTTGTTAGGAAAATGCCTACAAAATAAGCTCCACCCATTTATGCAAAACAAGATTTACGTCATAAAGTGGTAAATTTACAGACTCTTTCAAGTAAATTTTTGAAACGTTTTTAATTTGCTCCGATCAAGTGCATGAGCGCCTGTGGCGATGAGTTGACATCAGTATACCAATTGTCAGTGCTCTGAAATTAGGGCCTTACAATTTCTTTACACTTAAAAATGTGTGACAAAACACCAGTTGTATGATATTTATAACTAAGAACGTAATAACTAAGTATGCTTTTATAATAAATGTAAGTCAATTTTCAAATAGGGCCATAAATTAGCCAAAAATGTTTTTTTTTTTTAAACTGAAACTTCGCAGAACGATGCATGTTATATATTGAAAATTTT
Source organism: Holothuria scabra (assembly GCA_037179385.1). Lineage (NCBI taxonomy): Eukaryota > Metazoa > Echinodermata > Holothuroidea > Aspidochirotida > Holothuriidae > Holothuria > Holothuria scabra. The sequence continues at coordinate 10,801,972 of CM074199.1, forward strand.
CTGGCTATTTCTTATTTGTTTGTTTGGGCTTATTTTTGTTTCTTTTTCAGCTTAAAAACAAAATGAATGTTTGTTAAATGACAGTATATTTATGTCAAATTAGAAAAATACAAAATACTGTTAAAATTTCTGTAAATTTACAGAAAAAGTTTTACAAAGCAGTAAAATTTGGTTAAAAAAGCAGACAGAAATGGTTTTTCAAATAAACAGAAAAAACATGTTAAACAACCTTTTTTTATTGTGGCAATACAAAGTGTCTGTAAAAATACAGAAAATCTCTATTAAAAGTAAAATACAAAAAGTTTAAGTTAAAAAAAGTCTGTAAATTTACAGAAATTTTTAACATTGTAGGTAAGGAGATGCATAGCTCATTACATTTTATTCGCAATGAATACTAATTTGTATAAAATTACTCATTTTAACAGGTGTCCGTCTTCCTTGCCATGTCCCTCCTGTCGATGTTAAATTGTATTGGAGGGTGTGTATGGACTGCTTTGGCTTCCTACAAGATATATTTATACGTAAGTTGTACCTATTATATCGCTTCTTCACACTTTACGTTTCGCTATCTTCAAGTTACGACGTCAAGTGTCTAACGTCATCCGCCTTCTATAGGAGTTCACTTGAAAGATATTTTAAATGCTGATTCAACTGCTGTTCCTACCGGAAATGATACGGAATAACAGCGCCTTGTTCCTTCACTGCTCAGGTTAATGGGCAGAGAGTCTCCATGGAGATACAACTTTGAATTTGACATGAGCCGTGATATAGACGTTTAAAATGGAATCAACTGTCATGGTGTTTGGTGCTTAGCATAAGCAATGGAGTAGGGTAAACAAGCCAGTGAGTCACAACTCAAAATGTAGAAACTAAGTCGTCAAACTCCCCGTGCTGACTTACTGACTGTAGATCTAATGAATTGACGTCAAACTGACGTCAGGTTTCGGGGGGGGGGGGGGGATAAATAAAACATGTTGCCCCAAGCAGTAGAGTTTGGATACGTGTGTAGTAGACTTACGAGCGTATAAGATTGTTAAGCTAAACAACTGGATGCATTTGCTGCCTAATCTTGAAATGATATACGTGTTCCTTCAAAGGAAGGCATGCTCTTTGCTTTGTGACATTACACACATAAGGGTGCCTGAGGGGTGAACTATATTAACAAACAAAACCACAAACCCTTGTTAAGTAAATGGTAACGTCATGATGTATCATGCCCCACTATTGTCAATTGGTGCATTCAATTTAGCGACTCGAGCCAGCTCAACTGGCTCAGATATTTTCTCGACTTGACGACAAGTGACGTAAAATAAAACACGTCACACGGCTCAACTAGACCACCTCGGAGGATTGGTCGTTTTGGTTGGAGCAAGTTGTGACGTTTTTATGACGTAAAGACCACTTTTTCGAAAGATGGAATGCTGATAGAGCCAGTGTAGCAAGCCTGAGCCACTAAATCGAATGCACTAATTGTTTACCTAACAAAGTTGCTGGTTTCTATCTTCATTTTCAGTTACAACATCACGACAGTCCGATAGTCACTGATCACATGTACCTATACATGTTCATGTGTATAACGTTTTCTATCCAAATCATGACATCTTTATTAGGGGCTGTGTGTACGTGGTCCACCTTGCGTAAAAGTCGCAGCAGTGGTCAGCATACTCAGATAGTAAGTATTTCAGTTACATTTTTTCACTTATTACATTCTTTCTCTTAAAAATCCAAAAGAAAAGAAAGAGAGAAAGGAAGAAGCCTGTATTCATTTTAGCATGGAAAATGGACGGAAAGAGTAGGAAAAAAGTAGGAAAAAGATAAGCCACATACGGCATGTCCTTCGGATTTCCCTAGACATCACAAGATTTGCATATTAAGCACGTGTTTTTGCATCACTTAAAACAAATCAGAAATACTTACACGGTAGAATGGTTAATTCCAAACGGATTTTGATGGGAATTTTGGCAAATTTTGGGGTTTTTAATGTTTTTCTCATCAAATACCAAGCTTTGTAATTTTCATGTAACACGACGTTTTAAGAGGATCATTAATAACAAAGAAAGTAAAAATGTCAAGCAGTTAGAAAAAAGTGAGCTGTTAATTAAATAAACCCTTCTTTTAGAGGGTTTAATTATTTTCAAGTGCTAATCATGTCACAGATTTTGCAATGTTGCAATGCTAACATTGAATAATTCCATGGTCCCTGTAATTCAAGTTAATTAAAATTTGGCTTGCATTCTTCCATGCTCAAAAAAAAATATAAAAACGCCGTAAAATTGGTGGCTTTAAATAAAAACTATTGATATTTTCTAAGTTTTCAATGCGTTGCTCGTTAAACATTTTACTGTGTTGTCATGCGGATATCTTTCTAGACATATATCCTACGTACTATAGGCCTACCGGCCAAAAATATCTTTGGAAACAGAAAAGAAGGAAGAATGGAAAATTATTCCGTTCAATTGCACATACCCTATTCAAATGTCAAATGTGTAGGAAACTGCACTTGATTATCCCCGGTTATCTGATAGTACTTGCAAAAGTAGTAGCAGTTATCAGGTTAATATCACAGTAACAGTAAAAGTAGCACTGATACTCCGACTCTGTTACTAATAGTATTGATAGTTAAGAGCAGTAGAAGTTACTATCAGTAGTACTGATTGTAGTCTGGTCATTGCTGCAGTGGTAGTAGTTGTTGCGGTAGAAGAAGTAAATGTTGCAGTGGCAGTGGTTGTTGCTGCAGTGTCAGTGTTGCTGCGGTGGCATGAGTGGTTACTCGAGAAGCACAAGTTTTTGCTGCAGTAGCACTAGACGCTGCTGCAGTAGCAATAACAGTAGCAATAGCCCACTAGCTCTTCATTCCTGCCAATTTTCTGTCTATGGTTATTTGTTTGATTTTATTCGATGTTAATCACATAAAACGAGGACATATTTTGCATCTGTTAATCATAAGTTGTAAGAGAATTTAACCAGTAACCAAGTATTTGGTATATGGTATGAAAAGCGACATGCAATTCACATTAATTGTAATGGTTGTTAGGTAAACAGGCAAAGGGAATAATCACTTAAAATTTCAAATCAAATAATACGTAAAGTCTAAAAAAACATAAGTTAAAAGTAATATGCAGGGGAAACTTTGACATTGTTACCGAAATCTCAGTTGACACGAAGTCACTAACGATAAATGGCAGAGTGGTACTTACGTCGTCTTTCATCTTTGTTTCATAGGAGACAGTTTTTGCTCAAAGTACAGAAGAAGTCAGCACTTCTAGTATCGATTCTCCGAATTTTTCTAACGTGACATCGTCTCATTCACCCGGATTCTGATAAACGGAGGTACTAGGTTACATTGACGCAAAATAGTAGGTTGTAAAACCTGACCAAAATTTGACAACCTTATGCAGCTGAAATATTTAGCCACGTGACCTTGGTTCAGGACGTAGCCCATGGTAACAAGTCATTTCAAATGCTGGTCATATCGAGCATGCGCACTATGAGATTTGTTTTAAGGTATTTACTGTAATCGTCCTGACCAAATTTATAGCACAAATAAGTATTGGCTGGAGAAAATTTGGTACTATTGTTCTTACTTAAAGGCAGTCATTCGTCACCCTGAAACGACAGTTTTACTCGCGGATCCCACCAACATTTTTATCTGGTAGGAATACAGCTCGTTAATTGATATAAAATTTAAAAAGCAGGGAGGCTCATGATACACAGCATGTACCGAACGTGTTCTGATAATACATCAAGGCCCAATGTGCTCACTTGGATATGGGAGGATATGGGAGTGGGTATATGATAGTTTCTGGGAGAACTGGACTATCTAGGACCACGAGTTTTACCTTGTTGCCATAGGCGTATGAGGCGGGATGCAAAGGGCACTCGTCCTCCAATTCTGGCAGAAAAGTAGGTCCATTTGTGCAAGACATGGGAAAACATTACACTTCTGCTATTTACCAATATCCGGGCAAAAATTGCCCTTGCTCCTACACTAACAAAAATACACCCCCCGAACGCCTCTTCCTGTTGCATTTTAGACGAAACAGAATCAGACATCAAGCGTAGGAGTCATGTGACCTGCGAGTGAATACTGAAATTCAGAAATTCAAAATTCTGAAAATACCATCATCCTCGGACAACGTTTTGGAAACTTTACAAATTTCAAGGTCGAACTGGGCGGGCTCTCTTACTTTTCCTGTATCAGATGTCTGTCTTATAGTTTCTTCACTCAAGTTATTCTCACATTTTGATGCCTATCAACAAAGGGCCAGCAAATAACATTGCTGCTAAATAGATATTACCATTTTCTTTTTGAACTTATTTACCTCATGTGTTATTACTTTGTACTCATATATTCATGTATATTTAACCTTGCCCTTGTGGCTGTCAACTAAGGTTAGCGTTCACACACAACGCGTGAGAGTGACAACGTTTAACTATTCAAGCAGAGCCCATTGATCAGTTGATTGATGCACACGAGAAGATATATTGACAGTGACGGTCATTTATTGTTACCCAGACCTCATAATGTTTTTCGCTCCTACCGTTTTGATCTAAAAGGGGAAATGCCAGGGCTGTAGTCGACTGCGGAAAAGCCGACTCACGAGTCCTGCAATTTTCAACTTTTCATGGACTTTCTCAATGAGGAAAAATCAACCTCTCTGACCAAGTCCTTCAAATGCTGAAATTACGGGTCCGAGTCCGTACTTGACTACAGCCCTGGGAAATGCAGTCTTTCCAACATGAATTAGTTTATATTATTTAAAAGTTACTGCTTGGTTTACATTGAATATATAACTATACAACAAAATCAGTAAATTGATCACTTTAGAGATTGGTTATTTTGTTTAAAAATATATACATTTTTAACAAAGCCACAGAAAGTTATGATATGTTGGCACAGTGCCTCAGATTCATTTTGTTTTCTTTATAATTGTTTTAACTGTTTTTCCTTGAAATTTGATATTTTTGGAATATTTAGTTTTAATTTTTTTCCTGTCTATCTAGCATTAGCCTACACTTATATGTAGGATGTAGCAAACAATGTTGCTCAATAACCCCTGCAGCGTTAGAAACATGACAAATTAAATGCAATATCAACTGAGTGATTGGCGATGATAAAACCGATTTCACAGAGTGCACTAAATCTCAAAAAACAAATTGCATTGTTTTGAAAATTAGTATCTTCCGAACACTATGCTAGTGAAAAGCAGTATGCACCTCATGCAAGAAAAAAGAAATTTTCTAACTGGCTAACGATAGCCCAAGTCCCTAACCTAATCCCTAACCCTTACAAAGAATACAATCAATACAGTACAATGGCAACAACCGATCAAAATCCCCCTTGTTGAACATTGCGCATCTACCCGGAGTAACAAGTGTATCCCCATATCGATTGCCATATATATTTAAATGTGTTTTAAAACATTTCAAAGATAGCACCATTTTGCATCTCAGTCCTCCTGAAAAGCACAACACTTTTTTAAAAGGAAAGGGAAATCCCCTCTCCTTAAACTCCTCCCAGTATCCTTTTAGTATTAGTTATACGTGTTAGTTCTGGTCAAAAAAGGTGTATGGGTAGGGACCTTTTGTAAGTGCCCTTACAAACTTGAGAAAATTTGTTCCAAATTCTCTTTTTCCAGGGGGTAATCACAGGTGTTTGCATGAAACTGTTTTTTCCCTTGGCATTGATGCATGTTGACCATTTGCCACAGGTTTGACACAGGTTCGACACAGGTTTAACATGTAAAACCTGTGGTGATTAAAACTAGCATTAACAAAGAATTCTGCCACAAAACCTGTGACTTGATGTTAAAGGCAAGGAAAGTTGTGCCAAACCTGCGTCAAACCTGTATGTAGAAGGTTCCAAAAACACAGGTTTTCCACCGAAACAGGTGACTGTGATTTTTTTTGTTTCCCATGTGCATGATCACACATTGTTGCAGACACAGGTTGACACACCCTTTTTTTAAGGATGTTCCCTCAATTCAAAAAATTTGAAGACATGTCCGCACCCCAAATTGAGTCCAACTTCAGTAGGAGACATCCGCGAGACCGTGGACCTCTATCCATGTTGGTCGGGAAATTTATAGTTTGTTCTACCCTCCACATCACAATTCCTGCGCACGTCACTGTTTCGAATTCTACAATCTTCGACAAAAATGACGGAACACTTTTGCCCAGATGTAGCTCCACAAAATATACTACAAGTTCAGAAGTTTTTAAAATTTTAACATTAGACGGAGGTTTTGGGGTTGTTCCGTGTATTTTTGTCCAGGTTTGTAGTATTCAAAGTTTTTAGAATACATAAGGATTTCAAGTCAAAAACATGTGAACTAAATGAACAGATGAAGTTATCTTGATTTTCTGAGTACACTGCATTTTTCAATGATAATGTCAACTTCAATATTTTTTCACTTAATTTTGTAACCAGTACGTCATATATACTTTAATAGAATTGTAATTATTGTGAAATAAATGGAGATTGAAAACATACTTTTAGTAATTTAAATTTCTAAATATAAACATCACATATCACTTGCAATTAGCATATTATAATACAGAGGGTCTTCGACTTTTTCAAACCCATGTTTTACTTTGTGACTGCTTTCGGCTGAGAATTTTTATTCCATAGTTTTTTCATCTGGTCTAATTACACTGATTACATTATACAGAAGCGCTGCCAATGGGGAAGCGTGCCCGAATCATTTTTTAAACTAAAAATAAAAAACTCATTTAAGCGAAATTTATTGTAGGAGTGAGATGAGGTATCATCCTGTATTTTTCGGTGATGAAATTTGCGATAATCTTGGAGGGGTCTCCTGCGAAACATTTCCCGGTACGCTCCGCGCCAATTGATGGTTTCCGCTTAGATACACATTCACTATCCTAAACGTACAGCGGCAGATTGGCGTAGTTACAATGGTGGACAGGGAGTGATTTCCCTTCTCACGCTTTGAATAAAACAAAAATGAAAAATTGATCGCCAAATTTAAACGATCAAATATAGTTCTTTTTTAACAACTTCTCTTTCATAAAATTGCAGAATTTTCACATAACAGAATCCTCATATATCTTAAATATTTATTCAAAATAGCAAAGTTTTCGGCAACTAAGCTTCTCTCGCCGCAAGCTATTATCAGTGACGCAGTAATGCTCACACAGCAGTTTTGGAAATTTTGGCTATGTGACACCCTATCATTAAGTGACAACGGCCAACTAGAGTGCCGTTTTCCCAACAGTTCTTTTATGAAATTTCGGAATCTCTCCGATACAAGTTTCATGGTTTTAAACGTTGTTTAAAGTAAACAGGGAAATGTTCCACACTCTTCGCGTACGCAAATTTCAATACTTGATACGGTAACGCCCACACTTAAAAAATGATGCAGTTCAACTACAGTTCTGCTTTCCTAAGTTTCTTTTATAAAATTCCAAACTTTCTGAAATATTAGCTCTTGATTTTCACATAAATTTTCAAATTATTCAAATTTACTCATCTATTAGCTCTTGATTTTTAAATAAATTTTGCAAACTTAAGATATCGCCGGAGAGCCTCAATCCGCCGGCTGTGAGATTACATCATGTAACAGCAACGATCTTCATTCGCAGCACAATCTCGGATTTGCGAATAGGAAGGGCCAAATCTTCAGAAACATCCAAGTTTTATAAATTTCTTTACAGAATCCCAGAATCACAAGTTTTCTGCATAATTAAAATGGTAAAAATTTCGGCGGCTCCCGGTTATATTTCTAATGCAGTAATGGCCGAATTTGGGTGCTCGTCCCCCGGAAAAACTGGAAAAATTATTAGAGACCCTGGCATGGCCCCTGATATTATGACATTCATTTGTGTATACTTTAATACAAAATATCCACTGATTATTTTTCTATTCAAAGGAACGAACAGATCTCGGAAAAAGCAATGTCTGACAACTACTTCTGATAAAATCTTATTTTCAGGCTACACCTTCTTCTCCACTTTCCTTTCTTTCGTTTCATTAACTGTTTAACTATTTTTACCTAAAGAGGGCACTCTGTAGTACTACTGAACATTTCTTGATTTTGCTTTCACCCAAGTTTTTCAAACCTGAATTTCCTTCGGATTCTTATGACAAGGGTCAAGCTTAGGCAAACCCAATGTCTATACATATATAAAATTAGTTTCATAAGGGAGAAATTACAGATTTGATACCTGGTTAAATATTTTCAAACATTTATGACCAGGCACTTTCCAAATTATACACATACCCGTTTCAAACCCTGGGCACAAAATTTAAAATTTTAACTTTCTCCGTAACTACTGATGTTTAACGTGACTTATTAAGTTAATCGTTACGGTCCCTTCTTTACGGTCGTTAAAGATAGTGTGACATGTCAGCAAAGTGACCTGACTTCATTTGCAGTTATGGAGTAAACGTTTGTAGGCCATCGTCCATTGGTATTATTTCAATATCTTTTACGGTTCTCCAGATAAACCTTTTCAAAGTTTGAATGTTTCTGAAGCAACCTGTCGCTCATGCAAAACTAAAGATGTCGAGTGTTGCACAGTGTTGACATTTCTTTTGTTAACTCTACATTTATTATCTCTGAATTGCTCACCAGACCAGATAGTTTATGGTTTGGTTATTAATACTGAACATTTCCAAGGACAAAAAAAAAACGACAGCCAAAAAAAAACTTCCAAAATACAACCCTAAAGCTAATGTTAAAACTGTCCTTGAAATGAAGATAGTTATAACAAGTGGAAATATTAGTAACAATCTACGACATATCCCTCTCATGACATCACGAGATTCACATATTGAGCTCATATTTATTGATGATTAAGTGCAAATAAAATGGTCAAGATAATTGTGACTATTTTCTTGGTTTCTAATACTCTTTACATCAAATACAAAGTTTTGTCATTTTCATTTCACACGACCTTTAAACAAAGTATCGATACCCACTCAATGTGCATCTTGAAAAAGGGCAAGAGCAGTAGTCACCCAACTTATTTTGAGGCACACAACAGCTACATCTCAAATTTTCTTCTTATTTCTCTTCAAAATATTTTTCATAACATTTTAGGACACTAGTTTTGCATAGTTAGAAGCAAACCAAACATTACTCCTAGTAAATTTCACCTTTGAAGAGAGGGAATACTGTCACATGACTCTGGCGAGCAAATCATGAAACAAGACATTCTACTATACGTCATCAATTTGAAGTGTCTGACTTACCCCTTTAAGCTGTTAACAGAGAGTTACAAAAATCAAGATAACATTACATTTCAAAACGATGAATATGGAGTTGCAAAGATGGTTACAAATATATTTTAACGAAAACAAGTAAAACAAGTAACATCTATTTATCAGAGTTCATTATCATTATCAGAGTACATTATAATATTCGTCAGTGTTTTCATGTTAAATTCCGCATTTAAAATGCCACATTAAGAGAGAAATACTTAGTGGAAAATCTAGGTGGGAACATATTTACTGCAAACTTATCAATTTGTCGCACAGTTGTTACTTCTGTTTACATGCCGATGCACACTATTTAACATTTCCTCAATGGCTAACAATAGCCCTAATTCCTACCCTAAACTTCTAACCCTAACAAAGAATACAATCGATACAACGCAGTGACAACAGCCATTGAAGAAGCCCCTTGCTGACCCTCTGCTGCCCAGTTTTGCACTTCTGATGCAGACGGAGGGCGCGGCCCCCACGCGTCTTTACTGTTTCACGCGAAGCTCGAAACTGCGAGTAGCTACCCGAAAATTCGGCCACAACAACGAGAGAAACAATAGATTAAGGTCACGGTTAATAGCCTACGGAAGCCGATCCGGGACATGCTACGTCCGCTTTTCCGCCGAACCCCGAGGCGTGCAAATATGCCCCGATTGGGGTCGGGCACTGGAGGGTTAACACTGCGCCGTCTGTTATCTTTACAGCACAAGTCAAGTTAAAACAGGCGGGTGTTCAGCTTTCAGCGTGAGTTAGTTAATTAGATGGAGTTTTACGGCCCAATTGCCAACCTACCGTATTGGTTCATGTCGAGCCGGCCATGGCCCTTTTCCAGTTGTGGTTCACTGGCTCGTTTTTCCTTCTCCATTGCTTGTGCGGGGCAACACACACAACGGCAGTAGGTTCCGTTTTAAGAGTCCTTGGTATGACTCGACCTGGGAGGCGAACCTGGGACTTCCGCATGAGAGGTGGAATATTTTCCTATGCTCTACCGTTAAACTAAACACGCGGTCGGTTTTTATCAATGTTCGAAAGCTGTATCTAATGTGCCTAACGATAAATTGTCGGCTACCATAATATGACTTTTATCGCTATAGGCAACGGTATTTGTTCGACTGAAAGCCTGTTCGATTTTTGTACGCATAAACGCTGTCTGTGACGTCCCAAAACAATTAGTTGACTTCTCCTATCTGTTCTTTCATAAAAATCATATACTTACACAGACATGAAAAGTCTTTTTTTTCGATCAGAGATAGGGAAAATTTTAACTAATGTTCACAAAAATCTGACCGATATCGTTGTGGCTGACCTAGCTTTAGCCGATATTGGCTCCCACCGCTCTTCGCCCTGTTTAGATTAAGATCTTAACACATGAAATCTAATGTAAAACTTCCCATGTTCACGGTAGAACTATTTCCCATCGAATATTTCTTCTAGTGTGTCGGATTCGGATGTAAAATGAAATAATTAAAAACTTTCATTACATCAAATTGATCAGATGACACATCATGATCATACATAGATTCACATAAATGAAAGTTGAAAAAAATTCAGTCTCTTTAAAATATAGTACGGTGCCGATAATTTACAAATGCACCCTCACTATCTGATAAAGTAAGTTATCTAAATATTTTAGAATATAGAATTTGACCACCAGAAAATATTGGATTCAATACAAGAATCTATTTGTGTCGACAAAACATTGTTCTACCTAATACGTCACTAACCTGATAACATTACGTCAGTGTAACAAGACCTCACGACAGCCAGTGTTTTCTGGATTTATGCTCTCGTGCATTTTAAAATTCTGTTGAACAAATGTCTCATAAACTATAAATTCAGACCAAATAGTACGATACTTGCAGCGCCAAGGTATTCTATAAGGAGAGCGTTTCCCATGTCAAAGCTCAAGATGTCACATGTGGGAATTTACATAAGTAACATGACCTTCATAAATATGTACAATATTCGGCGATGTATATTCATCTTTGCATGTGACTTCGTAGTCATTGTCATCTGAACTGCCCCTTTTGGCAGCTCCATTTATATTGTAATACGAACAATTTAATGCTGTTTTCTGATGGCGTGTAATGTCAGATTTTTGAATATGATCATCCATATTGTTCTTAACGTCTCTTTTCCTTGAATTGTTTTTACTCCCACGTTGATGCGACACTTTCTCATACGAACTATCCAATTCAGCCTCTCGCATTTTCTTATTAGGTGGTTCAAGGTATTCGTGCATGCATGGTGAGTCAACTCCTTTCGAAGTTGAGAATGTTTTAAGAGGTAAAGGGTATGACGATATACTGTTACAGTCGGTAACTTTTGACTCAGTACCTCTGTAACGACTTCCTTCATTGGGATTGACTGTTTGTATGACACGATAAAATTTGTAACCCAATACGACAAAACCGAAGGACACGATAACGAGGAATGCAAGTAAAACTATGTTGAGCCAAGTAAGATGACTATCTTTATAAATTAAATCAATGCCTCCAGGATCGATTGATGATTTGGTCAGTGACTTTTGAGACAAACTTATGTTTACACTAGATGACACCTTTATGCCGTTAGAGGCAGTACATTGGTAAATGCCTTCCCAGTTAGAGTTCTCAATATTGACATCCAATGAGCAATTGCCACAGATTTTCACTGATGTAAACGACTTTGGTAAGCCCGATTTCGTCCATATCTTCCATTCGATGCTTTGAATTGGCGGATCTCCCCCGACAACTGGACAGGTAAGCTCCACGGTATCTCTGAGGGATGATGCGATTTCAAGAGCAACAACCCAGTCCGTTACTGGAGGACAAACAAATTCGACACTCGTAAGACTTAATAGAGAGCGACCTCTCACATATTCCGGTTGTTGACAAAATGGTTGAGTGGAATCTGGGTGATTAAGGCTTTGACGTAACTTTGAAGAATTGTGGGATATCCATCGGTGGTGACAGTCACAATTCCATGGATTTCCTTCCAAACTGAAGCTGAGAAAATCAATCGCGTCTGTTGTAGGTAGGAGACTGGATAAACGATTGTGCCGTAAATCTAACATGATATGTGTTTCGCTGAGATTGTTGAAACCGTCGGTGGTTGGATAAGATTCAAGAGCCGAAATTTGATTATTCGTTAATATGATTGTTACTTTTTCAGACGTTCTAACCTGGCGGCGTGCTGGCCAAATGAAAAATAGGTAGTTGGGAACACTCAAACTAGCGATGCGATTAAAAGACAAATCAATGATTGCGTTATTCTCAGTTGCATTCAATATGTGCAAGTTGGTAAAAAGAAAGTTTTTGAGAGATGAAATTTGGTTGTGTGAAAGGTCAATTTTAATATCCGTAGACCCTGGGACATCAAAGGGAGGATAAAACCAAACATACACTGATGCAGGAAGGTTCGTAAGGAAGTTGTACGAAAAGTCAACAAAGACAGGAGTACAACCGAAAAGAATTATATTTTCCACATTTAATAATTCATTATGACTTAAATCAAGTGAACAAGGCCTCACATTGTGGTCGGATGTCATTCTGAAGCTAACAATATTCTGAATACTATTATTTGAAAAATTAAAAGTCGCGAAATTTCTGAGTGATCCACACTCTCCCCCCATAATTTCAGTGATATTACTTAAATCTTGGGCCTGTTTGCTGCAATCGAAAACACTTTCCTGATGGTCACAGCTACAGGGGCACAGCTGCCCGCAATTTGAAGATGTGTCCAGGTTCGTACTGGCATCACTTTGTGCAACACCACAGCTGCATGCTAAGTAAAATAGACAGATGACAGTTTCTATGAAAACGCATGAAAAGTGAAACTTTGTTTCCATCCTTCAGCAACACTATCCAACCATTTATGGTTATCATATAAAAGATCACAGCATCCACCTTTACAACAGTTTTCCGTTGGACTAAATAAAGTATGATACAGCGTTATTGGGGAAGTTGCTTTTAAAAACCCACCGCAGTCAAACTATGACACCAACAACGCAGTTTACGTGAGCTTCAAAATGCTATAGATCTACGTAGGGTGCGACAATTCCACACACACAAAAACTCGACGACATAGGCGGTGGAGCAAGACACAATGCTGAAGAACAGGAAATTGATGAACCATTTAAATAACAGGAAAGTTGGCAAAACGTTTTTTAGGGATGAAATTATTCAATGCTTTCATTGCAAGAAAAGTTCTTAAGAAAACATGACTCAGTACAAATATAGGCCAGGCTGCCGGACCTTCTACTTCGTCCTTTGAGAAAGGAAATAGATGACTAAACCAGGAACATACATAGCCTAGCTGCCATAAAGTGCCGGGAATATTTATCATTTCAAGATCTGGGTGGAACAGGACATAACCTTTATATTAAAGGAGGTCAATATGAAAAAAAGTCTTGTAAATGTAGTCTGGGTTTTGCTAAGCCATGAAATAAGTCACATTTCAATGATTTACTCTATTCATGTCTTCCTTACACCAGTAGCGTAGCTAGGGTTTGTGGCGCCTGGGGCAAGAAACTCAATTGGCGCCCCTTACCCTCATCTTCCACGCGGTGCAATCTTATGAATACTTACACAACCCATAAAGTTCAAATGTCTTTGTCAAGATCCTGCTAATGGCAAGGGAGGCCTCAGGATTTGCTCGACAAAGGACCAAGCTCCCCGACAGCGGACGCGAGCATTTCGAAGACCCGACAAAGGCGATGAGTTCCCAGTGGGGTGTGAATTTCAGAATTTGAGTCGCCCACACCGCGCCGGAATTTGGGGCATTTTTAACACCGAAATATTTAAAAATCCGGAACTTGCTTTGAAAAAAGTTTAAAAAAATTTCGGAAGAAATCTGACTTTCAAGTTTGTAGGACCAAAAATTCTGACCAATCTGCCCTACGTATACGCAAAGTGGAAAAAGTTATATGGGTTACTGAAATTCGTTTGGACTTGCATTTTAATGTAGGCCTGCTTACTAAGGCTCTCAGAAGAAACTGGGAATTTGCCCGAAATCTATTTACCCTTTTGAACAAAGATTTGAAAATTGAGAGCTTATTGTGGAATTTTATGAAAGAAAATTTGGGTCTTTGGAAAGGAGAAATGGAACAATTTGGTGTTTTATATGAGTTTTAAGGGCAAAATTAAGTAGAACGTAGGTGATTAAAGTTGGCTTGGGGTTTTTATTGCAGGGATTATCCACCGTCATTCGAAAATTTACTAAAAATGTTTTGCAATTTGAAAGGAATATTTGTAATTGTGAAGCTTATATTGAAGAAAAAACGACAACTTGATGACAACAGATTTGGGGGGTTTTATTGAAGAATTCCACCTCCTCTTGACAAAAATCAAATAGGTCGACGGGGCGACTTGTATAGTTTGTTTATGTTACTGAATAACATCATGGCGATTAAGACCCTGGGACGATATGAGGGAAACTCCCTTAAATGTTTGGCTTCCGACTTTTAACTGTTTAACTTGAGATTTGAAAATCTGGAGCTTATATACTGAAATGATATTTTTCCAAAACAAATTGGAAAATTGTTTTTCCTTTGCAGGAGAACTTACAAATTGAAGTCTTTATTAGAGATCAACCTCCTCAAGTTCATATAGGCAAAATTAAAGCTGAAGGTGGGTGAGGATTCATATATTGTCGTGCGGTGAAATTGAAAATTGCTTGCCTTTCTTTTCAGAGTGTTTGAAAACCTGGAGTTTATATTGAAACATTTTTGGATTTTTGTAAGAAAAATTGGGAATTTTGATTTTTCTGGAAGAATATCTTTTTGTTAGCAAAATCAAGAAGATAACCAGGTTAGGGATGTTAAAGTTTATCGAACTTACTTCTTCTATCGTGTGAATGAAGGCTCTCCGAAGAAATTGGATCTCCCCCCCCCCCCACCGGGGAAAAAGCACCCGCCCTGCGCTCCCCTTGGCTCTGACAAATGGTAGGTCCAACCTTTTTTAATTGATCTCGATTAGCCCCCCAAGACGTGGCGCCCGGGGCAACCCCCCCCCTGCTAGACCACTGCCTTACACCTATCCCACTCTCTTCTTTCCCTGAGCCTGGCTACTCACTGTTTGCAGTTTGCAATCAGTATATAGCTGACTTTGACACAGAGGGTTTTATAATGGTAATTCAATACTCTAAGTAACTACACTCAGGTTTTAAAAGCAGAACAAATGTCTGGTGGGAGACTGCCCATCTGGATAGAGAAGTGGGAAAAGGAAATGATTGATGATTGATGACAGATGATTTACACTTAGACCTTCATCACGATATACCTTGTACACGGAACACATACTGACGTCATCCTTTCAGCAGAGCAATGGAACACATGGTCACACGCCTACGAATTCACCCTGCACCTGTAGCAGACTATGCGCGTATTCGACTGGTTGACAAATCAGCTGTCTGCATTTGTCTGTGTTGGTTTGTTTTGCCCCCAAAGGAGGGCGTACTTGCCACTCTGTGACATCATATGCCTAAGGTCTATTGCAGCTTTCAATCATTGCTATATATCGCGGAAGGTATGGTATCTGAGAGTATAAACAAAAGCAATGACCTCACAATTGCACCAGTTTCCATTTTATTAGGCGTTTCCACCAAATTTCAACTTCACTAAAGTTTCGCAACACAGTTTTTGTCCGCATATTCTCACGCACACGCACTCACACACAGCTCCACTAAGCGTAGAACAAGATCTCACCTGTAGAGAGCTGTTAGGCAATCAAAATTAAATATAGAGATGAGTGCTAGATGTTGGACAATTGTACTTATTTCGCCTCTGAAAAATATAACCTTTTCATTGAAGGACAAATTTGTTGGGAGGGGAATTCCCTTCAGATCGATCACCATGAAATCAGAGGAAGACTGCTCAATGCAAACTTCCTTCCACAAATTGAAAGTTTATTTCAGATCGTCGGGAATTGTGGAATCCGTCAGGAGTTCTTCACGGTTGTACTTTGTACACATTCTGGAGTTACTGTGGAAAAAAGTTCATTCATTTCATTGACCCAAACGTGATAAGGGTCTTTGAAAATTAGTAAAAATTGGAAAACCCCTACCAGGGCCAGTTTAGATACATTTGTTAACAGCCCCAAAAACCACAAAAGATGTAAAGGAAAGTTCTAAGCATGTGACGATGGATTACACATATACTCAATTCACAAGTTTAATATTGTTAACGGTTCTAACTTTTACGGTACAGAAAGGTGTGTTATATATGTGCGTATATAGGGGATGGCCTTGTTGGGTGTTGCGCTCGCAGTAGACTGTGGGGTATATTCCTTGGTCACGTCATATTATACCCACCAAGATTTGTGAAGCCTTTGAGGGGACCGAACAAATCGGGTCCGCTCAGCGGTTGGGTAGGTTAAGCTAGCCGCAAACTACACGACTTTGCACACCGCAACTCAATCGTCGCTACAACTTTGATCGGCAATGTTAAGACTAGCTTTAAGCAGCACCGACTTCAGTCGTGAAGAAGTAACATGTTGGTTCTTCCCGTCTGAAGTCGACGCGACATGAAACTAATCTTGCAACTGTCGATCGCAGTCGTAAACTCACGCACATAATCATTATACGACTGTTAGATATCCGACGATCGAGTTGAGTTGCGGTGTGCAAAGTCGTATAAGTGTGCGGCTAGCTTTTGGTGAGGCTAAACAAGAAAAAAGCATTCTGTAAAGTGACGGTGTAACATTACGCTTCCCCATACCCTACCCTATTAATAAAAGTGTAACTTTTAGGGAAAAATATATTCTTTTCCGCTTAAGAATTAGGGTCATGATAATTTTCCAATGAGGGAAAGTTTTACAGCTTACACTAACTGTACCCTCACAATCTGCTTCCCCATGCCACACCTTTTTCCTACACCTTCGTCTGTTAATCTCTTATTGCGTGACTGACAGAGTGAATTATGTAATTCAGAGACGAATTGCACATTATTGAACTTGAAAAGGTATGTCGCAGAGAAATTCATCAGTTTGGCAAACTGTCAACAGGTTCAAACTTCAACACGAACACAAACATTCAAACCATCCGTTTGTCAGTTTGTTCTCAGTGTTACAAAAAGTGTTTCAGTGCAGTTTCCGTTAGGAGACATGGTTCTATTTCCTATGACATGAAAGGAATCGTAATCTGAAGAGATAAAATGAAGCAGGTAACTGTTACTTGAAATGAGATCCATTAAAGGTAAAGAGCAGTCCCCCTAAACTTACCGTATTTTGAAGCAACAACCAAAGATCACAATTTTCCTCTGTTTTCTTTTCCAAACATCTGTCATCATTTTTAGAAGTTCAATTGCATATTCACTGGGAAACAACAGTTACTTCAAGTAAATTGACCATTTGAAGAGAAAAAATTGTTGTCACATGACTCTCACCAGGCAATCATGAAAAAGACAGTCTACTATACTTCTTCAAGTTGAAGAGACTGCCCTTTAATACCCTCCCCTTCCTTTCAACCTAACATGAAACCGCCAAAGTCAACCGCAGGTTCATTTTCCGGCTCTCACAGCTTCTACAGGAATTTCATTAGATTTAAAAGTTATCACAAAAAAGGATCATCCCCTATTTCATTGAGATAGGTAGGAGGAAGTTGAGGTGACCATTTGGGGAAGGCGATACTATCATGTATTTCCAATTCTTTCATGGCAGTATATGTACATTTTATAAAATTAATGAGAGGTCATTTTTTAATACATTTTTCCTCTCCCCTTTTCCATAGTGACATTGAGGAGTTTCTAGCTGAAAAGGAATGGTGTTTTTCAATAGGCGAAAATTGCGAAAAAGGCAGCTTTAGAAAAATACAAGCCCAGTATATCTTTTTCTAAAATCCTCCCGACTCTTTGGCAAAGAGAGAGAAACCAAACTTTAAACTACTTGCCAAAGAAGCCTAGTAGATCTAATACTCAAGCCCACAAATATGCAGAAAGAGCAAAGAGGTAACAATTAATAGTTTGCGGTTAAAGTAAAGAATCCCAACCAAATTGTGAAGGTGTTTGCAAAACCTAAAGGGTGAAGAGGTCGTGAAGCCGAGAAGGACCAAAAATTTAGAATAGGCCTCCGAGCCTCAAAATACTTGGTTTTTAATATCGGTTTCGCTAACTTTTCCTCATTTCGGTCTCCCAAAACCAATTTTCTTTTCGGTCTCCCGAACCTCCGGTCTCGTAAACCACTTTCCATTTCGGTCTGGCGAACCTTCGGTCTTGAAAACCCACTACATTTTCGGTCTCTCGGACCTTCGATCTAGCGGGGTAAAACCCAAGTTAGCTGTCAGTTACTTCTAGCCCTATGAAAACTTCATAACCTTTATTGTTGGTTAGATAGTGAGTTTAATCCTTTACCGTTGTTTGGGTCCTTTTGGACCCAGACGGAGGGCGCGGCTGTCACCCATCTTTACTGTCTCTAGCGGAGCTCGAAACTGCGAGTAGCTTCCCGAAAATTCGGCCACAATAAAGAGAGAGAGAGACAATAGTTTAAGGTCACGGGGTCAATAGCCTACAGAAGCTGATGCGGGGCGTGCTACGTCCGCTTTTTCGCCCACTCCCGAGGCGCGCAAATATGCCCCGATTGGAGCACAACGGTAAAGGGTTAACAGCCCAGTGTGAATGGCAGCGGTAGAAAATACAAATGTATTGTGGTGAATCATTCAAGAAAAAGATTGATGCTTTGACGAAAGGATTTTTTTCAATCTATTCACGTCAAACTTTTGAATACTTTTATTCAATCTGTAACCACAAAATCGTTGGCGTGTAGCAATTAATCACTTAACTTTTAGAGAGAGTAACTATTTTATAGAAATATCAAGAAATTATACGGGTGATCAAATAAAGTTTATAGCCAAAGAAAAGTCTTTCTTATACAAAAAAGGTAGACTGAATTAGAATTGGAATTAAATATTCGGCATCTAAAATAACGTTTGACGTAACGCTTCGGCAGAGAAATGAAAATGAATGTGCAATTGTCCAGAAAGAAGAGCTTTTGGGAGAGCTGTAAAAGTTGTACTGCTCCCTGAAGCAAGATATGAATTTCGGGTAGAGGCCCCCAAACATCTGGCAGCCATTTAACACTTTAACAATCTAGCATACCTTTTAATCGCTTCAAACTGTTAAGCGTGGGTGAATTCTTTCCAGAATTCGCTCGAAAAATAAAAAAAACATCAAAGTCGCTGTAAATATTTTATTAAATGTTCCAAAAGAAAATGAAACTTTGTCAAGCATCTGGCAGCATATAGAAATCAATTATAGGTACCTCGATTTCAAAGTTTGTTCATCAATTTGCCCCATATGGTAGAATATCATTCGGGCGGAGGCTGCAAAATCTTGAGGGATGATTTTTTTTACCTGGAAGGTGCTACAACTGCCTGTGTTGAGATCATAAAGGCAGACAAGAGAACTAATTGTAAATAAACAGCCCAAAGTTTTGGCAGGGAAATTGATGTGATAAATTTTATCTAGTAATTTTCCGATCGTATTGCATTTTGTTGATTTCTTATTGAAACGAAAATTTTATTGCCAACGAAATTTCAAAGTAACGACTGCTTAGAGTTAACACCTCCCTGGAGTTACTATCGTGGCGCTCCGTTTAGACTAGACTTTCAAGGCAACGATTACATAGTTTTGGCAGAGAATCCTCTGCCCATATCTTAAAGCGTAGCTCACTGTTGATGCCCTGAACTTTGTTATCGTACAAATGTAATAAAAGATACGAGTAATAATTATTAACAATTGTTTTCTCGATAAGTGCACCCATATGTATCCATTTTTTGCCAAAGCTCGTTTTGTGTGTTGACTAAGGCAGGGTTATTACTAGGATAGCAACTATAATATGAAACGATGGTCAGGGCTTTTCTCATTATATTTCTTTCGGTACTACTTTTTGTCTTTATTTCAAGCTGACATCAATATTTCACCACACGCGATCTAGTTTAAAAGTTTTCGTTAAAAGGGGGTTTACACAAAGCCTGGAAAATGTCATTTCCGAATATCTGAGGGTTCGCGAATTTTCAAAATTCCTTGTACGCTTCGGACGAAAGAATGGTGGCGTTCCACTTAGAAGTCGTTGGTCTCGTCTCCAAAGGTTTATCACCCAGCTTCATTTCTCAAGTGCTTCTGTCACGTTAATTTTTTTCTATCCCTGTTGAAAATCCTGTGTAGGCCTTACCTATTAAAGCTGGAAATGCCATTTCTGGCTATTGTGAGTCGCGATTTTTCAAAATTTTCTGTGCACTCCGGGCAAAAGGTGGTGGCGTTCTGCTTAGATAGTCTTCAGCCTTGTCCTCTAAGACTTATACCACCAGGCATTCATGTTTCATGTACTCATACTGTCCGAATCTGGCCTGATTACTCCTCCATTCAGTTGGAGAAACATCCGGCCAGTCGGAATAAGGAACCATGACGCCCCTCCCTCACACATGAGACCCTAGCGACGGCCCTGGATAACACCGTCGTTGGGGTTGGAACCACCGACGTAACACTTAAGTCTATGAGGTGCTTAAGGTTGTAAAGGGAAACTTTCTTCCTGAAAGAAAAGATTTAACAAATGAAAGAAGGGATTTGAGAGAAGACGTAAACCTTCAAAGAAACCGGGGTCATAAAGAGTTAGGATCGATTTTTTCATCGATCTATTATACAGTCGCTCCATTGAAATGAAAGTTTAGATCGATCTCAACACTCTATGAAGTATGTCGAATTGGGAACATAGATTAAACTACAAAGGAACAAGCTTTCAAGTAGAATAAGTAGAATAAGTAAGAATTCTCGTAGAACATTCTATTTGCCAGTGTGTGAAGATTCCAAAGCAGGTATCATAAGAAAGATATAGCTTTTCGCGTACAAGTTAGGTGCAACCTTACCCATTCTTCGTTGATGACAGCTAGCCGAAGAAATGCTCTTTCTGTGTTTAATCGCCGCCTGTGTACTGCGAGGTAAATCTCTTTAGTTTGGTTTTACGGTTACCGGTCGTTTCGCCCCCTTGCCAGTTCGCCCCGGTCG
The DNA here is from genome assembly GCA_037179385.1 of Holothuria scabra. NCBI lineage: Eukaryota > Metazoa > Echinodermata > Holothuroidea > Aspidochirotida > Holothuriidae > Holothuria > Holothuria scabra. The sequence continues at coordinate 10,823,175 of CM074199.1, forward strand.
TTTCGCCCCCATGCCAGTTCGCCCCGTAGTGGAGGTCGTTTCGCCCCCAATGAGGAGGTCGTTTCGCCCCCAAATCCTATGACTATGACATCGAATAAACTGACTTTAAATGCAGTTTTGTAGTTGTAATAACAGTTATTTTCAAAAAGTTACGACTGTTGGCAAGAATGTGACAAAACCCAAGTCAAGTAAGGGTACAGCGGTGCGCTGTCTGACGCACTAACCAGTCATATGTTAAGTAGACCTGGTATTCTCTTGCACGTCCAGAATTAAGTTTCACAAGCAAGTAAGCTAGCATTTTTTAAAACCATTTTCGATTTTTGCGCCATTTATTGGAAATTATAAATAGGCCTAAAACCAAAAAAAAAAAACGTTTACACGAAGAAGTACGTGAACGATGTAGTAACGAAAACGCAGATAGAAAGCGTAACGTTACATCAGTACTATCAACACAATTACAGTAACACTCAGCAATTGCGCGTACGGTAACTTTACGACTTAGTACATATGAACAACTTGTTTCACCTTTAAAAATGAACGCAATCTCATCCTGAAAGAGAATTTAATAAGAAACTTCACTTCGTTGACATCGTTTGTTCTAAACATTCACTTGTTGTAAAGTGACCTGCTTCAGAAAGATTAGGGGGCGAACCGGTAGGTCTTTGGGGGCGACCTGACAGGTCTAAGGGAGCGAACTGGTTAATGCTTGGGGGCGAACTGGTATTTACGGGGCGAACTGGCAAGGGGGCGAAACGACCGGCTACCTGGTTTTACTTCTGATGTGCTTGGTATATAACAGGCAGGCGTTTACGGTCAACATGTTCTGACTTTAAGGAAAGGAAAGGGGATTAATTAACGATCACGAATGAAAATATAAACATTTAAATAATAAAGATTGCTCAGGGTAGCCTTACTTCAGATTAGGTCTGCATACAACTTATATCAACTGTAAATACGCATTTATAATCTTAATGTTTACTAAGGCTTTGGCAGTCTGATCCAATAAAGCATAACAAATATGTCGCCAACTAAGGACGTACTGACGAGTTAGCCAGCAAATTTTCATAGCATACTATACGGTATTCAGTAGAGATGGTCGCAAGGCTGTTTCCCAGTTAAAACCGAAACTGGCCATGAATGGGCCATGTGTGAATTTCCAAAATCGATTTCAGCGTCGGTAGTGAGACTGAAAATTTGTTTTAATTTCTAATTAGCTACAGAGACAAATGACACTCAGTTGATCGTTCGTGTCTCTTTAAATCGTTGAATCGCGTGTTTGGTCTAACGGTAAGAGCATCCGCCTCTCACCAGCTCACGCGGAAGGCCCGGGTTCTATTCCTAGGTCGAGTCACACCAAAACTCTAAATATGGATCCTACTGCCGTTGTGCGTGATGCTCCGTATAGGCAGTGCAGTAGGGAAAACAAGCCAGTGAGTCACAACTGGAAAATGACCGTAGTAGCCGGCTCGACTTGTACCAATAGATTGGAAACTGGGTCGTAAAACTCCATTTAAGTAACTAACTCATTAAATCGTTAATTTGACTAATTCCACTAGGCTTTTAGATAATAACTCCAATATTTTTAATCTTACGGTTTAGGAGAGCTAAACTTTGATGGTATAAAAGACTGAGATATTACCCAACAGATAATCACATTTTAATTTAGATACTTTGTGAAATTGAAGACTTTATTAAGAATCCCGTAAAGAGTAAAACCAACCGCTATAGTAGCGCTGTCAAAGGAAATGCCCTTAAACATATCTTTCAAAACGCCGGAAATACATTTGTCTTACACCTCCCGGGTCTGAGCTCAAATGCATTTTCCTCAATCCACGAGCATGCACATATTTCGTGCATGCAGTTATCACATTGTTTTAAACTGGAAATAAACTTAGCTTGAAGGTAACCATTTTAAAAATCCAGTGAAGCCTAGAGAGGCTTTTGAATTTACTCAAAATTGGGTATTTCGCCTTTTGAACTTAAGAAGATATGAAAACACGCTAGTTAAAAGTCTAGAATAGTCCATAGTCAAATTTAAGTTAGTTTGGGATGTTAAACATGAACTTATTCTGGTGAAATTTTCATTCATTTCTCATGTTCGGTACTTTAGACATTGGCAATTGAAGTTTATTAACCCTTTACCGTTGTGCTCCGATCGGGGCATATCTGCGCACCTCGGGAGTGGGCGGAAAAGCGGACGTAGCCCGCCCCGCATCGGCTTCCGTAGGCCGTTGACCCCGTGACCTTAAACTATTGTCTCTCTTGTTGTTGTGGCCGAATTTTCGGGTACTCGCAGTTTCGAGCTCCGCGTGAAACAGTAAAGATGGGCGACAGCCGAGCTCTCCGCGTGGGTCCAAAAGGTAAAGGGTTAAAAGTGAACTTGAATCAAACACTCCAGGTAAGATGTCATGGATTCACATTGTTGGCCACTGTTTATATTTTCTTTTTCATCCTTCTAGTTACGTAGCCTCTGTGGCTACGTGTACGGAATCGTATTTCAGATCAGCACATCATTTAGGAAGGCAAACTACTCCCAAATAGACCATTTTTTACATTGCGCAAAAGAAAGTAATCCTTTTCATTACGCGAACTACATTGGGCGTATGAATTAAAGGCGGAAGAATCCTGCATTCCGTTAAGTTGCCAATTGACGATGTTTTATCAGGATCACTCAGCTTCCAAATGTTCAGGTGCAAACAGAATAAAGTTCCAAGATATTTTAGAAATCTGAAGAAATATAGCAAAGAAACCTGAAAATCTTTGTAAAGTTTCCTACTGCCACATATATAGTCTACAATTAGATGTTGAGCTTGGCTTTTGGGGAGAAAAAACCCATGATTTGGGCCACAAGCGCTGGCGTACTGGAATTAGAAAATGTCGTGGTGGTCTTGTATTTTTTCGGTCTATCTTTATATCACGTACTGTGTAACACATCATTGACATGTATAATTGACTTGATACGTCAAGCAAACGTACATCTCGTTCATGACTTGCGTCGACCAACCAGAGGTCTTGATGAAGGTATTCCTTGCACGTCCGAAATTAGCAATAAATTTACGACGTCCTCGCACGATCGATGTCTAGGTTTGCAATGAACGTACGTATACCCTACTAGTACCCTTGGCTCTTTGCCGTCGAAAGTTTTCGCCGAACGGCGCTTTGCCCTTTAGAGGGCGCATTTGTCCATTTGGGACGTTTAGCTCCTTAAGGGAGGAGAACTCCCCCGGGAGTAAATGTTTGGTTTTCGCCCCTTGGCTCTTCGCCAGAGAGTCGAGGGGCTTTTAGAAAAAAAATGGGGGACGTAGCTCCTGTTGGGAGCAGAACTCCTTCGGGAGTATTATATGGTTTATGCTCCCGCCTCTTTCCCAGTGAATAGGGGACTTTTGAAAAAAAAAAGACAGAGGGCCGTAGGGCCAATTTCTGTCCAGAAATAGACTTTCGTTACCACCATTTGGGGGGGGGGGGTTGAAACTTCACAAAATGATGGCCAAGGATGCTCAGAGTAACCAAAATTTTTTCACAAGCACACTTGTTGCACATAAGTGAGAATAATAGAATCAAAGTGGGAATTTTTCTGAACGTCTAAAACATGTTGCAAGTGTGAGTATATTTTGTACACCCACTGCTGTTGTTGCACAGATAGTGTAGTGGTATGCATTGGCTCTCCCAATTTTACGACCCGGGATCGATTCCCATTGCGTGCAGGTGCGTGGCTTTTTTTTTTAAATTTTCAGATCAGTTTTTGCAAGTATAAGTGTGATGTTAATTCATTTAATTGGGCTGCAGATATCTGTAAATAATATATTCTTTTCTGTAACATATCATGTATATATTTTTAGGATGAAATAAATTTCTTCCTACAAAAAACAAAAAAAAGAAAATAATGATAATAATTATTATAGTAATATTATAATAGGCATGTCAACCCCTTCAGATACGCCTACTTGTGTTCTTGTTTTATAATGGAAAAAATCACATTTGAGATCTCCATTGCAAGCATAGCCTACCATATGTATATTTGTGAACATAGCCTGCTTAGTATCCGGCATGCCCATGATGATTCATCTAGTTCGTCAAAACTTCCAAGACGATTTGCTCTCCTCAACTTAGATCCAGACTAATGACGGATCCATTATGGGCGAGGCACAGGGGTTCTCCCTAGTATTCTCTCTAGAATTTTCAAGGACAAGCCCAAACTCAGAAATAAAACACAATAGCATGTTGTCTTTCAACTTTGTGTGCTACAGTGTACACATTGTGGCACTTGTTGCGTAATGTATAGCTAGGCCTAGGTTTTGTTTCGAAATTTGTTGTGGCTTTGTTCGGTTTGTCCGTTTTCACCGTGTCATTTCATGAGCATTAAAAAGCATCATACAACTTTCATCGATACAGCTGCATGACAGACTCGATGTCAGCGAAGGTCGAAAGGTTGGTCAGTTCAGTTTTGTAAATTGTGAGCTTTCGGTCTTCGGGTTTCGGCCTTCGGGAGTAAACGAATTATAAGGGAGGCTACGCTGGACTTGCGTGCAAGTCTTCAGCCCTAGTTTGGCATTGATTTGATGAGGGATACTTTCTTGACCGCGCGGCATATAAAACTGTTCAGGATCCACCTATGGTACCATTATATCAGAGCCTAGTTGCACAAAATTAAATCATAAATGAAAACAAAACATTGTTGGCCAATGAATCCATGACATCACACCTGCTTGCTTCAAGTTCATTCTGTACAGAAAATGTACCATGTTTAATAGCTGTATTGAGAACAGAACATGGGAAATGAACAGAAAGTTCACCATAGCACTTAGAATATATGTTCCTCTAAAAACAAATTTGGCTCTGGGCTATTATTTTAATTAATTACAACCATATTTCCATTTTCATTTATGTTTTACCTTGCAATACAGAGTCGTCGGCTGAAAATGGAGCACAGTGTGGTTATGCAGCCGCGGATCCGCGGCTTCAGGGTGACGACAGAGTCGTTGGTGGTGTTGATGCAACAGCTGGATCGTGGCCATGGATTGGATCTCTGAGGAGTTCTTATGGAAGTCACGTCTGTGGAGCTTCTTTGATTAATTCTCAATGGGCCATTACAGCAGCCCACTGCGTGTAAGTTACTTCTCGTTTCTTTCTGTGGGGTGGGCTTCCAATGAAAGAAATTTTCAAACGTTATCTGAAGGATAGAAACTGAACTGGTTTCTTGAATCACTTCATAATTTCTTGACGAAAATAAGTGGGCTGCCCTGACAATTTGAGGAACAGTAAATAGTGGAATTCATCCTCAAGCCTTTTCTCTGTATACATGAATCGGGTAACTAAGGTATATTAGTCATCCTGTCGGCCATTATTGGGGTCTATCTTCCAATTTTCGTTACCTGTACCTAGTTATACAATTCAAAATCTGAATTTAATTTGCCTATTACGGGGTACGGAGCTTTTTGCAGCCTTTTGTGGCATTGGTAAACAAATTTATTGCTAAACTTAAGGCTTGGGGTCAACAATATTTCAGAAATACTTAGTTGACTGCCCGATTCGTAAAAAAAAAAAAAAAATTATCACGAGAATAACAACATATTTTCTTCACTTGTTTTGTTTGTCTGGTGACAGTTTTCCTCCTTTTTTATCTTGTGCATCATTTTTTCAACGGTTTTTCATTCACACTTGGTAATAATCCTGAACTCTTATTGGTCCATTGTGGTCATGTGACCGTGCGCTATCCCGCGATAAAACCCAAGTAACCGTTCTTTATCCTCCACGGATAAGCAAGGAAATTGAAAGATTTAAAGGTGATAGACCCTAGTAATGGCAGACTGAAATCAGATCATCACTTGCTGTCCATATTCGACTATATAAGAATGTGCATGTGCTTACGTAGCTAAATTCACTATACGTATGTACACCCATAATTATAATAAAAGCAGCATACGTTCGTGCACGCATACTAAAAGCATACGGTAATTACCTATGGTGCCTACTTAGAAGCTAGTAGTTCGCAACCGGTACGGTCCATGTAAACTTCGTTGCTAGGGGGTTAACAGGTGTCGTTTTTCTTCTTATACTTCCCGAAGTTTCACCGTACGTTAATTTTTGTCCTTGCGGGATTGCTGAAGTTCTAAAATAATAGCAATGTTTCCCAAATGTAGTAACATAGTTGTTATATCCTATGGTTTATGGATCTACTGAAACCAGTTTGTACAATGGTATACTTTGTTTATTGCACGAGAACATTTCCTGAAAAGGAAAAGGTTTTAAATTTCCCACTTTTAGTGGAAAATGCCGTTATCTACAAACGATGTTTTCTCTCTTTTCAGTCTTTTTTTTTTAATGGAAAGCTCTTTGCGTATGAATGAGCAAGGTTAATCCACGCTGGGCCTGTGCATTGAGTAGAATATAATGCGCTCTTAGGGGTTAATGCAATCACTGTATGCACTCGGGCTACGCCCTCGTAAATCACTTCATTAACCCCGATCGTACATCATCCTCTACCAATACACGCTCCAGCGTTGATAAACCTTTAATTAAATTGTTTTACTAGTCTAAGTTCGATATTTCTTGCATTAGTACTGTACCTCGAAACGGTTGAGCTAAAGATAAAAGGGCTTGCTTCATTTGTCACTTTCTTCATTTCAGCGGCCACTTTGAGTCGATTGTTTTCGGGGATCTTCGTACCGACTCGGAATCTATTTATCACGAAGAACGGCAGTTTACTATCTTCTCGCATCCTGATTACAATGATGATACAGTGGAAAATGACATCGCCTTACTACGTTTAGACTCGAATGTTACCTTAAATGATTACGTTTTCCCAATATGTCTTTCAATCGAAGAAAATGAAGCGAATACTTACAGCAACTGTCTGATTGGTGGATGGGGATTAACGTCAGAAGGAGGTACTGTCATGACACGCCAAGATATATAATTTCCCCCTTGAATCGTAAAATAGAATTGTTAAACTTAGATGTATTCATGTCCATCATTTACGGGCAACGGAAGACATACACCCCAGAGGCCGCGGAACGAATTTTGAAATGGGGGGGGGGGGCTACTCACCCAAGCGGCCCAATATGTTCGGCAGTAAAATATCAATTTAAGGCGGCCCAATATGCCTTTGGCAGAAAAAGAGGGAGGCATAAAGTCCCCACCCCCTATCTCCTTGGTCCCTGGACCCAATATTAAGAAGGACCAAGGGGTTCTGACGAATTCTGGTATCTAAATTTTCGCTTCTTAAATTGCTTATTAACTTAAGAAGTATCTGATAAGATTTTGGTGTTGTATTAATGTCCCGAATGTTCAAACTTTCTTAAAAAAAATTGCGGTCAGTGTTTGTTTATTGTTGTATTCATAATCATGATAATTCAATGAACAGACTCCTTGCCTTCACAAAAATCGTTTGTTCTAAGTCTAGGAAATGTGACAAAAACGGAGTGAGTCGGGTGTGGAATGACTTTTTTCTCAAAAGGGAAGAAAAGATGGGCCTGCAAAGTCTTACATTTAACTGAACTCCTGTTGAAAATGACAACAGGTAAATAATAGGAGGCAGTATGCATACGAACCCCCTTGCAGGTACTTCGTACGTCGCAATTTGTGCTTCCCGTCCTCTAAGCAGACCAATTCCAGACTTTGTTGGGGTTTCCAGTTGCTGCCACCACTCAGCGTTGGAGAGCATAGTCCCGCGCCTTCGGGCAAATTCTGGCACCATCGCTACAGGGGCCGCGGAGCGTGTTTTCAAAGGAGCTAATATTTTTTTACTTTGTTTAGCGCACCTCTGCAAGACATTATATCGTCTCTCGGTATAAATTCAGTGGTATATGCCGATGATACCCAGTTGTACGTTACCTTTCATCCAAAAGATCGTCTTACAACAGTACAGAAAATAGAAGCTTGCATTGCCGACATCTGCTCATGGTGTAGAGATAATGGGCTGATACTAAATGATAAGAAGACTGAGCTAATGCATTTTACATCCAATTTCACCAAGACAGAATGGACTCCTCTCAGATTTGGTAATACCACTATCTAACCTTAATCACAGGCAAGAAACCTTGGTGTTATTATGGATTTGTCCCTCAGTATGTCTATTCACGTAAATAATATATGTAAGAGTGCCTTGTTGAGCATACAGAAAATCGGCCAGATACGCCAATACTTAACTCGAAAGTCTACTGAAAAGCTTGTGCATGCCTTTGTGACATCGACATTAGATTAATGCAATTCTCTTTTATTTGGTTTACCCCAACATAAATTGGTAAAAGTTCAACGGGTCCAAAACATTGCAGCAAGACTTGTTCTTCGCTTTTCGCAGCATGATGAGCACATTACACCTACCCTCGAGCGTTCACATTGGTTACCAGTAAAACAAAGAGCCGAATTCAAAATCTTAATGATTAATTTCAAAGCATTGAACGGAATGGCACCAACATTCATATCTGATCCATTAACTTTTACCAGCCTTCGCGTACCTCAAGATCCTCATCAAGTAATTATCATACCTTGGTTAATTATGGTACAAAATTTTATGGAAATAGATAGTTCGCTTTCGCCGCTGCTCAGTTGTGGAACAATCTTCCCGCCAATATTCGACTCGCTTCTTCCCTTGAACTTTTAAATCTAAACTTTAGACTCACTTTTTTCAGTTGGTTTACTGCGAGAACCGTTTTTAATTATTGATTGATTTATGTTTCTAGTTCCTAATTTTACATTGTTTCCATGCGTGTTTTTTAATTCTATTGTTTTAGATTTTTAGGTTCTTTATTTGAATTTAATTATTTTACTTTGCTTTTTTAATTTCTATTGTTTTAGTTTTTGGGGGTTGTTTGATTGAATTTAATTTTTTTACTTTGCTTTTGTTCCCGTTTATTGTTGAATGGGTTTCCCTTTTAATTTCTATTAGAATATTTTTTTCTTTTCATTGTTTTTTGTACTCTCTATATTTTTACCTTTTTATAGGTTTAATTTTCTTTCATTTGCTTGTTTTTATATATGCACTGGCTTCATTCTGCTTTCATTTTTTCTGTACTTTGACTGTACAGCGCTTCGAGGCGTCGGCATTTTGCGCTTTATAAGTTGTCATTATTATTATTATTATTGTTATTATGTATTATTAATCAGAAAATGGGGCAATAAATTCAACAACATAGTAACAAAGCAAGGCGGCCCAAAATGGTTACGGCAGAAAAAGTGGAAATAGCGCCACCCCAGCAAGCATCTCCGTGATCCCTGCGCTAGTTTTAAGCATGCATGTAACTTCCGGGCACTCAGAGGTCAAAGTTGGTGGCTGAAATATTTCACTTCCAGCAAATGCGAAGATCCCCTCTGAAAGATAGGACTAATTGCATATAGGGCCGGACTTTAGGGGCCAATCCTCTCACCCCAAACTATAACTCTTGTAGGGGTTACCAAAATTCACAATTGGCTCAGCTCTTTGCTTGACAGCTAATTCACACAATGCAGAGTACCAAAGCTTATAATTCAGAGCATGAACCTTACTAAGAGTGTTTTGATTATACACTTTGAGCTCTTTATATCAACCTGAAGCAATTTAACTGACGGAGCCTGTTGTGTCTAGATGAGGATTAATTTCACACAATTGTGGGAGTGGCTTTAGTAAGAAGGTTAGGAGAATTGGTAGTGTCTGGGGTGTTAAAAAGGTCAACATTAAACAAATTACTGCGAATTTCGCTTAAATTTTCCCGTCCGAAAACGAAAAACAACATCACATGTTTCACTCCGGGAATTGTCTGTTGACTGTAAATCTTTATCCATACTCATCAAAGAGAACGATGTCGCACTTATTTAACGGTACTTATTTAACAAGATTTAGGGGTCAGAACAGAGAGTTGCCAAATCTCTGGTTCCTTTGCCTTGTAATCTTATCTGCCAGTTTTGGTTTGCATTATTTTTATTCTTATTGTTTTAGCCAGTGCTGTCTTTTTTCCTTAACAGGTTCTCCTCCAACCACACTGCAAGAAGCTTCTGTTAACCTTTTTAAGGATAATCAATGCAATGACTTCTATGACAATGCTGTGGATGTAGAAGTCATGATTTGTGCAGGGAAAAGAAATGGTGGAGTAGATACATGTCAGGTAAACATATTTGTCTCTTTACAGCAGTTTTGACCATTCGTATCCCCATTCGCCGAAGAAATTGACCCTTTTCTAGCAAAGCACAAAACGGGTACAACAAGTCAGCGTTACTTTTATAAAGTTATGGTCTTATGACAGAGGCGTTGATGTGGTTTGCGTATTCGGGAGGGGTACAAAAGCCCCCAGAAGCCGAAACCTCAGATGTATCCGTGACCGGACTCGTCTTTAGGCAATCCACCCACACCGTCGAAAGGGAAGACACACCTGTTTACACATCATACAACAAACACGCACATACACTAACATTGTCAGGCATATACGCAGCACATAGATAGATTGTGAATTAAATACAGTATTGTGCTCAAAAGCTTCAAAACGACGTTTTCTAGAAGCCCTTTAGTCATCTGTATGCCTTAGTGTTTCACTCTATTTATTCTGCCTGGTTTTTTTTATCCTGCCTGAGTTATTGGAGGCAAAACGATATGTTTTCCCCCACTGTTTTCATTGTTGGGGCGATTGCAGTTTTGCCCCCTCCCCGATCGACGTCCGTGTCTTATGAGTATCGTCTAAATAACGGTGAATAGTTTATTGCGTAAGATATGTAAGAAATGATGACTTCATTAGTTACACTAATTCTCGCTACAATTATGTTCTAGAAAAACCATAGCGGTAATACTTTGGTAGTAGCTTCATGAATTACATCTGGACCACACAGTAAACATACTGAGACGTCCGTGTGACTGAAGTTTCTGCTGCCATTACGAAGAAATGACAGTCACTCCAGTGTTTTAAAGGGAAAATGCAGTCCCCATACTTTAATGAGAGTAGTAGGCCATTCTATTTCGTGAGTGGAGCTAGTCAGAATCATTTGACGATAGCTTTCTCCTCAGGCTCAATTGAGAAATTTACAAAGAGCCACCAACATGTCCTGATATATCCGAGGTGGGCCGGGACTCCATGAATTCTGTAGTATGCCGCATGGAAGAGGAATAGAAAGAAACATGTGAGATTTAGTTGTAGTTTGAATAAGTTTTGGTGATTGCTTTTGACTTCTGAAACCTGTCTAACGCCAATTCTTCAATTTAGCAAAACGTTTACAGGTCTGCTTGTGATTCGTTGGGATCAGGTCAACCATGGAAGTACTTCCATGGGTTAACAGACCTCCAGTGAAAATGTGCACAGTATCGTAGCCAAAGATTATAGCAAAGTTGCTTTCATATTCCTACTCAATTTTGTAGATGTAGGCTATGCAGAGATTTACAAACACAAAGTCATAACAGTTGTGTATCAATAATCTGATTATCTACATCTGGTGGTAGTAACACTGCACGACACTCGCTTACTACGGTTAAGGAAGCAGTGCTATTTACACACAATATTACCATTGCGCGTAACAGTCAACTTTAGCACTTTCTATAATGAACTAGGGGTGCAGCCTGCTGCACCCGTTGGACCAAAGCCATATGGGATTCTTTCTCTCAGGGGATGGTGGCTTTTTGTCCGACTCCAGATCCCACCCCAGGGAATAATCTTTGTCCGATCGAACCACCCAAGTCTGCCCGGTTCAGCAAGGTTTCTGCCAATTTGAAGGACTGCAGCCGCCAAGCCCTTTCGTTCGGTACCTCCAGGGGTGGGGTGTGGAACTCATTGCGTCCAATATATCACGTAAGGTGTACTAAACGTAAACCTTCCCTTGTCGTGTCACACCTCCTACCCGTGCAATTCAAGCCTCTATAATACTCTATAGCAACTCCCTGCTGTAATGAACGGGTACCATATAAAGACGTCTAGTGCTGCAGCAGCGAAATTTGAGCACGAAGTGACCTCTTGCTGGTCAATAACTCCAGCAGTCCCATCCCTCCACAAAATCGATAAGCTTTGGAAAAGGTCAATTTGAATGGGGGAAAGGTTTTATTTTCTGTAAGTTAAAACAATGTAGCCACGTGAGTATAGGTCCGCAAATTCAAAAAAAAAATAAATAAATAAATAAATAAATAAATGTAGACTGAGATTCACGGGAGTTACGGTATATTTTTATTGGGTACTCCGTGAGACTGACTTACTTCCCTCCAACTTGAATTCCAAACTCCGTAGGAAATAAACAACAAAAGATAACATAAGACAACATGACTTAAATGACTCACTGTATAACAAACACGCTGGCAATTAGCTAAATTTATAGGACGAATTGCACATAACGCATTTACAAATGAGGGGTTGCATTGTTCATACTACAGTGTGGTAAGCTAAATTGTCTACCATATTTCATTATTACAGATATATCAAGTAAAGGAAAGATTCAGCAATACAGTTGCTAAGTATATGTATTACTAAATTTCTCGTAATTGAAACTTTGCGACCATTGGCGTATGACGGGTGTTGAGGGCAAGCGACAGCCCCAGTCAATTTTGGGGGGGGGGGGGCATCGATGCAGTTATTCCGGTAGAAAGGAAAAATACGAAAAATATTTACGAAAAACCCAATATACGAAAACTAAAGAACTCACAATAACGACTGAAGCACTGCTTATATTCTACATACCAAGTCATTTCCGGCCGTCCCCCGGCTATCGGGTCGTGATTTTCAGTTTTCTTGAAGCTTCTGGCCAACTAATGGTGGCGTTCCACTTACTAGATAGTCCTTTGAGCAGGATAACATATTTCGTGAAGCGAATCCTCGATTTCAAGCTTACAATAAAGTTTATCTAATAAATTGTTGAATTAGATTCATCCAAAACACCCGCATATCCCATTTTCCTTGTTTAGTAGTTTTAGAACTTATTGATAAGTATACCTCAGCACTTGTCTGTACCTGATCTTCTGCATGAATTTGAGTAAAGACTCACTGCTTTACTAGATAAATACGCACCCGTAGCACACAAAATGCGAATAGTTAGGCCCAGGTTTCCGTGGTACGATAAACAGATTAAAGGCAGTCATTCGTCACCCTAAACTACAGTTTCAGTATACATATATCAAAACTCTCAATTGGTACAGCTCTTTGATTGGCATCACATAGCTAAATTACACAGCATGGGCACTGAGAGTGTCTTGATTACACATTGTGGACTTGTATGGCCACTGGGACAAGCCTTGAAACAATAAATAAGGATTGTGTCTGGATAAAGATGAGTTTTAGATAAATGTAAGAGGGGCTAGAAGTAAGTAGGTTGGGAGAATTGGAACTGTTTGGGATGATGAAAATATGCCTTTAAGGAACAAACCAAACTACGCAGGCGTTTGTAGAGAAAGTGGAGGAAGACTCGTAGTTATGAAGATAGACAAAGTTACATCATTCAAAAAGAGAATGTGAATAAATTAATTGAATCGAGTAAGATAAACCACTACAGGAATAAGTTGTGTGACGCTGATACGAAGGGTGTTTACAGAACTGTTAACAAACTATTGAAAAGGGACGACCGGGTTTTACCAGTAACAAACTCTATTCAGACCCTTTGGAATCACTTTGCCGACTTCTTTGAAGAAAAGGTCTCTAAGATTCAAAATGTTTTTGATGATAGTTTTTCTCCTCTTGACATTGATGTCTCATTTGCTGATGGGACACGCATGCCAAGCTCACATGTTTTTAGTGATTTTGCTACCTCTTCAACTGATGAAATCTGTTAAATTATTTTCATTTGCCGGCAAAAATAAGTCCAGTGTTCTAGACCCAATTCCCACGTGGCTGTTGAAAACAAATCTTGATATTCTGCTTCCGACACTTACGGAAATTGTAAATGATTCCCTAGAAACTGGTATTTTCCCAAGATCACTCGGCAAAGCTGCTATTACTCCTATTTTGAAGAAGCCATCCTTGGATAGAAATGACCTGGCTAACTTCCGCGGAGGAACTAACATTTTGTTCTTTTCAAAACTTATTGAGAAGGTGTTCATAGTTCAGCTTATTGAATTTATGTGCAAGCACAATTTAGGCGAAGTTAACCAGTCTGCTTACAAAGAAAATGCAAGTACCGAAACCGCACTGCTGAAAGTCAAAAGCGATATTTTGGATGCAGTAGACAGACAAGAGGTTGTATATGTGGTTTTACTTGATGTCTGCAGCATTTGATACTGTTGACCATAACATACTTATGAAGCGCTTGCACTGTGATATAGGAGTATCTGGAACTGCTCTAAATTGGTTTAGAAGCTACTTAAATAGCAGATCGAGTTGTGTTTGTATTGATAATGTTCTCTCTGCTCAGTCTCAACTTATCTATGGAGTTCCTCAAGGTTCTGTAATCGGACTAATTTTTTTCACAATTTATACACAACCAATGGGAGATATTATACGTAATCACAATGTTAATTTTCATTCATTCGCTGATGATACTCAGCTGTACGTCTCTTTTAATCCTAACGAAACTGGTGCTGCTGTAGGGCGTTGCAATTGTTACCATTGTGTCCATTGTTGATACCAAAAGGTGGATGAATCAAAACAAATTAAAATTAAATAATGAAAAAACCGATTTTTTTCATAGCGGGAACTAGACAAAGCCTTTTAAAGCTCCCGAAACTTAATCTTACAGTGGGTGATTGCCAAATTGAACCATCCTGTAACATACGTAATCTAGGAGTTTTCTTGATTCTAATATGTTCATGACGAAACAAATTAAAAGTCTCATATCAGCTGGAAATTTCCAGCTCCGTAACATCCGTCGCATTTGTCTTTATCTTGATCAGGATACACGGCATCTCTTTGTACGCGCACTTGTCTTCTCGAGATTAGACTATGGTAATGCCCTCCTCTATGGTGCGAATGCTCGAGACCTCAACCGTCTAAAGTTGCTGCAAAACACAGCTGCTAAATTGATTTTTTCTGCCTCTAGTTTGGATAGTCCTTTATCTTTAATGAAGAAACTTCACTGGCTTCCTATCGGAAAACGAATTAAATTTAAAATATGTCTTTACGTTTACAAATGCCTAAATAACTGCGGACCAGTTTATCTCACAAAATCTTTGATATGGAAACAACTTCCCTCTACCTGTCTACAGGCCCGGTAACGAGGTCCGCTACTGATACAACTCTATTAACAGTTCCGTCTAGAAAGAAGCACATTGCCGATAAGGCTTTCTCCGTAGCTGGCCCCTCACTTTGGAACACACTCCCGCGTAATAACAGGGAAGCTCAATCAGTCACTACTTTTAAAAAGCTTCTAAAGTCTCACTTCTTCTAACTGCACTGTACTTTACCGCCCTCTTCATGTTTTAAGCGCTTTGATCATTTGGACCTAGCGCTATATAAATATTTGTATGTATGTATGTATGTATGTATGTATGTATGTATGTATGTATGTATGTATGTATGTATGTATGTATGTATGTATGTATGTATGTATGTATGTATGTATGTATGTATGTATGTATGTATGTATGTATGTATGTATGTATGTATGTATGTATGTATGTATGTATGTATGTATGTATGTATGTATGTATGTATGTATGTATGTATGTATGTATGTATGTATGTATGTATGTATGTATGTATGTATGTATGTATGTATGTATGTATGTATGTATGTATGTATGTATGTATGTATGTATGTATGTATGTATGTATGTATGTATGTATGTATGTATGTATGTATGTATGTATGTATGTATGTATGTATGTATGTATGTATGTATGTATGTATGTATGTATGTATGTATGTATGTATGTATGTATGTATGTATGTATGTATGTATGTATGTATGTATGTATGTATGTATGTATGTATGTATGTATGTATGTATGTATGTATGTATGTATGTATGTATGTATGTACGTATGTATGTATGTATGTGTGTGTATGTATGTGTATGTGTGTACGTAGGTACGTAGGTACGTATGTATGTATGTATGTTTGTAACCATCTAAGGAAATTGGGGCAATTTTCCCGGTAGATTCCATCCCCCCCCCCTCCAGCAGAGGAAAAAAAAATTGACTAACAGGTCTGTATAGTACATAGTCCTCAAAGTATAGAAGAAACACGCAAAAATAACTGACGCCTGATATTGATAATCACGGTTACGTATAACGTGAAGAGGTGCACTCCAGTAATTTTGACAAAATAGCAGGTTAACTGTGTGAGTCACGTGCCCATTTAGAGTGGACATGGTCTTGTGAACATCAACACGCATATTTTTTACATAAACACGAATTGATCTGTTTGTTGATAATTAGTACCTTGGCGATAATTTGTATCGGATGCAGAATATTGATTCTACTGTGAGAAAGGGACTGAATACATTGGGAATCTAGTTCGATAAAATTTAACGGCAGACCGACACGAGTGCGTTATACAGTCTCATCTACATAAGTGAAAGTAGGTCAAAGTGCAATACGGTTGAAGTTCAAATTTGTTTCAAATACGGTACAAACAATCTTCCTCTTTAGTCGTCTCTTAGGACAGGTGAGGGAATACGAAGAACATAGGCTATAGTTCAACCCACACGGAAGGGGCAAGGGGCAACGGAAAGAAATCCATTTCATTTTAATCCAAGTAAACATTTCAGTTTAACATATCATTTTCGATAGCAACATTGGAAGGTACGTTACTATATCCTCACACAGTCTCCACTGCTCTCGATGCATTCATTTAATAATCATGTCTTCATTCATACTATTAATATTCATCAACTTGGTACACTGCGGTCAGGTGACAAGGCGTTTCCCCGGATAATCTCACGGCAGAGGATAAACGTACTCATCTTAGGCCATTCCATTTTACTCTGCAGGTTGTGCTAGCTATTTGAATGTGGTTATTTACAGACGAAATTTTCCCTTCTTCTTTTAACCTTTATGATCGAAATCTTGTTGTGTTTGAATGAACAAGGATTAACGATTCTGAACCTTTACATTCGAATACGATAATATACGGTTCTTCGTTGTTTAGCCTTTAATTCGCTGATCTCTCCCAGTTCATACATAACTTTTTTTCCAACCAAAGGGAGATAGTGGTGGACCGTTGATATGCAAACATCCAACAGATTCAACTTGGGATTTAGTTGGAATTACATCATGGGGTTACGGGTGTGCCAGACCGGGGTTTCCTGGGGTATATACCAGAGTATCCAACTTTGCGGACTACATCGACGAAGTTTTGTCTATAAGTAAGTATGAGAGCCTAACGTTTTCTTTACAACGCTTTCGTTTAAAAGGGATTTTCCGGAGACAAAATTCATTGACTTCAAAATATGCAGTATTGCATCCAGTTAATGTATAATTTTGATGCCGTTTCAGGTCCGAATATTAAGCAAGACTGCTATACTCCACAATGGCAGCTCCCTGGGGTAAGGGTAATGCCAGACATACAGGAAAGGTATGCAAACATTCCATCAGTATCAACTTTCAAGGACAAACAAGACGCTTAAAGGGGAAGTTAAAGCAAAAATTCAAGTAATTCATATGTAAAAGAGGAACCAAATCTACACAATGTGGTGAAAGTTTATTCAAATCGATCATGTATTTCTCGAGATATCAGTAAATGAAGTAAGTAAATTTGTGCTCCAAAGTGGGTTTGAGGGCAGCAGAGCTTATATCACTTCCTTACATTGGAATGCTTTTTTCCCCTTTTTTGATTTTGACTGTTGTATTGAATAGGAGCTCCCTATGAGGGATACAAAGTTTGTTAAGTTCTCATGTCACCTGTACAATCACATTTTAATAATATGAGGTTGTTGACGAGAAAATCGTCTTAAAAGTTTAAAGAAAAAAAAAGAAGACTGCCTACTTATGTGGGGATATGATATCATATGTGCTTGCTTCAAGTTCATTTTTGCCGAAAATGGGACAACTTTACTCGCTTAAATCTTGAAAACCACACATTGCATTTCAAATGCAAATTTCACCAAAATGCATGCTTAGAATAGTACCAAATCCTATAACATACCAAATCCCGGTGTGACCCTAATACCATCTTTTAATTTAAGAGAAAAACAAAAGATATTCGACACAATGTACCCACATGACATAACTTTGTTCAAAGTGGGCGTATTTTTCATTAAAAAATCAAATCTGTAGAGTGAGATATCTTAAGTTAGGAAAAGGGTACGAAGAAAGGGTATTGCGAGAGGTTTGGAGGATACAGTTTGAAATATTATTCGTCTTTCTTGCAAGTACTTAATGAAATATCACCCGAAAATGCCTTTAAAAACCCTTTGGCAGGCCGAACCACGTTTCACGACTTCTGACCGTTATATAGCTCAAGCTAGAAACATAGGCGGCGGAAGCGGGGGAGGAGGGGAAGGGGGGCCTGGCCCCCAATAATTTTTTATGAGATTTTGGGGGGGAGCATGGCGAACCAAAAACTAAATGTCGCAAAATAAATTTTTCAAAAGTAATTAAACAAATTTAAATTGCTTTTATTATATTTCAGCTATTCTTCGGCTCAAATATTACTTTTCAGAGTTCAAAAGTTGCGAATATTTTGGTCTATTAGCTCAAAAAAGCTATGACTGTTACTTCACCTATAATCACAACACAATGCCCGAAATTGTCGAATATTCAAATTCTTTCAAGCATTTGCCCGAAAATGGAAAAGAATCATAGTAAGGGTAACATAGTTACGAAAGGTTAAGGGATAAAAAAAATGCGACACATTTGGGAAACCTGTGGCTTAAAAGGAACTGTTATTCTTGAGACTGTTTTTAAATCTTGTGTAACACAATACTCGAAATGGCCGATTATTTTAATAGCTTCAAATCTTTGCTGAAAAACAGAAGACGCTATATTTAAAGTACAAATTTCATGGAAATTAAAAAAAAATCTGCAACACATGTGGGTAGAGGTGAAAAAAGGTTTTCATCATCCCAACTTCACACTGTAGTATTGCAAAAGTTTGACCGAAATGGTCAAATATTCAGGCAAAGGTTAAAAAATGCTGGGACGTTTTTAAATGCCAAATTAATTCAACGGATAGACAGGAGAGTGTTCAGATGCCCAAAAGTTTGCCATCTATCCTGCTCCAGAGCCAAATACGGGTTAAGGTTTTGAGAATCGGGTATTTGGTTTTCGATACTTTAATGATGCAGGGTGAGAATGCCTTCCCGTAAGTCTACTTGAAAATTAATTTCAACCAGTCAACACACCTTGTGTCGTGAAAATTCTGTCAATAAGTGTTGGTAACAGAAGAAAAATCATCTACTTCATTTCATTCAGTGGTAGTGGTAAATTTTATCCGATTCTTCTGATCAAAATAATGACTTCTAAGATCCCCAAAGGCCTAATTTTTTCAAAAGTCATATATAGTCGTAAGTTCGGGCACACAATTTTTTTCAATATATATTGAATTTAGCCAAGAGTCGCAAAGGAGTAAAATTCATTAACATGTTTTCAATTCCGGTTTGAAGTTTCCCCCGAAAATTTGCGGGGCCATTTTAACCGATTGGTAGTTATACACTTTATCAGGTAATTTTCTGATCAAATAGCGACTGCTTGGATCCCCCTATAAGCCTTGGAAATGTCGTTTTTGACTGTCTCAAGAGCCCAATTTTTCAAAATTTTCTTTTTGCTTCGCGCCAACCAGTGGTGAAGCTCCGCGCAAATAGTCTTCCTAGCAGTCTTTTAGTTTAAGTGAACATTTTTGTGCAAATAGAACCTCGAATTAGCGACTTCTAAGACCCCCTTTAAGCATAGGAAATGACATTTTCGACCGTCTGAAGTGGTCAGATTTTTCAAATTTCCTGTACGTTTCGCCCCAACTTATGGTAGTGCTTCCTTAGACCGCTTCATATAGTAGAATTTAAATTTAAAGTGATCATTTTTTACAAAAGGAAACTCAAAATAGCGACTGCTTAGATCCCCATATAAGCCCGGGAAATGCAATTTTTAAATGCCTGAGGGGTCGCATACTTAAAAGTGTGTTGTACGCTTCGCGCCAACTAGTGGTGGCGCTCCGATTGGTCTTTCTGGCAGAATTTAAATGTGGAACGAGCGTACTTTTATCTGCAATTAAAACTTTAAAAAGCGACTGCTTGGATCCCATTTACAAGCCTGGGAAATGTCATTTTTGACTGTCTGAGAGGTACTAATTTTCAAATTTTCTGGACGCTCCGCGCCGACCAGTGGTGGAGCTCCGCTTTGACTGCCTTAAGGGCAGAATTACATTTTTCGGGCAAAAATCTTCTGCCCCCAAACTGGAATGCTCCCCTACGCGTCTGGAAATACCTTACTCAGGCGTGCACTGGAACAGCTGCTTGCAACATTCAGCAGGATTCTGGATTTGCGATCTTAGGATACATATTCCAGTGAACTGAGCTAATCAGTGTCTCAAAAGTGTGTTTTAATCTTAGAAAAATCACCAATTTATTCTCACAAGAATTAGAGACAAATAAACCTGGCAAATGCCATTTACAGCCATCTGGGAGGTTTCAAAATCCAAAATTTTCTTTGTACGCTCCGCGCCAACCAATGGTGGCGCTACGCTTAGATAGTAAACTCCAGCCACCCCCTACAAAACTATCCAGCCCCCCCCCCATGGACCCTTACCAGGGCTTTGCCCGCTGAAACCCACCAGGGCCCTTAAGCGGCCCCTGGACCCCACGCCGAATGGAGTTTTTGCTTCGCGCAAAACCGGACGATTTACGGCGTCACCATTATGTCGGCTGCCGAAAACTTGCGGCCCCCCAATAAAAAACATCTTCCGCCACCAATGAGAAAGGGTCATGAATTTAAGCTACTTTATTAATATCATAGCAAATTGTAGCAGGCAGCTGTTAGGACCCCCGTCCCTCGGCGAGATTTCTGGTATATATATTAGATTCTTCCCAGGTAAAAGTAAGAAATTTAAGTCTACTCGTGTTACTCCAGCATGCAATTGTTGATATTAGCTTACTTTTCATATCAGAGCGACGAAACGGTCTTTATTCGAACTCGATTTCATAACTCGGTCTTGGCCTCGGGTAAATACAACTCGGTCTTAGTTTTGGACCAGGATAATCTGGTCTCGGCCCACTACAACACAGTTTTCCAATTTTTATCAAATCATCAAAAGGCAGTGAAATTACATTTCTTGTCTCATTTATTTGTTTCATGAATCTACAGAGTTAGAGCCTTGCAGCGATCACCGTGAGGCCACCTCGTCCACGAAAACTCTTGAGCGCTACCAAAGAACTAATGGCGAAGATTGTGGTATCACAATAGTAGCAAGCAACACAGCAAGAAGAGTGCAGATTGAAATCGAAGATGTTGAGATAAGCTGCAACGCAGGTAATGAGGTTTTAAAGGGATTTGTGGGAAAACATGAAATCGATTTCAAAATATGCTGATTTTTGTCCTCTTTCGGGAGGTGAAAACTGCAATTCATAGCCAGGGGCGGAGCGAGGGTATTTTCATATAGGAAGGGACAAAGCATGAGTAAACTGTTCCTTCCCTCCTTTTTCCTTTTTCTTTCTCTTTCAAATTTTCTTGTGAATGTAGGGGGAGGACCCCCACACCCGACGCCGTCCTTGCTTAAAGCATGTAGTGTTCGAGAGATACTAATTTCTAAAATAATTAATTTTTTGTTTGGATGTGGTGCATGATGGGAAACATTTGATGTCATCGCGGCACAGTTATTTGACGTTGCATTCAGTGTATAATTTTGATCCAATGCGTGTGCACACACATGTGTGTGCAAGTGCACATAACGTTCTGAGGTTGCTGAAAAGTCTAGATATTTATTCACAAAAAAGGAAAAAAATCAATCTTTAAAGTGAGATATCTTGGGTTAAGATATTGCGCCGGGGTAGGGAGGACATTGTCTGGAATATCTTCTTTTCTTTCTTACAAGACCTTAGTGAAAAGCCACCAGGAAATGCCTTTAAAATATGCGGTAATGAACAGCTGCCAGTGTGACGTCACCGTAATTTGGTTCCTTTCTAAACTGTGAAAAACATGTGTCTCGTTTAAGCTACCTTTCAATCAGTTTTAGCAAATGTTTTCCAATTTTCAATTGGGAAGTTAAAAGTAACCCTCGTTACTCCACTATGTTAACCGTGCCATCAGTGAACTTAGATGGTGATCATAAACACTTTACACAGTAAGCCGCTCCTCGTAAATGTAAACAATCAGGGCTGTAATTATTAAGGTTTAAATCCGAACTAGGACCAGAATCAACTCGGCAACAGTAAACGTTTGGGTTGGATTCGGAATTAACTGGGAACGAGACGATCCGAAAATATGAGTTAAGGTCTGTGGAATTGTCAGTAGACTGTTGGTTCAAGGTGTCAAAGACGCTAGCAGTATCCGAGGAAAAAGCTTGCCAGACAGCCGCGCAGTACAAGACCTATGGAATGATCTTGGCGGGTCATGAAGGCAACATCTGTCATCATGTTTGTGATGTATGTAAAGCGTTGTTAAAATGCGTTCTTTGTTAGGGAGATAGATAAATTCTGCGAATGTAAGTAATAGGGCAATGTGGTTGATACTGGGCAAAGAAGAATCCGGGCAGCAACGGTGATGGTCCGATTTCAGTCGGCCATAATTAGGGTCTATCCTGTTTTAAAATTTCAATTTTCTTGCATACCATATCATGGATAGTTGACCACTAAATTGTACTTTGATTCCTCCAATTTCACTGAATATGAAAGTTTAAAATTCATGTAGACAATAAATGACGATTTAAGGCTGATGGACCCCACTAATGGCACCCTACAGTCACTAAACACAAGCGCTGATCGGATTCATCTATAGGATGTCGAAGGGATATTTTGTTGAAACAAACCTTTTATCCCGAAACTCACAGTTTCTGTATTCATTTTTGCGACAGGTGAGTATATTGTGATTCAACGTACTGTAGGTTCAGGTACGGACCAACGACGCCAAACACTCTGTGGAAAAATAAGTCGCAGGACCATTACTGCACAAGATGCTGTGATGCTAATTGCGTATCGTCTTAACATCCAGGACCATGGTTTTCGTCTGAACTACAGATATGTATCAGACCCTTCACCAAACTTCCGAGGTGAGTAAATATACCAAATAAGTGGGTCGATCGCTCAATTATCAGGTTGTGACAGGGTTTTATATCTGGCTCATTAAAATATTGTTATGCCACTCACGCGGCGATGGGTCAGTATTTCCCCATGGCAAGGAATTTCATGATAAGTTTATCTAGCAAAATGTTATTGGACTGCAACATTATAACATTACAACATTATAACGGGAAAATGCATAGAGAAGACTATCCTTTTTCATAAATAACTGTCGAGAATCACGTGACAATATTTTCCTCCTCAACGGTGAAATTTAATGGGAGTTAAATCAGTGTTTGGATATGCTCAAATTAAGTGATAAAATACTATAAGGAAAATTTTTAGGAATACATTGTAGCAAATTGTTAGATTGAGCTGTGGTTTCTTGGTTGAAGCGATCGCCCTTTTAATACTTCAGTTTGCCACGTTAAATTAAGTGGAATGGTCAAAATATAACGTTTTATAAAACATTTGATTAACACCCTTTCAAGGAAATATTCATGATATGTGACTTCACCAGATGGCAAAATGCTATCAACAATATTTGAATGTACTTAAATTTGCCTATTGCTATTAACTTATCCAACAGAACATGTATTTTATTTACAGGGTGCAACCGTCTAGTATCACTTGCATCAGGTCCAGTGACCATTACATCTCCAAGATACCCTTCAAAGTATCCTTCGGGCAGAAGATGTGAATATCGCGTGGTCGCATCACCCGGAAAACGAATTTATGCTGAATTTGATAAGTTCAATCTCCAGAATCATGCTTCTTGCAAACTGGACTACCTTAGGGTAAGCCTTAATAATACTTGTAGTTCAACAACGTTTTTGTCTCCTTTCTCTTGGTCTGTGAGGGCCGTAATGAACTTGAGGTTGTTCTTATGGCAACGTGCGAAAAAGTACAAGGTGAATAAGTTCTGTGAAATAACAGAACAAACAAAGAATAAATGAAAAAAATAGAATATAAGAATTCAAAGAGATACCGGTACAGAATTAAGGTTGGCAACTTTCCCACTGTCGATATTGTTTGCCAGTCTTTTTTCTGTAATGTTGGAATATACTTTTCACTCTTCTAAGTAACGTATCTCTTTTTGTTTGTATTCTGTAAGTTTACATAATTTTTTACAGTGTAATAGTTGTCATGCATTCTGACCAGGAAACTGGAAGCAGAAAACTCCCATTGTTATCAAACACAGCTTACTTGAAGTTCTGTCATAAAATTCAGTGGTACTTTAATGCAGTTTTTTCTACCCCCCCCCCCCCCCACTAAAGGATACAAAACATGTTGACTGTCATAAAACTGTTCAATAGACTTTCCAAAATATCAGGACGTTAGCAGTCTTAAAGCCTATCCACTTGGGATGGGTATGTTCGTCAAATAACTTTGTGTGGCTTATGCGCCAAAACGCGTGTCTGTCTGTACAGGGTGCGTAACCACTACATAAGAATTTATTTTGATCCATTCTTTCGATATGCAATGTGTGGGTTTCTAGAACAATGTATGATTATACTGATTAATTGATTAAAAAGTCCATGTATATCATACAAAGATCAAAAGTTCACACAGCGATAAAGCATTCATGTTTTTTATTCTGAAGTTCTTTTTCAATACGTGCCTGAGCCTATATGTATAGCCACAAGTCTGAACATTTTTTGTGCAAAAAGTGTTGTATGGGCTACTCTACGTTTTTTAAATTTGTCAATCAAAGAGCAGCAACTATCTGAAAGCTATGTATTTCCAACAAAACTTTGCGTGGATTATGAGTGTATACCTTAACTGTTAAGTATTAAACTATATGTCTTCAATACATGAAGATTAATCAAGCAGTTACCATATCTGAAGTTGCGCAATTGCTTAATGCACAACATCAGATACAATGACTGCGAAGCAGCTTTTATTGCTATGTGCCGGCCTATGCAGAACAGTACTCGCATTAGGTCTGTTTTAAAATGTGTGTCACGGTGTTTCTTTAACAGTTCACTGATTTCATCAGCTACGCCGAGGAGACGCACTGCGGAAGAATAAACCAGCTGAGTTATTACTCCGACACAAATTATGTCAGCCTATATTTCAGAAGCAGTAACAAGAAGAATTTTAAAGGATTCAAGGCCACCTTGTCCGAAGCTGATTAAAAATGAATTCCATAGAACAAAAAAAATCACCAGGACGACTTCCCGACAATGTTATTGATTACAGAATTCAGATCAACATTAAACCTGCATGAAAATTGAAAGAACATGTTACTCTCATTGCAATTCATGTTCTCCTTTTATTAAAAAAAATAACATTGGGATTTCGTTTTACTTATTTCACATTATTGGATGTGTAGATATAAATCAAATTTGTAATGTTTTTAGAGTTTCTGCTCATGCCGTGACCTTGTTTCTAAAGAATGCAACAAAGACACCCCAGTAGATGGAAGGCAGTGTAAGGTGTAACTGGTATCTAACTTTTTTACGTGATCTGTGCCCTCGGGTAATCCAAGCCAGAGACCTCGATGCCATGTTTTCTTTACAGCGCAAACGTAGGAAAGCCCATAGTGCCATGTGAAAAAATGTTTCAAGTCGTTAATACGACTTTTTAAGTCGTAATTTCTATTTAATAACGACGAATTATTTAAGTATTACCGAATTTTTAGCGACTTAATAAGTCATACCTACGAACGCCTAAAAAAGACGACTTAAAGATGTTTTTACAGAATACTAATGGCCTTTCGTGCAAAAGATATCTGAGGTCATGAAAAATGAAACTTCAAAACCTTGAGAACGATTAGTAAACTGTGATTTCACCAGACAGGAATTGTAGTTATACTTTCCATACTTGGTATGTGGATTTATCATGAAGTAAGTGCGGGGAAACTCTCGTGATTTTTGGTGATAGGCTTGAGGTAATGTCAACTGACAATAGAGACCAAGACCCATACTACAGACAGAAGCAATGGCGTGCGCAAGGGTAAATGAACTCCACGAGTCATGGTCTCTCACCCCTGAGACCAGTCGGGGGGGGGGGGGGGGATCAGTTAGTCACCGGGGAAATCACTCGTAAACAGTTTAAGGGAACTTCACAAAGAAACAGATGCACGCTCCACATTGGCCGCAATACGACAAAGCTAAAATATGGTTCAATATGTTACAGTGTACCTAGAGTGATCATTTTTAAAAGTGATCATTTTTATATCTCAGCCGTCTTCAAAGGGCAAAAACCTCGCAACACTTTCCCTTATGTCAGTTGCGCTGGGCGGGAGGGGGGATGTAACACTAACAGTCTGTCCCCTGCCTCACAATACCTACGTATGTCAGTGGTCAAAAATGATCCTCATTCGGGATGCAGAGAAGAAAAGCCATGTTAGGTTAACAGTAGACAAAAATGAAAAGCGTTTAAATATGAAAGCTCAAGTAAGATCACCACATCACCAAGGTTCAAAAATAAATCCTTATAGACAGAGTGTTCCAGCAATATATTAGTATTTCCTGTTCATGTATATTATTGCGTCTTTCTGGACTATTAATTAATTCAGGTCATTCCAGTCATATGTCACTTAAATGTAATAAATTATTTTGTTCATCTCTTTTATTGATCCTCCTTTCATTTATTTAACGAAATCATTCAGTATTCTGGAATTTTTTATTCAGATTATACAAATATTTACCATACACGTTGATGTCTCAAAATTACAAAGATTTTAAAAAATTAAGAATTTAAGATGTTTGGCTACCTTCCATTATTTTCAAAATTGCACAGTATTTATGATGACATACGATTGCTAACTGTACCTGTTACTTAGAATTTACAACATTTGTTATTTTCTGTATGCCATTAATGCACCAGTGTCATTGAAAGGCGGCTACCTGTATTCGTGACGTCGGACGGTTCGAATTCTCCCAACCTAACGTACTTACTCCTAGCCCCTCCCGCAGCTGTTTAATACTCATGCATCCTCATCCTAGATGCAATCCTATTTTAATGCTTCATGGCATACCCTGATGACCATACAATTCCCCTAATGAGTAATAAGAACGCTCCCACAGTGCATATTTTGTGATATCAGCTACGCTGCATTTTGTTTCTAATTTGATGTCAGTCAAAGAGATGTACCAATTAAGAATTTTAATAGACTAATCTTCGGAAATTAATATTGTAGTTTGGGGTATCTTGGGGTTAAAATGGATGTTTCTAGTGAGTATGCATTTAACTTATAAATAAGTAGTTAATAATTTTATAATAAATGAAGATTGTAGTAAGTTGCAATGCAGATAAATTACAACCCGAAGTTTTGCGAAATTAAGGCGCGGTTTTGGAAGTTTCTTTGAAACGTAAAGTTTGCAGGTTATTCCAACACAAACAGGAAGGTGGTATTTTACATCTTTCAACAGCAAGGTCGCGCTTCTAGAATTTTAGTATTTCATTTCCATTTAAATTGAACGCACTTGGCATGCAATGTATGTAAAAAATGGGGCTCTGAAACAATCCAAAATTCAAATATTCGAAAGAAAAATTTAATTTGGGCCTAGGGCAGATTACAAAATATATTGAGCCAGTCCAAAATGAGTGATCAGAGACATTCCATTCACAGAATTACAAAGCCTTTGAACGAAGGCGAATCTTTTACTTTATACCATGTTTTACATAGCCTGGTGATAAAGAATTGGTATCGATAATTTTATGATAGAAGCATAATTGAAGATATTGAATTTTAGTATTGGACTGCAAACTACGGTAGCAAGGTTAGTAAGATGGAATTTTTACGACCCTGTGTTCAACCAAATGGTTCCACTTATGGTCTACTGGTTTGTTTTTCCTTCTCCATTGCCCATGCTGAGCACCAAGTTCAATGGCAGTAGGTTCCGTTTTCAAAGTCTTCGGTATGACCCGGCAAGGACCCGACCTCCCTAACTCCCTACCTTTCGACTACAAGTATGATGCTCTAACTACTTGAACATGCAGTCGGGGTGACCGGACAACTTACAGCATTATTTAAATAACTTATTTCTTCAGTGGGTACTCAAAAACAGCACGAGTAAATAAAGAAATAAAATAAATGAATGAGTGAAATTTCACTCGTTACAAAAGTGAAATGTATGAAAAGCGGAAAGTGAAGGAGAGTGAAATTCACTCGAAAAGAGAAATGTTTGATGCTGTAGTGCTTACAGGGACAGAGAGTGCATTTAGTCTGCGAATGTCTTTATAATCCTGGAGTAAATTTACAAGTCTGATGGAGTGAATTCAAACTTTTCACTCTTTATAAGAGTGACCAAGTTCACTCTACTGTTAACAAGACAGTAAGACGCAAAACGTTTTCAGAAGAGCTTTGCGGGGTTTCAGCGCAGACCTTAAACACTCTATGAATTGCAGCTAAAATTCCACGGCACACAATGAATTTTTGGTGATATAAAAACTTCCTGATGAATGCACCGAACATTAAATTATTGCAACTTTCATAAAAAAAAATCATTAACTAATCAGCGTTCTTTAGCTTTAAGACTTTCACTAGTGAATTTCCTCATTGATCGTTTTTAAAAGAATACTTTAAACATGGTGTTACGATAGTGATTTGCAGGAGGAAATGGAGACCATTCGTTGCATGCATTCATAAATGGAAAGATTTATTTGGATACCAAAGTCAGAAATAATGAAGACAGAAGAGAGCTTTAACTCCATACGGTAGTGTTTAAAGTCATATCAAATACTCAAATCTCTCACACTCATTTCTAAATAACGTTTCGCAGATTAACGTCTTAAACTTTTTATAACTTCATGTCGATGATATTTGCGGGGCCTTAGGTAGAGCCAAAACTTTTGCAAGCAGTTCATAATCTGCCTTTGTTGAACGCAACTGTCATTGAGCACGCCAGCCAGTCCCCACAGCCACCAAAAGTCGCTTCTTTTCTAATTTGAGTATGCATGACGTCACAGCCTTTGCATATATAATTAGCAAAAACAAACTGTTTTCAAATCCAAATTTCGACATGAAAAACACATAATCTTACAAAATCATCATTAAAATTAATAGAGAACACTTTTTCCGATAGATTCGCAACATTTTTGAAGTATTTTATACACAAAGCAATGAATTTGAGACGATTTTTTGAACTCGTAAAAACAGTTTTCATTCTGTTCGGAAAATCTGGTTTTTTCTCGAAAACAAGTTTTTTGGCACGGTATGCCAGAAAGAGGGTACATCAGAAATTTCCTTATCCACCTAAAAAATCTAACATTACCATGAAATATTTCTGAATACGGTCAGGTATTCGCAAAGTTTAGAGCAGGTATTGACACTGCCTTGCACCGTACGTAAAAGCCTAATTTCCCGTACTGAGGTGTTTGCATTAGTTGCGCGAAAATGGAACTACACCGAGCGAGAAAATATCCTCCACATAAGTATTAATCATGTTAACCTCGTCGAGTCTTCCTTTACGTTTGATTTACATATATATAGCAGGAAAATTACATTGAGAGTCAATTTTTGAAAACCTTGTAACGATTAAGTGGCTACCGATGCAAGGGTTATAGTGATTGTATCTTAAGTACGTCAGTACCTTGAGTCGATCACCACAGTGTAATACAACGTACGACACGATGTACAACACCTATTAATTGACCGACTCATGGTAACCTTTTGACATACATGGCCATACACTTTGCACGTTACCACATTATACAATCAGTAAATCACAGTTATTGTACTAGACTCATAAATTATTGCAAACAATAACATGACAAAAAAATTGTGGCATTAAACTAGACAATAAAGAGGTAAAATGGAGGGATATTGGAATGTATAGTTCTCTTGTAAGGCTTGTTCGTGAACTCTGGGGTAATTAACGCTATACAGTCAGTCCTTATCCTTAGGTGGTGAGGTCGAAAAAATGAAGCCTTGGATCAGAAACACTTTTTTAGTAATAAAAGTTGTGAACAGCATGTGAAACTGGGTGGGTCTTAAGTTTTTTTTAGGGAACTGGGTACTCAGTACAGAACCCCCACCCCCATGCACAACTGGAGGCATATCAACTGAGAGTCCAAGGTAACAACAGGCCATCAAGTTAATTCAAGTTAGTGACAAAAACTTTGACTGTAATATGCCATTACTATATGGGGCAATTGCTACATTATTCATCTCTCCTCTGCTCAGTTAGTGGTGTAAAATGACAACAGTTTATACTTCAAATGAGAAGGCAGTCTCAGTAGAACATATGAGGTTTCATCCATCAGAATTAACAGCTGATGATACAGGACACAAGTGCACAACCAAAATTATTAAGTCAGTAAATTGGCATTTTGCTTGTGTAGAGAAAAATTGTCCTGTAGGATACACTGATTCAGAATCCCATTTGTGCCATTATACAAGAAAAGGGTATATAGCAATGCAAGCTCTAATCTTGACCTTAACCCCCAAATGGGCCTAGAGCACTAGTAGGTGTGGGCTATAACTAGCAATTACATATTTCAACAGGAACAGGCTGAGAACTAAGGCACAATTAATTCATTTGTGTAGAAATATGATTCAGCACAACAGCACAAAAATATGGTAAGTAAGAAAACTGAGAACAATGGCCCAGGCAAAATAATAAACAAAAAAATCCTGAAACTGATGGAGCTCTTATAGGTGCGCATTCCATATACTCTAAGTATATTCCTCAAGTCATTTCCCTTTTTAAAATTCTTGACTTTGTCTGGTAAAACCATATGAAAGAACCGACAGGCTGGTAAAGTGTATGTGTAAATAAATGGCTATAGGGCCTATTTATCAATTGTTTCATGTAGCCTGCGATACCTGTAAGTGTAACACTAATTTGCTTATTTTGGTTCTTCATCTTCATCGTTGGTACTGTACATTGCTCCGATTCAACTCACAAGGTGCATATGACACAATAATTTTGTGCTACAGGCCTCTTAAAAATTTTTAAAAGCTTTTTTCTGGAATGGAAACTCACTCATACAGCAAGCAAGGACTAGTAAAGTAGTATCTGTATAATGATCACAGATCATCAGTACACATTCATACATTCACTATGTACCATAGTGTGCAGTTTTAGCATGCATAGGCCAAGGCCTAGTATAGACTATGCCTGTCTGTAAAATTTTAATGTTATTTGTTAGTGGTTTAAAACCTTAAAAGGGCCTACAATATGTTAGTCGTATTAAAATTCACTTTATAACTTGGCATAATGACTAAAATAGTATCCTAGTTAGCAGCCTAGAATCAAAAGACAATGACAATAGTTTACCATATGTTAACCATAACGTTACCGCCTTGTGCGATGCTCTACGTGGCCAAAAAGTGCAAAATTCCAACTTGCAAAAACGTTCATTGCGACTATTTTGTTGTTTTGCTCGAAGTGTAATAGGTATCAGTAGTTAGCTTTATGTCTCAAACACTCGATTTTGGAAGTTTTACACCCCAATGATCCTGAATACGGTCAGGTATTCGCAAAATCTGAGGCCAGTCAAAAAACCCCACCAAAAGTTGACCTGTTTTTGATGGAAAATTTCTCTGTGAAATTGCGAAAGAAACAATACCTCACGATATTTTTTGTAAAGAAAAGACTTTAAGATTTCAAATGACCAAGGATACAGCAACAAGGAACGCCTTTTTATGCATTATTCAGAAGCTTGAAGTTCCCCCAGCATGTTAGGTACCTATTCTGCGAAACTCATGATTTTCTCTTGTGGGCGGAGTTTCCATTTTAGAGGATGACGTCACAAGCTTCATTAACGCTTACAGCGAGGCTTGACTGACGCTGTGCATGTACAACTTGGAAAGGTCATGTAGCAGCTGTATGGCGCGCCGTTTGTGGCGGGTCATTTTGACGTCAAAAGTTATTGTGCCGAAAAAAATTATTTATTTCGTCGTCAAAACTAAATTCTGTTGCCAAAAGCCTCTACGTGTCAAACCCCTACGTGTTGTGCATGTACATTACAAACAAACAAACACGTTACCTTGCAGTTTATCATTGGCCAAATGGACAACGCCCACTTGCATAAAACGATTGAATGAGTTCTGACGACGAAATTAGTTTTAACAACGGAATCAGTTTTGACAAGTAATTAGTTTTAATTAGTTTTGACAACAAAATTAGTCTTCAAAACGGAATTAGTTTTGAACAATGGCAACGGGATTAGTTTTGTTAGATTCATTAATTTTGACAACGGAACAAATTTGGAATGGATTTTTTACGGCATAAGGGCTTTTGGCAACCATCATTATTTTGACGACAGGATAAATTTGACTGTGTAATGGCATAAAAACAAAACAACACTCAAGCTACGGTCCTGCATTAAGGCCACCATTGCGCTTTTGACTGAATAAGGAAACAGTTAATTTCGTATGACTTATTTAAACATTTAATGCATAAAAGGGGGGCATTTCTCGAAAAAATTGAGATGAGTAAGTTAACTGCGGTAATAGAACAATCAGTAAATGGATAAGTTCAAATATTGCAAACGTTTTAAAAATCAAGTCACATTACCCACAGAGGTGGAGTTAAAAGCTAGTGCAAAGATATCAAAAAATTCATTCAAGTTGATCAGGAGCTTACAACTAAGAATGCCTTTCTACCACCGTGAGTTCTGCAATGTGCATTTAAGATGTTTTATTTGCAGGAATTGTGAATACCTGGTAAATGAAAACAATTCTTGCAAGCAAAATCCTCGTGACTCCGTCGTATATCTTCTTCTTATGTCTGTCTTGAAGACCCCTTTTCAAATGACTTAATTACAAAGGATTATGGGATAGGACCAGGGATGGCGCCAGCGGGGGCATATCCCCCCCCCCCCGCCCGTCGGGGAAGGTCGGCGGTTTCGTCGGGGAGGCCTAAAAGTAAAAGAAACGATAAAAAACCCCTACAACGACTGAAGTTACTGGATGGACGATCGAGATAGAACGTATGTTTTGTTTTGTAATGCTATTTTAATACATATCGGAATCGATTTTAAATCGCTTCTTCTTAGCTCTGTTAAACCTCATTCCATGTACCTTGGCCCATCTCCTCCCACGTCGGGAAGGACGATATTTTTTTCGGGGAGGCTTCAAAATGAGAAAATCCCATTTCGTCGGGGATCCTTCATCTATATTCTATACAGACCCACGATAAAAGAAGTGAGCCTGATAATATTCAGTCGCTCGGACGATCTTCTTACTAGTAGACCCACGGACTTATATACATGGACAGAGCAGTATAACGTGTACGTCCTATCCGTAGATTGTCGCAACCGGCTGGGACAAAATGACGGGACAAAATGACGCACCAAGATGACAACCGTGAAGCTATAAATCATCTGATTTGTCGACGACTCTGTTATAATTTAAACAAAAGTTAAACTTGAATGGGAAACAATATCATATCTCTGCAATGCGTGAATTGATACTGATCTTACATTGCCATATTTCAAAAGTATTTCAATTTCTTACAAAATCCGGCAATTTACTTGAACAAGTCCAAACTTTTACACGAAATCATAGCAGATAGCCATCTTGGTGCGCGTTTTCTCTCACGTACGGTAGCGACAATCTTCCGTGCAGTATGCTCTATCAATGTATAGGAGGTCGGAGAGTAGACCATATTCTTCAAGGAAACTCACAATTCCGAATTCTTCTTTCAAAAACGGACGATAGGTTTTTCATGTGCATGCAATAACCACAGGTTTGCCATCTGGCCTGCTCCGAATTCTCACAACGATAATGAATATCGACCAGGCCGTTTTCAGCTACACATAGTGATAAACAGTACTGTGAGAATGTCTTTCCATAAGTATGTTTGAAAATTTATTTGTAGGCACCTTGTAACGTGACATATTTTCAAGGGCGCTGGAAGTAAAACCGTTTACTGGAGTTCGGGCAGTCACGTAAAAAATCGTCTATGTAGTAAGCTCAAAATAACGACTGCTTGGTTTGGTAACAAGACTGGCAAATGCCATTCCGGCTGTCGATCTGAGGGGTTAGTTCTTTTTAAAAAAAAAATTCTGTACGCTCCTCGCCAACTGATGATGGCGCTCCGCATAGAAAGTTATTTGGTCGAACAGATTACTTAACAGAACATTGCATGCTTGAAAATTATTCTTCGTTTTGGGGCAGTATTATGAAGTGAAAATTTTATTGCGAAAAAAAAAATCTCAAAGTAATGTCTGCTTTAATTCCAGTGAAGAGCCCGAGAAATGCCATTTCCTGTCGTCTGGGCGTTCTCAATTTTTTAAAAATTTCTGTGCGCTCGACTTAGATAGTCTTTTGGGCAGGATTACAGTTTTCGGACAAAAAACAATTCTTCCCCCTCCCTAATTGAAGCGCACCCGTACGCTTATGACAATATATAAGATACAAAACTTCAACTATGTGCGAAGCCAAACTTTTTTCTCATGGGAATTTTCCAATATGTTCCGAGGACCTGAATCTGCATGATGATATTCAGTTACCCTAACAAAACTACATATCACCCCCTACTTTATTCGTCTTATGTGAAGGTCAGATTCTTCCAACCCCCCCCCCCCCAAAAAAAAAAAAAAAAAAAAACTTGTAAAATTAAAAATCTTCTCCAATTAAGCTTCAAACTGTTAAAATTTCAAATGTTCCAATTCTGATGGATTCTCCGTACAATAAAAACCCAAAGTCAACTCTGTTAATCACCGGGTATGCTATCTAATTTTGCTCTTGAAGGGCGTATCCCCTAAGGAAAAAAACAATTTTTTATTGTAATCTGGCCAAAAAAACAAATTTTCTTTCATTAAATACCAAACCTTCTCTAAAATAATAAGCTCTTAATTTTCAAATCTTCGTTCAAAAAGCGAAAAACTTTGCGGACAAACTTCTAGTCTCGTCTTGAGGCCTTAGTACGTAGGTCTAGTACGATTAAATGCGTAACATCAAAAGTATTTCAGATGTCACCTATATGTTTTTGATTTTTCCCATATGAAGTAACGATTCTTCAATGAACACCCCAAATTTTTTATGGTACTAAGAAAAGCCAAATTTCATTCAAAATAATTTCTTTTTTTCAAATAAATTCCGAAAGTCTAAGTATTTGTTAAAAAAAAGCCAAAAATTTCGTCGCGCCACGCGCGCCTCAAAGTCTGCCAAGTCAAGTTTCACGTGGACATACCATTGCCTTTGTCGCGGGGCTTGTAATGTTGGCCCCCTGTCGGGCAAACCCTGGCGCCACCCCTGGAAAGGACGAGTTGTTCTGTCAATTACATTTTACTATGACAACAACACAAACCAACAATCAATTGAGACTACTGCCATGGGCGTCCGCAAGGGGGGGCAAGGGGGGGGCACTTGCCCCCCCCCCCTGGAAAATCAAACTTTTGAAAAAAATAAAAAAAAAATTAAAATGAAAAAAATTAAAAATAAATCATCACAATACCTTCACTCACAGCGTCAGTTTTTACTCGTGAAATATGCGGACATTTGACCAGGAATAGCAAAAGAGAAGATGGTGCAGTATGCTGAATAGTAAAATCGTAATTTGGGGACCATCATTCGTGATATCTACTGGAAATTTGTAATTGTAAAAACTATGTACCAGCCTAGTTGTCAGGAATGAGGTGTGCATATGGCATCCGACCATTGATGAATGCGTTGGTCTTGGTTTGGTCCCGTGCTGATCTCAAGTGGTGACGCGCGGGTGTAAATTGGATATACAAGGTGAATACGGGGGTGGGGGAGGGGGTGTATGCATGGTTCATAATTAGGTAACAGCCTATAGAGGCTGTTTGACAGTTGTAAGTTTTATCGTGCATAGGCGTGCGAGGTCGTTACCGAGAGGCAGATTTCCCTTCAACAATTTTTTGCATTGAAAATTCTAAAAATTTAAAAATTACAGACATGAAATTCCTGTTTCAGGGCTGGGTACATGCAGCTTATAACACTCGCCAAGTGTCGTTTCCGGCCATCTGGAGGGTTTGTAAGGCCCAAAATTTTCTTGTACGCTCCGCGCCAACCGATAATGGCGCTCCGCTTAGATAGTGTAAACAATTCAATCATCCATGATTTTCCCTTCAACGATTTTTAACAATGAAAATTCTAAAAATCAAAAAATTACAGACATGAAATTCTGTTTCCAGGCTGGGTATATGCAGCTTAGAACACTCGCCAAGTGTCGTTTCCGGCCATCTGGAGGGTTAGTAAGGCCCCAAATTTTATTCTACGCTCCGCGCCAACTGATGATGGCGCTCCGCTTAGATAGTGTAAACAATTCAATTATCCATGATTTTCCCTTCAACGATTTTTAACAATGAAAATTCTAAATATCTAAAAATTACAGACATCAAATTCCTGTTTCAGGGCTGGGTACATGCAGCTTAGAACACTCGCCAAGTGTCATTTCCGGCCGTCTGGAGAGTTTGTAAGGCCCAAAATTTTCTTGTACGCTCCGCGCCAACTGATGGTGGCGCTCCGCTTAGATAGTGTACACAATTCAATCATCCATTAATGATTTTGCCCCCCCCCCCCCCTTATAAAAATTTCTGCGGACGCCCATGACTACTGCACATTCTATTGAGAAGGCGGCATCTATTACACAAGAACGTGCGGTAGAGCATTCGCCTCTCATGCGGAAGGCCCGGGTTCGGTTCTCAAGTCAATCGAGTCAAGCCATACCAAAGACTCTAAATATGGAACCTACTGTCGTTGTGCGTGATGCTCCGCATAAGCCATGTAGTAGGGAAAACAAGCAAGTGAGCCACAACTGAGAAAAGGCTGTGGTCGGCTCCACTTGAACCAATAGGTTGGAAACTGGACCGCAAACCTCCATCTAACTAACTAACTGACTGACTAACTAACTAACTAACTAACTAACTAACTAACTAACTAACTAACGAACTAACTAAATGACTGACTGACTAACTAACTAACTACGAACCCTACACTATCCACGCTAGAGCACGTCTGTGTATTCGACCTCCCAAGTAATGGTCTACCATTTAGGACTAAGTGTCACTTGATTTTCCTTTGGTCACTACGCAACATCAATGACAGTCTTTGCTTGTTTTTGACTTTCTTGAATTTACATGCATTGCGGTTAAAGTACTGTACCAAAGCACTACATACCGTAGCTAATATGACTGCCAGCACTGACAGCGAGATGAAATCGGAAGTGTGGGGACGTCAATTAAAGATGTTTTTCCTCTGAGCAGATGGAGCAAGGAGGTTCTGCAAGACCTCATTACAGGGAGCTACAGTATTAGGGAAGGAGATAAAGCACTTCATTTACTTTCATCTAATCAAACAATGTATTGAGACTACTTTAATACTTTTCATAAGAAGAGGCTTTGATTGACAGGTCCCTTAGTATTTCTTGTAAGTTTGTTTGACTTAGTCCTCCTAATGAGAAATCAACCCATTCATACTAGCCTAATCTTCAAACAAAGAACTCATATTGACAATGCTTCGAAGCTATCAGTGTTGCCAACAAGTGTGGCACCTGTGTCAGCCTATTACACAAAACGACTTCACTGCACTTTTAAATGATCAGATTCTTTTATTATTCTAATATTTTCTTGTGATCACATC
This sequence comes from Holothuria scabra, assembly GCA_037179385.1. Lineage (NCBI taxonomy): Eukaryota > Metazoa > Echinodermata > Holothuroidea > Aspidochirotida > Holothuriidae > Holothuria > Holothuria scabra. The sequence continues at coordinate 10,860,698 of CM074199.1, forward strand.
GCTTTCAGCAATGAATGCAGAATCTAACATTTGCATATGAATTTTGAAAAGATTCCGGATTGTTCCTGAGACAGCAAAAAATGTGATAATGTTCTTAAACTTAATTAAATAAAGCTCAACTGAACCCATCAAAAAGTGAACACTGGCATACAGAAACAGTTTATATTTTTATTTCTTTGACAAATGGCAGTTTTATGGCAATTTGTGGTATGGTTGAAACCATACCACAAGTAGGCCTGTATGAGATCTAGCAGACGATAAAAACTATTGTCGTCACTTACCCATCCCTTTTGTACGTGGTCTTAAATTTTATTCTCGGAAATCCTGATAGCTTTAATGGAATAAACTAAAACGTGCAGTGTCGGCATCTGACGTAGGCAAATGTGTACATCAAACGTTTTTCTATCAGTCCCATTCTATCAGAACTCGATTTACGCAAAGTCATTTCCAATAAATGTGAATGAAACACTCAACTTTGTGATGCTTACTGTACGTCATGTTGACCCTATTTGGCTTTCAGTGCACAAAACAGTGTCATGCATCTTAGGAATTATCATGGGGTAATAGCCCATCACTTCATTCAACATGGGATACACGGGAATGCACAATTGGAGAGATTATTTAACCATTTCTATAACGCTAAAGCTAAAGCACTCAGTACATGGACCATGACAGAGCTCCATTCGAAATATCTTCGGATTTAGCCCATCTTCCTTTACAATTTTTAAATGTGATTGTTGTAGTTTTACGTTGGGACCTACGTCTTAGAACCTTTCGGTTCTTACAAATAAGTCTTTAAGAACACAATAGACTTTCAACTGCGGCTGATACGACTCCCTGACTTTGTTCAGTCAACCCCGTAGAACCAGCTCGTTGTTAACATAATACCCGCCTTTCTGGTAAAACTTGTTTTATGACGTAGTTTTTCTTTTGAAGGATTTTCTCCAAAAGAAGAGATTTTGAAAGAATACATTCAGCCACAAACTTAGCAGCTTGCTTCCAGACAAAGTTGGGAGCATAACAGGAAACAACACGAAGCAGCAAGCTGTCAGAGACTCGAGGGTTCTCCTACAGTAGTTCACTGATATATCATCTGCAGGAAGGCATCGTGGGAGAATTGGAGCTTTATGTATAGTTTCACCTAGCTGTGGTACCATATTACTTAATCTCGTTGGCCAGCTGACGAAAAATTATGTTCCTGTGTTTAATCGCCGCCTTATGTTTCTTGATATCAGGTAAATTTCATTGTTTTGGCTCTCCTTTTGAGGTGCTTGGTTTAGTTAAGACCAAAAAATCATTTGGGTCAAATGTAATTAGGCAGGCACTAGTTAACTTTCCCGATGGCGAATTAAAATGAAACTTTATAGGTTTATCAATGGATACAGTTGTTTTCTAGAATTAGTGCCCACGAGTCAAGGTCGATGATGATGACCGGCCAGGGGCCGGATAATTTTTGATGAAAGGTGAAAATTAATCGAATTTAGCTTTTGAAAAACAATTTAAGGCTTAAACCTTGAATGGGTACCTCTTTACCATGTTAATATTTACAGTTACAGTCGGTTTACGGTGGGATGAGGCAGAAGTTAATGTTATTAATAAGACCTACGTCACTTCCTATCACCGCCGGATCCTAAATTAGTACCTTTTAATTAAATGTATAATAATCAGTAAGCTACAACAAATTTAAGCACAAAAACTGTGGGTATTTTGTGCTGTTTCTACTCCAAGATTGATTTGTCAGTATACAATTCACTGTCAAAGAACTAAAATGATTTGAATTCATAAAATCATCGTATTGCACTGCTCTTAGTAAAAGAATACGCTGCCTTATTCTTTGCTAACGTAGCAAAAACTTAGAGGACCAATCCTCTCACCCAAACTGTTATTTTGGTAGGGGTGTATCGAAATTCTCAATTGGCTCAGCTCTTTGATTGACAGCTAATTCAAACAATGCAGAGTACCAAACCTTGTATTACACAGCGTGAACTGTACTGAATTAAAGTGTTTTGATTGTACACATTGAGCCTTTTTATACTCCCCCTGAAGCAATAAACTGAGATTGTGTCTGGATCATGAGGATGAATTTTAGATAATAGTGGGAGGGGCTAAAGTAAGAAGGTTAGGAGAATTGGTACTGTTTGCGGTGAGAGAATTGGGCCTTTAAACTCTATCTTGATCTTGATTGGAATTCCACACAAATCACCCTAAGTGTGGGTAATGTGTGTGGCCCTTCATCGTCTGGATTTAAGTTGTTTGTCCAGGCGCTGCTTAAAGAAGACCTCGCTCGGGTGGAAGATGATTCCACAGGGGGACGGTGTTGCGTGGGTAGAGCGAGTATCTTTAACAGTCTTTGTTTGCAGACGAAAAAATATAGTTCATGACGTGGTTGTACCTGGTATGGAGTGTTTTGGTTTAAGTTAAGAGATGAGGGACATTACTTGGTATGAATCCCTAACAGTCTTTGGATAGAGTAATAAGTATAATTTTGGTCCGGAGAAATTCAAGGGTATCCAATTCATATCCTTCGGCATGCTTTTAACCCTGTTGGTCAGCATTGATAGTCATTTTCACAAATCTTGCTGTACACGCCGTTGCACTTCTTCAAGTAAGAATCAATATGGGTAGTGCAGTAGGATCCCAGGACATATTTTAGTTTGGCCTGACCAAAGATTTGTATGCGGTTATTTTGACAAAAGGAGAACAATTCCAGGCACTAATTGGGTTTCCGTACCCGGAAGTGGCATACTATGCATACTGTAGGTATGCACATTCATGTAGTATATGTAATCCTTACCCAGTATTACCTCATTATTATGCGTATACGTAACAATAAATCATGTAATTGGATACGTAATCCCAATAATAGGCCGATTGGTACCAAAAGTTTCTTTTCAATGAACGAAGGACTTTGTTAGCACTGTAGACAGTCAGAGATACAATGTATGCTTAGACCACGAAAGGACGGTCCGACAAATCAACACCAAGATAGGGGTGGTGTTTATGACCTCTTGAAGTGTAGAACCACTTAGCTAGAAAGTAGCCTTTGATAAAAAAAAAACTCAATCTTATGTAACAAATGGGGTTATTTTATTTCTATTTTCGATTTATAGGGAAGAATGTTCACTCAGTGGACCGTTATTATACCCCAACGATTCATCATGCATTAATTTACTGTATTACTGCACTAAGAAAAATATGAGTTATACATCGTCGTTTCAGTGCTCGTTTGTTCATACTAATCCTCCCTTGTGGGAACTCGAAAACACCCGCTTCTGGGGAATACTCGCCGCTAACATAATAATATGAGTCTCGTGCACCACAAAAAGACGCTCGCAATTTGAAAATCAAGTTCCGATATGAAAGAGTTGTACTCACTGAGTCTAAAAATTGCGTTGGAATTTGCATTAAACCCGATGTGTCGTTTCAAGATATGAACAGGTACAGTTGTCACATTCAAAGTGAACTTGAAGCAAGCACGTATGACGTCAGGTTCTTATATTATTGGGTTTTTCTTTAAACTTTACAGCCATGTTTTCCTCGACTCTACACTGTATGCTATCTGAATATAATTGCGTAAGCGACACACATCCTTACAAACTTTGCATTCCCCACAGGAAAGTACTGCCTCTATCATCTTCAACACAAAGGTTGAAAAATAAGAATGAAACAAAGCATTCCTTGCCAATGATATCTAGAGAAATACATGTCCAATTTGAAAGAGAGTTTCACCACATTGTGGAAATTTAAATTTTTATTCAAAGATGAAAACTGAATTTTTGCTAAAAATTTCCCATTAATGGGATAGCAGACAAAGAACAACCTTTAAAAATTAGACAACTGTCGGTTTTGAAATCCGAGCTTGCATTTAAACATACTGTACGACCCCAAGTCACAGTCCGTAACCATTATAAGGCCTGTCGTTCCTGGTGTTATGTAAAAGTTAATTGTGATATTAACAGGTTAAATCATTCGCAATTCGTCGCTATCGTAACGTGAAAAGAAATCATGATAGTGTTAACTATGTAAAATTAAAAGCTTGCATAGTCGTCAGTTAAAGAGCGCAATACTGTACCCAGTTGCTAAAGCACTACACAGTGCTGTAAGTCTGCAAGTTTTGTGATGTATAACGAATTTTTAAACTGAATTTCCAAATACCAGTTAGCTCCAAAGGTTCTCCTAATACAGGAAAATAATTCGTACAAGTTTATGTGGATGCCTTTCCCTCAATCGCATACTTTTTAGGCCCATAGCCAAAAGGGAGGGTAAAGCAGCCAAGTCCGTATTCGAAAAGTTTTCGCCCCTAGAGAGTTCGAAAATTTTCCTTTGACCTTATACCAGGGAGTTGCTAGCAGGTCCTTGATTTAACTCACAGCCTGAAAAAAATCGCCACTTCTAGAGACTCGTCTGGCTACTGGCGGGATACTTTATTTCGCCCTTGCAATGTTTGGAGGTACTGTATGGTGACATGCTATCCAATGGCCCATGACTTACTGTACCTGGCAGTTAAAAACTTAAGAGTTAACAAGGAAAGATCCGTTGGAATTATATCTACATCTTTTACCTGTCTGAAGATATGCGTCTTCCAATGTTAGAATGTTTCTGGAACAATTTTTTGGCTCAAAAATAAAGATGTGAATTGTTGCAGAGTGTTGATAATTCTTTTGTTAGCTTCTTAATTACTAACAAGAAAGCTTACACTTTGGTTAGTCATAGCAATGGTTTTCGAGGACACAATATTTTCAAAATAAACCCATAGGACACACTTTTGTACTATTCAGCTACCTTGAGATGGAGGTTGTTGACAAACAAAAGTTAAGATTAGTCATACATGGCATGTCCCTCTCACAACATCACAAGATTTGCATATTTAAATCATGTTAATGTATAAATCAGAAATTAGATGTAACCCGGTCAATTTTAAATGAAATTATGACTACTTTCTGTGTCTGGGTTTGTTTTTTACATTTAAGACCAAACCTTGTCATTGCCATGTGACCAGCTCTTTGAAAGATGTATGCGTCTAAATATGAGGAAAATGAATTACACTTAAACGTTACCACTTAAAGGGCAAGAACAGTCATTCCAAATTGAAGTAGTGTAGTAGACTGTACAGTTTCATGATTGGCTGTTGGGAGTCCTGTGACAACGTTTTTTCTCTTCAAACGCGAAATTTACTAGAAATAACTGCTTGGTTTACCTTGAATATGCAATAGTTAAAGCATGAAATATAATGAAAGATACTTTGAAAAGAAATAAAACGAATATTGTGCTATTTCGCCTTTTCTTCAAAATAAGTTTGGGAGACTGCTCTTTACCTTGGAAGAACGTTAAAGCCTATACTAAAGCAAAGGTGACATGTAAAAGGGCGTAGTACACCTATGGGGGAACGGTTGGCTTCAATTTTCCTTATGCGTTTTGTCGTTTGAATCTAAAAACTTAGTGTTTGAAGGAAAACCGGCGCTCATAGTTGCAATTTGTATTTAGTTTTTATTTTGCACTTTGCAATTATACAGGGACATCAGCTCAAAATGGAGCAAAATGTGGATATGCAGCCGCAAATCCACGAGTTCAAGGTGACGGCAGAATCGTTGGTGGTGTTGATGCAACAGCTGGATCGTGGCCATGGATTGGATCTCTGAGGAGTTCTTCTGGAAGTCACGTCTGTGGAGCGTCTTTGATTAATTCTCAATGGGCAATCACAGCCGCCCACTGCGTGTAAGTTGCTTTTAACATTCACATTTTTCTTCGGATGGCAAGGAGTTAGATAGAATTTTAAGTCCCAGTTTCCAACCTAGTGGTTCAATTCGAGCCCACCACGGCCTTTTTTCCAGGTGTGACTCACTGGCTTGTTTTCCCTACTCCATTGCTTCTGCGTGAGGTACGGTACTGCCCAAACTGCGGTACGCTTAGTCTGACCTACCTTCCTTTCCACAAATTCCATAGATCGATGCAAAGACGTCCCCTCTCAATGATCACCACGCCGTTAAGACAAACCTACAGTAAGCAAGTTGTTGAAATTTTAACATTAACCACTTATTAACCGTTACATCGCTCAATGTACTTAATATTTCAACTGATACAACCCAAAGCTTTGTATTAACCACCTTGGATAAAAAATAACTTTACATTGTTTAAATTGTTAAACAGCTACATACTAACTTTCTTTAAACAGAGGAATTCTAAACAGTGAGCTAACAGCAGTGTTATAGTCGAGGCCAAGCCCGAGACCAGATGTTGTCGACACCGAGACCGAGCCCTGGTGCAAATTTCGAGACCGACAAAGTCAGAGACCCCGACTGAGACCAATACCGAAAGTACATATAACATAGGAAAAGAACTAGGTGCAAAATTTGGAATACTTTTCTAACTGACTTTACTATCTTATCTCTCAAAATGACATATAGCACCAAAATGCATCATCATTGATTTGTAGGTCTACATGTTGTGTTTCCTATCATTTACATGACCGTACCTGACGGGGTAGGGGCAGCAGCCGCCCATTAGCCGAAACCTTGTTGAATCAGGCTAACATCGGTTCATCTTTATTCGGAGTAACGAACCTTCGGAATAACGACCCTCATGTTTTATTCGGAATAACGAACCTAGTAACGACCCTTCGGAATAATGATCAGACCCCGATTACCTTTTGCTACCGACACTTTCAGTAAATAGGACAAACAACTCATCGCTCAGGGAGAGTTTGATTCAAATACCTCTATAATGAAGGGCAAAAGATTTTGAAAAGGCATTCTGATTTCAGGACAATCTGCATAACTTACAACCAGATAACAGCCCATCGTCATCACAGTCCTGCAGTAGCTTATATAGAAGTTGATCGACTCTCTTATTGCATAGGTCTTTATAAAACCATGGAACTAGTACGGAAGTTCAATAGCTCCATGATGTAATACGGTATCAAGGAAGTGTTGTGCGTCTGCGCAAAAGTCCACAAATTCCTCGCTCTTCAAAAAATAACAGTAACTGCCCTAAGAGGATTTAAAAGACAGATCCATAAACAGTTAAACCACATCGCTGAAAGCGATTTACTTATTTAGTGGTATGTAAAATGAGTACTTATATCGCTTCCTTGTAATTTCGTACAGACAATTTGTGAAAAAGCTAGTATTATTTACCTTACCTTCCACTTGGTGATGACGAAAATAATATCAGTTGCAAACTGTTGCTGTAAAACTGGAAAATAAAACCTAAACAACGAAAACATCAGGTTCGGGCAGACAACAATTGCACCATAAACCCCTTACAAGCTTGGAAAAGAGCAGACTTAGTAATCACAACCAAGCAGGGTAATCAATCCCTTTGTTGTGTGAAAGTCTCCTATGGGGAAACTAGTAGAACGAGACACCAGGAAGGCGGAAGTTTAAAAGCAGTCAATTCTGAACCCCAAACTACAATTTTATAGCAGTCTACAGAAATTCTCAACTGTCAAAGCTCTTTGACTGACTGACAGCAAGTAAAAATACAGAGTACTGCAGCTCATATTGTACTACAACATTTGTTGAACTGAGATCGTGTTTGGTTACACATTAGGGTCTTGTGTCCTTTATATTAAGATTGCTTTGCCAACACATTAATTAATTAATTATAATTAAATGATAATATAGAACGCGCAAGGACTAATACTTTGAAAATTAGCCACACACAGAAGGTATATCATCTCGTTTGGAATGACGTACCTTTTTTGGAGTTCATTACGTCACCACGCAGCTGCTAGTATAACGTAGGAAAGTTGTTACTAGAAAGGCCACACGAACCAAAGGGACAAAGTACCCCATACTCTAGGCCTAGACCTCAACCGCTTTGCTTTTGACCAAGAGTCTCAGGCAAGTGTTCTCAAGTCTTTTTTTATAATTCTCCAAACTAAGATAGTGTTGATCTTTAAGGTAAGAGAATAGAATCATACTTTTCAAAAATTCAGGGAAATGAAATGTTTTCATTGTAGTTTTTCATTGGAATCGTGAAAGGTTGTCGCCAGTGGGGGTGTCAAATTTTCATCTGAGAAGTTATTACTTCAGGCAAGAACCACCCATTTATATCGCCCAACCCCGACACATAAACTAGTACTTTGACTTCAAAAACTTGTCTAAACTACAGTCCTGTAAGCTAAGGAGTACAGAATGATGATTTTATTCATTTTCGAGAAAATTTATGAAAGAATTTATTACTCTCTAAGGAGTTTTCTGTTTAATTTAAACATACCAAATTGGTTAAGTTAGGAAGAATTACTTGACTCCATTATCGTGGCCAGGAATGATATTGAAGCGGTGCTGTGAGAAAAGGAAGAAAATTACTTTGCGTCAATTAAACAGCTTATTTTCATTTCTTTTAATGGTTCCTGGAGTATGCATCATAAATTAAAATTTCCGTTGCATCTCCAGCCAAATAAAAGCTCCCCGTTTCTAGGATTAAACAGTAAATATCAGAATTTGTATCTAAGCTTTTTCTGAAGTCCACACTACTCTCTGGCACAGAGCCTTTTGTTGAAACTAAACTTTAAACTGCTTTCTAAAGAAGCTATATGAGTCCACTGAAGGACAACACTTGACCAACCTCAAGGCATATAAACCGTTTACATCATCGGTTGTGAATGTATGGCTCCATTCTAGACTGGATGAAAAGAACAGATACTACACATATCTTAGCCAAAAAACGAGAAGCGATTTGCGTCTGCTATCTAAGCCCTTTAAGACAGTAACGAGTCGGCCTCCATAACCTCTCTTCAGGACGGTGGTCAAAAATGGGCACGATTAGTCGACTTTCCCTCTCACACCAAAGACCTGGCTGCGGCGCACCCATGGACTTCAGGTTCACCGTTGGAAACACTACTAAAGCATTCAAAGTTTATTGAAAGTATTTGTCTTTATACCATTTACTTTTTTTCTCACTGCAGAGGCCATTTTGAGTCGATCGTTCTCGGGGATCTTCGTACCGATTCGGAATCTTCTTATCATGAAGAACGAAAGTTTACAATCTTTGTACATCCTGAATATAATGGTGCAACATTAGAAAATGACGTCGCTTTACTACGTTTAGATTCGAATGTCACCTTAACTGATTACGTTTTCCCAATATGTCTTTCAACCGATGAAGATGAAGCGACCACTTACAGCAACTGTCTGATTGGTGGATGGGGAGATACGTCAGAAGGAGGTACTGTCATGGCAGGCCAAAAGATCCAATAAATGTTTTGGACTGCACTTTTGAATTATAATTTAAATGTAGAATTTTTAAGAAGTAATGTGAACCATTCATAAAGTGGATTAAGTGTAAATTATCATTTGAACAAGCATGACTTGAAGCCAGTAAAAATGTCGATACCAAACATTACTTCTTATTACTCTGTAATGTTCCCATCAACACCCAAAACAATACATCACATTTTGTCAGTTCTAGAATCGTTTTACTGTCAATAATATTATATCAAAGTGTTTAAAATTTAGCATCCTTACACCTATATCAATAGAACTATGCAGTGGAAAAAATAAAGAAAGTAGGACTACAATTGACTTTTTAATTCATATAGGCCCACGTCACAATTCGGGCCTTCTTCCTGGCCACCGTGTAAAACTACAGTAGTACGTTAAGGTAGCTGAGAAGCAGCTGATATGACGACAAACTTCGTGATGACTTCACGTAAAAGCACGATTTTTTCTAGGATAGTTGCCTGGTTATCCAATGACATCACGTTTAGATAAACACTTTATAATCTTGTCCCCCTTAATTTCTTTGTCAGTGCTACGTGTCCCTTTTTCCTCACCAGGTTCGCCTTCAACTATCTTGCAGGAAGCTGCTGTTGATCTTTTTACTGACAGTCAATGCAATGGCTATTACGGTAGTGAGTTGTATGAAGAAGTCATGATATGTGCGGGAAAAAGTGAGGGTGGAATAGATACATGCCAGGTAGATATGTATTTTTCTCTATACAGCCGTTTTAACCATTCGTGTCCCACAATTAAAGTGTACATGACAGACCAATAATGTTAATGGTCTGAGGGTCGTGAGATTAGTCATATTTTGTCCTTCAGTGGACGTAATAATTTCTTCGGCAAGCAGTGAAAGTTTTGGCTTCGAAGAAATGTCAAAGACTACGACAAACTAACTTGCAAATTCCCTACCTTTCAATTGGCAATATTTTATCATCTAGAGACTAAGAAATCACCAGACCAGAATCTGGCAGATAACACCCTACCTGTTGTAAGTTTTTCGTTCACTGATTTCTGATCCCAAGAGGCCTAATCCTCTCATCTGCTCGCACCAAACAGTTCCAATTCTCCAAATCTTTTCAGTGAAGCCACTTCCACACCTGTCTGAAATTTATTCTCATCCAAACACAATCTTAGTTTATTGCTTAAGGGTGAGTATACAAGACCCTTATGTGTAATCAAAGCACTCTCAGCACAGTACATGCTATGTAATATGATCTTCGTTACTGTGAATTTTGAACTTGCTGTCAGTCAAAGAACTGAATCAATTGAGCATTTTTGTGGACTACTTCAAAAATAGTAGTTTGGGGTGATAACATTAGCCATTAAAACATTGTCATACCTTAGTCTCTTTCTGCCGGATTTGAAATATTCTCTCGTAAAGTTTTTAAAGACCTTTGTTATCCTATGTCTCGTCCGTGTCTTTCTACAACAGGGAGATAGTGGTGGACCCTTGATCTGCAAAAATCCATCGGATATGACTTGGGATTTAGTTGGAATTACATCATGGGGTTACGGATGTGCCAGACCGAATTCTCCTGGAGTGTATGCCAGGGTAGCAAAGTTTGAAAACTACATTAACGAGATTACCTCCCAAAGTAAGTGAGAACAACATCATCGCTCTCCTTTCACAATGTTTTTAAACCTAAGTAAAAGAGAAAAGAAAGAGCTCCAAAACTTGACAACAGAACCTCGAGTTATCCAGAGATCTATCCAGGCAGCCTCATTTCGTAGTTAAGTGGGAGACACTGTTTCACCACTTCTTGTCACTGAAGATGATGATGAAGAAACGAGAGGTGCCTAAGGTACAGTTCCAAATATATACATATATATGTATGTATGTTTTTATATATATATATATATATATATATATATATATATATATATATATATATATATATATATATATATATATATATATATATATATATATATATATATATATATATATATATATATATATATATATATATATATATATATATATATATATATATATATATATATATATATATATATATATATATATATATATATATATATATATCACTGCTTTTAGAGTTGAGAAAAATTTAGCCAACCATTTAGTTCGGGCTTCCCACCCTCAAACTTCTTTCGACGACACGGCTGGTACCTTTCCATGTAACCGTCCAAGGTGTAATACATGTCCAGTTGTTGGCAAACACGACCTCGTCAACATTTCAGGCCCCAACGGCAATAGTTTTATTGTCAAACAAAGATTCTCCTGCATTTCCTCTAATGTAGTTTATATTTTAGCATGTGGGAGATGTAACTCGTTGTATGTGGGAGAGACCAAGCGCCGCCTCGCGGATCGAGTCACCGAGCACCTTAGGTCCATCAAACAGAATCTCCATGGATACCTGGTGGCTGCACATTTTAATCCCCCTTCACCTTGTTCTATACAGCATTTAACTGTTACGGCGGCGGTAACGTGCCGAGGCTCCGATCGTGACCCCCTTAGTGCTGAAAACCGACTGATCATGAGGCTAGGTACTCTCGCTCCACACGGCCTTAATGTTAGAATTGACATTTTGTATTATTCAACCCTTTTTGAGCCAGTTTTTACCCCTTTTACACTTACCCGTTCGTGCTCATTTTTATTACTGTGTAGCCCTAATAATTATTTTTTCCGAACCTAATTTTTGTCTACTTTTTTCCCTTTTTTCCGACTATGTTCGATTTGTACATGCACTTTTTCATCCAGGACGCTCTTTTTCTTTTTCTGATTTGTGTTTCATCCTTCGCACTCATTTTTTCTGACAGTCACTTTCGTTCGGTTCTGTTTCTACAGCGATCGCTTCGGATTTGATGTTTGTCGTGTCCAATTGTTACTGTTGTTGTTCACTTTGGTTTTTGCCACCTAATGAAGGGTTTATACCCGAAATGTCGTGGAGTTTTCCGCAAACTTTTAAGCACTTGCTCAATCACATAGGCCTCAATATATATATAGGTAAACAGATTGGAATGATAAAAAGTGCTAAAATTCGGAAGAAAGCTCCGCAACGTTTCGGGTATGTACCCTTCATCAGGCGGCAAAGTAATAACTGATCAAGAAAACGATATTCAAAAGAAACAACAAACGCGTGCCGATACAACTCGATCGGCGCGCGTACCAAGGCCAAGCACCTACGTCAACGCGCTGTGTGTCTTGTTATGTCCCCATCAACTCCTTACAATCGTTTCTAAGTCCCTGTAGTGCGGACGCACTGGTAACACACGCACTAACCATGACAACATCCATCCAGCAAGCCACACCAAAACGCGCCGACGTCATGCGTACAACCTCTTTACAAAGGAAATGCCAATAATGAAATGTTTGCCTACTTCGCGACGCAATTTTAAACACAGCTAAACGACGCAACCGTGCAAAATAAGTTAATAGTGATGACGCGATAAAAATTAAAAGTAATAATAAATACACGCTAGGCGATTATGATGTCATTATGAACGGACTTTGCAAGGAAAATTGAACACGATCAATTTAAGTTCAAGTTCGGCAAACAGTCCGTTGTAAAAAAAAAAAAAAATGAACACAATCTATAACAGTTCAAGTTTGACGCTCAGCCCGTTAGGAGCTAGAGTTCCTAGCCTTACTATCAGTCAATTTTCGGCAGTAAGACGATCACGGTCGGAACCTCTGCATGAGATGGCCGCCGTGACCATCAGATCCTGTATAGAACAGGCCGATGGGGGTTAAAATGGTTGGCAACCGGGTAACCTGGAAGGTTTTGCCTAATGGATCTCAAGTGTTCAGTAACCCGATCAGCTAATCGACGTTTAGTTTCACCCACATACATCATGGCACAGCGCTTACAAGCTAGGATATACACTATATTAGTAGACGTACATGTAAAATGATGTTTGACGTCGAAGGAATTGTTGTTGGGACCTACAACAGACAGAAGCCTGTCTTTGCTAACAAGTTTACAAGTATTACATCTACTACGGTTACAAGGAAACGTCCCTCCCGGATGTACCATAAAGGGTTGGGGATGTGAGGCCCGAACCAAGTGACTTGAGATGTTTTTCTCACTTCTAAAGGCCGTAATAGGCGGTTCAGGAAAATACTCACGGGTAGAAGGTTCTCTTCCTAGAAGTTTAGCGTTTCTGTTATATATGAATGATAATAAAGGATGGAGTTTACAGGTAAGGCAGACAGACTTATATTTATATATATATATATATATATATATATATATATATATATATATATATATATATATATATATATATATATATATATATATATATATATATATATATATATATATATATATATATATATATATATGGAAAAGGTTGCAATAAGTTCTTACAACATAGCTTTACAGAACTGTTTCGTAAGGGCCAATAATGTAGGTCCTCACTCCTCAGAAGCCTGAAGTAGAATGATGTCAATAACGTTAAATACGTATATGTTCGCTGCTTTTGAACGTGTCCGTTTTTAAGCACGTGTTGGTTCCGTGTTCGATGTGAACAGGCACGAACGGTGTACAGCGAACCAAGATACATTACCTATTAGAATAATTACACAGTAGATGTTTGTTCCTGTGTCTACAAGAGCTTACCAGTTCGTTTCTTTTATTTAGAGTTGCTAAGGAAGGTTTGAGTATAATGAAGAACTTTTCTTCCAGACAGAGATTACAAGTTTTAGATGAAGTGGAGTATGCTCGAGCTTTGTTCATTAGTTTCCATTTTACGGAGTGTTCTACATTTGTATCCTTTAGTTTCCAGATGTATTCACTGAGTGCAGTTGCGTGTCTTTTGTCTTTGTGTTTAAAGCTCGACTTGTGGGCGGTGTATCTTGTTTTGAATGTGTTCTCTGTTAGACCAATGTATGTTTCTTCGTTGTTGTTGTCGTGGCGTGTTACAGTTGCTTGGTACACAATGTTGTTCTTGAGGCAGTTGCCTTCCAATGGGCACTCACTTTGCTTTCTGCAATTGCAGTTGCTTCGCGTTGCTGGTTGTAATTCCTGTTTCGCCAGTATGTATTTGTTGTGCGCTGATATAATTTGGTCTATGTTTGCCATGCAGCTGTAACTCAGTTTCACCGTGTTCCTGTTGAGTAAAGTATGTAGTGTGTGCCCAGGTGGGAAGCAGCTGTCCAAGAGGTTAAAGAATTTCTTGCCAATGTTGGTTGTGACACTGTCACTAAACGGGGGGTTGAACCAGGTTATGTTCCTATTTCGTCTTCGTTTCGGGGCTCCCTTGGAATGACTGGTGCTAGGGGGTTGGGTCTCGTACTTTAGGTTGTACCCATAGCCACTTCTTTGTAATGCTTCCTGGTATACGGGTGATGATGCGTTGAATGTGTTTTCGTCGGAAGAAATGTTGGATAGTCTCCTGTTGATGCTTTCTGGGATGTTCTTTATGATAAGTGGGGGGTGGTTGCTCTGTTTGTGCACAAAGAGAGGGGTGTTGTTTGGCTTCATGTATGGCTTGTATGTGCTTGTGCTAAGATCAAGGGTAAGGTCAAAGAAGTTCACTGTTTTTTTGTTTGCTTCAATTTCTATTTTAAGATTGTTTTTTGAGAATATCTTGCATATTTCTTTCTTTATTTTTTCTGTTTGCCTTGGTGTTGCTTTGTTTGTTTGCTTTGTTGCTTGTTTTCCGCTTGTGATGTCGACTCTTGTTTTTCGACACAAGCGAAAAACAAGCATTTATTACACTAAAAGACCACAAACCGAACTCCAACAACAAACCCACATGCAGACTAATCAACCCATCGAAATCAGAACTAGGGAAGATTAGCAAACAAATACTAGAACGGATAAATTCAGAAATCAAACAATCTACAGGTTACAACCAATGGAAGAACACAAGTGAAGTCATAGACTGGTTTAGTGAAATACACGACAAACACCAACAATCGTTTATTGCTTTTGACGTTTGTGAGTTTTACCCCTCAATTTCTACCGACCTCCTCAACGAGGCTTTAGACTTTGCATCAAACTACACAGACATACCATCATTCGAAAGGCACATTATCTTCCACACAAAGAAAACTATGCTGTTCAACGTTGAAACACCATGTTGCAAGCGTACCGAATCTTTATTCGATGTCACCATGGGTAGTTTCGACGGTGCTGAAACTTGTGAACTAATAGGATTGTACCTCCTATCACAACTTCAGCACATTAACATGAATGTCGGCCTATACAGAGACGACGGTTTGGCTGTTTGCAAAGCAACACCAAGGCAAACAGAAAAAATAAAGAAAGAAATATGCAAGATATTCTCAAAAAACAATCTTAAAATAGAAATTGAAGCAAACAAAAAAATAGTGAACTTCTTAGACCTTACCCTTGATCTTAGCACAAGCACATACAAGCCATACATGAAGCCAAACAACACCCCTCTCTATGTGCACAAACAGAGCAACCACCCCCACTTATCATAAAGAACATCCCAGAAAGCATCAACAGGAGACTATCCAACATTTCTTCCGACGAAAACACATTCAACGCATCATCACCCGTATACCAGGAAGCATTACAAAGAAGTGGCTATGGGTACAACCTAAAGTACGAGACCCAACCCCCTAGCACCAGTCATTCCAAGGGAGCCCCGAAACGAAGACGAAATAGGAACATAACCTGGTTCAACCCCCCGTTTAGTGACAGTGTCACAACCAACATTGGCAAGAAATTCTTTAACCTCTTGGACAGCTGCTTCCCACCTGGGCACACACTACATACTTTACTCAACAGGAACACGGTGAAACTGAGTTACAGCTGCATGGCAAACATAGACCAAATTATATCAGCGCACAACAAATACATACTGGCGAAACAGGAAGTACAACCAGCAACGCGAAGCAACTGCAATTGCAGAAAGCAAAGTGAGTGCCCATTGGAAGGCAACTGCCTCAAGAACAACATTGTGTACCAAGCAACTGTAACACGCCACGACAACAACAACGAAGAAACATACATTGGTCTAACAGAGAACACATTCAAAACAAGATACACCGCCCACAAGTCGAGCTTTAAACACAAAGACAAAAGACACGCAACTGCACTCAGTGAATACATCTGGAAACTAAAGGATACAAATGTAGAACACTCCGTAAAATGGAAACTAATGAACAAAGCTCGAGCATACTCCACTTCATCTAAAACTTGTAATCTCTGTCTGGAAGAAAAGTTCTTCATTATACTCAAACCTTCCTTAGCAACTCTAAATAAAAGAAACGAACTGGTAAGCTCTTGTAGACACAGGAACAAACATCTACTGTGTAATTATTCTAATAGGTAATGTACCTTGGTTCGCTGTACACCGTTCGTGCCTGTTCACATCGAACACGGAACCAACACGTGCTTAAAAACGGACACGTTCAAAAGCAGCGAACATATACGTATTTAACGTTATTGACATCATTCTACTTCAGGCTTCTGAGGAGTGAGGACCTACATTATTGGCCCTTACGAAACAGTTCTGTAAAGCTATGTTGTAAGAACTTATTGCAACCTTTTCAATATTACAGCTCCCTTCACAGGGTTGAGCACTTTACCATTGCCTGGTTGACATTACTGTTAATTTTTACTATTACGGCTATATATATATATATATATTATATATTATATATTTATGTATATATATATGTATATATATTATATATGTATGTATATATATATGTATATGTATGTATATATATATGTATATATATATATATATATATATATATATATATATATATATATATATAATTGCTTCCTTGCCGATGGCAGGCAAGGAATCTATGCGATGGTGATGTCGTGTGTAAATGTGTGTGTGTGTATGACGCTTTGGGTTGTAAACACGATATCTCAAGAAGGTTAAGTGTAACTAGAATCATATTTCGTGTTTAAGTTGGTCGTATTTAATAGATGACCCCTATCGTCTTTGCTTTAGGTCAAAGGTCATTTGGGGTAACGAGAGGTCAAATGGTAAATTCCTTATAAATTGCTTGTAAACACGGTATCTCCAGAAAGGTAAGAGTGACCATTCTCATATTTGGTGTGTGAGTTGACCGTATTATGTACATGATCCCTATTGTTTTTTTATAAAGGTCAAAGGTTATTTGGGGTCACGAGAGGTCAAAAGATAAAAACCTTATAAACACGATATCTCAAGAATGGTACATGTGACTATGTTCATATGTGGTATGTGGGTTGGTCATATTGAGTTAATTATCCCTGTTGTTTTTGGTGGAGGTCAAAGGTCACTTGAGGTCACGAGTGGTCAAAATGTCAAAGCCATGTAAACACGATATCTCAAGAACTGTACATGTGTCTATGCTCATTTTTGGGATGTGGCTTGGTCTTATTAAGTAGACGATCTGTTACAATTTTCGTGGAGGTCAAAGGTCATTTGGGGTGACTTGAGATCGAAGTCACTTGAGGTCAAAAGGCCCAAACCTTGTAAACATGATGTCTCAAGAACGGTATATGTGATAAAGCTCATAAGTGGTGTGTAGGTTGATTGTATTGAGCAGATGATCCCACTTGATTTTCCTACAGGTCAAAGGTCATTTCGAGTCAGCAAGGTCAAACACTGACAAACTTTCCTGCACAGTTTTACAAGAAAGGTAACTTGTAGGGTCCTGTAACTTGTCATATAGATGGTGTATAGTGAATAAATGGTCCCAGTAGTTTTTGGTGGAGGTCAAACTTCATTTGGGTTCACAAGGGGCAAGGGGGATATCAATGTAGGAAGACTGGATGCCTTGAATGTGTACTTTGTGGGCACATTATGGAGCCCTGTTAATGGAAAACATTACAGAGAAATGTCAATGTGAAAAAGGCCTTACATTTGAGCGGCAACGAATCACTAAGCCTTTTGACATTCCGGTTCTTTTTTACTAGGTTATTTGGAATGTTCGAACGGTGCAGTGTACACGAACAACAAACAGTGCGATAGAATAGCTGACTGCCCAAATGGGGAGGACGAAGAAAATTGCCGTGAGTATACCCGTTTCCCCTACGTAACATTTAACCGAATTATAAACAAACTGAAACAAGCTCAGTAGGATCAATTCAACCATTAAAACCCCGTCCTCACTTTTACTAGGGTGTTAATAATTGGATAGTTGATAGTCTAAGATAAAATTTTGGGCAAAACTGTTTATACACTTAGTCATGCTATTTGTAATTTTCGCAAAAAATGGCTTTGTACCGTGAACAACATAACAGTGATCAACACTGGAAAGGATGAGCAGGGCCTCGCTGCGAGTTTTGTCCAAGATTGTAGCGACATCGGTACTGATCAATTGCATTAAATGTATTGCTGTGTCTATTACTCTTGGAAAGTAGCCTAGTAGCTTGTTCTTGCAAAACCAATTTGTGCAGGTGGACCTAAAATTACAACTTCGGGTAAACATTTTATCCCTCCTGGTTTTGGCCAGAAGAGTGGCATCAGGTGTTTTTTTTTTTACTAACATCATCATGTTAACAATTCATGTTACGTCGTGGACTCTCGGAGACTCATTCAGTGTCCATATCTTCTGTGGTGTGTAAATTATTATTCCAAAGAAGAGAGGAGATTATTATTCCAATATAGAGAGAAAACGAGTAGGTCCACTGTTCTTAAAGTATATCTCCGGAAGGTATCCGTAACAACAAGGAAAAAATGAAATCACCTCAACTGAGATCAGTATCGTTGAAAATTTTCCAGCCTTTATTACAAAGTGTTGCGTGGATTTGAACCTTCCCTATTTCGGGAACTTGCGAAACTCAAACTACAAAGATAATTTTACCTAAAACTCCGTTACCACTTTGTTCCAAATTCTTCGTCAATTTGTTTTTTCAAGAGAAGTGCTTCATATAGTAGTTGGCGTATATAAAAGTTGCCATTATGATGTAGTCTATTTGTTAGATACTCATGACTCACGTCGTTCTCGTCCCCATCTAGGCAAGGTACCATATACATGACTACACTGTGTTAAATCCCATGACTCTAAATCTTAATATAGTATATAACTGTAGACCATCCACTAACGCTTCAGTAATATAAAGTAGTAATTGTTATACGACTTTATTTGGAGGGAGACGTGTTGAAAGTAGTGCTACTTTTTTAATACACTTTCTACATTATTTCGTTTAATCTTGGAATTTTTACCTTTTATTACCAACAGCAAAATTGATGTCAACCGATATTGTTGATATCACTTCTCCCAACTATCCTGGTAACTATCCGGATAACCAAGCCATTCTTTGGGTTTTCGAAACTGACGATCCATCAGCACAAGTTCGTCTTCATTTCCTGCACTTCGACCTGGAGGACGGTTATGATTTTATTTATGCCGGTTCTGGATGGGATCCGTATGATGCAGGGTCATATCTCCTTCAGCACACCGGTAACACCCTCCCTGAAGACGTTGTTAGCCCAGGGAACAGAATGTGGGTTGGGTTCAACTCTGATTATAGTGTACACAAACAAGGTTTCGTAATCAGAGTGTCCGTTGACGGTGAAGAAGGTGGTAAGATGATATGACGTAATCATCAAAGGGCCTATCCCTGATATTTAAGTGCTTCTTGCTTTTATTCTGCCGTATGAACCCCAAGGTTCCACCAAACACGTTTTCGTCTATTCCCGCACAATGTACGCAAATGAGCAAACACTAATAAGAGGGTCTACGCAGTTAACCAATCGGGTTTTGCGATAGTAAAAGATTTGAGTATAATTTCGTTCATTTAGCACATAATGTGTTATATACGTCACAACTATTTATCCATTTGTAAGAAGAAGATGCCATTACAAGATTAGCAGATGACTGAAAAGATTATAACAATTTATGTGTTACTTTAATTTCCTCAAACTTGGCACAATTTGCTCAGATGCACACATGTTCAAGTGTTTAAAATGTATACCAAAATGAGCATCGGGTCGTATTGGGAACTGCAAATTAATTTTCTATTAAAAGCGACTGACAATTTGGGGTACAGTATTGGTTGAATTGTCAGTGTATAATCTCTTAGGTGTACGTCAAAATTTTAATCTTGGAAATCGAAGTACTGTTACGCCCTTCACCCTATCATGCATTGTTACTTTCTGTTTCATGTCATTCCATGCACTACAAAGTAGTGTATAGAAGTAAAACCTCTTCTAATTTTTCTTTACCCATCTATGGAAACCTCTTTGCCCTTTTAACACGAATTAGAACCAAAAACAGTGTTTAGGAATTAAACACATAGTGTTTAGGATTTAAACATGTATGTTTAATACTGTTTAGCATTGTCGAATGATACCAAAGTGAGACAAAATGTCTTTTGACTTCTAAACACGTTAAATATTTCAATACGACAACGGCGGCTTGTCCAGCCAGTGAACTGGTCCAGCAGGACTGAGGATACGCTACGTCAAGCGTACAAATCCTATTGGCTTAGAATTTAGTCGTTTCGCTTGGTAGTTTATTTCAAGAATTTTGAATGATAAAGTCTCTATAATAAGTTTTGTAGACGAAAATGTGTGACCACTGCATTAAAATTACTCCATATTCACTTCGCTGACATATACTTACCTCTTGCTACATCTTTTTTTTTTTTTTTTCATTAATCTAGCAGTTATCTTTATCGCATTTATTTTTGTTGATTGCTGTAAGTTTACCTTAATTCAAAACCTATGCATCAGTTTTTTAACCTGTTCACGAGACCTGTGTCTCACCGTCTCGTCTAATAGTTGTTCGGTGTCCGTCTTTCCCCGCCAACACACCGACACTGAACAGCTGATTCATTGTTTACAAATTACAAACTGCAGTCTGGCTGTCCCTAACAATGATTCCACACAGCTTGCCGATAAGTAACTTACTGTTCTCTCCCTAACCTACAGTCAATTTAGTTGGTCTATTGAAGTTAATTGACTGTAATAGCTTCTGATTGCTGACGGGAAATGAAGGCTTTGCGAATCCTTTGCAAGAATGTTTATTTAATGAAAAAATATAAGTGCATACGTTACTTCAGAATAGTAACAAGATATTTGGACATAAATTGTTTCAACGAAAACATTTATACAAGCTATTACTTGCAGGCATAGATATTTTTTCTCCTCGATCTGTAGGCATGGTGGAATGTTCCGATGAAATGCCTTGCCAGGGAGTCTACGAAGAATGCGTTACCATTGATCTCAACGAAAGGATAACAGCAATACAAAAATGTGAATGCATAGCAGGATTTGTGAAGGAAGATGGGGTTTGCCAAGGTGAGTTTACGTGACATATTAACGCTTCAAATTTGTGGAGGAGTTTTGTAGTCTGCAATTGCTTTCTTATTCTCAGAAAGCATACTGAGTGGCCATTGTGATCTATCCAAAATGAAAGATAGACAAGTCATGAAAATGTTATTGAAAATGTTGCTTTTCTGTGCAGAACTTTACAATTCCATGTAATGGCGATTATGTTCTCTAACATTTTATCCAACAAAAGTGATGAGGCTTCAGCTTATGCAAACTTTTAAGAAGGAATCTCATGATTGGCTGCTGTTATTGTATTGTATTGTATCGATTGCATTCGTTGTTAGGGTTAGGGATTATGGATTAACTTGATTGTTAGTCAGTTATTAATTTCTTCCTAAACCGATGCACATCCGTCCTTAGAATTTCATATTGCCCTTGACTGGCACCGGTAACTGAACAGATTGTAATGATATTGTGAGAACATTTCAATGATAAGATTGAAGGGAACTTTCAACTTTGACAGCTTGGATAAACGTTTTGTCTCTCTTCTTTTTTAAGAAAGATCATAAATTAGAATTAATTCCCGTTGTAAAATTCATGTGTTCAGGGAATCAATACGTAGGGAATCCAGTTTCATCTCACTAAAATAACAAGCATTTTGCTAAAATTTCTAAATTGGGTACCGATTTTCAAAAATTACTATCAAGGACTACTACCGAGCTTTTTATTCACATTGTAGTATTTTTTTGTCTACTGTTTAGAGTAATTACCTAACTACTGCAAAAATTGTGATATGGTAGCAAATTTCTCCAAATTAGCTCGAAAGAAGCTTTACTAAGTCATTTAGCAACGAATTGCTGTGATAATTAAGCGCTTTTACTAACCGAACTTCCAAAAATTTCAAAATTCGAATTTCTTTTAGAACATGAGCCAGCAAAGTTTAATTAGCTTATTGAACACAAAAGATTTTGGGATCGAAATGTGACCACTGGTGCCCAAGACCAAGCAACCTGCTGTATGTCGCTGTGTCGCATCCTACACTTCTGGCCAACAGGACTAAAAATTTGATTCCCCAAAATTAATTAAATCAGATAAAAGAACATATGGATCAAATACGTGACAACGTTACCTATATCAAAGTGAAGACAATAATGACTCAGGACGCTGTAAGTTTACACTTCCACACTCGCTTTAGTTGGCGAATATTTGGAAGGTCAGTGGTGGCGTTGTCACGGTCGGGTGGCATGAGGGGGGCATTTGTTCGGTCCAGAGATTTGTCACCCCCCCCCCCCCCCCGAATGATGTCAGTTAGAAGCAAGGTCAACTCAAAAAAGGATAATGTATATTTCTCGTGAATCAAATTTTCTTTTTTGCTCCGAAGATATGTTGAAATATACTAGAACCTCAAAGATTACGGGAACTTTGCCCTTGAACCTCCTTCCCCACAGGAGAGTGCATTTCGCCTTCGGTTTCGCCCTGCACCCAAAAATTTTCCCCCAATCGTTTGCTTTGCCCCTAGTTGTCCCCTCTATTTTGACATCCTGGCTACGCCAATGGAGAAGCTTAACCCCATTAATTTGCATTTCAAAAACTTAGGTTTTGAGTAAAAGAAAACGTCAACTCCCTTTGATAAAACAAAACTTTCGCTAAATGATTTCTAATGTTATCACGAAATGTAGGCTACGGTCCAATGCATGCCCTATGAAATAAGTACTATTAGTGATTGAGAGAACCGGATCTTGCAGCTTTCTGGTCCTAATTAGATAATTCCTGATTGCTATATCTTCTACACTGTAAAAAATGATTGCAAAATTAATAGAAATAAAAAGAAGAGGTTTATAAAGATTCAGAAAAGTTCTGGCAAATGTTTTGCCAGCATATATTTTTAACAGTGTATTGAGGTATCTACAACTCTACAAGATACTACATTTTCAATATTTCATATTCATATTTCCTAGATCAAAATGAATGTCTGCACCCGGAGTTGAATACATGTGACTCAGTTGCCGAAATTTGTTTGAACACTAATGGTTCGTTTGTCTGTCAATGTAAGCCCGAATATGTTGTAGGAATGGGTTGCGATATAGGTGAGTATACAATAACACAATTATGCTATGTTTAATGAGATAAAGAGGAAAGCTTTTTCAACCAATTTCTATTTTCAAAAGGGGGACCCGATGGTAAGGCGTCCTTTAATCTATTTCTGCGTGGTAAACGGTTAGTACATGGGAAAAAAGTAATATGTACCAATAATGTTTGTTAACGTTAATCCGTGCTGAATAATTCACGTTTTAAAATCATATTTCAGGAGGAGAGGGCAACGGAGGTGGAGGGGAAACTGATCCAAACGCATGTGGTACACGCCCTATATACGACGGGGAATTATTACGAGTTGTGGGTGGTGTAGATGCATCAGAGGGGGCGTGGCCTTGGATCGGATCTCTACGCGCTACTAGCCATTCGTGTGGTGCAACTTTGGTGGACGAAGAATGGGTAATAACTGCAGCACACTGTGTGTAAGTAGTAGTTCATTGATACTAGGAAGTTGTTATTGGATGGAGTTCTGACCGAAAAACATCCTTTGAAGTTAACAAGTTTTTGACCGTAATCTTCTTATTATGTGTGTTTCATTATTACCCGTTAATCTTGAAAGGTTGTCTGGAATTGGAACACGAAAGGCGAACGTCTGTTGCGACTTGATTATGTCATTATGTGTTTTCCCTATTCTCTTGGCACTGCGAGCCGCTTATGTAGTAAATTAATTTACCAGTTTGGACGCAACCGAACGCTTGTTGCTGTGTTCCCGGCAAGCATGTAACTCTAAGTATTTTGAAACTTGATTAAATTCGTCGATAAATTTATAACTTTTTGACAATGACCTCAATCAAATTTTCAGCACGGTTCAACCATTGTCTCTTAAGTAATTAATTGCGTTGAAACGTCCGCAAAGAAATTTGGAGATGTGGTCCAGTAGGAATGCCGGTTATCAAGTGATACCATTTTTGTAGTAATATGTTTTACAGGACCACTGGGCAACTGTCGAACAAAAGCAACTTTGACAAATCACACCTCAACTGTTTCTTCCTCTTTTTGCATTATAGAGGATACTTCTATCGCGTTATCTTCGGTGACCTAACGCTTGATACCGTCAGCCCGTACAACCAGGAGAGATCATTCACAATATTTCAACACCCCAATTACAATGACGACACCAGCGATCATGATATTGCCATTCTACGTCTAACAACTAAAGTGAACGTCACAGGTTACGTCAGACCTGCCTGCTTAGCTACTTCAGAGACGGAAGTGACCACATATTCTACCTGTTATGTAGCAGGATGGGGAGCTACATCTGAGGGAGGTAAACTATTTGTCTTCATTAATTGGTACAATAATCTTTAAATGTTTAACTTAACTTAAAAAAATGGAAAGTCTGTTTATTTTTAACACTCAGAGTGTGGTAGTTTGCTAACAAAAGACTTTGCAAACCATGTAGTTACACTTAGTTTTTTACCCAGGGTATGATCCTTATATAGGACTAAATAAGCTTATGTCATCACATGTCAATCATTCAACAGGATTGTAAAATTCCATGCATAATAGATTTGATCGTCTGCGCGAGTTCTGATCCCCTCTATGGCGAGCAATCGGTATCAAATCATGGGGAATTGAAACATACCAATTTAAACTGACACATACCAATTTAAATCGACATATACCAATTTAATTCGACATTTACCAATTCGGGTTGTTGCGCACTGTTAAACAAGGTGTTTCTTGATTGGCCGTTGCCATTATATTGTATCGATTGTATTCTTTGTTAGGGTTAGGGATTAGGGCTATCCTATCGTTAGCCAGTTAGAAAATTTCTTGTTAAACAGTGCGCATCGCGCCACCAATTTAAAGGTGGGGCGATGCGGGGGTGAGTACCAAAAACAAGCCAGGGAGCCACAACTGGACGAAAGGTCGGCCCGACTTAAACCAATTGGTTAGAAAATGATATGTACAACAACATCGTCTATCTAACTTAGACCTACTGACATGTACGCTCTTTGAGAGCAACTTAACATACTCAACAGGGCATGGCAGCAATCGGCATTTAACAGTGGCTAAATGCGTACAAAAAGGTTAGACCTTAACGGACTGCAAAGAGCATGTGTTTTGCTTGGGTTGCGAAATCGGGATATCAAATATGTTAATGAGGTAAATAGGTAAGTGTCTGTGTAAAATGGTATGTGTCGATTTAAACCGGCATGTGTCAATTTAAACTGCTATTTGTCGATTTAAACTAGTATGTGTCGAATTACATTGGTATGTGTCGATTCCCCATGTTTGAGACCGCCGGATTGCTCGCCATACCCCTCCTCCGGTCCAAGTAACGGGAAGTTGTGTCATTGAAATTGCGTGCAGGTCACCTTGATCCTTTGTTGTGTTCCCAATTGTTTTTTGATCGCCTGAATCTGTTCTGGGGAACAAGAAAGTTCCCACTTGCGAGTTGATCTCCTGCGGGGGGTCTGATCAGCTAGCTGGTCGTTCTCAACTGGGAACACACTCAAAGCGAAAATTGGCCAAATGTGTTTAAATTTTATGCTGTTACAGCAGTTGGATGACATTTTTTCTAACGAATATTTTATGTAGTTCATCCTTATAATTATGATATATTGACAGAAATAAACTTTCGGGAATTTGGTGTCCTTTCTCCCCAGTGCTAGAGCGTCATTGTTTTTGAGCATTGGTAAGACGTTCTTGAACGTCGTCGCAAGAATGTGAACAGACAGAGCTCCTCACTTATGAAGGGCATGTTTGAAAAAAGACAGCAAAGTGAAGGGCATGTTTGAAAAAAACAGCAACAAGTAAAGGCGTGTTTGAAAAAATATGGGCATGTTTTTCTCGAATTTGCAATCGTAGAAAACAATTACCCACGTGGTTCAAACTGTTTAAGTGTTTATATTATTTATTGTTATTTTTAAAAGTATTATCCCCAATAAAGACTTTAGTGCAATTGGCTCGCAGCTATTATCAATTCACATCTCGTGCCTGATATCCCATCATCAAAACAAAAATAATTTTCCCCAGTCCTGTTGTGAAGAGGCGTTTGGCGAAATCAAAGGAATCTCATTTTTTTTTGAGATTTGCAAAGGCTAAATTGGATACCTTTAAAACATGAAGAAAACTGCATATTAGTGGCATTTACCCAATGTGGGTTGCCACGTTGTGGGGTGAAGAAAACGCCCATGCTATTCTTAGCTTAGCCTGTGTCATTATTGATTAGATCAAGCATTGAATTTCTTTCATAACGACGTAACTACATATTTGTTGGCTTTAATCAACATATGTTGTAGCTTTAGGCTAGATCTGCATGAAAAGATTTCCCAACATTCCAACAGCATCCCATTTCAAGGACAAACAGGACCCTCTATTATAAACAAAACAAAATAATGTAAAAGAGTGAACTGCGAATTCACATTGATTCACTTGTAGAACTTTAAAATTCACTCCAAAAAAAGTGAAATTTACTCCAAAAGAGCGAAGTTTTCCTTCTGATGAAGCGCCCGCATTGATCGCTTTTCAAAAAGAGTGGTCACTGTAGGTATTCGTTAAAGAGTCAATATTTTATTCTTGGAGTGAATTAACATTCTGGTGGAGTGAATTAACACTTTTCACTATATTAGATGGTGCCTAATTTCACAAGACTTTTGTTTTGGAGTGAGGGAATCTGTGCTCACATTACATCATATTATGTGACATTGATGAGAACCGAAAGTAACTAATCTTTAAACTTGGATACCTTGAGTAAGAAATCTTTGCTACAGGGAGTGGAACATTTTTTTTCTTTCACATGATACCTATTTGGAATGACACTAGAATGTGACTCTTAAAATAACACACAAATTTCCATGTGTGAAACAGGGAAGAAATTAACACAGTGAGGTAAAAATTCCATTAATATCGGACATGTATTTCTCGAGATATCAGTAAATGAAGTCTCTAGCTTTGTCTTCCAAAGTGAATTGGAGGGCAGCAGAGGTCATATAACTTCCTCACATTGACATAAAAACAAGGAATGCTTTGTTTCCCTTTGCTTTTTTCTGACTGTTGTTTCGGCCTTGAATTTAATAAGGAGAGAACCTCCCTGTGGAGAAAGCAAAATTTGTGAATTCTCAAGCCACTAATGCAATCACATTCTGATAATATGGGATTGTTAAGGAGGAAATTGGTTTGAAAGTTTAAAGAAAAACGAATGACTTTCCATTAATGTAAGGATACGATGCCATTATGTGCTTGCTTAAAGTTTAATTTTTGTTGAAGTGTGACAACGTACCAGCTCATGTCTGGAGAACCATACACCGGATTTCAATACACGTTTCACCGAAACATGTTTAGCAATAAACCCGCTCTAACTTATCAAAACTTTCCGTGACCTTAAACCCTTATTTTAGGGCCCCAAATTGCCATCCGGACAGAAAAAAATCGTGAATACTGAATGTGCAACCTTTATTCTGTCAAACATCATGAATTTCACTGGAGATAATGATACGTAGTATTTGGAAAGAGACTGTACTGGTGTTTCAAAATTAGGTTTCAACGGTTGCACTGTTTTCGTCTTTTTTAGGTAGCTCGCCAAATATTTTGCAAGAGGCACAGGTGAATCTTTATTCGGATGAAGAGTGTTTTGGTTTCTATGGTAGCGCATACAATCCTGATACTATGATATGTGCCGGAGAGAGTGCAGGAGGCGTTGACACTTGCCAGGTAAGAAACAGTTCCAATTCTCCTATAACCTACTTACTTGAGCGTCCCCCACAACTGCGTTAAACTCATCCTCACCCAGGCGCAATTCCAGTTAATTCATCGGGACTAGTACACAAGACCCCAGTGTAATCAAAACACTGACTCTCAGTACAGTGCATGCTGTGTAATGTGAGCTACAGTACTCTGCATTTTTTAACTTGCTGACAATCAAAGAGATGTGCCAATTGAGAATTTCGGCAAACTACTATAAAAACTGAAGTTTGGGGTAAGTGTTGACTGCCTTAAAATCTGTATTGACGTAAGGCCAGGACGAAGACCTTGTGAGGAAAGTAAGCCTTCTTTGTTTTTGGTTATTCAAGCAACAATTTGCAATGATCTTGTGGACTGGTGCATAGATTTTTAAATATTCGGCTTTAAAGGTTCAAGTTATGCAAAAGAAAGAGGTAATTTCTCTTTATATTTCACTGGCACAATCTTTTTACTTTGCCCTAAAATTTTACAAAATTTAAAAGATTTCAAAATTGTATACGAAATTTCATTTATGAATTTTTCACGCTTGAAAGATTATTCACGTTTGTTAAAACAATTAACATCCGCCACCAAAGCTTTAGTGAATAACACATTTGGAGAGCTCATGTCGTGTATCATTGACATATTATTCAAATGGCGAAAAGTTGTAGGTTTCTGTAAAACGTTCCAACTATACCCATGCATAGTCTTTACATGGGACTCTATATTTGTGTATAAAAGCAAATCATCTGAACTTGCAGGGAAGAGTATTAAATGGTATTATTACCGTCCCCTTTCTCTCAAGTACACATTTGCTCTCGGCGTATCTGTGTGTACAATCTTGTAACCATTGGTTTAGTTTGTTAATTATTTTTGTGTTTACTTTTGAATAGGGAGACAGCGGAGGACCGCTTGTTTGCGAAGGCAATAATGGACAGTGGCATCTTGTGGGAGTTACATCATGGGGTTATGGGTGCGCCCGGCCAAATCTACCAGGGGTGTACACACGTATTTCTAAACACATTGACTACATCGAACAAGTCGTCAACACCGGTAAGATCTCATATCTGATTTCAAGACTAGTTCCGAAGTATTGAACAATTGAGTGAAGTAGTACAGCAGTTGCAACAATTTATCACTTTTATAAAACTTTTACATTCAGTCCAATTTAGAAATGTCTGTGAAATAGCAGAACAAAAAAAAAAAAAGGAATGCAGAGAAATTACAGAAAATGTGTTGCCTACTTTTGAAACTTCGTTGCCAGCGTTTTCTGTAATCTTTAGCCATCCCTTTCTCTTTCGTTCTGTAAATTTAGAGACATTTCTCAGAGTGCAGGTACCCTTAAATAAAAGAAGAGAAAGGTATGCAGTGTACGCATTCAAACTCATAAGATTTCTGTCAATAGTTTGAAGAAAACACTAATGCTGATTGGCAG
This sequence comes from Holothuria scabra, assembly GCA_037179385.1. Lineage (NCBI taxonomy): Eukaryota > Metazoa > Echinodermata > Holothuroidea > Aspidochirotida > Holothuriidae > Holothuria > Holothuria scabra. Next base: position 10,890,287 of record CM074199.1, read on the forward strand.
GATGAGTTGAGATCGGAGTGAAGAATGAAACAAATCCCTCCGTGGGATATGTTACATTGCCTTTTATCCATCTGACATGCTAGCCGCTCTCCTTTCAGCTGCGAAAGAAGGAAATTCAGTCAGAGGGGTCAAGAATGGCCTGTAGGGGTGCTTCAAAGTGATTGGGGCAATAATATTTGGTCAGAGGGGGTGAAAAATAGGCTGCAGGAGGCTTTTATGTAGGTAGATACATATGCCTCAACACGGTAAAAGAGTAAAAAGGGCGCAGACAGGCAATTTGAGTCCGTCAAGGGGGGCGACCGCCCCCTCTGACTATATAGTAGCTTCGCCACTGTCTCCTCCTTTCCCCCGCTTCAATGTTGGTTGGGAAAAACTAACCAATCCTGAGTATAACAACATTGAAACGGGGAAGAGGGTTTGTTTCATTTTCTTTTGGCGGTAATTGTAGGACTGTTAAAAAGAAATATGTGCGATTGGAGAATGTACAATCTCGTAAAGACAATCGTCTTAAACTGATTTTATTATGGAATGATTAAGAGCAAGTCAAAGAGCACTGGGACAATATTTAGCATTATTTACCAGTAGTCTGTTCATAAGGATATGTTAGGCACATTGTAATGACTTCGATTATATTTTGCTTTGTTAACACCAATTGAGCAACCATGTATACTCAGATGTAAGATCCGAGAAGATTTCGTTCTTTTATTCAGCAAAATTTGAGTTTCGTACCAAGAATGTGACGAAGTCTTCCTCGCTGTTTCTTAAGAGCTAAGAAATGTTTTAATAAGGTTCTTGGATTAAAAAACGGAAGCATTTCCATATCATAAGATAGTGTTTTTGCCAGAGGTAAATTCCTTTCGAATTTTTTGACATTTAATCACTGACGTCCATCTAATTTTTAACAGTTTTTTAGAGTTTGTTCATGTTTATCTTCCTTTCAAGATTTTGATTTTTGTTCCGATGGGAGTATATTTCTTCCGGACCAGAGATGTGATTATGCTTTAAATTGTAATGATGGATCGGATGAAATTGGGTGTGGTAAGTTTATACATGTCGTTGTCCTTTAAGGCTAATACAGCTAAACGAACGTTATGCACATTACCTCAGAGTACAGCAACAGCCCCCCTTAATAGCGACAAGTGATTTGTGTCGAATAGCTCAATGTATTCCTCAATGTTCGTGTTCAAAGTCTTCATGCTCACTGATTAACAAGGAATTTCTTGTTTGGGTGGTGTCATTGTATTGCATAGATTTTATTCTTTGTCAGGGTTTGGGATTAGGTTAGGAATTAGCGCTATCGTTAGCGATTAGGAAATTCCTTGTTAAACAGTGCGCATTGGCCCCGGGCGTGAGACATGCGTGATTTTCTGCTTTCCAATTGCCACTGTGGATCTAACTTGAAAAGTTATATTGAAGGAAAATCAAAGCACACAGAGAAATATTCCCTGTACGAAAAATACAATAGGTATGTACATTATTGAACAAGTCATTTATCGTAATCTAGTGGGGAATGGGCAAATTGGAATTTAAGACGATTATTGAACGTTAACCAATTTACCAATTCAATTGTTTGCCTCCACAATGAGTGGTTGAACGCTTTGTAACCTCAATTGATCCAGGGAGCTGGAAGCTCCCTATTGACCTCAAATGAACATGTCATCCTTATCAGAGAGCGTAGAGGAACATTTCTCTAACAATAAGACATCTACAGATTTCTTCCAAGTATTATCAATTACAGAACACAGAATTTACACAAATATATCTGAGCGATAAGTAGTGTGAAAAAATGCGATTTATATTTTAAGACGTTTTTATGAGCCATATTTAACGTAATTCATAAAGTAACTGTGTGTAATATCTAATTTACTTCAAAAAGATATTAGGTATCATATCTAATACACTTTAGAAAGTTACTATGTTTTATATAGTTTGCTTTAAAAAGTTATTAAGTATCATATCTAATAATCTGGCAGATATTAGGTTCATTGCCAAGGCAAAATTCCTGGGGTAAGTCAAACACTGTCTACACTGTCACAATCAGAAAGCACGTGATGTATTTGCCGGCGATTTGGATATCGCATGGGACAGTTTCGCCTGTCTCTTAACCCCCGGAGTTAAACGTCCTGGTTACAGCATCCTACAAAATCTTCAAATTTATGTAATAAAATTGGAATTGGTAATTAATGCACTGTAGTTATAACATGGATACATGTATTTGAATGAATCTCTGTGAAGCGCCGTAGGGTAAGTAGGGTGATAAAATTTCATGCTGAGAGTGGGTGCGATTTCTTGACCGTCGAAAACGGCGACGACTCTCGACTACGGCTTTCTCACCTTTGCAATGTACGCTCGAACAATGAAACAGTTGTAAAATAATTGATACATTACTTCAGCTTTTTGCTTTAATAATTTTTTTTTAAAAAACCATTTTTTATTCTAAGTTAACAAAGATTGATGTTCAGTTCTACATCTCGTTGCAGACAATGTTTTAAAAGAGGGAGATGTATTGCCATTTTCATCACCGAATTATCCCGAAAATTACCCGAACTCTCAAGATTTAGTCTACATCATACATTCAGAAAACAACACCCAGATGAATCTTCACTTTATAGAATTTCATCTCGAGAGTGGATACGACTTATTGGTAGTCGGAAATGGTGACAATCCAAACGACGAAAGTTCTATTGTTAATGTATTCTCCGGAACCGACATTCCTGCAGACATTGTTACATCAACTAACGTCCTCTGGCTACGTTTTACCTCGGATGGGTCTATAACCAAAGCGGGTTACTTAATACACGTCAGCGTAATGACTGCAGAGGGTAAGAGTGTAGTTCATTACATGCAATTTCTTTCTAAAAACAGTTAGGTAAAAATGTTCACCAACCGCTGGTCACGTATGTGGCAATACTGAAACTGGGTCATTTTTTTCCAATAATTGTTCAGTCAAGTGGTGGGTTGCCCAAGAAGGTGGTATCTAACGACATAATTCACCCTAATATCAAACAATATTGGGCATCTTTACCCAATTTCAGTATCGTCACGTGACCAGTGACGGTGATTATTTACCCAACTATTTTAGAGTGTTCTTCTGATGCAAAATGAACACCTTTTCCGCAGACTATCTAACCCACCATCTCAACTAGGTCCCAAGTTATAGTTTTTCCCGAATTCGAATGGTTGAAGTGACTAACTGTCGTTTAAAGAAACTGAAAAGGAATTAATATTATTTTAACAAAGTGGTATTACAGATCTGAACTTCATGGCTTTTGCGATGGAATCATGCTCCCAAGAAATGACAACAAACCAAGACTATGTGTTTGGGGACCTAGCACTGCCAGAAGAAATATGTTATCTTTTGCTCTCTTTTATTGCATGAAAATGACAAAGTAATGAAAACCCCGTATTGAATTGCCTTACAAAAAGGAACAGCGAACTTAGTAATTCCACGTTGGTTCTAGTCCTCCAGTTACGGAATCAAACCATTATAGAGCAATTTCCAATTACTCGACCACACGGCACTGTAAAGTTTGTTTTAAGTTAAATTTGTTTTTATCTCATCGCTCCGTGAGGAGGATGAGATATTGTAGTCACTGCGCCTATGGGGCTATATATGGCAATGCCAGCTTAAATCGCAATGGTTGCCATGGTAACGGTAAATTTTCCCAGGTTACTAGTCTCGAGGTCTAACCCATGGTGAGGTACCCTGGGGTGACTGAAGGTCCAGGGCTGAGAGAGGGGTCAAAACCTGTCCGTGTGTGTGTGTGTGTGAGAGTGTGTGTGTGTGTGTGTCCAATTTGTTTTCCTAATATCTTGTAAACGGCTGGGCCGATTTTCTTCAAACTTAGTGGGATGGTTCCTTAGGTGAAACAATTGCATTTTAATACATAACCGGAAGTGAAGGTCAAAGGTTACAGGTCAAAGGGCAAATTTAGTGAAATCACCTTTTCTGCTATATTTCCAACACAAAACGTTCTGCTGACACGAAACTTCACACATATGATGATTGCATCTAGACCTACCAAAATATGTGGTTGCCATGGCAACAGAGGGCAAAGGTCAAGTGGTAGAGTGGAACAAAAAATTTTCAAGTGATAATTTGTTCGTAAAACAACCTTTTTGTCTTTTAAACTCCTCATAGTGGGCTGGACCGATTCTTTTCAAAATTGGTAGGTGGGTACCCTAGGGTGGAAACTTATGTCTCCCAGACCCTCAGAAGTAAAGGTCAAAGGTCAAAGGTCAGAGGTCAAAGGTCACATTTGACAAAAAATACTTTTTTTACAATTTTGTACTAAAACTTCAAAAGAAAACCTTCATTTTACATGAAACTTCACAAGTATAATAGGGTAGACTAGTTCTAGTAGTTTCCATGGCAACCAATGTCAAAGGTCACGTGACAGGGGGTCACATACTTTTTATTGTATTCACTTTAACTCTTAACGGACTTATCCCACAAATCTGAAAGTTTAAGTGTAATAGCCTAGGCATGATACTGTAAGTTGTACCGATATGTGTGGTTGTCATGACAACCAAGGACATAGTTCACGTTACCGATTGTCAAAGTTTAAAGTGGGCATGACACGGCCACAAAAACTTTTGTGTAGGCTATTGCAAGATTAGATACAGAATTTTACAAATGTTATCTCACACCACATTAAAACCGGTACAGTTCGGCATAAATGATATTCGACTGAAGGAAAACTGCGTTTGAAATTCAATTTCGAAAAATGCCGCAACAGCTCACCTGACTTTTATGACGCAATTGGCGACACAAACCCCGCCCTACGGCGCGCATCTAGATGTGGAACTAATGTAACGCTCGGTAAAGTTATCTTAACTTAGAAACCCCATGAAAACGATTGCATCACAATACAGAGTCCAACATACACACTGTTAAAAATTTCTGTAAATTTACAGCCTTTTTTTAACTAAAACTTTTTGTATTTTACTTTTAATAGAGATTTTCTGTATCTTTACAGACACTTTGTATGGAGGCTTTTCACATGACTTCATAATACTCTCCGGCGGCCATGTTGGAGTACATGTAACTACGTAGTGAACCATACGGGACGCGCTTGCTCGTTGAATTTGTATACACCGTGCATGTCACAGTGCACACTGTGCAGTGCGTTCGGCACAAAGCCACGTGTATTTGGCATGAATGTCCTCCAGCATGGCGGTTCAGTGACGCAATTGCAAAGCCTCTATTGCTACAATAAAAAAGGTTGTTTAACATGTATTTTCTGTTTATTTGAAAATCCATTTCTGTCTGCTTTTTTAACCAAATTTTACTGCTTTGTAAAACTTTTTCTGTAAATTTACAGAAGTTTTAACAGTATTTTGTATTTTTCTGATTTCACATAAAAATACTGTCATTTAACAAAGTTAACATTCATTTTGTTTTTAAGCTGAAAAAGAAACAAAAATAAGCCCAAACAAACAAATAAGAAATAGCCAGAAAATTTTCAATATATAACATGCATCGTTCTGCGAAGTTTCAGTTTAAAAGAAAAAACATTTTTGGCAAATTTATCACCCTATTTGAAAATTAACTTACACTTATTATAAAAGCATACTTAGTTATTACGTTCTTAGTTATAAATATCATACAACTGGTGTTTTGTCACACATTTTTAAGTAAAAAGAAATTGTAAGGCCCTAATTTCAGAGCACTGACGATTGGGTATACTGATGTCAACTCATCGCCACAGGCGCTCATGCACTTGATCGGAGCAAATTAAAAACGTTTCACAAATTTACTTGAAAGAGTCTGTAAATTTACCACTTTATGACGTAAATCTCATTTTGCATAAATGGGTGGAGCTTATTTTGTAGGCATTTTCGCAACAAAAGTATTGCTGTTGCTTTGAATAATATCTTCTTTGGCGTTTTTTAATCAGGAAGTGATAAACTTATTGTTTACCTTGTCTGGAAATGTTTGCAACCAATGTATTTGCATTCTTTGTCATATTTATTTTAAAAACAATTATTATATTGTACAAAAAATGTGACTTTCCAATTACAAAGTTCCTAGAGATAGCAGTCTACTTGACAACAATATGACAACAAAGCATCCTCAATGTGTTTTGATTGAAAACAACTTCATAACGACACATTACGTTGATAAGCAAATGCCTGATCTACGTAATGGTGAAGTGTATGTTACGTAATAACATATGAAAGGTGAAAAAGCGATATTATAATAAATATTAAAACGTCGGGAATGGAAACAGTAGGCTGTGAATTTACATAAAATTAAGGTAAACAAAACAGAACAATTCTGTAATTCGATTTTACAGTAGACGTTTGTAAACTAATTTACATGCAAAAACTGTAAAGAAAAAACAAACCCTTAATGTTTTTTCATGATTACAGTCTGCCTGTAAAAAAAACATTATTTGGTTGGAAAAAAATTTGCCATAAAAATTATGTAAATTTACAGAGAAATTTTTTAACAGTGCAGAGTGGAAGGCGCGGACCATGGTGGGGATTCGGAGCAAATCATTGGCCAATATGTTCCCGTGCATATGCGAGCGGGTAAAAATAGTTCTGTTTTTGTGCAAGAAAGACGCAGTTCGGGCGCTATAAGGAACAGCTATGAACATGTATGAACAAACAGACCACAACAAGCGCGTCCCCACTACGAGCGCGTCTTTACTGTATGAGCCGTTTGGTGAAGATGCTATTGCGAATACTAAGCAGTGACCGTGCAATGCACAGTTCACAATGTAGTCAGTGGCCACGCTCATTGCTATCCTAGCACCGGTGTTTGCAATTATGTATGCGCAAACACGCGTTACCATGCACATGATTCGATGATTGTGAGCTCTCTGGTAGTGTTGCTAACCATGCCTCCAAAGACGTCACCATTTTGAGACGCGTTCACATACGTTTTTTCGCTCGCGAATTTCAAATAGGCTGAGCCTGGCCTGTAATTGGGAATTCAAAACGTCGTTTTTCGGTATTTATGGACATAATTTAGTAGTGAAATCTTTCATTTTATGTCGAGGTGTACCCAAACTTACCGAGAAACTTACTTTGGCCGTGTCATTACCACTTTAATGTTTTGTAACTAGCCTATTTTAATCAATTAATATAGGCCTAAATAAGCTAGACTGAGACTCAGGCCCAGGTTAGTACTTCGTAGTAGCAGTCTCGTCTTTACAACTCAAATTCTTTATTCACTAACTTGTATGCTGCAGTGAGATTTTTAAGTTCCTGCTCGCACTTCACTTTGATAGCCCTTATATCTAGAGTGTTCTCATGAGGTCTATGCAGGCAGTTGTTTTCAATCCAAAGTTGCTGTAACTGTTAGTCCTAGTAGTATGAAAGCTAAAGTCTTACCTAGGGCTAGACTTGAAATCTGAAGCTGGTTAACGGTATGTAGGCTAGGTCTGGGGCTTAGGCATGGCTCTGAGACCTACACCATTCATAATCTTGAGTTATAACCCAAGATATTAAAATGTGGGTGACTAACATTAGGTTATGCATAGGGCCTACCTATCTTACATATTAGTGCCCTTAAAACTTGGCGGTTCTGAAGCATCGCTAAAAAAAAACACGGGCTAGGATTCGCCACAGGCCAGTACGCAGAAAAGGTTTGTGCGTCGGCGGGAAATCTTCTAACGCCACGCGTTCAACATGGCGCACACGCCCAGTTTTTTAATTGAGACGCACTTGATGTGCATATCAGCTCGACACACATGAAGTTTGCCGTCGCGTCAAAATGGAGAATACGCCCAGCTATCGCCTGAATAATAACAATTACGCACTTGTCTAAAGCGTCCCCGAAAGCGTCCTACTTTTATAATCGTTGTGTCCATATCCGTATCAGTTTAGTGTAACGGCCAAGCTCGTTGTTCTTTCATAGTGTTGCAAGGGGATATCAGCATCTTAAAAATAAATTTGTTCCAAAATCTTAGATAGGCCTACTGGATTAAAAGGGCAAGCGTTTCAGAGATTGGGTAGCCTATTTCTCCAGTTCTTTTATAATCTGGTGTCAGAATTTAAATATCCAAATGATGTTTTTTGGAATAAGGGGTTCGCCTATAGTTCCAAGAACTTGAGTGGTCGGTGTCATATTCTTTCCCCTCGCTATCTTACGAAAAAAAAATTCAATCCCTTGGAACGAAAATAAATCGCTTCCCTTGGACTTCAAATAGGAATTTCAAAGGATTGTGGTAATTTTTGTCAATGACATTCTACTGTAGCATAAAAACAGCACAGATAAAACTTCTAGCACATAAATAGTTCAAGTTCTGTAACCAACTTGCGCACATGTTAGCGATGAGATATGCAACTCCGTGGATTGCCCTCTTGTTTTTTTTTTTTTTTTTGTCAGTTTGCGATTATTGTATAAAACCCTTTAGACAATATTATTTCTTTATTTTTTACCTAGCATCCTATGTATGCAACAACGGACTCGTCATACCAGAGAGATTGCTCTGTGATATTCATGCTGACTGTCCAGACTTTGATGACGAGCAGGATTGCGGTAAGTTCAGTCAATAAGCCCTTTCGGTTTTTGAGATGAATAAACACAATATGATGCCTCATACCATTTTTAATGTTATTGGAGTCTCTTTTATAACAACCAGAATGTCAAAAAGTTCACTTTTAAAGCTGTCACGTACTACCTGTTGTGTAATTCTCTTTCTGACCGACTGCATGGTGAAGTGGTAAGAGCATCAGACTTGCAGTCGGGAGGTCGGGAATTCGAAACCTGGCCGAGTCATACCAAAAACTTTAAAAACGGAAGCTACTGCAATTGTGCTTGGTGCTCAGCATAAGCAATACGGTAGGGAAACAAGCCAATAAGCCAGAACTGGAAAAAGGCCGTGGCCGACTCGACTTGAACCAATCTGGAACGTAAAAATCCATCTAACCTAACCTAACCTCTTACTAAGCATGCTTGGAATGCTGAATAACGCCTTTTCTCCATTTGTATCCCATAATACCGTGCGGAATCGAAATATATATGCGAATAGCTCATGATGGTAACAATGCCAGTTGATCACTTCATGGTTGTTTAGGTAAATCCATAGTACTGTAGTAAGATCTAACACCATACAAACACTATGCAAACACCAAGTAGCTCATTATATCACATGTATGTAGGTAAGGTTAGGTTAGATGGAGCTTTGTGGCCCAGTTTCCAACTAATTGGTTCAAGTCGCGCCGGCCACGGCCTTGTTCCAGTTGTGGCTCACTTGCTTGTTTTCCTACTCCATTGCTTATGTAATGGCACGCTACTATAGCCACTGACCCATAATAACTATCGTGATTACCATTGGTCCATAATAACAGGTACAAGTCTGTAGTTTCTTATAATGTTTTGTTGATCAGTACGATAATTACAAAATGTGTAGTTAGTTGAGGTTTTACGGCTAAACTTCGAACCAATTTCTTTAGGTCGGACCGGCCAAGGAAATTTGCACAGTTGTGGCTCACTGGCTGGTTTCCCCCTACCCAATTGCTTATGCGTAGCACCAAGCACATAACACTAGATTCCATCGCGATTTAACAATCCTTAGTCTGACCAGCTCCCTGGTCTGACCTTGCTGGGAATCGAACCCCACATCCAGGAAGCAAGTCGGATACTCTAACTACTTGACCAGTTCGCATAATATGTGCGAGGAACTGTGTTATACGGTATGCATGCAGTTAAAGGAACGTGTTTTTACTTCGATTTGTGTCCTACTTACAAAAAATTCATTAATACTTGATAATGTTCCTCTTCATTCATTGATCCACTACGGTCAGGTGATTGTGCATTACAATGATCTTGGTTTCTTCTATTTCTCTTGGGCTTGTGCTGTTTTAAAGTGGTCACTTACAAATGCAATTCAATTTATTTTAAGTCATTTTATGTGACATGTTGTCATTTCGATACATGATGAAAAAAGAGAAACTGGTGGAAATAGGAGTGAAAAGGAAATCACAATCTATTAATTTGCTAGTAAGCACTGTCAGAATCAGATTCTGGAGAACATTCATGACTGACGACAAAAATTAATTTCGTAACGGTTTTCCAAAACGTGCGCTTACATTTTCTCTCATTCCTCCATGCCAGCGCATACCTGATACCCGGGGACGCCTACGCTTTGCCGCCTCAAGCTACATGGCATTACTTTCGATTTGTGTGTAAAGGGCCTTATCGAACCTTTTTAATGTTTTGTGTGTGTGTGTGTGTTAAATACACCTGCTCTTGTCTTTTGAAACAGATCCACTTCCTGAAGGATTCTTCAAGTACATTCGATCTCCTCTTTTTCCCAACGATTATCCCAATGACCTAGACATCACATACATCTTTAATGCAGAAGATCATTTGAATATGAAAGTGGTTTTTGAGTTCTTCGATTTGGAAGCTGATTATGACTTTTTAACCGTCGGACATGGGAGCAGCCCAGACGATGATTCTTCTATTATCCAGACTCTTAGCGGAAGTAGTCTACCTGGAAATATTGTGTCTCCTTTGAGCTCCATGTGGATTAGATTTACTAGTGATACTTCCGTCAGAAAGGCTGGTTTTACTTTGAATGTTACCGCTACCTCCTCAGGTAAGTGATTCTTGCATAGAAATGATCAGATGGTAGTTTTGTTTAAAAAAGCAACTCCAAATCCAGGGGTGGCGCCAGGATTTGCCCGACAGGAGGGCCAAGCTCACCGAAAGGGGGAGGGCGCATTTCAAAGCTCCGACAAGGTGATCATTTCCGTTGGGACGTGACAGGTAGGATTTTAGGCGCGCGTAGGGTGCCGAAAGCTTGAGATTTCTCTTAAACAAGTACTTAAATTCCGAAGTTTGTTTTTAATGCGGCTCATTGAATTGGTTTATGGATTTCAACAATTTTTTTTCAAACCTGTTAAGTTTTCTTCACATACCAATAACAAATGATCAAACTTGGACAACCCCCATATCCTACATGTACAAAAAGTGTTTTGTGAGTGAGTACTTAACGGTTCAATCTGCATTTCAAAATTTAGTAACCAGAAACTTTTTCAAATAGTGCACAAAACCGTTTTTAAGTCGAGACACCTCAAAATACAAAATTTTACCTTTTGCCGTAACTATTGGATATGAAACTTGACTCATTAAGCTAACTACAAATTTTGTCAGGTGGTACTGACGCTTTAACACTCTTATTAAGTTATCGATATCAACTCAATGAGCCCCTTTGAATATCAATAAAATAATCGAGGTGTTTGTTGAAGAAACCATACCCTTCATATGATCAAAATCCAAAACGTTGGGCGACTGAAATACGTTTGGGGTTATGCAGGTTTGGCCTAAGTACTATGCTCTCAGACGAAACTAACTTAAACTAGCCGAAAACTTTTTACCTTGAACAAAGATTTGATAATAAAGAGCATATATTGGAAAAATTTTTGAGTTAAATGGAAGACAATGTAGCGTTTTGGTACATCAGGTGGGACTGAAAAATTTGGTGGTTGTATTAAGTATTTAACGGTAAACAATAAGAAGGATTTCGGGGTGGTTGAAGTTGGCTGCTTTGGTTTTTCATTGTGAGGAGTGTCCACCAAAATTGGAAATTTTTTCGCCATTTTTAAAAATATTTCAAAACCTGAAGTTTATACTGGAGAAAAAAAATGTAATTTTATGATAGAGTTTGGGGATGTTTTTGGAGAATCTGACCTTTTCATCAGAATGAACAAGTAAATCGCCGTAGCAACTCGAGTTTGTTTGGATTACTTATCATCATGCTGGTTAAAGGTCAAACTCTCTCACCCCGAACAGTACCAATTCTCCTAACCTTCTAACTTCAACCCCTTCCACAATTGTCTGAAATGATCATCCTTATCCAGAAACAATCTTAGTTTATTGCTGCAGGGGGATTATAGAAAAGCTCAATGTGTATAATCAAAACACTCTCAGAACAGTTGATGCCTGTGTAATATAAGCTTTGTTGTTTTGTATTGTTTGAGTGAACTGTCGATCAAAGAGCTGAGCCAATTGAGAATTTGGGCAAACCGTCACCAAAATTTAAGTTTGGGGTGAGAGGATTGGCCCTTTAAGGCCCTCTGACGATACTGATAAATATCCCCAAAACTTTTGGCTTCCTCTGAGCAATATTTGAAAATCTGGAACTTATATATCAAAGGAATGTTATGGACGAAAACATATTTGTTCGAAGGCATTTCTGTTTGTGTGGCGGCCTAGAGATTTTTTGCCCAAAAAAGAAATCCTGCGCGAAAGACTGTCTAACCTAAGCACCTTACTAGTTGGCGCGGAGCGTAAATGAAATTTTGAACATCTCTACCCCCCTCAGATAGCCGGAAATTGACATTCCCCAGGCTATGTAAGTATAGAATCTAAGCAGTCGCCATTCTAAGTTTTCGTGTGCAATGAAATATGTCAATTGAAATAAATTAGCAAAGTGACCAGAAATAGTTCCTAATATTGATACAAAACGGAATACCATGTGCAAGCCTGAAATGTCCTGTTCAGTAATCTGTTAGAGACTGTATTCTGAATAGTGGTTTTTTTTAGTTAGTCTATAAATTTTGTATTAGTTGGAAGTCTATTGCGTCTGGACAATTTTCAAACTTATTTTTGACACTCCAAATTATCAACAGCACCAGCATTTTCTCGATTTATGTTAGCCAGTTTCATGAAGTACAGCCTTTCCTGTCTTGAAATAAAACATTCCAAATTTAAACAGCAGATTATGAATAATTCATTTAACATACTTCGAACTTGGTCCTGTGGGTAAAGCTGAGTTTTGAATAGGAAAATGCATGTGTATAGGAACCTCCTATTTTTAGTTGTAGATGCAGTTTTAGTATAATGGGGGTATCAGACGAGAAAATCAGCGGTAAAGGGTGGAGAGAGATGACGTCATACAGGTATAGCTTCAATGTGCGTTTAGTGCACATTAGCTTACAGGTGATTTCATTATAGAAAATCCTACTAGTCATGTGGTTATATGGTTATTTTCCATATAGATCCATCCGTAAAATGAAATTAGATACATTTATCAATGATATCATGGAGGTACTTTATGATTTGTGAAGTAAGAACCTGAAAAATGGTCGAATTGTAACACTCTGTAAAAGTCCAATGGTGTAGAATTTGCCCAGGAAAATCGGTCTGTCACGTTTATTGGGGAAATGTTCTAGGTAACGTGAAAGTTTGTGCCACCAGATTACGTTTCTTACATAAAATAAGCTATTTCTTGTCAAAAATAATTTCAAGGAAAGGAATATTGGTCAATCATTCACAAGTTTATTTCTGATGGATTTAGGTATTTAGATGAGGTATAATTTTTCGACTCAGTTTCTAACCAATTGGATTAAGTCGGGCACGCTACGTCCTTTTTGCAACTGTTTTCCATACTCCATTGTTAATACTGAGCACCAAGCGCAATGGCCACGAGTAGAACACCAGACATCCAGACAACTCGATTGCACCCTTGAAAAAGGAGGACAAGCAATCGAGGGTCGAGCATTATTTGGTGAAAGAGACTATATCTATTAGTGTTGGATTTTGAACTTAGACGTTTTTGTAGAAAGAGTTAAAATATCTTTGAAGTGAAGTGACAGGAACCATGACGAAATAAACATTGTTCCTGAACAAAACCCGTATTTTTTCAACGTCGTAGTTTTGTGTATATTTGGAAACTTGATTGACAGTGTCAACAGGTAGGCATAATAAAATGTCTTATTTTATTATCAGGACTAGAAAATTATAATGCTTGTTTGGTATCATGTTCAGTGTCTGTGCAATTTCTCTTTCTCAATAAAATGCACAAAAAGTGTAATTGTTCGCTTTTCCGTTTCATGAATGTACAGAAAGAGAACCTTGCAGCGAATTTCATGGAGTGATCTTATCTACAAAAACTATTGAACGCTACCAAACAACTCGAGACGAAGATTGTGGTATTGCATTAGTAGCAAACAATGTAGACAGAAGAGTTCAGATTGAAATTGAAAACGCTGAGATAAACTGCAACACAGGTACGTAAAAGACGTATTATATCAGACTGGAGTGACGTCACTGGCCAAATCGTGATACCACTTTTATGCTTTGATAACGGGTATAAACATGTCACCTCTCATTCGATGGAGTTAAAAAATACTTTCTCGAGGGACATAACAGAAGGAATATGTTTTCTAGCAAAAGTTTCATCTTTAAAATACCATCATTAAAACTCGTTAATAGTCATATGACTAACTTAAAACCGGACTCGGACTATCGGCTCTTCAAAATTCACGTAAGCATTGCTACAATCGTCAAAAGCTAACTCGGACTTGAGTCCGTTTTGGTCGTTCCCGAAGGTTTGGGAATAAAAAATGGGCCAAAATTGGGGGGGGGGGACCTGCAGAGGAACTAGGATTCAGAACCGATTAAAGCCTAGCCCACAAAAGTGAAAGTTAAATGAAAGGTGTTTAAGGCGCCTTAAAAAAATGAATAGTCTCATGCAGTCAACTAAAATAAACGGTAAGTGACAACATATACATGATCTTATCACTCTTATAGTCTACACTGGTCTAGTGATTTTAAAATTCCATACAAGATGTTGACTCTTGTGTATAAGTCAGTTCATGGTCAAGTTTCTGGTTAACTACAAAACCTATGTAAGAGGAAAATGTCTACCGAAATAAACTTATCTCCCAAAAGTATTACTCATCTCCAAATCACGGAATCGCTATTGGTGTGTTTGAGAAAAAGTTGAAAATATATTATTAAAGGGGTTTGAGTATGGTTTTGGTCTGGTTGATGTGAAGAACAACCAAAAAAGCGAATGGATTAGGTGTTTTGTTGAGCCATATAATGTAATATAAGTGGAGATATGAATTTGATCCTTGATGCCCGTTTAAATAGGTGCAAAATTTCAAAATGGTGCAAACAGCATATATACGAGGAATTAGATTACCAAGTAGCGAAATAACGAGAATCGTAATTAGAGTACCTGGAATCCAGATTAGCTGGAAATCGGGTTGTACGCTACTGGAAATTTAAAATAAGGCAGAATTGAGTTAGCTGTGCTCTGATTTAACCGTTGAGATAATTCTTTCAAATTCCTTAGTGACGTGTATGGATTCTGACCCTCCATGGGTCAAAAGAAAGCACGTTTCATTTTGAAGCAGGTTGTAAGATTGATTGTGTAGAAGAACCGACAAAATATTATGTCCAGCTTTACAGTATAAATTAACCACCATCAGGAGGGGTAAAAAACCTCATTACGAAAAAGAATTTTCAACTCTCGGAAGCGAAGAGATTTTGATTATCAATGACGTGGACATAACAGTACATTTAACAAAGAACCAAAATGGTTTGCAGGACGTCGTAAATGATTTTACATTCCACCCATACGTTGTTTAAAAAGATTACTTGTTCTTTAAATGTTTACATCTGAACTCCGATTATGTCACCGCAGGACTGGCTTTAGCAAAGTGACAAAATACTACCGGTACAGGATGAGTCGATCCTTCTAAAAAATGTTGACTTTTAACTCTATTTTATATTGTCTAAATGGGATATAATATTTCCAACCCGACGAACGGAGGAGAGAACATCACCATATAAAGCTTCTATCCTACTAGGTTTCAAAGAGGGATTGTCAGTAGGGTAAGCATTAGCCTAATGACCAGAGATATGAGCATTAGGGAACAATATTCTTGATACATGAGGCATAGGTCTATAGAAGGAAATTTTTGTTAAAACAAATTTAATCGATGAAAAATTAAATGTTCTCTGTCTAAATCTTTGTTATAGGTGAGTATATTGTGGTTCAACGCACTGTGGGTTCAGGTAGGAACCAACGACGCCATATTTTGTGTGGAACAATAGGTAGGAAAAGATTTACTTCAGCGGACGCTGTGATGCTGATTGAATATCATCTGAAAATGCCAAACCATGGTTTTCGTCTAAACTACAGATATGTAGAAGATACGACACCAAATTTCCGAGGTGAGTCAGAGAGACTGAAAACACTGTGAATGGTTCATATAGGTTAAATAAGAATAGAATAGCGTTTTACTTCTTAACTTTATAGGCTTGCGATTTAATCTAGCAGGGCGCAAGACCCCTTTTTTCTAGTTGTGAGACACTGGGATGATACCCATCCTGCAATGCTTATACGTAGCAAAACGTACAACATCAGTAGGTGCCGATTGTGTAACATTGATTATTATGCTGTTGTCACGTGTGGAAAGCCAAAACGACAGCATATTGTTGTCTTGTTGTAGCCTATTTTGTCTTAAGATGTTGTTTTACCTCATTTGATTTTGTTTTCTCTGATCAATTTCGTCCCATATGAAGATGATATGTCACCTTCTCAAAATGCGATAAAACTTTGCCAAAATTCTGGATGACGTCACAGAAGTTACCGATTTAAAAGTAGTGTGGCATGTCACCAATTTTTTCTGACTTCACTTGACAGTTAGGGAATAAACTTTCCTAGGGAAAAATCCGTTGTAATTACGTAAATATCCTTTATGATTCTCAAGATAGACCTCTTCAAAGATTGAATGTTTTTAAAGCAACTTGTTGCTTATGTAATGATGTATAATGCTGCATAGTGTTGAAATTTCTTTTGTCGAACATATATTATCTCTTTTTTAATCATCACATAGTTTATACGGTTTGTTAATGATGATTTTCAAGGACACAATTTAAACTTCTAAAATGAAACGCTTATGGCAAAGAGATGTTTCAACTGCCCTTGAAATAAATACCATAAAAACAAAGTATAACATTTGCCATATATGGCATGTCCCTCTCATGACATCACAGAATTTGCAGAGCTAATGTTTGTTAAGGTTTAAGTGCAAAACAGAAATTGCCCAGTTAATGACCAGTTTTTGACGGATATCGATGGAATTTACAGTGATTTTCTTGGTTTTTAATGCTTTTATCATTGAATACCAAATTTCGTCAGTTTAATGTCACACGACCTTTAATCACCGACGGTGCATCGAAACAGTTCACAATCAAAGTAAAGACACTGTGTAGACTCTCAACGCCAAGATTCTGGCATAATATAAGTAATATTTTAGATTGCTTCGTTTAGGTTTGTTGTGCTAACGTTTACCTCAAATTAGGCATTTAATTTGTTTCAGCTTTGTTAACGTCTTTCAATTCCTTTCATTAAAGTTCGTTTGATTCCTCTCACAAAGCCTTATTCAGTATTGTTTCGCGATTTCATTTGTTCTTATGAATATGGTTTAGATTTTTGCCTTGAAATCTTTAGTATTCCTACATACAAACTTAAAATTATCTGGTAAATTTTTACTACATTCCTTGTCAGTGTAGCACCCGCACAAAGCTTGCCAGTTAAATTTTTGAGGGAGCCTCGTTCAAAGTAACGAAGAGATATGGTTGAATTCACCAATTAATCGGTAAACGTGACTATGATTTCCAGCTGATGCGCTCTGTTTAACAAGGAATTTGTTGATTGGCTGTTGTTATTGTATTGTTTCAATGTTATTCTTTGTTAGATATTCGGATGTTTTACCACTTAGACCACACACCCGTAAATCATCAAGGGACATTATCATATATCATTATGTAACGTTATATGAAGGATATGACTAAACAAAGATCAAATTCTGGAAATATTGTTGTCCCGTATATGAAGACCATTAAGTAACAGAAACAGACTGGGAGCAGTTTTTCCATTGTATGAATACCATTTTTGTGGAGGATAGTGAATTAAGTTTGGTATGACCATGAACAATCACCTGATCGTCACATTATCCTTTATTTACAGGGTGCAACAGTCTAGTGTCACTCGCATCAGGTCCAGTGACCATTACATCTCCAAGGTATCCTTCAAATTACCCTTCAGGTAGAAGATGTGAATATCGAGTGGTAGCATCACCTGGAAAGCGAATTCATGCTGAATTTGAGGAGTTCGTTCTTCAGAATCATGCTACCTGCAGATTGGATTATCTCAGGGTGAGTGTTTGTTGTAAACTGTGAAGTATAAAAATCCAAAAAACTGAAGTATTTTAAAAACACATCAAATTATTAAAAATGACAACGAAAACTATATTCCGGGTTTGATACTATTGTATTATCATAATTTTCCCGTCCCATATTTCTTTGACCGGGAACATAGTCATGGGAAGACTAATGCCACAGTACAAACAGGAGGATTGTTAATTGAAATTTTCTGACATAGCGAGAAGGTAGTTTACAGGTGCCAGGCATTTCGTGAATAGCATTTAAACATTATGTTCAACGTAGCGTCTGAAAGGTTGAGTAATTGAGCACCGCCTACCTCAGGAATAAATGAATTGTGGTGAATTCTCACGAATATTAAGGTGATCAACTTTTGGGCTCATTGGAAGGAATTTCTGACCATCGCCGGCATGCTCTGGGGGAGGCAGCCTAGAGAGGGCTGCAGCCACATACGCGCTACGCTGGCTAGTCAAGAATGTGTTAGTTAATTTTTCATGAAGTGAGAGCGCAATTACAATATCATAGATGGCTTGGAAATGGGGTCTACCCAATAATGTCGGGTCTAATATTCCCCAGGTTCGATGTTCCAGAAGTTCGACGTTCCCAGGGCTCAATGTTCCCAAAGTTCGATGATCCCAAGGTTTGGTGTCGGTGTTCTGTTTTCGTATTATTTCAATGGTTTGTGATGGTTACAAGGTTCTTCATTCCCAGGGTTGACTTAGCCCTTAAAAGTACGGATCTTGTGGCAAAGTCTTTTACAAGATTTACCTCACACCACCTTTGATGTGAAGAGGTGTCTTTGTTGAAGTGGCACCACGGAATGTTGAAGTACTTTAAACGGAATACATTGATGTTATGTTGTCCAGAAAAGCCCCTTCTATACTTTGACTGGCATGAAGCTCCACTTAACAATTTTGTTTTTGCAGGCAAAATCAGAAGCCCAACATCAGAAATCCTGACTGATTCCCTGTCAAAGCATGTTTCTCTGTTAATGTGTCGAGTATTATTTTTGTTAGCGTTGTCTGATTCAAAATGTATGGCTCTCAATTGCATTTTACAGTTCACAGATTTCATCACTAACGCGCAAGAGACGCACTGCGGGAGAGTAAACCAGCTGAGTTATGACTCCGAAACGAATTACGTCAGCCTGTTTTTCAGAACCAATAACAACAGGAATTTTAAAGGATTCAAAGCCACCATCTCAGAAACTGACTAACTATGGATCCCTTGGAACAGAGTGATTACCAAGAACTCTCCCGATAATCTTGCTGATTACTCATCTCAAACCTAACCGGCATGGAGATATATGAGAGCACGTTACACGTTGATCGTCCTCATACTTGTAAATGAATACGTTACTATAGGCTGAGACTGTATTTTTAACGCTGAGATTTTATACCTTTTTTAGATTACCGTTACTGTAAATATGTTAAACTTTTAATGTGTTTGGAGGATTTTTTCCAAATGTGATCACACCTATTTCATTTACATATCTGATTGTGTTAACCATACGTTAATCTTATTATCAGCCTAGGGGATTTCAAATTGTTCAGTATACCGGTATAATGAACTTTTAACAACCTCTGCCGATTACGTGTAGAACAATGAAGGTGATCTTTAACTTGACCGTGATACAACAGCGGTACACAGTAAATAATATCTAAGCAAGAAGGAAGATACAAACACTTTGTTTGACCACATAAAAGGATCTTGAACGTTTTGAAGCATATTCAGTGCATGTAAAATACTACCGAATACTTTAGAGGCCATCCATTAAACGTTCACTAAAATATACTTGGTCTTTCAAAATATCACTTGAGTGAATAACTCTTCAACTTCAAAAATAAACTAATATCATACAAAATACATTGTTGGAGAAATACAGGGGAAACCATTGTATTCCTTTATTATCGTAGAAGTTTTCCCCAATTAATTCTAGTGAAGTTTGCGAAAAAGGTGTTGCATGTGTTATGTTTCCTTAACATTCAGCATATTTTGCCAAACTGTTCTTAGAGTAGGGGTTATATACTTGGCTCATAAATTAATGGCATTAGGACAAAGAACACACTATTTGTTGTCAGTGGTCACTAGCTTTTAACTTCTCGTCACTTGCGGTGACCATCAGTAAGACAAACCATCTCAACTTTTCGAGATGAGTACATGAAAAGTAAAAAGCATTTGAATTCCCCCTACTTGGCATGTAAATGCGCTTTAGCTGAGGTCTGTACAAAGGAACATCGTTTCCAAACATTCACTTGCAACAAAATTAAAAAAAAAAAAAAAAAGCTGTCTTTTCAGTTTTGTTACAAAGTGTCGATATGGTTTTCAAAAATCTCAAAACATTTTGTAAATTTTGGGGGGGAATTTTAGGTCAATTCTTTGAAAGTAAGTTGCAGGAATATTTATGTTGCGGAATATTTTGGAGTTTTACACAAGTATACAGGCGTTAAAAGATGGAACCTCAGAGGGATGGATGTGGTTCTTTGTGTACTGGATTATATAGCTCGTTTTAAAAGAAGTTTCAGGATTTTTCTGCAGTCAGGAAAATAATGAAAGCTTTCGGAAATATCATGTAGTAAAAAACTCCAAGAAAAATGTCCTTAGAAGCACCAACCCACTTAAATCATAACACAGCCGATCAAACATAGCCAGGTGCGTAGCCAGGATTTTGTCATTGGGAGGGTTTTGCTGTCATGAGTTGAGGGGTTAGGGCAAGATTAGAGGGAAAAGTCTAAGGATAGAGAGAAAAAACCG
Organism: Holothuria scabra; assembly: GCA_037179385.1. NCBI lineage: Eukaryota > Metazoa > Echinodermata > Holothuroidea > Aspidochirotida > Holothuriidae > Holothuria > Holothuria scabra. The sequence goes on from CM074199.1 coordinate 10,910,967, forward strand.
CTATTTTACGTGTTTTTTGCATTTCAAGGTTGGGTCATGGGGGGTTCTAACTCCCAAAACCCTCCCCGTGGATACGACACTGAACATAGCACATACTGAATTAGGGAAATTGGGGAAAATTTTGCAAAGCACCATGATTTCTCCAAGTTATTGTATAAAACTTGCACAATAAATAAAACGAAGCTTGCTCAAAAAATTAGTATGTGCTATGTTTATCAAAGAGTCATTTAGCTCAACTGTTCTTTGAGTCCTATGGTGGTCTGTTTTTATTTCCGTTCTAAACGCACGATACCTTAGTATTACACGCATTCGGTTCTTTTATTGTTCGTACGTTTCATTCACATTTACGTTTTCCGGTTTGCCTTCGTAAAATGTATATGTCTGTTAGTAAGGCGGGATGTCCATCTCAGAGACAACAGGATGTCTTAATAACTTTTATACAATCTTTATATGGATAACTAGTACGATTTTTTTCTTTTTAAAAGAAATGAGGTATATATATTCTGAATTCGTATCTTAAACTTTAAAGGAGGGTTTAAGTTCACAACAAGATTTAGTATGTTAAAGGAGTACTTATTCTGAGCTTTTTGGTGAAATTTCCATTGAAATCCGATGTATGATTCTCAAGATATGAGCGTGTACATTTATCACATTTTCAACAAAAATTGAACTTGAAGCAAGCACATATGACATCACATCCCCACATTAATGGGCAGTCTTTTGTTTTTCTTTAAACTTAGATATATATGTATATATAAATATATATATATATATGTATGTATATTATATTATTAAAATGTGATTGCATTAGTGGCATGAGAATTTTACAAACTTTGAATCGCCCACATGAAGGTCGTACTCCTATTAACTTCAAGGTCAACACAACAGTCTGATAAAGCAAAGGGGGATAAAACAAAGGGAAACAAAGCATTCCTTGTCAAATGTGAGGAAGTGAAATAAGTTCTGGTGCCGTCTGGTGCCCTCAAATCTACTCACTTCATTTACTGATATCTTGAGAAATACATGTCCGATTTGAATGGAACTTTCACCACACTGTGTAGATTTGGTTCTTCTTCCACACATAAAAATTAAATTTTTGCTCAACCTTCCCCTTTCAATGCGTAAATATGGTTCAGAGCTTCATTCATTTTCTGTAGAGGTCTTTCTGAAACATTATAAATAATTATCTTTTTCACAATATAAGCGTTATCAGCATCATTCAAATCCTGAACCTCGATTGTACTTTTTTTGGAAAAACTTTCATATTTAATGTGTGATCATAGCTACTCATTATCTTGAATAATATAATACAATTTAAAAATTTGGGAAACGGTTTTGGGACCCTTCAGGTGTTTCGGAAAAATAAGTTTATATATTATTTTTCTAAGATCAGTCATGATAGCATGAAATTTAATAGAATCTCTGCACACAAACCCTGTTTCATTCGCTTGGACGTACCACGCACCAGTCCTCCATAAAAATGAAGGGAAACATCAAGCAAAACAAACAAGGTCACCATCCCGCACTCCCTTGTCCCTCATTCAATGTACAAATTATAGCAGCCCATGGTGTCCTGAAACGTCAACAGTGGGGCGGGGTCTGTCACATGTATTAATGCCAAGAATTGTAGATTTAAGCTTCGTGTTGGATGATTGTACTGTTCAAAATAATTAAGAGGACATAAACAGTAAAGCTCGGTTTGTGTATCCCACGATGAATACACAATTTAATCGCGGCAACGAATTAATTACCAAACTCAGTAGCTTATTATTTTCATGACATTTTTTACTGCTGGAAATGTTTGAATTTCTTTCGGTGCTTAAATCCACAGCATGTAAGACTATAAGAAAAACCAGTGTTGTCAAGCATCTTATTCTCTAAATCTATGTCAATCAGGCGCGGCGGAAAGAAAAAAAAATGGGGGGGGGGGGCTGAGTGCCAGCAGGACTATCTAAGCGGAGCGCCACCATCAGTTGGCGCGGAGTGTACAAGAAAATTTTTGACTTTACAGACCTCCCAGGTGGCCGGAGACGGCACTTCCCGCGTGTTCTATGTTGCATGTATCCAGCCTTAAAATATGGGTCTCATGTTTGCAATTTCTCAACTAAAAGGAAAAAAATCAGCCTATGCAAAATGGTTATACATATCAGTTAAATTGAGATGATTCAAGAACAATAATTAATTATGTATCCTCTTTCATTCACTCTGTTTGCCGTGTTATTCACTTTCTGCACCCCTTGTAACAAATTTTGTCCACTCATACATGTCAATTACTCAATTATATATTTCCCCTAGATCATACCATTTGTCCCCAAAACATCAAGGAACAAGGAGTCATTTTATTTTGTGTGTTATTGTCAGGTCTCGATTTAAGGTTCTGATGTTATAATGGGCTACTTTGTGAAGATAAAGATTAAACCCGTTAGATACTAATAGCAAGCAAATCTTACACGGGGAAAAAGTTATAGAAATTAATCACCGTAAGGTGTACATTTTTGGTATCTGGAAATCAAGATAATTGCACGTAGAAACATTACTTGACGTATTTTACATCATGTGACCGCTCTGAAATAGCCATTTATTAAGTACATTGCAAGAAATATCCAAGACATAAGGTCTGCTTGGCTCTCTAGATACCGAATTCATACTAAATAAAAGTAGCCTAAACCTAGGCTTATAAGATGCAATTTTCTGGCTTCAAATTGAGTCAAGTAAGTACAGAAATAAGCATTTTCATGGCATTATCGTGCAGTGTTAGAAAACACCAAACAATTGCCATTTATCATGGGAATGGTCACTTGAAGTAAAGCAAAATGGAAACTGCTCATTAAAACTCTAAAACAATTATCACTATGATGACAGTTTTTTTTTTTAATTACAACCTGAATGTTCTCTTCAAACGATTTTTAAAAATGTTGGAAGCTATTTTGGTACCTTTATAAACTCTTTTTATTGTCTATGTTGACAAATATCCCCGCCAACAAGAGGTCTATTTGCGCTTCAATTATTGTTGCGCCCTTTGCAACATCTGTTATTGACAGGGAGGGATAATTTAATGTCATTCTGTGTACTTTGTTGGCTTATAAATCAGGCTTGGTGTGGGAGCAATGAACTTAGCACAGCGACAGCATTCATTAGTACGTAAAAAGCAATACGTCTCGGCAAAAACCTATCCCTATATTACAGAAAATGACCCTTTTTATCAGAATAAAAGTGCAGATAGTACAGTTACTGGTAGCTGTTTGGGCATTTTGTTATTTGAGCCTTTAAACAACGCTATTAAATTATGTCTTTTGCCAAAAATGGTGCAAGAGTTAAGAGTATGTTAAAAACCTAAAAAAGGCGCCGGCAGACGATTTTAGTCCGTCAGGGGGGCGACCGCCCTGACCATATGGCAGCTCAAATCCCAAACGTACTATAGACTTGTGTACTAACGGTAGTAGAATACGTTGTTCAACCTCGTGAAAAACGATCAGTAAAACTTAACAAGATTACGCAATAACAGACCATACTGCTTCCACTTTTCGAGGACCTCAGACATTGGGTTGGGGGATGAAAAAGAGGCTTTAGCGTGTCCAGTATCTTTTTCATCGACAACATTCCCCTAAAATTATTAGTAGGCCTATGCTGTGCATTAGACTGATGGAGAATATATGTTCACCACCCACTTCAATATTCTCCCCGCCGTCGCCTGTCACCACTTCTTGAAGCGCGCCTTACAAATATTGGGGGGGGGGGGGGGGGACTAAACATGCCTTTAGCCCCTCCACTTTTTTCATTGGGGGGCTAAGCCCCCAAACCCCCCCCCCCCCCGGTTCCGCCGCCACTGATGTCAATATCATAAAGAAATGGGTATTGCTACTTCAAATCAAGGTACTTAAAAACAACATGTACTTGAAAATGTACCGTACTCAAAAATGAAAGAGTGGGCCTAGGCACGTTCTGATAGATTAGAAACTGTGAATCTACTTATTTAGAGTGTTGATTCACTCCCAGAATAGTAAATCTCACTCCAGGGATAGTGAAAATTCACACTTTAACGAGTGCCTACAGAGATCACTCTTTTTTAAGTGGTTCATGAAGCAGTCCATCAAGAGAAGAAGTTTGCTCGTGTGAAGTGAATTTCACTCTTTTTGGAATGAATTTCCGTTCTTTTGGAGTAAACTTAACTGTCACTATTCTTACTAGTGAAATTTTACACTTGCAATTTTTGCAGTGTGCAGTGTTGTGCCCAAATGACAAGGATTTTTCACGCTGTAACTTGAAAATGGCTCAATATCGCTGTAAATTGACAGAAAATAATAAAGAGAAACATAAAGATTACAGAAAAGGTCTGGTAAGTTTCCAAAACTTCTGTAATCCTTATTTATCTCTTTATTTTTGTTATTCTGTAAATCAACCGTAAATTTTGCAGCGTATAATGCACTAACCTCTGGAATTAGTTTCATTTGAAAATGCGCACCACTCAATTGCACTGTGGTATTGAGACGCTGCTCTCGCCGTCTACAACAGAACTGAAAATACGCACTTTTACATTTTCAAACTTAGTTTTTGCCATTATTTACATGTGGAAAATAGAAAGATGACTCTGTGCAAAATGGAACGATTTGGGAAGACTTGGGAGGTGAAGGCGAAGTTTTTTCCACTTTCAATTTTGTCCATCGTCTTTTGAAGTTTTGAGAAGGAGAACTGTTACTTAAGGAAGGTCTGTCAATATTAAGTAGAAAAAGCAAAATTTAGCGAAAACGCCCAAAGAAGCCGGACGAAATTGGAATCGTAAACGCGTCATCTAAAATCTTGCCAAACCGTCCCATTTTCACCAAAGAACTTCCTTTCTCTCGATTTCCAGCATTCCTGGGGTTATCTTGTATTTTCCCTTGTTAAAATCAAGTGATAAAGAATCTTTAATACCCTAAATGATACCCGATAAAAAGAAGAGAAAGAGGAAGTTATCGGGTGAGATCAAAATTGTTTGGTTGCTGGGAAGCTGGGGAGCCAGACCTTATCATTTTGGGGGGAACGAAAGGTTTGGTGGTGCCATTTTATCAGTTGTAAGGCAGTGACAAAAACCCATTTCTTTGTTAAGTGCAGCGTAAGAACAGGTGAGGACAAAAAGGGCCACAAAAGTGACTGTCAATTGTGAAAGAACAACACTGATTTTCTAAAAGTTAATTAATTACACTACAAAACTTAAAAGTGTATAACAAGTCTAAAATTTCAGAAATATGTAATACAGAACATGCACAATGAATTCAAACAGTTTCACTTTCATCTTCATAGGAGATCAGTGAGCTGAAAATATAAAATATTGAAAATGATTCCTTCAATTAATAATGATAAATTGCGCAATAATTTGCGATCACATTGTTGAACTACTCAAATTACAGTCATTGTATTTTTTGTGAATGCACCTCGTGCCAATATGCTATAGCTTTCTTAATCTTTTTTGGGGTGATGTAATTGAACCGTTTCTGAAAAACATGCTAAATACAAGCAAACAGGAAGCATTCATCCCGTGGCACTGAAGGGACATGCTTTTTCACTTTCTTCAAACATGACAACGTGACGAAATGGGCCTAATTCGTGTTTTAAGCTTTTAATGATGTGAGACATGACGAAAATGACATATTTTAACCGTTGGCAACTGTGTAAACATGGCAAAATTGACTTAATTGTGTGTTTTTAAGTTTTAATTAAAGTGAAAAAAGACAAAAGTTTTTGTAAAGGGAGAACATGACGACATTGGCCTAATTGTCTCATTTTAGTTACTCGACACAAAGAACACGACATTTGAACAAATTTCCTTGTGTTCCCTCAGGAACAATATGACAACCAGGTAAATTTCGTCAAGCACTCTCGTTACTCGACACAAAGAATGAGACAATTAAGAAAATGATGTTGTGTTCTCTCTTAAAGAAAACGATAATGAAGAAAATTTCGTCGTGTTCTCTAGCTACCCCACACAAGGAACACAACGTTTGAGCAAATTTTGTTGTGTTCCCTCAGAAAGAATACGACAACCAGATCAAATTTCGTCATGTTTCCTCGTTACTCAAACACAAAGAACACGGCATTCAAACAAATTTTGTTGTGTTTTCTAGCAAAGAATGCAACAATGCAGTAATTTTTCTTGTGTTCACTCTTTACTCGACATAAAGAACACGGCAAGTTAGCATTTTTTTGTTGTGTTCTCCCACAAAGAATGTGCCAATGAAGTAAATTTCGTCGTGTTCTCTAAATTTTCTTGTTTGAAGAGAGAGAAGACGCATGTCCCTTCTGTGCCACGGTACATTCAAGTTCATAAAGCATTCTTCAAATCATATGTCGGGGAAACAAAACAGGTAATGTGATTTATATAACAAGACAGGGACAGGTTTTTACACAATGGACTATTTTTTAAGTGAATAAATGTCAGCATGAAATATATAAGGAAAGAGCTATGACAAAATGGGATGTGACGATTCATTTTGCAAGGCTCTAAAATATGCATTGTTAAAATTCTAGGGCTTTTTAGCATTTGACATTTAAGAAGTGCCCAAAGTGAACCCTAAATGTACACTTTTTAGAACAAATTAAAGAGGCTCATTGAGATGATATCGAAAACTTAATGAGATACTCAAAGGATCAGTACCACATAACAATGCCTTTAGTGAACATAACAAGTCAAGTTTCAAGTCTAATAGTCACAAAAAACGTTAAAATTTTGAATTTCCTAGTGACCTGACTTGTAACTGTTTTGTACATAATTTGAAAAAGTGTCTGGTCACGAATTTTTCAAAACCGACGTGAACCGTTAATTACTCACTAATAAAACAGATGTTTGTATGTAAGGTATGGGGATTGTCTCAGATTGACCATTTGTCATTGGTATGTGAAGAAAACTTAACAGGTCTGGAAAAAATATTGAATTTCATGAACCAACTCAATGAGCCGCTTTTAGCTGAAATCAACGACATGATAGCTTTTCAAAACACTCGTTATAAAAGTAGAACTTTAAGCACCAAACGGGCCACAAGAGCTAAAATAGGGTCAATTTCAGAATAACACCCATATTTCAAGCAATTAATACAGTGTAAAGGTGTGCGTCGGTCTGTTTGTCCATCCGATTGTCGATGTGGACTTTCCAAGACCACCCAAAACCGCCAAAGCTTCTCACTCAAACTGCCCGAAATAGACGGAGGTCGATTTTGGAGTAAACCTCCGAGGCTGTTGATTCAAAAGGCTTAAAGCAATCTTTTCTACAAAAATGTACAATTAGCATAGGATTTTCTTTATAACCATTAGTATAGGATTTCTTTTATAACAGCTGTATAACAAAAAGACACATGATTTACATGAAACAATAAACTTAATTAATATCTAGGGAACTTTATCTAAGGAATCGACTTAAGACAAAAGAAAAAAATCAGCCGGTAAAAAGCTAAGAAAATGATAAACAGATATTAAATTAAATTTGAAGTTAAAGACTTTCAAATAAGCCAATAATTGAATGTGGGATAACGACTACGATCACCGTACACTGTCAAAAATTTCTGTAAATTTACAGACTTTTTTTAACTTAAACTTTTTGTATTTTACTTTTAATAGAGATTTTCTGTATCTTTACAGACACTTTGTATTGCTACAATTATAAAAAGAGGTTGTTTAACATGTATTTTCTGTTTATTTGAAAAACCATTTCTGACTGCTTTTTTAACCAAATTTTACTGCTTTGTAAAACTTTTTCTGTAAATTTACAGAAATTTTAACAGTATTTTGTATTTTTCTGATTTCACATAAAAATACTGTCATTTAACAAACATTCATTTTGTTTTTAAGCTGAAAAAGAAACAAAAATAAGCCCAAACAAAAAAATAAGAAACAGCCAGAAAATTTTCAATATATAACATGCATCTTTCTGCGAAGTTTCAGTTTAAAAAAAAAATTTTTTGGCAAATTTATGGCCCTATTTGAAAATTAACTTACATTTATTATAAAAGCATACTTAGTTATTACGTTCTTAGTTATAAATATCATACAACTGGTGTTTTGTCACACATTTTTAAGTGAAAAGAAATTGTAAGGCCCTAATTTCAGAGCACTGACAATTATACTGATGTCAACTCATCGCCACAGGCGCTCATGCACTTGATCGGAGCAAATTAAAAACGTTTCACAAATTTACTTGAAAGAGTCTGTAAATTTACCACTTTATGACGTAAATCTCATTTTGCATAAATGGGTGGAGCCTATTTTGTAGGCATTTTCCTAACAAAAGTATTGCTGTTGCTTTGAATAATATCTTCTTTGGCGTTTTTTAATCAGGAAGTGATAAACTTATTGTTTACCTTGTCTGGAAATGTTTGCAATCAATGTATTTGCATTCTTTGTCTTATTAATTTTAAAAACAATTATTATATTGTACAAAAAATGTGACTTTCCAATTACAAAGTTCCTAGAGATAGCAATCTACTTGACAACAATATGACAACAAAGCCTCCTCAATGTGGTTTGAATGAAAACAAGTTACGTCCTGGGCATGACGTTAAACTGCATCCAGGTTGTGGCTTCTGTTCTATTCAGCCAGTCTAGAGCAGGACCACCCAGTGTTTGCCCTTTGGAGGGCGTACTTGTCCTTTTGGGACGTTAAGCTCCTTCAGGGAGCAGAACTCCTCCGGGAGTAATTGTTTGGTTTTCGCCCCTTGGCTCTTCGCCAGAGAGTCGTGGGGACTTTTAGAAAAAAGAATGAAAACAAGTTCGTAACGAGAAGCATGTCATACAACATATCTAAGAAACTTTTAGAAAAAAAAGGCTTCTCGGCCTTTTGGCTAAGATCATGTGTAGTATCTGTTCTTTTCATCCAGTCAAGAATGGAGCCATACATGACAGACCAATGATGAAAATGGTCTGAAGGCCGCGAGGTTGGTCGTTAAGTGTTGTCCTTCAGTGGACGTAATAGCTTCTTCGGGAAGCAGTGTCAAGTTTGGTTTCGCCGAACGGCCCTTTGCCAGAGGGTCGGGAGGACTTTAGAAAAAGAGACTTCGTAACGACACATTACGTTGATAAGCTAATACCTGATCTACGTAATGATGAAGTGTATGTTACGTAATAACATATGAAAGGTAAAAAAGCAATATTATAATAAATATTAAAACGTCGGGAATGAAAACAGTTGCCTGTAAATTCACATAAAATTAAGGTAAACAAAACAGAACAATTCTGTAATTCGATTTTACAGTAGACTTTTGTAAACTAATTTACATGCAAAAACTGTAAAGAAAAAACAAAGCCTTAATGTTTTTTCATGATTACAGTCTGGCTGTAAAAAAACATTATTTGGTTGGAAAAAAATTTGCCATAAAAATTATGTAAATTTACAGAGAAATTTTTTAACAGTGTAGTACAATAAAAAGCGCGTGTGTGTGTGGGGGGGATTAAAGTGTACCTCAAGTCCAAAATTCAAAATATATGTTTAAGAGCATGAAAAATTAATTCTAACAGTCCAACTCCCATCTTCATATGATTTTTTTCTGAGCTGAAATATGAAATGTTGAAGTTAATTCGCTTATTAACAAATTGGTCGGTTGCGCAATAGTTTGTGACCTTCTTGTTGTACAACTTCACATAACATGCTTTTTTCTCTTTGATGACCATGAACACTTCCTGTTTGCTTAAATAGCATATGAACAAGGAGGACTTAATTATATCACCTCAAAAGAGTAAGAGTACTATCACACCTAGGTACAAGGTGCAGTAACGTTCAGAAAAACAAAGATATACAAAGATTGTAATTTGAGTAGTAAAAGAATGAAATCAAAAATTATTGCGCAATGTACCATTTTAATTTGAGTGAATAAACTTCAACATTTTATATCTCAGTCCACGAATGTCCTATGAAGATGGGAGTTGGACTGCTGGAATTTATTTTTCATAGTCTTTAATATGTATTTTTGATTTTTTTTACTTGAGGTAAACTTTAATAAAAACGTACATTATTTTATATAAGATCAACCATATGGACCACACAATTACGAATCAAAGCCCAAATGCCAAATTCAGCTACTAATAGCAGAGTTCAAAGTTTATATCTGCGCATGCGTGTGTGACTTTTCTGTTCAGGTCAACTGGTAACAAAACATCTGAAGGTTTCCCCGACCTCGCATAGGCCTAGGACACTGTTACGTGTGTTTACATCCCGCCATCAAATGTGAAAACACGTAAGTGGTGTTACCGTATGACCTTTGACCTATTGCGGAATACTGCTCCATGAAGACACTTCGAACTGGTGTCTATTGGAAACGTTCTTGAACTTAGAGAGATAATCTTTGAAAGTTTCAACTTGTTTGTCCTATTGACTTGAACTGTTCTATATAGCCTAATTCCTTCCCAAACTTAAGCACAAATTTAGAAAGGAAAGGGGGCTGAAGCCCTAGTCAAATGCATCGTTGTCCGCTTTTTCCAAATGAATTTCGAAAGTTCAACAATTTGGGGGAAAACATTGATCAAAAAGCTCACAAATACCCTTGAAAGTAAGGAGTTTTGGTATTTGCTCTGGTTAAAGATTGCTGAAACCTTAGAAAGAGACCAAATATACAGAATAAAATAAATAACTGAGAGAAAAATTGAGCCAAATTGTTTAAGCTCCCCATTTGGTAAAGTTTTAAAAAACAATTGCTACTCTTGTCTCTGATTCAGAAAATGGTATGTTTATCAAATATAAAAACGGCATATGTATAAAAAGAATATGAACTTGAAATAACAAGAAAATGTGCCAGTTTTTTGTCATGTGAATCATGAATCAAACATATAGCAAACCCACGAAGCATCGTGTTAAGAGCTTCAAAATAAAAGACAATAGGAAGCACATACGCAATGAAGTCCTGACCATCAAATTATGCGCAATGAACAGAATGCGGAATATTAAACGTAGCGATATATGAAAAAACCTATAAAGATTCTAGCATGTACTTCTTTGACATGCAGCATAAATAGTGGTGATAAGTTCATATACGAATGATGAATCATAAACATTTGAAATTCTCTAATCACCCCTTTACAAAAACCATTATGCCATAGTGGACGGAAGTGTAAAGTTCCACTATCCGTTTTCTAATATATGAAGAATAAATAGCTGGAACTCAAAAAGCCAGACAGACTTGGAAGTGCCATTTTTGGCAATCTGAAAAGTTTTTAGCCACAATTTTACCTGTACGCTACAGTGGCGTCAATTTTAGTTTGAATGTAGACCATCTGGTTTAAAAGATTCATCTTATCCTGCTAAGGGCTCAGGTCCAAACATTTGCCGAATATTTTATTATATGGACCTATACCATGAAAATTTCAAAACTATTTTTTATAGTTGCTATGAAAATAATAATATCAGTGGCCGGCTCGACTTGAAAAGGTTGTAACTAACTTCAATAGGTTACAGAATACTATCCTTCGTACTACGTTCGGTCTAAATTTAAGTTCGGGGTCATATTCTACAAAATCATTGATTTTTTACGGATTGATTATGAATAGACATGAAAAAATGACAAAACTCTCACAAAGGTAACTAACATTTTAAAGGATCCAATATATCATTAAAACGTCTTACAGCTATAATACATAACTATTAACATTGGAGTGCCATTCCTCTAGGTTTTATCCCGTTGACAAATTATGGGAGACATTACCCATAACCTACATTTAATTTTTAAGTAGCCTCACTCTTTAGTTACAGGTCGTAAAAGAAGGGGCAAATGTGTTGGCATCCCCTTACTCATAAAAGTGGAGGGACGTGTACCCTGCCCCTCCATATCCTGCATTTCAAGCCAACTGATATTGACTCTTCGCTTAGATAGTGTTGTAACTACTTGAGAAACAACTTAAACACTTTGCCCCGCTTGTCTAATGAAAAGGTCTGGCTATGTCACTGCATCATTTCACTTTCCGACCGGCATTACATGAGAGACAAACGCCAAAACCTGAGGGTAAATGAGGGAGGGGGTATACTTATTAATTACCCTCTACCCTCTACGTTACAAAATACACTTACGTATCTTTCGCAAGTAGGAACATGCACACACGCAGCTATTAAAAATTGGGAGCGCCAAATTGTGGATTAATCTTTACTTCAATCGATTTTTCGGTTTTCCTCGGTTTGTTTCGTAAATTTTCAGATCATCGGAAACAGAAGAGAAGTCGGTACCGTTATGGTCGGACCACCCAACCGTCAGTCAGAGTTCAACAAGTCCGCCCTAAACAGACATCGGTTTCTTGTGGTCCCGCTTTGGTCCAGGTTAAGGGAGATCTGTGCACAACTTTAATACAGCGCAGTGCTATCGTTAAAACTTGAGACCACAATTTTGATGCGGGGTCCTTCAAGAGGGTCCAGTTTTGGGCCGTTTATCGAGTCCATTACACCTTTGAGCGCAACGCTGAAGCTGAAACCATCATAACCCCACACAGTACTGGTCATAAATGAGCAAAGAATGTTCGCTACGCATTTCGGCTTACGAAAGACTAGAATGGACCCAAAATTTGGCCCAGCTACACATTGCCGATTTTCACAACACTTATTCAACTATCGTCTGAACGTTCAAAATTAGTGTTAATGACCAACACAACCAGAGGGCTTGTCTTTTAACAAGGGGAGGGGGGCTCTAATTAAGGTCTTCGCTACAGTTAGGCCGGGAACAAGTAATATAAAAATGAATAACTGATCTCTCATTGCTTTTGCGATTTCGTCTATAGTTGCTTTTGAAGAGGTATTCAATAATAATTGGTGTCTCTCAGGAGGCACCTCAGTCGCCCAGATTCCTTTCTCTCTCCAGCACCTTGCTAATACCCGGGAGCTTTCATTCGGAGTAACAATTTCCTGGTTATTTTATAACGAAAAGGATAAACCAATAAGAATCGGTTTTATGAGTTTTGTGATTGGGTGCCGCGTCTTTCCGACTAAAATACTCCCTACTGAAACTAATACGTTGTTAAGAAACTTTGCAGAAGAAAGGGCTTCCAAAGAAAAAGACTATAAGACTCTTTACTTAAACCATGGAAGATGAGAAAATAGTATTATCTGGCGTGCATGACGGTTATCATCAGTCATTGCTACTGGCATAATTATAATAGCTTGGGTGAATATAACAAACTCGACAGGCTTTTGAGCCGAGAAAAGAAATAGCAGCTCTATTTCCCTCTTCCTTACCTATTCAAGTTGCAGCCATGAAGTTCTGTAGACTTCCGTTCATGCCAAATAAACTTACAATTGACTGTTTCGTCATACTATGCCCATGTTTGTGAGAATGCTTCACACTTTATCCTGCCCTGGCATGGGCATTTCGTCCATCTTGGACCGACCTGGGGCCCTGGCATGTCCATCCCAGCTTTTACGACACATGCGTCAAATTTTTACTGGCGTTTTCCTTCTACTAAAGCAAGGGAGGCCATCCGTCTTTGAAAGTGTGTGTGTGTGGGGGGGGGGGGTATATTCGCTGTTACTATCTTAGCGGAGCACCACCATCGATTGGCGCAGAGTGTGCGAAGGCACTTTTGGCAAAAATACGATAGAGATCACCGAAAATGGCCCTTTTCAGGTTATCTGACGTGATATCAAAAAAAAACTTCAGAAGCGTATTTCATTTAAAAAAAAAATGGAAAGGACTATCGTAAAAAGTGTAGAAAAAAAGATTTCTAACAAGGGGATAAAGTTTCTTAATCCAGTAAAAAGGAAATCATTGATCAATTGCGTAGCTTGAGTTTTACCGGGGGGTGGAAGGGGTGCAAGCACCCAAAATTCTGCTCCTTTTCATTTTTCAGCAAAATTTTGAAAATGTGGAACTTGTATTGGAGAAAATTTTGGAATCTTGGTTCCCTTTATAAGAAAATGTAAAAAGTTCGGGATAACTGAAGAACCTGTTTATCTTATTGGCAAGTCTGAGATTGCACAGCTACCAAAGATCGTTTTTGCTACACAGCTTTATCTAAGACCCACAGATTGAGGCTGTACGGGGACGTTTCAAGAATCAAGAGCTTATATTAGGGAAAATATGGAATTTAATGACATAAAATTCATAAAAATAGCACAGCAGTTGCCGATATCACTTGATCTGGTGATTTTGTCATTTCAAGAGTTCCAGCTTTTACCAAACTGATTTATGAGGGAATACGACTGCAATTAGTAACTTCAAACTTCTGCCCGCGAAGCGAAAGGAAAATTTAGCACTTTTGATACAAGTAATTACAAACATGGAACTTTTATTGGAGAGAATTCGGAATTTCATGAAAAAAGAGTTACGAAAATCACACTGTATAGTAGTTGAATGATGTCACAAATGGCAAATTTCCAAATTTTACAATTTTTTAGAGAGGGAGGGGGAGGGACTATTGCTCTCTGCCCCTCTTGTAGTGACGCCATTGTCATTGAGTAAGCCTATCATTGATTAATTTATATTGTATACCTTGCATTTCCTTAGTATTTTTAGTTATTTTAAGGCGTGTCGAGGCATATCATACCTTTTTAAGTTTCTTGTCGACACCGTCCTCGGGTTTTTTATAGTTGTGTAATGAATCAATTTATATTTTTGTGTACACTGTTTATAATCACGTCTCATTTATAGTATTCTTTATGAAGGCCTAAATATTAAGTTAGTAATTGTTTATAATCATTAGTCATTTTCTGAATTAAAGCATTCTACAATGATGGCCTAAATATTTAGTAAGTGTTGGTGGTCATCAGTCGTTTTCTGAATAAACAAATGTAATACTTTTTTTTAAATGAGACTAAAAGAAGTCGATAAAACTGAACCGAAAAGAATAAAAATAATAATGGTTTTCAAAGTAAGAGTCACTGAAAGAACAGTGGGGAGCTTAAACTGCGGTAAAATAAATCTCATCGAGAGAAGCAGAAAAAACGTTACGGGCGTCGGGAAATTATATTATTTTGATGGCTTTTAAATATTATATATATTTTTGGAAAAACAGTTTCATGATACATTTTGAAGGGTGCATGGGTTTTGTAATCTTTTAGTTTTCCGTTCTAGTTTTCATAAAAACATACTTAATTTTTTTTACATAATTTCCAAATCTGAAGGTTTGTTTTCATGGTAGGTTGGGTATAATGTACAATATCCCCATCCAATTTCATTGGGGGATATATCCCCATCCCCACCCACCCCGTCCCCAGAATCGCCGCCCATGGACTAAAGTGAACAAAACATAGAGCCTTCATCTAGAATGCCCTGGAGAAGCCCTTGCTTGTGTTCTGATATTTAGTTTTCTATATGACAAAAAGGTAACTGCGAGTAATGAAAATATTTGCCCAAATCCATGATGGAGAAAAGTAACCGTAGTCAGGAGAACAAAACAGAAACTTAGGACCTTATTACTTAAAAGGATAGTCCAGAGTCAAATTTATTTCTGATATGTTAAAGAGGAGCATATTCGAAGCATTCTGGTAGAAGTTGCATTCATTTCCCATGTTCGGTTTTCAAGATATTAGCAATTGAAGTTGGCACATTTTCCAGTGAAAGTAAACTTGAATCAAACAGGTGTGATGCCATGGATTCACATTCTTGGCCAGTGTTTTGTTTTTCCTATTTTTCATCCTATTTGTTTGACCATGAATTGATTAGGCATGCTAATTTGCCCCTAAGGCACACAAGACCGCGTGTTTAGTCTAACGGTAAGAGCATCCGCTTCTCACGCGGAAGGACCGGGTTCGCTTCCCAAGTCGAGTCATACCAAAGACTCTAAAAAAGAACATTCTGCCGTTGTGCGTGATGCTCCGCATAAGCAATGGAGTAGGGAAAACAAGCCAGTGAGCCACAACTGGAAAAAAGGCCGTGGCCGGCTCGACTTGAACCAATAGATTGGAAACTGGTCCGTAAAACTCTATCTAACTAACTAACTAACCTAAGGCACACAAACGTTTTAAAATTCCATTGCTCAGGATGTACCTATGGTATCAATATATTAAGGTTGAGATATCTTAAATTCGTAGAAAATTATGACGAAAACAAAATAGTGGCTAAAAAAGTGAATCAATGACATCACACCTGTTTGCTTCCTTTTTTCATTTTCCGTTGAAAATTTGCCATATTCAATTGCCAATATCTTGAGAACGGAACATGGGAAATGAATAAAAATTTCACTAGAATGCTTTAAATAAGTCACTGTTTAACATATAAAAATACATTTCCCTTTGGACTATTCTTTTAAGTGCCTCCAACAATTGTCTAAAAATCACCCTCATCCAGGCACAATTTCAGTTTATATTGTTTCAGGTTGAGTAAAGAAAAGCTCAATGTGTATAATCAAAACACTCTCAGTACAGTTCATGCTGTCTAATATAAGCTTTGGTACTCTGCATTATTTGAATTAGCAGTCAATCAAAAAGCTGGGCCAATCGAGAGTTTCTGTTACCCCTACAAGAAGTTTAGTTTGGGGTAAGGGGATTGGCTCTGTAAAAGGGCAAAACGGTTGCCTAGACCATGTTTGAAGTAACAATGAGATAAATCTCACATTTGTTTCCCTCTTCTTCCAACCCCACATCTTTCAGGAATTAAAGACTGCACATTCAAGGTACACCAAACATTAACTCCTAATAAATTGCACAATTGACATACATTGAAGAGGAAAAATATTGTCACATGATTTTCAAACACCTTTTATGACACAAGATAGTCTACTACGCTGTTTTAACTTTGGGTGAATGCAGCTTCCCTTTAAAGAGACTTATCTCTGTTGTAACATTGCAGCAGTCTTTCCAAAAGAGCATTAAAGTGTATTCATCTCTTCTTTTTTCTTTTTTTTTTTTGTTGAATTGTAAAAGAGCACTGGACTGTACAAAGTGCGTCTTTGTTATTCAAGACTACAGGTAAAGCCTCAAAATCATCTGGCTGTATGTTATACAACCCTCACATTTTGGTAGCTTCTTATTGATTGATATCTTAGAACAGGGAACTGTTATTTATCCAAAAAACAGCTCCCTGGGAAGGATACATGAATAAACACAAAGCGAAAAACGTCAACTTGTTGGTGGTCTCTATACGTAATGCTTATGACGTATTGCCTGTTTCAGGGGATTTCCCTTGAAACGAAGAATTGAAGGAAGACTTCATAAGACAAAGGAATTACTATATCTTAAAATAGGTAAGGAACGTACACATTGGTAGTCTGGGTTCTCCTTGAAACAACACGTCTGAAAGAACACGCAGAAGAAAGACTCCCAGGTTATCGAGGAGTTGCAACCTTCAAATCAATTTTGCTCATCTTCGACTTAGCTGAAATGATGTTACGGTGTTTCTTCATCGCAAGTTTCTTGCTGCCAGGTAAATCTCTCACATTTATCGTATTACTTTAATGTGACAGAGTAGGCTAGGACAAAGCGGTAAACTCAAGTATCTAGTCTCATTTAGTGGACCATTATGGCGAATTAACCGTCCCGAGAATCCATTGCAAATTTTGACATCAGAACAATGACGAAAGAGGATTGAGAAGGCAGGATGAAAGCTACCGCCAGTACTGGCGTGAGACTACATGTTTTCCATAGGCAGACAGATTTATCTAATTCGCTTTGCTTTGCTTTGTTCGCGCCTGCTGTGCAAGCACTTTTTCACTCTCAAGATGCGAAATAATCAATATTTGTGACTTGCATGTGGTGTTAAAGTGCTCTCTCTCACTCTCTCTCTCTCTCTTGCCTTTATTGTTGCCATTAGTTTTTAAGATTTGACAGTGCGTGCCACCCCAACCCCTCCCCCTGGCTAAGCCTGAGCGTCTCAGATGTTGAACGAATCGAATGCAATTTCGAGTTTAGATCGACAGCTCAACATGGGTCAACACGCATTATTCAATTGCAACTCACATTAAGTTTCATATTGTACTTTGCATTGCAGGTGTATCAGCCCAATATGAGGCAAAATGTGGATATGCAGCTGCAAATCCACGAGTTCAAGGTAACGACAGAATTGTTGGAGGCGTTGATGCAACAGCTGGATCGTGGCCATGGATTGGATCTCTGAGGAGTTCTTCTGGAAGTCACATCTGTGGAGCTTCTTTGATTAATTCTCAATGGGCAATCACAGCCGCCCACTGTGTGTAAGTAAATTCCTTTACGGATGTGGATGGTTTGGTTGCTTTTAAATTTTGTCGGAAAGCCTTAATCCGCAGGCCTAAGATAACAGAGTGTAACAACAACAATCTTCAGTCGCCGTGTAATCTCCGAGTTACTTTTTCTTTACGAAGAGCAGATTCTCCAATAATCCAAAACTTTTCAAATTCCTCAGAAAGAATCCAGGAATCCAACGTATTCTGCAGTGCTATCTCCGTATTTCCAAATGTTTGTTTCAAAGCAAAAAAATCTGTACAATTGCATCCCTTATACAGCAATGCTCATAGTTAAAAAAAAACGAAAATGTGTGTGCTTGACCCCCTCCCATGCAAAAATGTATAGCTACGCCATTGCACATTGATGTAGGATCATAAAACCAGCAATTTGGTGCATCACAAATTGCTGTAAAATAAGCAATGAAAATCATCACTCAGTTTAAAATTTCGTGAGTATGAGAGAATCAATTCTGATATTTTTCAAGGTAACTTGAGGAATTTGTATAGACTTATTTGTAACAAAAATGCTACCAATTTGGGTGTAGACATATGCATCTGTAATTCAAAAAGTTTCAAAAAAGGGAGGGGCCTCCAAACCGAACATCCACCTAACGGGTAGGTCAGAGGTCGACCCGAATCTTGCTTGTTGAAACTTAGAATCTATGCGAGCATAATCAAGGAAGGAAGGAAGACCTCAGGTCAAATTTAAGGCACAATCATGCAATGTAATTGTGTAGAGTATCATCTCAAAAAAGATGACTTTGATTCATGAGTGTACGTCGGGTTCTGCCCAGCTCTGTCAGAGTAATTTATCTTTTGATTTTGAACAAGGCAACTTTTCCAATACAGGACCTCGACGTTAAGATTTTTTTAAATTTCTGTACACTCCACTTAAAGAAAGAGGGTCGGTCGGGTCACAATCCCAAACACCCTCACAAAAATATACAGCCATCCCCCATCAAGAACCGACTGCACGGTAAAGTGGTTAGAGCATCGGAATTTGGCACCAGTGGCGTAGCTACTGGGGGGGCAGGGGGGCAAGTTGCCCCCCCCCCGGAAAAATTTTTGGGGAAATTTGATGAAAATGGGGAAATTTGATGAATCTTCTCATTATTACAAAAATTTCACAAAAATTTCTCAAAATTTTGTTAGAATAAGAAATTGTGAGACATTTCTCATACATAATTCGTATTTTCATGCAACAAATTAACTCAGATTTCGTCAGTGTCGCATGAACCGGCCCAATTCGCGTTCCACAGAAATGTCCTCGTCGCGTAGCAGATTGAATGTTCTTTTGTGCTTGTATACGCACTGGGGTTATGATCAGTGCATTTCAGTGCACAGGAAGCTGTTATTCAGGTGATACTTTGGGAATTCATCAGTAAAAGGATGTGAAAACTGACAAGTCACTACCGTAGACCCCCGAGGTTGTTATGTTCTTCTACAAGCCAGCAGTAGCTGTACGATTTTACTGTGTGTACATAACGATGGATCGGGCTGAAACAATCCATGGCCAACGATAAACTTGAAGTTAATCTAGAAATTAGAATTAACGGGATCCGTTTGCACACTTAGGTTTTGTTACTTAGCCTAATCTTTGGAGACTTACAAGCTAGTTCGGGAAAATAGCTTTCTGCTCACTTGGAGTGTAACAATAAATGGACAATGAGTACCTTGTAGCCTTCTACACATAACAGACTGCTTTTCTCACAAAATATCCTGTGTAATCGAGCCACTATTAGGCCTCTTTAGTGGCGTGCGAAGGGGAGACCATTGGGCCATACCCCCCTCACAGATGCCATTTTTTCTTTGTTCTTAAAAATACGTAGTCTAACTTTATTAAAACAGATTTTACTTCAAAAGATAGCATATGTGGCACCAGATTGCTTATACGGACACCCAATTTTTCAAAATTTTTCAAAGGGGAAGGATTGTCCCCGCAAGGTCTTTCAGTGATGCCAATTTTTTTATTCCTACAAATAGACCTAGGCAAATTCTGTCAAATTCCAATTTTTACTTAAAAAGGTAGACTCTGTTTCCCACTGGTGGCATCGATAAAAAAGACTACATGTTTAGATTCTCTTTACAAGCATAAATACGCTATTTTGACCATCTGAGGGGTCTGATTTTTCGAAATTTTCTTTTCGCTCCGCGCCAACCAATGGTGGCGCTTCGCTCCGTCTTTTGGGCAAAATTACATATTTGGAGTAAAATTAGCTCTTAACTCTCTGATCACTTTGCAGTTTGCGAACATATTTTGAAGTGAGCATTTTATTGCAAACGACAAAAGAAGAAAGCGACTGGCTAGATTCTTCGTATTAGCCTGGAAAATGCTATTTCCGGTCATCTAAGGGGTCTGATTTTTCCAAATTTTCTCTACGCTCCGCGCCAACCAATGGTGGCGCTCCGCGTAGATATTCATTATGACAAAATACCATTTTGTGGCCAGGGAAAACCACAAATAACCATCAATGCTCTTTTATTTGGACTTCTAAAAGTGTGCAAATTTAATGACAAGTTTTTACTTCGTAAGGTAGCATAAATGGCATAAGAGTGCATGTAAAGACACAAAAGTTTCAGTTTTATCCTCGTGAACCACCGCGATTCAACTTTTAACACTGTTCCCGTCGAAGTCGAAAATCTTGCACCATTTTGCATGTAGTCTCCTTGAAAACGTCAAAAAATTTCCGGACACCCCTCCCCTTAGACCATACTGCATGCCCCTCCCCCCTTCAGAGAAATCCTGCGTACGCCACTGCTTTAGTACATACAAATAAACCAGATACTGTTTACCAAAATAATATACTTTGTTATTTCCGATTGCTCTCTGTTATACTTTAAGATTAAAATGCAGGTAATATTATAAAATGACATGGTAATGTTGTTATACTTGTAAGTTTGCATATTTTATATGAAATACATACACATTGACCGGGAAAAGTTTTGGGGAAATTTCATACCTTTGCCCCCCCCCCCCTGGAAAAAATCCTAGCTACGCCTGAGGTGCCTGAAGTGCTATGGCGAAAGATGGATTTGAGTAATGTTCAACTTCACAGCCCATGCACTTGAAATTTTCACAGCAAAGGTCACGAGTTTTGTCAGAACATTTTCCACTTTTGACAGTCAAAAGTGGAAAATAAGGAATTGTGACAAAAGTATTAGAATCCGCAGAAAATTTTGAACACGTTTTAAAGTGCTCAGCATTTTCTGTGGGATTTCCTGCGAAATGCTGCAACTTGTAGACTTGGCCAAGTCTCTCAGTGTTCTCGTAGGGAGCTGACAACTACCTCTATAGATCCTGTATTTCAGTACAGTAAATCATATGCCATTTTGCCTCTACGCACTTTACCTAATCATTCAATGAGAGGCTTGGGACAATTGGTTGCTGTGAAGTCATATTATAATGAGGCTATTTATTAGTGAGTTTGACATTATTTTAGCATTTATCAACCAATCAACATTCTCAACCTAGCCCGAACTTAATATCTTCCAAATTGAAGGTTGGTGTGGAATCAGAGTAATAATTTGTAATTAACCGAGTTTTGAGAAATCGCCGGAGGAAGACGTAGGTCAAGCAGGGAGTTCCCAATCTGGTAAAACGGTTCTTTTTCGGTGAATCTTATAATTTTATTCATAAGTAAAACAGAATTTTCCCCCAGATAGGCAGGAATCAGTGGTGCCCGTGACTTCGTGAGTGGACGGGGTTTGGAAAGTTTGGCCTTATCAAATTTGAAGGTGGATGTCAAGAATGGCTAAATGAAATCCTCGGCCAATGGAAAGCCCTGATAAACAACATACGTGGCTAGGTCAATACTACTACTAGCATAAAATAATCTACCCGCAGACTTGGCTGGATCACACTCTAAATTAGAATGTGGTGCGTTTGTTTGATGGGTGACTACGTACTCACGGTCACAGAATTGCTCCTTGCATTTAGATCTTAAAGGCCCAGTTCTCTCATCCCAAACAGTACCAATTATCCTAACCTTCTTACTTAAGCCCCTTTTACAATTGTCTGCAATTCATGCTCATCCAGATACAATCTCAGTTTATTTTTGCTTCAAGGTGAGTAAAGAAAAACTCAATTTATGAAATCAAAACACTCTCAGTACAGTTCATGATGTCTAATATAAGCTTTGCTACTCTGCATTGTTCGAATTAGCTGTCAATCAAAGAGCTGAGCCAATTGAGAATTTCGGTACCCCCGTACCAAAATAGTAGTTTGGGGTGAGAGGTTTGGCCCTTTAAAGCTATGTATACTGAAAGCAATTCTACGATCATGTATAAGCCCAGTAAAAGTCTAGAACCACCTTGAAGTGAGAATTATGAAACGTCTGAGCAGTGGAGGGAGTTTGGAAGCTTGATTCGTGACCTATACATTCACTGCAGTACAGTATGCTATACTCTGATGTATACATTGTAGGTGACACCGCCCGCACATATAGCTCCTATCACAATTCACGTACACTTTTCGATAAATTCATCCGCTGATTCCTTCGTTTACGTAAAACAAATTTCACGGCAAGTAATGTATTCTTATTTTAATGTGTTTATGAGAAAGTAAGCGAAGTCCAACTAATTTTTACTTTATATGAAGACTACCGGCATTTCATCAGTTAGTAACAATGAAAATTAGCTTTTTAAAGGTAGTGTGACATGATGTCAGCAAAAAGTCCTGACTTCACTTGATAGTTAAAGAGATATCTTTTCTAAGGAAAAATCTGTTGAAATTATCTCAATATCTTTTACGGTTCTCAAGACAAACCTTTTGAAAGTTGGAGAGTTTCTGAAGCAATTTGTTTCTTAATATGTAAAAATAATGATGGGGAGTGTTGCACAGTGTTGACATTTCTTTTGTTAACCCTAAATTCATTATCTCTTAATTGCTCATGAGATAGTTTATGGTTTGGTGATTGATACTGATGACTTTCAAGGACACAATTTAAAATTCCCTCTCAATGTACATTCCAATGTTACAACTGTCCTTGAAATGATTATTAAAACAAAGAATAACATTAGCCATTTATGGCATGTCTTTCTCATGACATCACAAAATTTGCATATTGAGTTAATATGTAATTATTCAGTGCAAATCAGAAATTGCCGTGTGAAATGATCAATTTTTGATGGATTTTGACTGTAATTGCAGCTATTTTCTTGGTTTTCAATGCTTTTTACATCGAATACCCAATTTTGTCATTTTCATGTGACACTACTTTTAGGGCTTTTGGGTTAGGCTATCCCTGGTACCGTTGTAACTCCTTTAAATCGTATTTGATGTCTTTTATTTCTGTTTCTATTTTCTGACTGTTGCTTCCTTTTGTGTATACATGTCTTTTATCTTTGTTTGTGTTTTGTGTTTTTATATGTACCAAATCAATCAATCAATCAATCAATCAATAAAAACATTTCACTCTTCATCACAAGCTGTTTCTGTTTATAAACGTGAAGGCCTACGAACGTTTCCTTCGTCGGGACTAATTTAGATTAGGTGCAAGAAAGGGGTAAAAATCATGGCCAATATGCCTGTACATCGATACTATCGATAGTGAAAACGGAACGAAACCGCGTGGGAACTTAGTTTCAACGATCAGTCATGATGTACGCCTGCCTGTCGCGCAAATCCAAGATTGCAGCGCGCACTAGCACTACAATAATCATATAGGCCTACCTCGTATTTCGTTAAACGCTGAAGTACCCACTAACGCGGTCAGTGGACCCAATTAATAACATCGTTAGTCGGTATTTTGTAGGGGGAAACCCGAATTAATAGGTCCTTACAAAAAAACCAGTTGTCTCCCAATTTGTTATGAAATAGACTCTTAAAGGCAAAGATCTTTACACGACGAAAAACTCTGACAGGGAATGAGTTGAATACGTGAGACTGAATTTTTCATGCATGTAAAGATGCATTGTCAGTTTCACCACAATGCATATTGTCCATCTTCGAATACACTTACAAAAGAAAATCGGTAAAATACCTTTGTTAAAAGCGGTAAGAATATACCAGGAAATTGTTTTTCAACGGCAGCTTTTTTCCTTTTCAAGATTCATGTTGTCTGCTTCGTTGAAAAAGAATGTTTACGAAAATTGCTCTAAATTTCAAGAGGCTTAGTGGCAGAGTCCCATGACGCAAGCTGCTTCAGTGAACCAATATGATGGGTTTAAGTCCTGTTCTATGTACATCGGTTTGTTCTTCGGCAACTCCGGCTTCCCTCTCACTTGGAATAGGCTTTCCATTAAATTCGGTTGAGCGGCCGACAAAGTCGGTTGTCGGCAGGACTGAAACACCTTAGCCAACTGTCCGACTTTAGTCTTATAGCCTTGACAGCTACCAACGCTCATCACAGTATACAATTTGAACTTTAATGTAACATTTTTTAACATACGTGTACACCTTTCACTAATAAGGAAATGTTGCTAGTATTAAAATAATCAAACTACAGCTTGGAGTCTTACATTTTGGGGTCTTTTACAAATTTTGGCAGTTACGCACCTTCTCATCAAATCTCAGTCTCTTGACTTCCTAGGAAATGTTTGATTTTTAGCCCATGGAAGTACTAACCTACTTCCATAAGGTAGCCAAAAGACCGGGAAATGATCATGTGTAGTTTTTTTCTTTCCATCCAGTCTGCTTCCTCGCAGTTTAAAGTTTGGTTTCGCCGAACGGCTCTTTGCCAGAGAGTTTCGAATAAGGGTAGTTTAGAAAAAGTAAAACCTACTTCCATGGTTAGACCAGGAATGTGTGGGGTTAAGAGAAGACAAAACTTTTAAAAGTTTTTTGTGTCCGATAGTGAGACATATCAATTCCGCGAAATTGTTACTGTGATAGAAGAACTCTACTGGAAGTCAGCTTCGTTAAATGTAGATCAAAGCCATGTCAATTTTGGGACCGAAGTTATTTTTTTTTTAATTTGGGGTGGCTGGTTCTTGCAATTCCATCAACATTGGATGTACTTGTAACTCACTCCTTAGAGTAGTATATGTCCTTCGAAAAATAAGTACATATTCGACACCTGGTAAAAATACTTACATAATTAAGGTATTTTTCTTTTAAAGTAGATTGTTTATCCTTCCCAAAACTAATTTTATAGTTAGTTACTCTAAGAATGTTGTACCAGTTACCTATAAATTAGTCAGGGTAACTATTCCCTTCGAGGGTGATGTGCTAACCCTGCCTTGCGGAAGTTCAGGGGGCACATAGCACTAATTTTGACTGCGAATGAGGGTGGAGCATCCAGCCGATACACATTCAACTAGTACAGCTCTGTCATTGGTTATCTTAAGATCAGTGATATTTTTAAATCTCAGGTACTGTATTCGGTAACATTTTTTTTACATACCAGCGTCGAACTTTGTATTCATACCGATGCCAATTCCCTATGACTTTTGCTTATAATCTGAATAGGTCTATCCTGAATATTTTCAAACGTTACCCACGATACTGCCAACGCAAGACATTCAGACAGGCTTGAAGCATATGCAGTCATCTTTTTATATGTTAAACGTCTCGATTGTAATACTGTAGAATCAAATTCAACGAAAAATTACCGTTCGTTGTTGTGATCAAAACGAAGTTGGCTTAGAATTCACAACAATAGGCTATGAATATTCATAAAAGATGAACATTCTCGTTCTTGATTGACGAACCAAAGTTGTTTTTTTTTATTCATGAAGCCACTTTTGTCGCTGTTTAAGCTGACGCCGGGTTGTATAAAAGACATAGTTTCCCATACTCCGACCAGGGAGCTGTAACAGCTCCCTGCTCCGACGTAAGGGTGACCCTGACTACCTTTTAATCGGATGGAGAAAAAGCCTACACCTGTTTTCACTAAATTAGGTACAGCTCTCACAAAGTAAATTTGTGCCTAAAATTCATTGACAAAGAGAATGTAGAAACGACGATATGAAGAGATGAAACTTCAGCATAGCGCCGGTCGGTATCATGGTGTACAGTAGGTAATTCAAAACCGACGCGAACTGTGTGATAAACACAGACCTTTAAATATGAAAGTACTGAACATCATAACCCCCCCCCCAAAAAAAAAAAAAACCTTTACAGAACCCCTCGTAGGGTGTCGAGAGCTTTTCCCAGCTGAAGGGGATTTGTAAGCCAAACGGTACCGTTTCCTGTATCCCTTTTGGGGTAGGATTGAATAGCTAATCGTCCTTTCATGCTAGTTAGTTGGTGCTTTATATTGTTTACCGTTCTGAGTAGAATTTTTAAGAAAGCTTGTCATTTTTGCAGAGACACCGTGTTATTTATTCATAGACAGCGCCCAAGATCGTCCTTGAATGGTGGGGATGGAAGGATGCGGCCCTCTCTCCCGCATCCCACGCCTATGCCCTAATGCAGAGATTCCGAACAGTTTGAAATCATTGTATTCTGAATCTCCTTGTTAATAGGGAGCTTTCGACTTGTACGTTCACCTTGTCGAATGCTACGAGATTACGTCAATTTTAGCCTCTGCGCATGCATCACGTCATGTCAAGTTCCTCGTCGACTAGCCAAATCGAGAACGTGTCCACAGAGGTTTTGCCGTTCACACCAAACTGCAATTAATGAACGTTAAAATGTGTGACTTCACAGAATTGTACTGCCCATGACGTCATGAACAGTACCTTAGGCACGCTTCTCATTTTCGAGGGACAGTTCTTTCGTTCAATGGTTCTGGATTCTCAGTGAGTGTTTTGCCCTATAATCGAGCTCATTTTGAGAGTGAGTCATGTAGACGGGAACGAGACTTCATGGTCACTTTTGGTTATGATCTGGCCTAAAATAAGTGGGTTTTATTTTGGCATTTATGTATTTTATTGTTTTGTAAAGGAATACTTGAGTAAGTCAAATTTGTATTCAGTCAGTATACTAGCTCATCACAAAACGGTCGCATTGTACCTGTAGTATATCGCGTACAGCTACATTGTCGCTAAACGCTAACAAGCTTAAAGGTAAAGAGCAGTCCCCCCAAACTTATTTTGAAGAAAAAGCTAAATAACACAATTTCCACCTTATTTCTCTTCAAAGTATCTGTTATTACATTTTATGACCTAACTATTGCATATTCACGGTAAACCAAGCAGTTATTTCTAGTAAATTTCACATTTGGAGAGAAAAAACACTGTCACATGACTCCCAATAGCCAATCATGAAATTGGACAGTCTACTACACTTCTTCAATTTGGGATGACTGCTCCTGCCCTTTAAGAACATTGTGTACTTGTAGTATTGTGGCACACACACTGCACTGTCGTAATTCGGAAGTGCTTGTAGTTCACCGCCGGAGATCAGCCACGGATTTTATGTACACATCTAGGCCTGGGTTTAATCTTAGAATTTGACGTTAGCTCTCTTGTTACATTTCTGTCTTGGAAGCAGTTACGTAAGGCTTAACTTAGTCTTGCCAAACGCTAGGTGTATCTTGAGAAGTAATAAGAACTTATCCTTCTCTACGCACAAAACCATAGCAGGCAGCACTTCTCGCTGTAATAACACGTACGGTAGCGACAATCTACGCACAGGACATTAGTGCAGTCTGCTCTGTCAATGTATACAGGAAGTCAGAGTTATAGCTTTTGTTGGGTCTAGCCTACAGCTCCCTGGTCTAGCAGTCGGTGACATCTTGCCAGTCTTTTTGGTTCGAAAGGTGGCGACCAATTTTCCCATGATCCTCTGTCCATGTTTATATAGGAAGTCCGTGGGCACAAAGACCCACCGCTGCTTGTGTATATTATCATTCTCAGAATGATGGTCATTCTCAAAATTAGCATAATGGGGGTCTATAGGCTACTGTTCTTTTTGTTTGCACTTAGGGTTACCCGTAGCCTCGTAGGCCCATTTATTTTCTCGCAAGGATGACATGCATCGCCACCCTGGTGAAGGGCCTAAGAGGATGGGAGGGGTTAGGGGTTTGGAAATTTTGTTGGTTGTCAATGGTGTCTAGATGCAAATTGATGCAATATTTGTTGCGTTTACTAGAGTTCCTTCTAATTTGATCGGAGCAAAATTAGGGAAAACCAGTATCAGATCATGTGAGAAATAAATGAAATCCGGACATAGTGACTGTAATTTTACAAAACCGCCCGGACACCAGCACGAAACAATAAAAAGAGGACGTGTCCTCACTGTCCTGGTAAAACCGAACGTCTAGTAACCCTACCTGCAGTGTCACTGTGAGCACTGTAGGCATATTTTACGACTTCGGTTAATCACTGCCGTTACATCGGCATTGCATGAATATCCTATAGGCCTACAGGTGCGGATCCAGATATTTCCAAAAGGGGAGGCTTAGCTTAAAGAAAGCGGGTAATGGGGACGTACCAGTGGTGTACGCAGAATTTCTGTGAAGGGGGCATGTAGTGCGTTCAGCGATCCCCGGCCTGGGGGAGAGGTCTAAGGGGAGAAGGGGAGGGTTTCCTCCCCTTAGAAAATTTTTGCAATCTTTTCGACTTTGAGGGGAATAGTGTTAAAGTTGAATTGTGGTGGTTCATGAGGATAAAACTGAAACTTTTGTCTTTACATGCAGTCTTATTCCATTCACGCTACCTTTGAAGTAAAACTTGTCATTAGATTTGCATACTTCTAGTGTTAGATGATAAGTTAATCGTACGGGATCTTGAGGTGTAGCTCCATACAAAAAAAGAACAGAGAGTTCCAGTTGATTTGGAAATGATTTTATTCGATGATTTGAGTTCCAAAAAAAGATCAAGTTTGATTAATTCGGCCGGCCTAATATGATTACTGAGATATATACAAAGTGACTACATGCTTATCCTTCAGTGTCTACGGCACGAGTGTCTAGCTCGTACGGCTCGGTCTTGGGAACCGCGTGCGAGATCCGAACACCTGCAGTCCCCTGATTGGTCAGAAGTTATGACGCACCAATGTAAATGAGTGTGATGATATAGATGACCAATGAGGAGGCTGCAAAGGGGGAAATTGGCCACACCTTGAAAATATAGGTTACAGTGTGCACGTGGAACTAAGGCGATGTAATATGTCAGGTCCACCGGTAACACGTGACGGAAAACAGGAAGGGCCCTGGGAATCTAGACCAAAAGGAAGGGCGAGTTGCTCGTAAACAACAAGATGGCGTCTGCTAAAGGTCATGGAGATTGCACCATACTACATGACACTAGGATTCAAAATAAAGAGCATCGATCGGTATAGGCGAACGGGAGTATTTTAGTTTGCGGTTTTTTCTTGTCCACAAAACTTTTTTCTGCCATGAAGCTGATCTAAGTGGAGCGCAATCATTGCTTGGCGCGGATGCGTGGAGAAAATTTTGAAAAATCAGACCCTCAGATGGCCCGAAATAGCATTTTCCAGACTAATACGAAGAATCTAAGCAGTCGCTATCTTCGCTTAATAAAATGCTCACTTCAAAACTAGTTCGGAAACTGCAAAGTGATTAGAAAGTAATTAAAAAAATACTTTTGACCCGAAAAATGTATTTTTTCCCGAAAGACTATCTAAGCGGAGCGTTACCATTAGTTCGTGCGGAACGTAGAGAAAATTTTGAAAATGTTCGCGGCCCCTCAGATTGCCGAAAATTGCGTTTTCATTGCGTCTTATAAAAGGAATCTAAGCATGCAGTCCATAAGTTTAGCTTTTGTTTGCAATAAGAAAAAATCAGGAACATGCTAAGTGATCAGAAAATGACTACCACTATTATATTAAATGGTCTTGATTATTTTCGAGGAAACTAAACAACGGAATTGAAAATATGCTAATGCTTCTCTATTGTGACTCTTGGTTAAATTAAAAATCCGCTGAATTGATGAAATTGTCTGTGGCTACTCGAACTCATGTCTGTTAATTATTTTCCACTAGTATCTCTTGCGTGATAAATGACAAACTATTTCTCACCACAACTGAACACCCTCCGTTCCCAGCTGTCCCTGTCTGGTACGTCTATGCCGACCGGGGAAGGAGCCTAGGGGATGGGCCCCTCCCTTTGATTATTCACCGGGACTTAATATCATAGGAGGTTCGTGTGTTTGGATTTGTGTTGTGAGGGAAAGGATAAGCCTGTAATACCCCCCTTGAATATTCTCGTAGACAAGCATTATGCTCATTCAGTGTATTTGTTATTGCTGATGTGACAAAAAAGGGGGGAGGGGAGGCTATGCCGTAAAAGCCACCTCCCATAGATCCGCGCCTGGCCCATGTGGTAATTCTTCATTTAGCCTGATAATCATTATGGGAAATAGTGCAGTCCTGCATCATTCATGTGTATCACGAGATTGCGAGTCAAAAGTAAGGAAGGATTGATTTCTACAACAAACAACCAACACAGTACTGCATTGATTATATTTAGGTATATCACATCGGCGAACAAGCGTGAAAGGACGGTATTCTAAGCTTTAGTACGTACAATCATGGACAGTAAGTGGTTACGATTTTCGTAACCACACTTTCTAGTTTAAGTAGCATGAACACCGTGACATGTTACCTTCTCTCTTCATGATCTGTTTTGTACTGTGGTCATATTTTACCTAAAATGTATATGAGATTGTTGTTCCATTGGGAAATGTGCTTCATTTAGGACGTTTTCCTACAACTTCAATAGGCGGAGAGGTTAAAATATGTTGTTGTTATTGTTTATTTCTCCATGATAATATATCAACAACTTTAACTGGCGTTCATTGTGTAGACTTGCACTTAAATCGTTAAAGGAATACACGACTCGTCTATGTCGACCCGTAAACTGGGAGATCGAAACGGGCTGTAACAGTCGACGTACCAGAGCAGTCGACGTACCAGAGCAGTCGACGTACCAGAGCAGTCGACGCATTCACGCATGTAAACTGGACGACTAGAACGAAGTCCACGTTCACTCAATCGAAAGCTCGATATTTCTAAAAATGTCCCCACCTGCACGGCTTATTAATTATACAGCACCTGTTTTTAAAGGGGTAGTGCGACACAGCAAAAAGTCATGTATTCACCTGTTTACAGATTGTGCAGTTAAGGAAAACTTCAGCTTTCCTAAAGTAACAATCTGTTGGAATTGTGCCAGTATCTTTACGGTTCTCAAGATATACCTCTCCAAAGTTTGAATGTTACTGAGACTACTAACTGCTAATGCCAAAAATGTTGAGTGTTTGGCAATGTTGACATTTCTTTTGTTAACAATGTATATATAGTTTTATCTTAATTTCTCATCACATAGTTTATAAATTGGTAAATGATACTGATAAGTTTTAAGGACACAATATAAATTTCTAAAATAAAACCCTCAGGACATACTAATGCATCGACTGTCATTGAAATGGAGATTGCAAAAAACAAAAGGATGTAATTATTAATTAGAAATCACAAGATTTGGATATTGAGCTCATGTTTATCCATGATTTACAGCAAATAAGAAGTTATGCTGTAAAATAATCAATTTTTAATCGATTTTGGTGGGAATTACTATTGTTTTTAGGGTTTCAATGCTTCTTACATTAAACAACCAACTGTGATGATATTCTCATGTCCCCAGAGACCTTTAACGTTATACAGTATTAGAGGCGGAGATCCACTGTGATGTTTTCCAGTACATATGAGTCTACAAGTACATGTACCCCTGCCTGCCAACCTTAGAGAAAATTATTGCGCATGTCCTCGCTTCCTAAGTTTAACATACATTGGCTGATCTTTGTTGAGGACTCAAACTCTGACATTGAGAAACAGCCATTTTTGACCAGTTTCTGGCCACGAAGGTCGTTAAAAAACATTATCTTTTCTAAAGTCCTCCCGACCCTCTGGCAAAGGGTCGTGCGGCAACACCAAACTATTAACTGCTTCCAGAAGAAGCTATTGAGTCAACTGAAGGACAACACGTGACCAACCTCACGGCCCTCAGGCCATTTACATCATTGGTCTGTCATGTATGGCTCCATTCTAGACTGGATGAAAAAACAGATACACATGATCTTAACACAAAGGACCGAGAAGCGATCCCCATTATCATAACAGCAAATAACCTAAGCATATACTAAACAGGAAAAGATAAATTACATCGGATCATAACCAAGCGCGTGTAAGACCCAAAGTCCTTCCATCTTATATATGCTACCTACATAGTGTGTCACTTACCAGTGTACGATAAGTCTCAAGTTGTCAGTGGAGTAGCCAGGGAGGGTTGGTCCATTTCTTCTGTCCTACTGATGTCATGTTTTGTTCTTAAGTACGGTACGTAAAATATCTGAAAACATCTTTTACATCAAACGGTACGTATGTGGCATCAGATTGCATTTAAGAACACCTAACTTTTCCAGGTGATACGAACTGTTTAACAAGGGACTTTCTGATTGACTTTTGTTTATGTATTGTATCGACTGTATTCTTTGTAGAGTTAGGGATTAAATTAGCGTTAAGCACAATCGTTAGCCTGTTAGGAAATTTATTAAACAGTTAAACAGTGCTCATCGGCCCAGATTTTCAACTTATATCTAGGGGAACCCCATGTCTCCCTGGCCGACGATTACACGCGATATTGCATACCCCCACTTGAGAGACATCTATGTCATTGCCCGCGTCAGCTATAGTTAGTAGACGGACTATTGAATTTGTATAAGTCCAGGAAAGTAGCAAGGAAAAAAATCGGCTCCGTGCGCACTCTTTAGCAAGAAATTTCTTAAGTGGCTAACGGGAGTCCTAATTCTTAACCTAAGGGTGAAAAAATCAGCTGGATTACTGTTTTATAGGACAAAGGGACGGGGAAATCCTAAGCTGATACTCCGCGACGTCAGTAGACTCTTAAACCAGAAAGCCAAGAGGCTTATTGGTTCCTTGCCGCTGAAATGGAACTTTGGTTTTTTCAAATTGACAATAATATATCCACAAAGGACGAGAAAAATTGAGAACAAGGCCGTTTAATTCTTTAGTTCACATGCTTCTGGTGCTTAACAAAATGCAGAATGACCATTGAGCTAACACGGACCGTGTTAGCTCAATGGAATGACGAAGATTTCGCGCAATAAGCCATACACAAGTGAACGAATTAAAAGGTTTTCTTTTTTGAAACTTAGACACGAGATAGATAATGGCAATAGAATCTAGTCATTCAAGAGGAAAGGGGACTCCCCCTTCCCTTTTTTTTTGACAAAAGGGCAGAGTAAGAAAGCTACATATATTGTTGTGATGTACAGATGGGTGTACTTCATTCTGTAAATACTGATGAATAATTGTAAATACTTTTCTTTTTATCTTTTGTTTTCTTTTTATCTTTTGTTGTGTATGTAAACAGGATAAAAATTAAGTCATTCCTTTAGGCGAACAGAAAAGAAAAAGAAACAGGATAAACATAAAGTCCAGTTCAGTTCAGTGTATTTCGTTTATAAACACATGTACAAAGATGCATATAACAAGATGCATGGTAAAATGTAGAGTTATAAACAGGACGCTAGAAAAACAGTCAAATGTTCATCATAGCCAGCGACCTTTTAAGTAAGAAAATGAAAGATAAAAGAGTTAAAAAACAACACTTAACATGTATTAAAGCCAGCAGGAACCTGATTGGCAAAAGGAGGGGGGTACTACTTGGCATAAAACTTAAGCAGGGTAATTGTCTATCAAATGAGATTTAACTTTGACTTTAAAAGTAATGCATAAGATCTTAAGTTTAATATCATTTGGAAGTTCACTCCAGAATTTGTAACAACTTACATTTATTTAAAAATAGTTTCCCATGTTTAGAATATTGCCTGGTAACTGCAAAAAGTGCATTATTTCTTGTTGGGTTCGGAACATGTGAGGACCTTCTGGGGTTAACAAGTCGTTCCTTTAAGGAGGAAAAAAAGGAGGCAGAGTACCCATTAAAACCAAAAGACAGAAAATTCGAGGCACGTGTGACGAAAACCTGATTTTATTACGAAAACGTGATTTTTTTATCTTCCTCTGAATGCCTATAGGGCGAGGTAAGTTCCTCTATAGATTTACTTTTAAAGAACTACATCCACTGAATCTGTAGCGGATCTACATGGAGCGCAACAAATGGGCCCACCCTCTAGTTGCCGTCATACAGATTTGCTTTCAAACAGGGAGTTGCTTTTAAATGTGTAAAATTGTGTCAAAGGTGGCTTTTTCATCCCGGGGACTGCGATTGATGAAAGCTTGCTCCTAAATCTCTGTTGAAACTTCTTTGACACACCTCTACTTAAACGTCCACACATATTACATGTGTTCAACAGTTTGTCTTACACATAAAATGAAAAGTGAATCACTATCCTAAAACTGACTCAATTTGTCCCCACAGTGACTCACCTTATTAAAAGTCACTATGTGGATGAATTGACTTAGTTCTAAAATAGTGACTCACTTTATTTAAAGTGGGTCACTATGTGGATAATTTTATTCAGTTTAAGGATAGTGACACACTTTTTGTCATAACATATATTTGTCGTTTTTATGTGCAAGGAAAGTTGCATTTGGTTTACAATGAAATATGGTGTCATACCATCATTGGGTACTTGCTTGATTTGACCAAGCTACTTATAGGTGTAATAAGTAAAATTGCACATTTGTCAAGTCAACACTAAAATAAACATTCAAGTGTAATAGCAGAAAACTACAGCGACTTGTCAAACTTAACTCAAGCCAGTGTTATACATACCGTAATTATTGGCATATAACATTTGCGGAGATGGCGCAGGATGAGGCAATTTCTTCATTTTAACTGATTGAAATTGATTTTTGCCACGGGAGACAGGGACTTTGAATGGAAGCAGAAGTCATGTCGTTCAGTCTACAAAAAGACCTTGCCACTTTGGTTGGAAAATGCTCTGGAAAATTAACAATCCATATCACTTGCAAATGTTTTATTGTAAAGCTGATAATTTGTCAGTGTTATTTTTTATTTTTTCATTATGGTATTAAGGGTAAAAGAACACCTGTTATGATCAAGAGTTAAGTCAGGTTAGGTTAGCTGGAGTCATATGGTCCAGTTTCCAATCAATTGACCAAGGGGATAGATGAGAGGAATTTTTCTCAGCCATTTGGCCATTTCGGGAGATGACCGCTTTCGCGGGGAAATCAATTTGCACTCGATAGGGTTAAAATTTTGCCATGGGTGGCGCCATTTTCAAATATTTCCCGTGATGCATTGCTATCCTACCGCGCAAATTCAACGGAGATAACGCTCAAAACAACCTTGCGACTTTTGTCTATATTAGGATAGAGAAATTCGGGCGAGTTTAAAATTTCTGTTGATAGGGGGAGTCAAAGTGGGGGTGCAAGGTGTGCAAGTGGATCGTGCCAGCACTTTTCTATAAATCTGTTGTTGAAGAGCACTTGTGGTTTCACCCTTTGCACCTTAACTATGATCTCACATTTGAATACATACCCATTTGTTAAGCAAATCGACCACTTTGAAGAGGTAATCACGAAGACCTAGTGCTCATAAATATTCATACCGTTGAAACAGGCAAATTTTCCCACGATGTGGAAAAAGTGAGGGGGAACTTCATTTTCCCCCGAAACGGTTCTCTTCCGAACTGTTGACGAAAGGAG
The DNA here is from genome assembly GCA_037179385.1 of Holothuria scabra. Classification (NCBI taxonomy): domain Eukaryota; kingdom Metazoa; phylum Echinodermata; class Holothuroidea; order Aspidochirotida; family Holothuriidae; genus Holothuria; species Holothuria scabra. Next base: position 10,946,533 of record CM074199.1, read on the forward strand.
TCGTCATGTCGTCATGCTTGCCCCACCCACCTCCAATGTTAGGCATACATGCATCAAAATAGGCATAGTCAGTCAGTCAGCCAGCCAGCCAGCCAGCCAGCCAGTCAACCAGCCAGCCAGTCAGTCAGTCAATCCTCTCACCCCAAACTAGAGTTTCTAAAGGGATTTACTGTAATTCTCAATTGGCTCAGCTCTATGATTGACAAGTAGTTCAAACAATGCAAACTACCATAGTTCATATTACACAGCCTGTACTGTACTGAGAATGCTTTGATTATACATTCGGGTCTTGTATACTCACTTGAAGCAATGAACTGAGGATATTTGTGTCTGAATGAGGATGATTTTTAAACAGTTGTGGGACTCGGGGACTTACGGAAGTAGGTTAGGAGAATTAAAACTGTCCGGGGTGAGAGGATCAGGTCTTTAATTTGGTCAAACTGTAAAACAGGGTGAATATATATGCCAGTTCTTTTCAGTGACGTCACCTAGAGATGGGGCAGGGGGAACATGCCCCCTTGGAAAATCTTGTGCCCCGTGTGCACCCCCTCAAACTGAGATCTGAGATTTTCAAAAAACGATATGTCTTCTGTAATCTACAGAGTGTTACTGCGAAGTTTTTAAAGGTTTGTTTCTTAATTCTTTTGACAAGAAAGGCAGTAATATCATGTTCTTCAAATGAAGATATCGCAAAACACCTGGGAAATGCCATCTTTAGATGTCTCAGGGGTTGCGTTTTTTCAAAATTTTCTGCACACTTCCTGACTACGCCAGCTGGAGGTGGCGCACAGCTCAGGTAACAGTTCAGGCAGAATTAGGCCTGTATCTTTCCTTAGGAGAATCATATTCAACTGCCCATCAACTGCTTTCTCTTTCTCTTTCTTAGTTCAGCTTTCCTTCTTCAAAATGTCAGCCAGATCAGCTTTTGATAGTAGTTTAATTTCACTAAATTTATTACCAATAAAATCTTATTTGGAGTTGCCGAGTGTGAAGACACAAGAATTTCCCTTAAATTACGACATGAATACCTCACAAAAACCTTTTAACGCAGACGCTTCCTCTTGCTTTTACCCAGGAGCCCCCCCCCCCCCGGGACTCTCATTGAACTGACCATCAACTTGTTTCTCCCCCTTTTCCAAAATGTCAGCCAGATTCGCTCTTGGTAGTGCTTTCATTACTTTTTTGTACCAAAACAATTAATTGAAGTTACCCTGGAGGTTATTTTTAGATCAGTGTTATTAAGTCAATAGAATTACAATACCCTCAAATAACTTCTAGTACGGTACCTCACAAACACCTTGAAACACAGGAGCCTCAGAGTGCATTTCCCCTGGACCCCTACCGGGACTTTCCCCTGGACCCCATCACGGGCCTAAAGTATGGCCTGTGGACTCGGATAAGCCTCGCGCTTTGTGCTCGATGGCGCCTCCGGCGCCATGAGTGGAGCCTAGCAGTTTGCCCTTGCAAATTGTTGTGTCCCCCAGTGCCCCCTAGAATGAAATTTCTGGTGACGCTACTGGTTCTATATCAAAATTTCTCAAGTTGTTTCACATCAAGCATGCTTCTCTCCATGCGTTCTTTCAATACTCATGTTACTCAGGTGCAATAAAGGCATTCTGTTAGGGTGCAAGTAGTCCATGTTCATGTTAGTTGGTCCAACGGAAAACTTGACATTAACTATATAGAGTTCTGCGACTCATTTTTCTGTGTGCTGGAAATGTTTTCATTTATCAATCGGCATCAAATTAACAACACTTAACACCGGTAGCACTGACGAACTCCACTTTGCTGAGTTCGGCTACCTGGGCCGTACAGGACAGGGGTCTGGCACGGGTGCTACAACCCACAACAAAACCAGTACCTTGCTGAATAGGACAGTCTTCTGTGCCTCGGTCGGGCAGAGATTATGCTCTGGTTGGGCATCTGGAGTCAGGCAAAAAGTCACCACCCTCTGAGAGAAAGAGTTCTGTACGGCCATGTGAGCCACATGAGAAAAATACTTGGATTAGGTTAAGCTGTAAAGTCTATGTTTGGCATATGATCATGGCCGTATGGGATTCTTTTCTAAGAGGCAGGTGATTTTGGCCCCATTCCAGATCCCCAACCAGGGCAAAATCTCTGCCCGACTGAGGAACCAAAGTCCCGATTCTGCCATGTTTTGGCCAATTGGGGGACTGCAGCCCCCGGCCCCTGTCCCGTCCGGTCATGTATCAGTGTATAGGATAAAATAAAGCATGTACAAATCAATAACGATGCACTTTTGGTGCTATATGTCATTTTTCAGAGCATGAGGTTAGAAAGGTAGTCAAAAAAGTGTTCAAAATTTTGGACAGTTTATTTTCCTATGCATCATGTACATTCGGTCTTGGTCTCGGAGCTTTGTCGGTCTCCGTCTCGAATTCTGCCCCTGGACTCGGTCTCAGTCTCGACACCTGGTCTCGGATATGCTGGTCTGGATTACAACACTGTCATGTAGTACATGCTTGCTCTAAGCTTGCGTTGGGTTAAGAATGTGACAACTTATTAGGCTGTTAAAAGGAGAGACTCAACTCAAATCCCTGCTAAAGCAGGGTTCGTGTTGGGTAATTTTCAGGGGTCAAGGGATTCGACGTTCTGCCAATATCAGGAACCGGGACTACCTGTTTTTTCGGTCATCCCATCAGTTGCGTGACTATAGTGACAGAACCAAACTTTCCCTAGCAGAAAAATTCCAAGTAAAATAGAGAAGTCGCTAGAGTGAAAAAGGAGAGGGAAAGTGAAAACACGGAAAGAGAGAGAAAAAAACATGTAAAAAAATTAGGAAAAAGGGAGTAAAGAAAAGAAAGAAATTGTGTGACCGGACCTTAATAACTGGACCGTACATTTACCCGCAGCACATAACTCTTGCGCGAGATACGTTTTGTCGTTGTAAATCGTCCCTTCCAGCTAATGCTTAGAATTTCTATGGTCTAAGGTACTGTTGTTAAAGTTGCGGTCACACTTCAACGAATTCGAATCGGATTAAGATCCGATTTTTGTGATTTTTTTAATCTTCTCAATCTCTGGTCAGAAAGAACGAAAATAAAAGAGTTGCACTGCGGGATATGAAACTAGAAAATGTGGTTACGAAAATCGTAACCACTTACTGTCCATGATTGTTTCTGCATTGCCAAGTTGAACGTACTTTGGTATGTACAGAAGCTTAGAATATCGTCCTTTCAAGTTTGTTGACCGATATACCTGAATATAATCAATGCAGTACTGTGTTGGTTGCTTGTTGTAGATATAAATCCTTCGTTACATTCGACTCGCAATCTAGTGATGCACATGAAATATGCAGAACTGCACTATTTCTCATAATGCTTACCAGGCTAATTGAAGAATCACCAGCTTTAGGCTGTTCATGCAATGCCGATGTAACGGCAGCGATCAACCGCAAGTCGCAAAGTATGCCTACAGTGCTCACAGTGGCACTGCAGGTAGGGTTACCAGACGTTCGGTTTTAACAGGACACGTCCTCTTTTTATTGTTTCGTGCTGGTGTTCGGTCGGTTTTTTTAAAATTACCCACTATATCCGGATTTCATGTAGCCTATTTCTCACATGATCTGACAGGTTTTCTCTAATTTTGCTTCAATGAAGTTAAAAGAAACTCTAGTAAAAGCAGCACCATTTTGCATCTAGACACGATTGGAAACCAACAAAATTTCCAAACTCCCCACACCTCCCCTCCTCTAAGACCTCTTCACCACGGGTGCATGTCCTCCTTGCGAGAAAATAAATAGGCCTATGGTAACCCTAAGTGCAGACAAAAAGAACAGGACAAAAAGCCCCTATGCTAATTCTGAAAATGACCATCACTCTGAGAATAATAATATACACAAGCAGCGGTGGGACTTTTTTTGGCGTATATTATGCCCACGGACTTCCTGTATATACGTGAACAGGTGAACAAAGGACCATGGGAATATTGGTCGTCACCGTTCGATTCAAAAAGACGAAGCAAGATGGCACGGTTGCCGTGAAGCTTTAACTTTTGCATGATTTGACGACTACTGAACCTGTAAGATTTCAAACAAACTTTGGACGTGAATGAGAAACGGTATCATATATTTCAATTCGTTTGGCAATTTTGACCTAAACTTACATTATTTTCAAAATGTAACAACTTTCTAGCAAAATCCGTCTATTTTAGCTACTGACAAAGTCCAAATTTTTATACAAAACCATACAGGGTGATAACGTATTTTCAACGACTGCTAGACCCGAAATCAGTTATGTGTAACTCAAAATTCCTACATACATTGGCAGACGGGGCAGACTGCAATAACGCCCTATGCGTTGATTGTCGCTACCGTAAGTGTGATTATAGCAAGATGGCTGCCTGCTATGGTTGTGTGCATAGGGCAGGATAAGTCCTTATTATTTCTCAAGATACTCCTACCGTGCATAGAGCAGGATAAGTCCTTATTATTTCTCAAGATACTCCTACCGTTTGGCAAGCCTAAGTTAAGCCTTACGTAACTACTTCCAAGACAGAAATATAACAAGAGAGCTAACGTCAAATGCTAAGATTAAACCTAGGCCTAGATGCGTACATAAGTGTCATGGCTGTTCTCCGAATTACGAGCACTTGCGAGATAGGATAGTACAGTTTGTGTGCTACAATAGTCGACAGTCTACAATGCTCTTTAGCTTGTAATTGTTTAGCGACACTGTACGCGATATATTACAAGTATAATGCGGCTGTAGCAACCAGTTTTGTCACAGTTACCACTTTTGTCTCACCAACCACTTTTGTCAAAATTTTTGCCCACTTTTGTCACAAAACCACTTTTGTAACAATCATCGCCCACAGTGTCACAACGGAGGTCACGACTTTTGTCACGACAATCGCCCATCGCCCATATTTGTCACAATTTGACAGGACACGACTTTTGTCACACACATTTTGCCCACTTTTGTCACACACGTAGAGAAAATTTGGTCAGCCTTGAAGTCATACTCAGTACGTTTTAAGTAGTTGAAGCACGATTATATGTTCAGTTTCGTGCAAATCACCTCTGTAAGCTTAAATACTCACAGGGAGAGGGAAAGGAGCCCCCTCCTCCCCAATACCTTTACTAAGGTAGTTTCGTGTACTAAGTTGTGCACGGAAATCGTGTAAGGTTTTAATCTTGCCCCTCTCTCCAATTTTGAAAAGCACTAGGATTTCTACTGTTAGGGCTGGAAATGAGAATCTTGCTTTCATGTTAAATAAAATTGTAAGACATTACCAAGAAACAATTTTAAATCAGAATTTGAGGCCAACAATTTATGACCATGTAGAAATGCTTAAAGAGGGTGCTTCGAAAATTAATTGTTGACTCAAGTTAGTGAATATCCCACGTGGTAGGTGACGAAAGGGACGGAGTGTCCCTTGAAAATTTCTTGGGTGGGGCGACTTCATACCGAGCTCAGAAAGGGGCGAAAGGAAAAATAAGGAAAAAGGGAAAGAAAGAGACAACGGAGTTTAGAGAAAAAATTTAAAAAGAGAGAGTAGAAGACCCGTACAGACCACACAGAAATGGTTCAGACAGGTATGTTTTCGTAACTCTCCATTTTGTAGATCATATGCATATAAGAGATCAAGTGCGACGAGGTAAAGGGGAATTTAAAAAATACAGAAGAGCTCTAACATTTTTTAATAATATGATAAATTATTTGCACACGTTGGTCGTGGACACTTTTCAGTCATCTCGTGGCAGTCCCGCGACTACATGCTCCTCGAATATAATCCTTTCTGAGCTCTTCGCATTACAAAGGTGAAAACGACTGGAAAATACGGTCTGATCTACAGGGTACATGATGGCACCACTGATCTGTACAGAAATATACGGGTAGCGCTTGTGGCAACTTTTTCTGTTGCAACTCCCTGGTTGAAGTCACCAGTCCGCCATCGTGCCACTAACAAAATATGGGTCTTCAGTCGATACGACAGTTCGATAGTGTGCATGATAGATAGAACATGACAAGTAGAACGATTTTTTAAATTTGAATAAGGTGTCTTTGTGTATTGTAAATAACTGGGTGACTGTGCTCTATGTTCCTGCAGCCCATTTGTGATGTTTTGCCTATTGCTCCATTCACAGTATAAAAGAGATAGGAAAGCTTTAGCTCATCATGCTACCTGGGACCCTGCTTCACGTCGTAGGCTACATAAATTCGCAATAGTACAGAAAACATAAGGCATACGACTTCCTTGGTTCCAGGCCCGGAATTCAGTTTTAGGCAATGAAAAATGATCGCGCAAGGTAAAAATTACATGTCCTCTTTAAATATATCTTCTGTTTACTGTCATAGCATCACCAAGTCTTGCGTTAAAACGATGGATGATGTGCTTCTTTCAATGGCAGTAGCTAGCATACTGTAGCCTGTATTTCCAAAAAGTCATAAATACAGCGCGCCCTAATTCATATATCCGATTATAACTGTTCACCATTAGTGGGCGAAAGCAGTTTCGAACAGAGCCGTGCATCAGGAATAGCGCCACTAAACAATATACTGGGTAGTGTGCATGGATAATTGTCAAGGAAGGGTTAAGATTCACAAAGTCTTGACCAAGAATAAGCATCACCCGGCATGTAAGCTATATGGCAATAAGAGGGTGGGACATATTGTGGATGACACGCAAGTCAGCTGACCCATATGGACCCCACTGATTTGTGCACCAAAAATATTGGTGAAGCCAAGGTGGCCGGGTACCTACTTATTTATAATGCAAGGGCCCATGACTCGAATAATGTTGGGGCCCATAAAGAAGAATTATGCTATTTGGGCCCATAAAGAGATTTTTCCACAGAACGATGCACTCGACGCGAGCCTCACGTATGGTAGAATCAGGCAAGTTGGATATTTAAACTACACGAGCCAATTCGATTTATCCAAGACCATGTGCCCAAACATAATACTGCCATTTGGGCCCAAGTATAACTGTAGACCGTAGCCCGTACCCATGCATGACTGGGATCCCATAATAAATGTAGTTGCATGGCTGGAATGCCCATTCAGCGTTAGTTGAAAATGGTTAACTAACTTTTTAGGCTGGTTTGCTATGCTGTCCATGCACTTGTTCCAGTCTTCCTTTCTTTCCTGTACAGCCATCAGATTTATGACTTCACTATATGACCCTTCCAAGATTCTCCCATGTTCCCGGCCTCACCTTTCATATTTAAGAGAGGGTCTCGGGTGATGCCCAAGGATCCCCTTCGGTTGTCGCATCTTCGGTCTTCTGATAGGCCTATGGAGATATCGTAAGCCCGCCTCGCCTCTCTTACAGAAATCAACTTCGTTGCGCCCAGAGCAGTTTGTTACCTTCTAATGACAGTTGAATATAAAGCAGTTAATTAAGCACTTGTTCATATATTAACAATAAAAATACCCTTAACTGCTTTTCGCATAACCTTTTTTCTTGCCTTCATTTTAATTTTCCTTCTAACGCGATTGCGTTTTATGGCAGCCGTCAACAAACAACAACTTCAACTACATTACAATGTTTTCTTACAGGCAGGGGTGTAAATACGGGGAGAGGGGAGCGGGGTGATACCCCGTGAAAATCAAAAGTCGGTCTCTGAGCGCCGAAAAGTCGGTCTGAAATCTATAGACTCCTAGTTCCTTGCTTGTCCACGTTGTGTTGAGTGTCGCATTATGGAAAGCCTAAATTATTTAAACACAAATTTTACTTAAAAAGGTAGCATATGTGACACCAGATTGCATATAAGGATACCTAATTTTTGAAAAGAATTCAAATGAGGAGGGGACACTCCGTCCCAAAAGCCGGAAATCACGCAACACACCGCATGAACCCCCACCTCCTCCCTTCCTGAGAGAAATCCTGGGTACGCCACTGTTTGAAAGCGTATACAATGTACCTGAGGTTATTATTACTTTGGTCGTGTAAATTGCACTTATCGATGAAGTATGGATCGTACAACTTTTTCAAAGAGTTTGGGTCTCCAATAAATGTAGTTGTCCCAAATAACTCATAACCCCCTTCCCCCTCACCACCACCACCACTGCAAATTGATGTTATTTACGTCACTGCTTACAAGCCTCCTTAAATGGAAGTGTACGGTTGCGCAGGTGCTTCAACAGATTGTGCGGGCTTCTATATTTGTATTGAAGATTCTAAAGTGTCGAGCTAGGGCAAAAGAAAGATTACTCACATCCCAACACGTACAAAAATAAAATGTGTAGTACGTGTGTTAGGTGTGCTATTTCCGCCATTTTAGTACGCAAAATCCCCTCGAGCTCAGTACCATGTATGTCCATTTCGGCACGGTTCTTTGGTTTTACGAGTTAGCTCTGTAAAGTGCCATCAGTAGGCGTGGGAGCTTTATCAGCTCGAGGGAGGAATAAGAGGGCCGAGGAGGAGGGGAGAGGAGATGGGTGGATATTTCAGACCGCCGACTGATCCCTCCCCTTTGAAATCTGTTTTGGTTATTTGAGGGTCTCACAATTCGGAAGCTTAATTTTCTGTGTATTATAAAGTAAACTTATTGGAAAGGGAGTTTTTGTCCATGAAATAAAGAGAGAGGCGGATGCATACCCTTAATTCGAATTTTCAAGTCGGTTTGATTATTTCACTGTTCCCAGCCACAAAAGTTTACTCTGAACCACCCCTCTCCGAACCGCCCGACATGATTATGAGTTGTGGGTGTTATTTTCTAAAATTATTTTTCTTGCTACACACCCCTCTGATTTAAAAAAGTGAATACTAAATCACAGTCCCTATTTAGTATACCATAGGTTTACCTGCGTAACACTCTCACTTCAACTAAGCCTATGTGTGTGAAAAAAGTGGGCAAAATGTGTGTGACAAAAGTCGTGTCCTGTCAAATTGTGACAAATATGGGCGGTGGGCGATTGTCGTGAAAAAAGTCGTGACCTCCGTTGTGACAAAAGTGGGCGATGATTGTGACAAAAGTGGTATTTGTGACTAGCTGCTACATGCGGTCGTTGTGTGATGAGCAAGTATACTGTATATGGATGCTAGCGCTCATACTATGGATTAACTGCTATTTGCCAGAAAACAATTCCAAATAAATCTCTTATAATTTAACTAGGGGAAATTTGATAACCAAAGTCATGCCATTTGAAAAAATATTAATTTGAAATCAAAAAGTTATTTCTCAACTGATTTAAAGAATTTTCTCTTTTTTAATTACATAGGTATATTGTACAGTAAACGATGTACCATCAACTTGCATACAAACTTTTCAATATTGACCTACTCAAGTATTCTTTTACAAAATAATAAAATGCATAAATGCCAAATTAAAACCGCTCATTTCAGGCCATATCATAACCAAAAGTGACCATGAAGTCGTTCCCGTCTACATGACTCACTCTACATAATGAACTCAATTGAAGAGCAAACCACTCACTGAGAATGAAGAAACATTGAACGAAAGAACTGTCCCTCGAAAATGAGAAGCGTGCCTAGGGCAGTTAGGTACCGTCCATGACGTCATGGACAGTGCAATTAAATTTATACTAGTTATTGCATGACGTTGCATCGAGAGACAGATTTTATCGGAATTCACTGTCTGATAAAAGCTGTCTTACGTCACGAAAATACGAAATAGCAATTTATGTTATAGACCTCAGATGCAAATCGTATATTTATACAGGTTGACAAAATTGTTGGTCTTTCCGACCTGAGATGGAGAAGATTTTTAGAAAAACTCACAAAACACGAATCCGATCCGACTCGTAGAATTAAAACAGCGGCTTTATACGTCCCATAACCCTACAGATGGCGGTATACCGGTTCTTTATTAGAAAGAGTTTGAAAGCCTGTTTGAAATAAAATGCCTCCAAGTTTCTGAAAACCAGCCCTGCATTGGCGGAGATATGTTTTTTTTTCTTCTTTCTTTCTTTCTTTCTTTCTTTCTTTCTTTCTTTCTTTCTTTCTTTCTTTCTTTCTTTCTTTCTTTCTTTCTTTCTTTCTTTCTTTCTTTCTTTCTTTCTTTCTTTCTTTCTTTCTTTCTTTCTTTCTTTCTTTCTTTCTTTCTTTCTTTCTTTCTTTCTTTCTTTCTTTCTTTCTTTCTTTCTTTCTTTCTTTCTTTCTTTCTTTCTTTCTTTCTTTCTTTCTTTCTTTCTTTCTTTCTTTCTTTCTTTCTTTCTTTCTTTCTTTCTTTCTTTCTTTCTTTCTTTCTTTCTTTCTTTCTTTCTTTCTTTCTTTCTTTCTTTCTTTTTCTTTTTAGCTTTGGGTTCTTCTTTAAGGAAAAATCTGTAAATCTGGGGTAATTTGTACACAATTTTTGGAAGTTTTAACTGAAATATATACACCCTGCCCCAAAGGCTATTGGCCGATAATATCCACGTGCATAGTGTTTTGTTTGAAAGGGCACTGACTGCATGCGTGTCCTTTTATTGAGAAGCTGAGAACATGAGAACATGAACATTTCTTTCGAAAATCTAACCCATTTTCCCCCAAAATTTCACATTTTTAGTATGAAAGATACATCTGGCAGAACTTTTTTAAATATTTGTAGATAACATCCATCAAAAACACTTGGTATGTATGAAAGATATACTCTTTTCCAGTCATTGATACCGTACAAAGCAGAAGTCTGTAAGGCAGGGGTGCATGGTTGGCTCTTTATGATTTTTACAATCCGCGGAGTCATTTGCGGTTTATTTTTAACCTCCTTTTTGAAAGATGTGTACAATATCTGAACAAAGCAATGGACAATTGTTATATTTGGTTTATAGATTTGCAATGTCGAGATGCAATGTGAGGAAATCTTTTTTTTGGGGGGGGGGTGGGGGGAGGCAAAGGTCATGGAGGTCAATGACTGTAAAAGTCTAAAAAACTCGACAACTGTGAATGTACATGACAGGGGCGTCGATCCTGACAGCCTGGGGAAAGGGAGTTATTACCCCAATGAAAATATTGGGGGCAAACATATGATTTTGTCCCCAATAATTAGGGCAGATTTAAAAAACAAAAAACAGGCAGAATAAACGAAATGAAACATTGTGGAGTACAGATGACTTAAGGGCTTCTAGTAAACGTCAGTTTAAGCCTATTGTAAAGCAATAATACTGTATTTACTGCACTATCCATCTGCTTCGTGTGTATGCTTGGCAATGTGATTCCGTGTGAGTATTTGTTTGTGAGTGTATAGCAAGTGTATGCCCGCGTTCATGTGGTGGGGTTGCTTACAGACGAGTCCGGTCACGGACTTTATCTAAGGTTTCCACTGTTGGGAACTTTTTGCACCCACCAATCCACAAACCAGATCTACACCCCTGGTACATGATCAACCTCTTGATATTTCTATAGTGTTGCCCAGCCGGCGGGCGTACTTTTTATTCGAAGGATAGCGAGGAAAAACTGATTTGTCAAATTTTTAAAATTTGTGTATGTCTAATAATGGTTACGTGGCATAAGGTAAGGTTTTATCGCCAAGTTTCTCACCGATAGGTTTAAGTCGAGCCGGCCATGGCCTCTTCCAGTTGTGGCTTACTGGCTAATTTTCCCTACTCCATTGCTTATGCTACAATGACGGTAGGTTCGGTTTTTTAAGTCTTCAGCATGACCTGGCCAAGAATCGAACTCCGGACCTCCCGACTGTTATAAATAAGTGAATAAGTCATATTGTCCTGATCTTCCATAATGCGGTGTCAGAATTATAAAATAGGGACCGGAAAGCTACTATTTAAAAAAAAAAAATAAAGGTGTGTCGTCGTTTTCCACGACGTTGATCGGTCAATATGAATGTAATTGCCCCCACTACCGTATCTGACGATATATAAAAACCGCCCGAGACTTGCTGAAAGTGCAGATACAGGATCAGAAATTCGAATATTGTGTTGAAATTGTTTCATAGGTCTCTTTCTTATATTATTTTCTTCGTTGCAGGGGCTTAATTGATTCGCTTGTTTTCGGGGATCTTCTTTCCAACTCGGAATCTCCTTATCATGAGGAACGAAAGTTTACAATCTTTGCACATCCTGGTTATAATGGCGGAACATTAGAAAATGATGTCGCATTACTACGTTTAGAATCGAATGTTACCTTAACAGATTACGTTTTCCCAATATGTCTTTCAACCGAAGAAAATGAAGCGAATACTTACAGCAACTGTCTGATTGGTGGATGGGGACATACGTCAGAAGGAGGTACACTGTCATGACACGCAAGAACTAACTTATCTTTATTTGTAAAATTTTAATTGTTTTCGCGAACACCTTTCAAGAACAGCTCCATATTTAAAAGCTATTAAAAAGTTTTTCTAATTTTTAATTAATTGGCTAAGACCATGTTGACGAAAGAATAAAGAAATGTTGAAATTTGACCTGAATTGAGAGTTATTATTATCACGTTATCTTCTACCCTTCAAATTCTAGTGAACTATCTGACCATAATATAATACTATTAATAAACTCCAATCAACCAAACAAAGGGATAAACACTGCCATGTAACTACATGCATTATTTCTTTGCAAATATGTTTAATATCCCAATATTCGAAAAATTCTAATGGAAAAGAAATGTTGCTTCCACGAAATCGACATTACTTTATACGTGCTGTCCTTTTTCCCATCCCATCAGGTTTTCCTTCAACCATCTTGCAAGAAGCTGCCGTTGACCTTTTTACGGATAGTGAATGTTATGGATACTACGGCTACGACTTTTATGAACAGACAATGATATGTGCCGGAAAATCCGAAGGCGGAGTGGACACATGCCAGGTTTATACTGTTATACAATGAGTCTCTATATATAGGCCTACAGACTTTTCAGGGATTAGTCTAATTGTCAGGAATCGAATGAAAAAGATTGCCTACATAAGTTTGCAAATAGCTTTGAGAAACACATTATTCGATTGTGAATAGACAGTTTATCTTACGGGGAGTTTTCGTCATTAAAAGAATTTTAAGATTTGAAATAAAAGAAGCAGGCAAATATCCCTTCTACCCGTTAATCTTAGTAAGAGACTTAAGCACAGAATCTGTTTTCATGCAAAAAAAACTGCATGTTTCAAGCTTTTAGCGTGAAGTGTTAATTGCCATTCAAATGGTGGTGCTCTTTATAACAGCTTTGTGGTTCATTTTACACACACGCGTATAAGGCGCGAGGGCATAGACTGTTCCCTTCAATGTTCGGCAGGGTTCTGGAAAACTTACGTTGCCCATTCGAGTCTTAAAAATCTGGCATATTTTCAATACATAACAAAATCCGAAGCGTGACCGAATTCGTACATTTGTCTGGAAATGGTAAAAAAAAAAAAAAAACAGCATAGTCACAGTAAAATATTCATGCAAAGTAAGGAGAAGAAACAATTTCACAGACCCACTATACACTAATGCGAGAAACTTTACCCAAAATAACAGAATGTTCGAATCTTTTTTAGAAATTTGGCGGAGAAATAAACAGGTATCATAAGTATAAAAAATAAAAAAGATTACCAAAATTCACTTCACATCCGGACAGCTTAAGAAAAATAATTCCTCCTCAGCCGTGCTCAACATTATTAGCAAAGGTTGCACAAATCAATTCCCAGATAAAACGGCCTAAGATTATACCTCCCAAATCACAAATGTATTTTGTGACCTGTCATATTTCTTAATAGATATTCTACCAATAGCCACCAAAAGGCTGAAAGTCAACGATATATGATCAAGGTTTTGTAGTTTTCAATAACGAGCCTTCGTAGATTGTGCGGAATTTGAACAAATTTTCTTAGCCTGAAGTGCCCCCTGAAACGGTAAGGGTAACGAAAAAAAAAGAAAAACCGGGATGGCATTTTGTTCAAGTACACATATCAATTCAGTGTGAAAGATCTCCTGTGTTTGCATTAAAATTCATCTAAAAACCATCTTTTAACTTCGTGCCTTCTCAAAAGGAGCCTACAGCCACACTGTTGAATTGTCTGGGTAAGAGCCTTGGGACACGTCCCCGGACTTTACAATGATCGTTCTGATGAAGGGGCACCAAACAACCGAACCAAATCTTTTATTATAGTGCAGCGGGTAAAAAAATTCGGATCAGAAGAGACCACAAACCCTTCATTTCAGAGAACAATTGATGCTACATAAAGGTCAAAATGTAGAAGGAAATTGCTAGAGTCTTGTAACTTGATACATCTAAATCGTTCTGAAAATATGTCAGGAACAATCAGCCTACAGTTTAAATTTAATGTAATTTCCTGATTTGTATGAAACCTAGGATAGGTATTTTATTAGCATTATAGGCTTTGTCTCCCTCTCCAAATTTTGAGCAATCTATACTATAGAATCGTATAAGGTTGACCACACTTGGACATAAGTACTTATAAAATACTGATGTTAAATCGATGTAAAGGCCGTGTGACATGAACATTACAAAGTTGAGAACCGGTTCTTATGTAAACAACATTTAAAACAAAACAATTGCCATCAAAATCCGTCAAAAATTGACCATTTTACAGGGCAATTTCTGATTTGCACATCATTAATTATGTGTGCCCACATTAATAAATGTGGGCACAATTTACAAGTCTTGTGATGCCTTGAGAGGGATATGCCAAATATGGCTAATGCTGCCCATTGTTTTTACAATCTTACATTTCAAGGATAGTTGTAATATTTGTTTTCCTAAGGGTTTAATTTTAAAAACTTAAATTGTGTCCTTCAAAATCATCAGTATCAATAACCAAACCATAAACTATCCAATGAGTAATTAAAATATAATTAATAAAGGGTTAACAAAAAAAATGTCAACACTCTGCAACACTCCACATCATTATTTTTGCATTAAGTGACAAGTTGCTTAAGAAACTATCTTTCTTTGAAGGGGTATAGAACCGTAAAAGCCCATTCCAACTGATTTATCCTTAGAAAAGTTAATTTCGTTACTACCAAGTAAAATCAGATTATTTTGCTGACGTTTCACACTGCCTTTAATGTCATTCCGTGTTATCTTTTATCTAATGTGTTAAGTTTCCGGATACCTTCGACTCGTAGACCTTTTCTTTACTACAACAGGGAGATAGTGGTGGACCGTTGATATGCAAACATCCATCAGACATGACTTGGGATTTAATTGGAATTACATCCTGGGGTAACGGATGTGCCAGACCGGGGTTTCCTGGTGTGTATTCTAAAGTATCGGGTTTTGAAGACTTCATAAACGACACGATAAACCAAAGTAAGTATTGCTACTAGTAACAATAGAGGTGCTGACTAACCTTTTGGCTATCGGTGACACTTTCCTAGCTTCCTACCTCTTCAATAAGTTACAAACCAAACCACATATTAAGAAGTTGACTTAGCACTAACATTCAATGAGACATTTACGCCGCCGAAATACGTGTTGCACTCAGCAACACTCCTGCGCCATTCTTATGTTTTCTAAGATGTGGGTAGTATGGCTGTAAAGGTGCTCTTATATTCTCCTTCAGATTGGTTTGTTGAAGTTATACGCCTAGTCGACTCAGTCTAACGCTCTGGTTTAATCCAGCCATTGGCACCCATTTGTAACTCACTGGTTTAAGCCAGTCAGTGACACTCCGGCACGGCTTTTTAGCAGCTTATCACCATTGCCCGTGGTATATGGCACGCCAAAAGGCTCACCAAATATGATGATGTTCTAAAAATACACGTTCATGTACTAAAAATACACGTTCATGTACTAAAAATACACGTTCATGTACTAAAATTACACGTTCATGTACCAAAAATGTACGATGATGTACTTACTTCGTACGATCATGATGTAAATTGACACCATCATGTACTAAAATGTTACGATGTACATGTAAAATCACACGTTGTACATCTAAAAACACACGTTGTACATGTAAAAACGTAAGATCATCATGTTATTATTGTCTCTTCCGCACCCCATACAGAGTGAGCCTTTCGGCGTACCAGAAGTCCGCCAAAAGGCTCACCGAATGCGATGTAGTAAAAGTACACGTTCATGTACTAACTGCTTACGAGCATGTACTGATTTCATACGTTCATGTACTGTTTGCTTACGTACATGTACTGATTTCAAACGATCATGTACTAAATGTCAGTACATGATCGTAAGAAATCAGTACATGATCGTATGAAATCAGTACATGATCGTACATGGACGTGTAATTTAAGTACATGAACGTGTATTTTTAGAACATCATCATATTCGGTGAGCCTTTTGGCGTGCCATAGTGGTATGCTTGAGGGAATTGCAGTGTGCTGTTTGGTTTCCCGAAAGGGAAAACCTATGGAGTCATGCAGACAAAACTTTAGCAAAACACATGTAGGATCGTGCGTTTTATAGTTGGCGTATATGGTTCTTTGATTTTCTTGACATTGGTGCACAAGTACTACGCGACTACATATTGTTCACTATCTGAAGCCAATACCATACCCTGTTTTATCGAAATTTGGTTTTGATTACTCAGCCAGACGAGACCATTTTAAACATGGGCAATTGTGTGCTCTGTTTCTAAAAAAGTAAGATTGTTTGGAATTGAAGAAAAAACCAACACTTTTTATTCTGTTTGATTCGTTCTATACATTTGTTGTTAACTACATTTTTATTTCATAGTTGCAACCTTTGAGGAAAAGAAACCTTTGACCAGAGAAATATTTTACCAGTCTTTTTTTTTTTTTTTAGTTTTTACTTTAACTTTCACTAGTTACTTTGTGGTTTTGTGGGCTTGTATATAAAATGAGCTCTTTGCACATTTTGTGGTGGTTGTGTCTTCCTTGCTGGTTTCTCGGCTGTTGATTGTGTGCTCCGTGATGGCTCTCTTTAGCCTTTTTGGAGTTTTTTGCTGAAGATTGAAGACTTCCTTTGAAATGTTTCTAACCTTTATTAAGCATTCAGTTACGTATTGGATATCTATCGAGTTTCAAATGAAATTTAAAACGTATGGAAGCCGAGAAAAAGCTTACAGAAAAAAAGACATACGTATGCATGGGGGAAGACATTCCCTTAGCAGTTATTTAAAGACCTTCTGATGGCTTGTCACCTGGGCTTTGTAAAAAAAAAATATTCAACACTCTGTCCTTCAAACCTTGTCGCAATTCCTTTTCTTAACTCAAGATATCTCATTTTAAAGATTGGATATTTTTGTTAAGAAATCCCCCCCCCCCCCAAAAAAAAAGAAAATCCTGTTTTTCAACAAAGTCACAAATGTTATGTAATGTGGCCGCATTGTCTCTGATTCCTTTTGTTTTCCTTTTTTCCATCGTTTATTTCACATATATCACCGTGACAGTTCTTTGCATGCTGGATATACATAATATAATTCTTGAAAGTATTTTTGTATACATCTACATAATATAATTCTTGAAAGTATAGAAATAATATCGTACAAAATTTAATATTCCACAGAAAAACCGTACGAAAGACAATTGCATATTGCTTGACATTTGTCAACACGTTTTCGAGGTGTACTTATTTTTGAACAGGCATGACTCTCCACTTTCAGAACAAATATTAACTTATTGTAAATCTGAAAGAGATTTTGCTTTAATTTGATAAGTTGAAGTTCTTTTTGTCCTTTAAATTTGATACTGTTGGAACGTTTAAATATCTTTGCTTGTAGATCAAGCATTATCCTTCACCACACGGTGAGTACAACTACCACTGTTGCTTAATATTGCCTGCAGCGACATCAAAATTTATACCTGAATGAAATGTCAATTTAATGCGTCGCGATGACATCACAGATTTTCCATGATGAACCAAACCGAAAGAAAAAGTTGCCTTACTTAATAAATTTGTATCTTCCGAACGCTATATGCTATTGAGATGCAGTTTTTGCCTGCTAAAAAAGACAGTTTTCTGCCTTATCTTGAAGGTAAAGAATTTTGTCTCCAGAATATGCCTACTATCCTTTCCGGGGAAACGTTTCAAAATTCAATTTTTATCTTTTCTAGGTTTTAAGTAAAACAGTCCTGCCGTGAGGATCACACTCTCCAGCACATTTGAAAACCATACAGTGCTACTTGTTTTAAATTGTGTATGATGCTTTCCACATGGTGTTCGTCATCTACTGGTATTAGTACGTCTGTCTGAGAACCGCTGCACTATCAATACCCCCCCCCCCCCCACTCGGTCAGATATGCTTTCAAAGTGTCGATCCTTACAGTCCCATTTTGCAGAAGCGCACGTGTAAAAGAAACTAGAAATGCTCTGTATGTTTTTTTCTTCAATAGAATCAGTCATGAGTTAATCTATACTTTCGTCCCAATTATGATATGTGCCTTCAAATTTGTTTACATTCTACGTGCAATCGTGAGATCGCTGCCCGCGCAAACCTAACATGTACGCATACCGTACGTTCCTGCGCACGCGCTATGACAAGTGCAAAACAGTGACGTAACCGTCAATTAAGCTATTGTTATATAACTGAAGGCTGTGACGTACACTTTCCTTTTATTGTTCATGTTGTTACAGCTTACTCGGAATGTTCGAATGGTGACGTGTATGCAAGCGACAAACAGTGTGATAGGATAGCTGACTGTCCAAACGCTGAAGATGAAGAAGACTGTCGTAAGTTCGCATCCATTTAACTTGCGTCACGAGTCATATGTTCGAATTTCGTTACTAAGTGGTGCAGATATTTTCGGCAATTTGTGGGGTCCATCTTTTCAATTTTTTTGTTTACATGTACCTTGAATAGTTACATTTGAAAACAAACTTGAACTTAATCTGCTTATTTGGGGGTTTGGAGTTGCAGCCATTTGTTGCAATCAATTTGTCAAAGTTGAGGCGCGGCAGGCACAGGCCTACTTCAACTTTAAAGCATTGTTTGCCCCATATTTTAGCATTATTCGGTTGAAGCCGGCAAAGTAAGCAAGTCTAATATAGTTTAAAGGAAACAACGAAGGAATGTCGAAATTGGATCAAACCCATATGATCACGTGAAGATCATACTGCTTTTGGTATAAATAACCAGTGTGAAGTTATTTAGCAGTATGTTGTCTCAGAGACTAAACTGTAAACAAGGCGTAACTGGCCTACTAAATGAATGTTTATTGATAACCTTACTGAAATAGTTCTCCTGTCTCTGTTCCTTTATGCCATGTCTATTTGTTTTTCTTCCCTCTTTCTTTGTCTAATTCTAAATTGCTTCTCTTGAGTTTATTTCCATTTTTCTATCCCTCATTCATAGTTTTTCCTGATTTTTCTTTTTAAGTATTTCTTAAGGGTGGGGGCTGACGCTCCTTCTACTCCCTGCGTCTCCTCTGACTTCGCAACTGAAACAGCCCTTACTTCTCTCCCCTCCCTACCTCTTCGAGATGTACCAACTTGCGCTGATCACGGAACTATGCACACGGGCACTGTACGTCTTTACACAGCATGTGCGTGTCAAAAAATTCGTGGTTAGAGTAGTCCTCGGGCTGGAAGGACCCACCTAGCAACCCCTCCTAGGATTAATATAATTATCGCATATCGTTAACTTTTCCGTCATCTTTGTTGTCCTCAAATCCGAAAAAATATTACCAAAATATTATTTTCATTTATATGTAATAAATTAAGGCCAGATTTTAAGGACAGCTAGGCCTATGTTTAAATTATTTTTTATGATTATTTGTCATAATCATTTGCATAAATTATGGTTGCTATTTTGGCGGCCATTTTGTGTTTTCCGCCTCTTGGTTAGGTTGAGGTCCTGCAAAAACATCAGAAATAATGCTTCAAAATTCGCTTTCATCCTTTGCCATTACCATTATCCATTTAGAAATGATTGAAATGTATTTTTAATGAATATTTTCGTCATTTTGTTAACTTTCTTTTTCAATTTTCACCACTTTGTGACCTTTGACCTACTTCCGTTTGTCACAGAAACAGGTGTATTGGAAAATAATTGAATATTGGGAATTTAAATATGCAAGGGGATGGCTAAACAAAACTTTGCATCTAGTTAGCATGTTTTTGTACAGAGGCGGGGTAGAAATGGCTGCAACAAAATGGGTGTGCTATTTTTTGGGCACCATTCAAAATTGGTGACCTTTTGACCTCTGGTGACCACATTATGGAAATAATTTTCATTTTTACTTCTTGGTATGATAGAGTTGTTCAAGAGGATCATTTTGATTGGTTATTCATCAAACAGTAACAATTCTTTCCAGAGTTATTGCTATCTAGGTTTCCCCTACCCGCAAAATAAAGTCACACAGCTGTCGTGCACTATCAACATTTCAACCTATCGAAACCATAGTTCATCCCTAAGGAATCAATGTTTTAAGAGGCTCGTTGAGTTGATATCCATAACTTACTGAGAGTGTTTAAGGGTCACTATCACATGACAATGCTGTTAGTTACCATAATAAGTCAAGTGTCATATTCAATAGGTACAGAAAAAGTGGAAAGTTGAGTTTTGTGGTGTCCTGACTCTGCTTGAAATTTCACCATTAAGGACCCACTCATATAGCCGTTATTTTTATGAAGGATATGGGGATGTTCTAAGTTTGACCATTTGTCATTGGTTTGTGATGAAAACTTAACAGCTTCGGAAAATTTTATTGAATTTCATGAACCAATTCAATGAGTTTCTTAAACATAAAAAAAAATCTCAAAATTTACACTTAAACAGTTTAAATTACATTTCTATTCATGTTTCATCGAGGCAGTTTTTTCCATGGTTTCATCAATTCTAGTGGGTTGCTAGATGAGCCCCTCCATCCCACGGACTATAGTGCATACTCTACGCTCTGGCTCGATGAATGTGTAACACCCGCGAATACAACGGTGCACTCTGTGCAGTACGTTCAGCACAAAGCTACGTGTATTTGCCATGATTGTCCTCAAGCATGACGGATCCATGACGCAATTGCAAATCCTCTATAAACTTCAACTATGCGTCAAATTTTATTTTTCTTTTATATTTAACCCATTCTGAGAGCATAATGCAACAAAAAAGAAGTAAAATCGTCTGTGGTTTTCAAGAAATTTGCTCTGGTTCTACTCAACAGTGTCACCAAATTATTCAAGAACGCAATATGCGTCCAAAATCAAATGAAATATTAGCTAAATAGCAGTCAAGTTCTGACGCAAAACGGCGCAATATTTTTGTAGAACGCATTGCATGATAGGCCTACAGTTCAGTTCAGTGTATTTCGTTTGTAAACACATTTACATAGATGCATGCATAAAACAAGATGCAATGGGGAAATGTAATGTTATAAACAGGACCCTAGAAAAATTAAAGTGTAAAACGTGCCCAGAGACCGTATAAGTAAAAAGAAAGATAAAAAATTAGGCAAATAAGGAGGGAATCTAAGTTAACATGAAGCTTACTCAGAGTAATTGTCTATCAAATGACTTCTGACTGTGTCCTTGAAAGTTGCATAAGATCTAGAAAGTTTATTTGGGAGATCACTCCAAATTTTGTAACAATAATTATTCAACAGTAGTTTCCCATGTGTAGAATTGTATCCGGTCACTGGAAAGGACGCATTATTTTTGTTGGGTTTAGAACGTATGAGGACCTTTTGGGGTTGACACCGTTACAGAATACCAGTGGAAGATTACTATTAACATATTTAAATACAAAGGTACACATCCTAAGAGTGTTAATGTCATTGACCTTGGGAATCCCAAGATTGCTATGTAGCCTGCTGTAAGGTATCTCCGTTATGAAAAGTTATCGTGTGAAGAATTCTGTGTTCTGCGAGACTTGAAGAGGCCTCAAATGTAAGAATCGAAATAGCTCCTGATGCTATGTGTAAAGAACTCACAATTCCTTTGCAAATATGGGCAACAGTTTTAAGGATGGTTTTACAAAATTTACTTAAGTTAATAAGCAAATTTTTGCTATATGACTGTAAAAGGTGTTTTATTT
Source organism: Holothuria scabra (assembly GCA_037179385.1). Classification (NCBI taxonomy): domain Eukaryota; kingdom Metazoa; phylum Echinodermata; class Holothuroidea; order Aspidochirotida; family Holothuriidae; genus Holothuria; species Holothuria scabra. The sequence goes on from CM074199.1 coordinate 10,968,332, forward strand.
TAAGGCTGCTCGGTCTTTTTCCAAAGAAGGATTTTTGGAAAAAATGGACATTCAAAGATGTAACTGAATTCGTCTCCTAATATATATTACTTTCACATAACTCACACAGTCTATCGTGAAATTCAATACTAGCAAATTTTCCTGCAGCACTGGAAAGTTAACTATTTACACAACGGAAATTACATAAGTTCAATCCGTGAGAGAAATGTAGCTTAATTAAATTATTCTCAAATTGAAATTTCTCCTAATACATTCTATAAATTTTACACTGAGAGTTACCATTTATATCACCCTGCCAATCTTGCTCATACAGTCACAGATATCACTTAAGCGTTGATGGAAAGTCTTTTTAAGCCAAGCCTTTGATATTACGGGGCCCGTGTTCAGTAAAACCCAAGAAAGTTGCCGCAATTCCCATCAAAATCAGTTAAAAAAATGACCATTTTATGGGGTAAGTTTCGATTTGCACTAAATCATGCCTAAACATGGGCTCAATATGCAAATCTTGTGCTATCTACAGCGGAACATTCCATATATGGCCAATGTTATTCTTTGTTTTCGCTTACTACTTATTACAGGGCTTGACTTATTTTTCCTGTTAATCAGATCGTTTAAAACACCCCAAAGTTTTGGGGGAGAAGTGTTGCTGATTTGCATCATCTTCCTGAAATAAGTTGATTTAGAGTACCTGATGAAATTGTTTAAAATAAGTCTATACCTCACTGGAGCAGCATGCTTTGATGTCTCGATACCAGCAGTTAACCATGGTTTATTATTAAGCTTCTTTCCACATGGTATAGGTTAGAAAGTATAGAAACTTTCATCATGGAGACAATTAATATTATATATATGTACATTGAAAGCTTCATTAGGATCAGATAAAGCGTAAATTTGTAAAAAGTCGGAACATTGAACTGAATGGACAAACTTTGCAGAATTGCTACTGCTATAAGACCGAACCATTGGCCTTTAGTACCCTTTAAATTAGAAACAGGGTTAAAAAAAACACAATATTGCTACACTTGAGGAGATCAATGTTTAATCACCTGCAAAAATGCATAAAATGTTCGTCTACATGAGAAGATATAAGGATGGATATATATATATATATATATATATTTATAAATATATATATATAAATATATATATATATATATATATATATATATATATATATATATATATATATATATATATATATATATATAACGCTAATTCCCACCTTAGGGGGAAATTGTTATATCTAAAAATAACGATGAAATACATAAGAAAAAGTATTCGCCCTAACGTCTAAAAATTTAAACAACGTTTTTTCAATGGCCAGCCATCCGTTCGTGTTATCAGCTAGGTGTCCGTAAATTTGACAACTTTGAAGTAATTGCATCTACTTTGTAAATCTAGGAGGGCTCCTTTGTCCGTTTACGTATTCCTATAGAAAAAGTGTGTAGAAACGTTACGGCGAAACTTATATTTCGCCCCCAAAATTTTTTCCCCTTAAGGTCGACTTTTCAACAACAACTTTCCCCCTAAGTGCCGAATTAGTGAAATATATATATATATATATATATATATATATATATATATATATATATATATATATATATATATATATATATATATATATATATATATATATATATATATATATATATCCATCCTTATATCTTCTCATGTAGGCGAACATTTTATGCATGCATATATATATATATATATAACACTAATTCCCACCTTAGGGGGAAATTGTTATATCTGAGCGTACATAGGGCGAAAAAATAACAATGAAATACATGAGAAAAAGTCTTCGCCCTAACGTCTAAAAATATGAACAACGTTATTTCAATGGCCAGCCATCCGTTCGTGTTGACAGCTAGGTGTCCGTAAATTTGACAACTTTGAAGTAATTGTATCTACTTTGTAAATCTAGGAGGGCGCTCATGTCCGTTTACGTATTCATATAGAAAAAGTGTGTAGAAACGTCACGGCGAAACTTATATTTCGCCCCCAAAAATTTTTCCCCGTTTTGCGTTTGGGAATTTTCTCTTGTTTGTGGATGTCAAAGGTTATTATGGGTCACAAAAGGTCAGAACCTTGTCACCCCCCCCCCCTTGTATAGGCTTCAAGGGGGGGTGACAAGGTTCTGACCTTTTGTGACCCATAATAACCTTTGACATCCACAAACAAGAGAAAATTCCCAAATGCATATGATTCTGCAGGTAACAAATTGTATTTTTGTATTTGATAACCCGAACTACTTTAATAAGCCCTGCTCAGAGCAGGGAGCTGCCAAGTTAGAGTGGCAGCTCCCTGCTCAGAGGGCTAGATAAAGGCAAACAATGTTTATTCAGTAAATAGTTCAGTCCATTGAGCACCTGGCTCAACAGGTGGTATGATTTATTCTGTCCAGATACTGTGGTTTGTACTGACAGTCAACTGTGATAAATTATATCAGATCAGGGAGTTGCCCTGACAACTCCCTGACCAGATAACAGTGACCAATGAATAGAGGTGGGTCAGCCCCAAATGATCCTTATATACAGCCTTTGAATAAACTCACATATTCCAGACACAGATACTGCAGGAACTTCCATTTAACAATAGGAAATAAGTTTCATGAAAATCTTTTATACGTGTAGCAAAGTTAGCATATCCATGACAAATATCCCTCACAGTTACCCTTCTTCAAATGTAACTTGTTTAAAAGGTTTTGATGTTTTGACCTCCGGTGACCCTAAATGGCCTTTGACCTCCACCAAAAACAATGGGGGTCATCTGCTCAATACGGACAATCCACATGATAAGTACAAGATACCGCACAGTTACCCTTCTTGAGATACGGTGTTTACAAGGTTTTGATGTTTTGACATCTGGTGACCCCAAATGACATTCGACCCCCACCAAAAACAGTAGAGACCACCGACTTAATATGGAAAATCCACATGGTATGTATGTGATCCCTCATGGTTACCCTTCTTGAGATACAGTGTTTACAAAGTTTTGACCTTTTTACCTCTGGTGACCCCAAATAACCTTTGACTTCCATCAAAAACGATAGGGATCATCTACTCAATGTGGGTAATCCGCGTGGCAAGTATGAGATCACTCACATTTTTTCTTCTGGATATGTCGTGTTGACAAGCAATTTCCAAGGTATTTACCATTTGACCTCTGGTGACCCCAAATTACCTTTGACCTCCAGGGCTGTAGTCGAGTCCAACAAGCTCGAGTCCAAGTCCGAGTCCAAGTCCAAAAGCTCAAGTCCGAGTCCAAGTCCAAGGGGCTCGAGTCCAAGTCCAAGTCCGAGTCCAGTGCTCTCGAGTCCAAGTCCGAGTCCAAGTCCAAAAGTAGTAAAACAACATTATTTTCTGGTAAAGATCTATAGGCCCCTAGGGGTATAGCTGTATGAACAGGGACAAACTTGGACTCAATTCCTGATATAATCTGATTTTTCCTGTACTTTGAATTGGCCTGGAATGGTCCTGAAATTGGAACTGGACCGGAATGGGCTGCAACTGGACCTGAAATCGAAGCGGAGCCCATGCAGCTGAGTCCACTTATCTGGCTAAGTAAACAGGAGCTCATTTTTTTTCACTTAAAATCAGCCAATTGTCCCAGCCTTGGGATATTTACAGCAGTGCATGGGATCCTGATGGGAATGCTCAAATATACTCAGGAATTTTGTAGGTGGGTCAAAGCCTTTTTGTTGGGGTAATGGATTTTTTAAGTTGTCCTGGAACTACAGGCTGGCTATAGAGAAACACTGTTAAAATACAGTTTGGTTTTAAATTTGTAACCCAAAGGACAAGCTGTTTGAGAATATAGTACAATATAAAGGCTATTGGTGATTAAACAGGAATTGCTTGAAGGATTCCCAAAAGTGGGAATACACTCAGTTCTGAAGCAACCTGAAAGCAATTTTGGGAGGGCACATCAAATATTTTTAAATAACAGGGGCTTTAGTTATATGGCCTGTCTATAGTTAATTTGTTAGTCAGACAGAGTTTTACGGCCCACTTTCCAACCTATTGGTTCAAGTCGAGCCTGTCTAAAGCTATCCTGCAGACGTCTGGTTGTAGGGGCAATCCCTTAGTAGCTGCTCTGCTAGCATAAAGCCCACAAAGCTATCTCTGGACAATGCTACATATGCATGCAAAACCAGCTGTCATATTGCCCATTTGTCTTCATGAATTTCATACAGTAGTAAAGCACACATATAAATACAGAGGCTAATGAAAGTTGCACATATGTTACTTGTTAGGACCAACAACAAAACAACATCAATAATGTACTGTACATTAAACTGTTCAAAGCATTACAGTATTGACATACATGCATGTAAATGATCCGACTCGCAGATGGCCTGACAAGTTATTTAGGTGACTTCACCGGCCACCATATTAACTGTTACTTGCTACATTATAGAAGTTTTTACCTTGCTGTGTCTGTGCCGTTTCTAGTCCATGGGAAGCATGAGGTGGATCAATTGTTCCAGCAAGGTGGAGGAGGTATGATGATGAAAACCATATAACTTGTCAACAGGCTAGGCAGGAATTCGAATAGGCCTATGTACGTAATGACGTAGTAATTTAGATACTGCAATAACATAGTAGGCTACACTGCGTTGCTTTGGCAGCCGGTTCAATAGTGTTAGTGGCTCTAGAAGGTATGATGGTGTCATTAGAACAACCAAATTTTTAAACAGACAATAAACAAAGCCACAAAGGCAACTTGGCTTTAGTTGAATATTCATAACTTCCAGGTCAATTATAAGGTATGTTAAAAATACAGTGTATATTGTTAGGCACCCTTGTCAATAGATCTCACACAATTTTCTCGCAGAACTAGTGCCACCTGTACAAACTCTCTGGGGCATAACTGTAATTGCCACACCTACCACAGTAATTTAATTTTTTGGTTGTGTCTTCTATACTGTGACCTGCATCTAAGTAGCATTGTAACTGTGTGATGCAAAATGCCTAGGAAGGTTACCATTACTAATTCAGATCATGCAGGTCTAACATTTGTTTGAAATGGGTGAGATGTATGTGAAGAATGTCTTTGAAGTTTGATGGTTTATTTTGTGACATTGACAATCACGTAGACCTGTAGGCATAGGCCTTTAGCTAAAAACTCTCCTTGTTGATCCCCACATGATGCAAAAGCCCAAAGTTGCCTAGTAAAATGGTCCACCCAAAGGTGCTTCAGTCCAGTGCGCAACTAACTTTGTGTAGCTGGGCAACTTATTTTAGTAGCAAGCCTGTTCATTTACAAGTAGGAGGCGGATAGCCGGACTACCGTAGAAAAACCCACATACATTGAACAGGAGGACTCCATGTAAATATGCACATGCATGTGCAACACAGTATTGATACACAGCAGCTCTGGAACAACTAGACCACCTGACCACTCTGCCACCCATGACTCCACATAATGCATCACCCCATGATTATAAACCCTCATCAAACTGTTATGGTAAACAATGTTTCAGAAATAAAGGGCAAGAGCAGTTGCCGCAAATATTTTTTTTGAAGCAACAGCTAAAATGTCACAATAATCCCCTTATTTCTCTTCAAAGCATCTTTTATAACATTTTAGGACCTGCTCCATATTGCATACTCAAGGTAAACTAAGCAGTATACTTTTCACATTTGATTACAAAAAATATTGTCACATATAACTCCAAAGAGTCATCTCATGAAACAGGACAGTATACACTACTTCAAGTTGGGGTGACTGCTCTTGCCTTATATGTTTTAAAATTTAAGCTTTATTGTTGTGTATTTACCTGACTTACATATCGTTAGCATTGCAAACTTCATATGAAGATTCAGCAGAAGCCAATTGGTAGGTTATTTATAGGCCTATCTTACAGTATCCCAAAATAGTTAACAAAGGCAATAATTACCTTTGTAGAAGTAGCAGTTACTGGTTAGATAAGCAGCAGTGAAACCCATGCAGACTTTTTGTAAAATTTGTATGAAGAAAAAAGAAACAGGATGCAAGAAGTATACAGGCCCATCTTTGGAATCCATAACAACAAAGAAAAGGATTTCAGAAGATTTACTGACAATGCTGCAAGGGGCACTGTACAGCCAGACCATGTTCATTGTTGCTAATTAACTATTTTTAGGAGTCACATATGCTTTCCCTAGCATTTTTATGGCATTTGTCTAATTTTGAGGGGCAAGGAAAATTTTAGGACTCTTCCCCAGAGGATGGCACTGAAAGAAGAGTACCATGTTGCAGCTGTTTTATGTTAAACACTGTTTACATAATATTATGCAAGAAACAAACTTCATTCGAATCATGTCAACAACTGGCATGTGACTCTTGAAAATGATCAAGTAACATAAAGATATGCAGGCCAATAGAGTCCTGTATCCTATATTAAGGAAAATAAAGCCCAAGTTTATGTTGAGAGTGCTGGGGTTTTTGGTGGATCCATCATGAAATTATAAAGAAAGATTCAGAGAAAATGGCTGCCGGAATTGAAGGACTCGACTTCAAGTCCAAGCCAAAGCCCAAGTCCAGAGGGCCCGAGTCCGAGTCCAAGTCCAAGTCCAGAGACCCCAAGTCCAAGTCCGAGTCCAAAAAAGTGGACTTAAGTCCGGACTCGACCTCGAGTCCTACAGCCCTGATCTCCACCAAAAACTATAGGAATCATCTACTTAATGTAGGCAATCTACATGCCAAGTATGAGATTTCTCGGAGTTACTCTTCTTGAGATATCGTGTTTACAAGTGGGCGTCTTACACACATACACACACACACGACATCAACATCGCATAGATTCCTTGCTTGCCTTCCCGCAAGGAATCAAAAACGGAATCTACTGCCATGATTGTTCTTGGTGCAAAGCAAAAGGAGGAGGGAAAACAAATCAGTTAGCCACAACTGAAAAAGGCCGTGCCCGGCTCGACTTAAACCACTTAAACGATTTAGAAACTGGGTTGTAAAACTCCATCTAACCTAACCTTAAGGGGGTAAGCGAAAGTTAAATTTTTCATTTGTGAAAGAGGAACCAACCTTACATAGTGTGGTGAAGTTCCATTCTAGTCGAAGTCGATAGATTTTTGTTCCAAAGTAATCTTGGCAGTAGAACTTATATCCTTCCTCACATGACAAGAAATGCTTTTTTTCCCTTTGTTTTTGTTTGTTCGTTTGTTTGTTTTTGCAAACTGTTGGGTTGACCTTGAAGTCAATAGGAATGGGACCTCCGTGGATCGAATGCCGGCAAAGTTTGTAAAGTTCCAATGCTACCTTTGAAATCACATTCTGTTAGCATGGGATTGTTGAGGAGAAAATTGGCGGCAAATTTTGAAGAAAAGAAAAGACTGTTTATTTATGTGTGAATGTGGTGTCATATGTGCTTGCTTCAAGCCCACTTTTTGCTAAAACTGTGACAATTTTGCCTTCTGATTTCTTGAAAACCACAGCCATAGGATTTCAATTCAAATTCCACCAAATTCCTAGAGTAGGTACCCCTCTACCATATCAAATCTTGGTGTGGCCCTAAACCCTCCTTTTAATGCTGGTGCTTAAATTACCTGCACGAGCCTAGGGTCATGCGTTCCATTGTTTATAATGTGGGTGCTCTTGTCACTTGTGAAAATCATTTTTATTACTGTTTTTTTTTTCTTTTGAAAATGAGGGTCGCGGTAGAAAGTTCGTCGTAATATCCCACGTGTCTGTATTCAGTGAACTGTGGCCCTTTTTATGACCTTAAAAGGCCTACAATTTTTTCTCGTCAGTCACTATGCGTTGTCACTGGAACTTTGAATAAGCCTTTTCGATTGGTCAAAAGTTGTGAGGGCATATGTGCAGTGATAACTTTGATTTCGGTAAGGGGCGTAGATCTGCTTTATGGATTAGGGGACAATATGTTTCGACAGCAAGTCGAACCCCGGAGCGTGTCCTCGACCGGAATCAACTATAGCTTTCCATCCTTTCGAATGCCAGCGCACACGTACATACACACAAACAAACATTCATACAAACACTTATGGACACGCAGACACACTCAAATTGACCTTTTCTGGAAGCCTTTAAGTCATTTGTATACCACAACGTTATACATTGTTTATTCTGTGTGCATGTTGTTATTTAATCTACCTGAATTATTGAGGGGAACGATGTGTTCCCCCCCCCCCCATTGTTTCCATTGGGGTAGAGACTTCCCCCTGTCCCCCTCCCAGTATCGATGTTCTTGTCTGATCTGGCTTATTATGACGAATGGAAGTTAACTTATCCTCTACACACCACTGACTTACATATAGTGACGAATCCGAGGAGCTAGGGACTTAGTGGAGTGCATCAACCATAAATCGTCTTAACTTATCTATGCAATTCTAAACCCTCATATTCAGTGAAATTGAGGGAATTAAAAGGTACTTTAGTGTTTTAGTGTACAATCATCCGTGATAAAGGTAAGCGAAGCATTTGAAAATTACTAAAGTTGATTGACCTCATTTATGCCCGATTGAATCAGACAATTCTTTTACTGTTCGGATTCATCAACGGCATAGGTGTACTCTTCCGGCGTTGGTAGCTTAACCTTTAACGACCAAAGGTAATTGAAGTTCAAGAACTTTGTAATCGTTATCATTACGGCCTTGTACACTTCAGCAGAGTAACTAAAATACATACTAAGAATCATTGGAATGGCTTCTCGTCATTTAACTCATACTGTCACCACAGTTGAGTATTCTCGGGAAAGTCCTTTGAGTTACCTATGATCCACTCGAATTAATCTTACAACCAAGTGTGGCTGCTTTTTAAGCTAGCAGTTTATTGTCTTTGCGAGATATAACTGGCACACACCCTTTATCTCTTCCTCACATGCACCGGTCGCGGGATAAAAGAGGTATCTTTTTGCATTTTACCATTCTCATGGACGTCGATGGGGGAGGTGAAGACAAGACAGTGAAGGGGAAACTTGGAGGAATGAATTTAAATGATTTTCAATAAAAATTTTCTCCGACATTCCAAAACTTCTTTTTGTGCTCTGAGGAGTTTTATCTCCAGTTTTTTTTTTTCTGTTTTAATATCATCTCATGCGATCTCGAATTGTTTGAAGTTTTATACCGGCAAAGAACTTGAGACCGGACAGATACGCAAATGTCGGTCCGCTTTGCTTGAAATGGCCGCAATATCCACCAACTGTTTCAGTAGAACAAGCACGAGGGGATTGAGTCGATTGGTTTTCGGTTCTCCACGAAAGAACCTTAGCAGATATTGGTGCAAGATAAATTGTGTTTTCAACCGAGTCATGGTTCTATTTTAAATATGTTTATAACAAATGATTTTCAAACTATCAGACTTTTCGCAAATCTCTCGCAAACTATCATTTTTTCCCACACTCCGCGCAATTCCAACCATTAAAAGCATGTACTTCACATTTTTTACTTTAATTTAGATCAACCGCATAGTTCGTAGGAAATCATTCTTTGACCTAGCTATGTTCTCGAAATCATATTTAAGTTTCGCAGCAACCATGAAAATGTAGATGAGATGTTTTGAAGAACCCTCAAATGTTGAAACATTTGCACCTTTTCTCTTCTCCTCTTAGAGCTTTCACCAGGATGGGAAAAAAAAATTTTTAAGCCACAACCCCCCCCCCCCCCTCACTCCCACTCCCACAATCACACTTTCAAAACCAAATAAAAGCCATACCCATTTTACTGTTAAATTAACTCGAGATAAACCTCACTGCTACAGGTCTGAGTATACTGTAGGCTACTCATGTGACCATTGCTTTCTATGGAACGGGAACCAAGCTATGACTATTCAAAAGTTGTTAAGAACATTTTTATTTTCGTTACTGTTTCAAGTTTTCCAATGGTAATCTTCTATTTCTCCTTTTAAAATTCTACAGGTAAAATGATGTCTAACGAAACTATTGTTATCTCTTCTCCTAACTTTCCTGATAACTATCCGCATTCCCAAAACATTTTTTGGGTATTCGAAACTGACGATCCGTCTGCACGAATTCGACTAATTTTCTTCAACTTCCACCTTGAATACTCTTACGACTTTCTCTACGTTGGTTCTGGATGGGATCTGTATGATTCTGGATCAATCCTTGTTCAGCTTACTGGCAGCACGCCCCCTGAAGACGTTGTTACCCCAGGAAACAGGATGTGGATGAGATTTTACTCTGACAGTAGTGCAAGCAGGATGGGTTTCCTTGCCTTGGTGATGGTCGAGGGAGATGGTAAGATGGAGACTAGTTGCTATGACGTAATAAACAACTTGGGAGTAGGTCAAAGGTGAAGAGTTATCTAACCTTCACGGTAATTGTTCACTAAATGCGACATCTTGAATTTTCACACAGTAACTACCAGTGCAGGAATAATATTCGCCGAGCGGACTGGTGTAATTATGTACATGCGCACACATTTCAAACTATTTATGGTGCATTTGACCTTGAGACCCAGCCGGAAATGTCGAACTTCCGAACGTGTCTGCGGGACATATTATTGTGCTTCTGAAAAAAAGAACATTAGCGTTTAAGTTCTAGTCTAGAGAATTTAAGCAATAGGAACAATAAAACTAAATATTCATAGGTACGCAATGCGTAATGTGTAATGCGTATGGGTATGCTTTTTGTGTACGTTACGCGTATGCGTTAAAGTCCACATAACTTAATAGATGCGTCAAGTCAGTTATTTAGTTAGATGGAGTTTTACGGACCAGTTTCAAACCTATTGGTTCAAGTCAATAGATACGCAGAAATATGAGATGCTCTGCGTATAAAGGTCCAGTTCGGTCATATTCTGAAGTGTTTCCACTGAGGGAAGAGCGAGAGCAGTCCCGCAACTTGAAGTAGTGTAGTAAACTGTCCTGTTTTATGATTTGCTCTTGAGCGTCATGTGACAATATTTTTTGCTCACTGTGAAATGCACAAGGAGTAACTGCTTGACTTGCTTCGAATGTGCAATATTGGAATCCTGAAATATTCTGGGAGATACTTTGAAGTGAAAATTGGAGGAAAATTGTGAGATTTAACTGCTGCTTCAAAACAAGTTAGGGTTGACTGATTTTTTCCTTTAAACAGGAGATAACAGACGACATGCGGTATGCCTTCCATTTGTCAAAATGCTTACGGAAGAGGAAGAAGAGAGAGATCTATTGAGGATTAAGTTTCTGATATCTTAGGGCAAAAAGGAAAGTAAAAAGAGAAATCCTAAATGCTGGCTCAGTCCTATACTGTCAATCACATATCAATGCATGAAAAGATTTTATTTTCACTATACACATTGCCTAACAAATTTATGCGTTGCATCTCCCGCATAATCTCTCCTGCTTGACGAAATTTAATTCACGGGCCGGAGCGACTGTTAGCAAAACGATACATGCATCGAAAATTTTCCAAGAAATGCAGTTTTTCCTTGAGTAGTTGAAATAAATTGCATACTTGAAAATCTGAGGTGTCATCGCGGTACATTAATTTTACATTGTATTTAACTTATGCGTAATATCATTTTCATGCTGTGCTGCGAATACTTAGCTACGTTGTTTATTTATATCCTACATATATGGTTAGCGTGTTCGATTTGCTTCCCCTTGCTTACTCGTGCTTCCACCTTAGGGTCTGGCGGATATGCGCAGTTGGGGGAAGTAAAAGAACGCCTCTAAGGGATCACTCTGTGCCATTAGCCAATAGCCGCAGACTACTCGGTTCACAACACAAATGCCCACATTGTGGCGGAGCCAGGGATTTCGGTCAGAGGGGACGAAAATAGTCTGCAGGGGCGCTTCAAAGGAGTAAATACCCTAAGCCTCAGCACGATCGAAGCCACGGCTTTTCAGACTTTCCATTTGATTTTACGCACCTGGTTAGAGACTATTTTGACATTTCTCCTCAGCAACATTTCTATTAAAACATGTTTAAATTTTCTATCCATGGGCCTACGCGGAAGAAAATTCGGGTGGAGGGCTAAATGTTTTTTAGGGGGAAAAGCTCCCGGCCACCATGAGTCGGCGCGGAGCGCAAGAAAATTTTGCCCCAAAGTGCCTATCAGATCGCTGGAAATGACATTTCTAAAGCCTATTTACTGCATATAAATAGGGAAAACACTGAGTGAACTGTTAAGGAATATTGATGTTAATTTTTCTTCGTCTTTTTCTTTATGCTTTCTTCGTTTTTTCAGGTTTTTTTATTTTCCAGGGGAGGGCATGTTCCCCACTTGCCCCTACCTGTGGACGCGCAAGTTTGTATCCCTCTCTTTCACATTCTAGTATGAAGGAAGTCATTATATTATGTGTGTTATTGCCAGGTCTCGATTTAAGATTTTAATGGATAATGGGCTACTTTGTAAAGATTAAGATTAAACCTGCTAGAGCTAAATAGCAAGCAATCTTACAGAGGGAAAAAGTTACGGATATTAATCACCGTTAGGTGTACATTTTTGGCATATGGAAATTAAGATAAGTACACGAAGAAGCATTAATTGACGTAATTTGCATCATGTGACCACTCTGAGACATTTCTTAAGTATATTTAAAGAAATAGCCAAGACTAGAGGTCAAGAGGTATAAATAAAAGTAGCCTAAACTTAAGCTTATTTGATGCAATTTTTTGGATTTCGAGGCCACGGAAGCATTTTCATGGGATTATCGCGCAGTGTCAGAAATAGCCATTTATCATGTGAATGGTCACTTGAAGAAAAATAAAATGGAAACTGTTCATTAAAACTCTTAAACCATTACCACTATGATAACAGTTTTATTTATTTTATTGCCTGAATGTTCTCTTCAAATGATTTTGAAAAATGTTGTGGAAACTTTTTTGGTAGGCTATCTTTATAAACTCTTTTTATTGTCTATGTTGACTTATCCCCGACAACAAGAGGGCTATTTGCGCTACAATTATTGTTGCGCCCTTTGCAACATCTTTTATTGGCTGGGAGGGTGAATTTAATGTGAGTGGTTGTATTTTGTAAGCTTATAATCACGCTTGGTGTGGAAGCAATGAACTTGGCACAGCGACAACATTCATTAGATCGTATAAAGCAAAAAGATACGTTTCGGCAAAACCTATCCCCAGTGCTCTCCACTAGCCGTTTTGTCCGAGCGCCGCGCCCGCACAAAATCTGAGAAGGGTACGACAGCGCCCGTACAAAAAGTTACCGCCCGCACAAAAAACGCTGCCGCCCGAACAAAAATATGGATGTGGATATTTTGGATATGCAGTAATATTTGATAGTCAGTGTGTTTCACACAGATAACAAATTAGCGGCCGGCGATCCAGTGAATCAGACTGTAAAAATACATCGGAAACATCGAAAAATATCGCGTCACTTGTGAGTCTGGTTCGACGGTATAGTCAATGGAGTATGTGTACAGACTAGCGGCCTGTAGTCGGCGCTGACTTGCGTCTTAGCAGGCAGCGCTGGTAGGTAATCTCAATGTATTACCCTTTCCACGTATCGCGGGCGGCGCGAACGAGAGTGCATAGCCATTTCGTGACCGAACTACGATGACTTATTTTTATTCGAATGTCATAAAATTAACGAGTCCGCATATATTCCTCATCATAATGTGACAGTTAAATGAATCACCTTTTGCATGTTTTGATTTTCATGAAATTTGAGCGTGTGCTGAGACTCAACGACAGTAACGGCAGGCCTCAAATTTCACCGCGTCGAGGGCCGCGTAGTTGCCCCTATCGTTCGTCTCGGTGCCCTGCAATATTCAAAAGAGTTCGCGGCCAAATATAGCGGCAAGGGCCGTCTGACTATGGCTCCAGTGCCTCTAGACATCACAGCCATTCGTCAATTTCATACCACTACAAATAATATATATTCCAGCCGTAACTTTTCCGGAAAATATGCTCTTAAATTACGTTAAAACTTCCAGTGTTCCGAGCTCGCTATTTGGATTTGAGAACCACAAGTTTTACGTGAATGTGAAATTTGTTCGTCAGTAGCCTACTTTGCAAACCAAATTGAGCTGGCAAGACTTCTGCGTAAGGCACATGCAAAGCGTCTCTGTGGCTGAGACCTCCTGTTTTGCATTCATCAAATTTGCAGTAGCAATTAAGAGGACGAAAAAAGTTTGTCCACTACGCTGGTTAATCCTTAAGAACACACTTCACAAGCACAAGAGGCTAGGCTCGATTTTTGTCATATGGTCACTTGATAGGATAGCGTACAAGAGAAAAGCAAGGGACTGAAGAAAAAAATACCACATTGTAAATTTACTCGAGCATGATGTACGAAAAGGTTACAGAGGTCTTAGTTTTCATGTTTTACACATTTCTCGTTGCCATTTTAATGAAATGATTGTAAAGTTGACAAGTTTTGATACTCTTGGAATTTATGAACGATGTCAGAAAGTGAAGCCAACACATTTGACACTACAGTTAGTGTACATAACATAACCTTATTACTGCAAGTTACAGTAAAGATAATTCTGAAAGTTTTTTCGTCAGAATTTTGAAAATGCAGTTTAACAATTTGGAAGCCTACGATGGGCGTACAAATTCAAAAATTACTCACTTGGAGTTGCATAATTAGTTTGATCCTGCACAATGATAGAGGGTTGACTTTTGGGGGCAGATTCTTTTCAGGAGCTATTTTTTTTCTTGTCACCTTTTTGTAACATAAATGCCTTCCGCAAAAGTTTCTCTTTTTGGAAGAGTAATGACAATAAAAAGACACTAGCTACTTATGAACTACTATCATAAGGGAACTGAAGTACTTCTAGGGTGGGGGTAGGGAGGGGGCTGAATGAAAGGTAGGCTGGGCGAAGAGGTGGAAGTGTATATGTTATACCCCTCCCGGGTATGAATCAGTTCATGATTGAGAGTGGTAATAGTGGCTAGACTGGCCAACTTGGACTGGCCTGAAGATGAGTTTCTCACCCATGTGACTTTTATAGGCATGGCAAAAAATTCGTTAATACCAGATATTTGACAAGGGAAATCAAACACCCCCAACCCCCATCATGATAACGGATAGTGTCAGTCTGGATCCTGCAGCTTTAAAAGCCTACTTGGACTGATTTGAAGATGTACTGGTTGCATCACGTTACACTAACGGCTCATTTTCATTAATCCAGGAGTTTTAATAAGGAAAAAAATAAAAGCGGAACAATGGGGAGGGGCAAAAAAGGAAGAAGATGATAGCGGCTAGCCCACAACATGTATACGTACCCATCCCAGCCCATTGGGCCCATGTGGGGAGAAAATAAGATAAACTTCCAGGAATATGTTTTAATGTTTGGTTGAATTAACTAGTTTTAGACTGTGTTTAAACTGCACTCTACAGTAATTTACCACTTTAACCTTAGTTAATATGTTGTACTTTTTTTCGTCAAAATTTTTGTTACTGAAAATAAAATGGTGGATAATAATGTTAGGTACAAACACCAAAATAAAACCATGTACAACTGCAAGCTCAAGGACAAGAGGGTTGTGTACAGTAACCAAAAAAGGAGTCAGAATGAATTGCTTGTTTGGTAAATTGCATATTTATTTCACTCTTTGTCAGTTTGCCACTGGACTCATGTCATGCTAGAATTGTCATCATTTGGCAAACTAGTGGATGATGCAGCTAGTCTTCCTCTTTCAGCTTTTTATGGACAGTTGTTCAGAAATTTGACTAAACTCGATATATGGGGACAATGTAAGGTTCCGAAAAAATGGCACTAATTTAAATGTCATCCGAGGTCAAATTGGAGGCCATTTTGATTTCTTTTTTACTGTTTTTATGGCAGATCTATGCGTTTCAGAACATGGCGATCGTTTTGAGACCAACTTTTAGTTTTGCCCCATATCTTTGTCTCCGGGCCTTCTTTTGAAAGATTGGGAGTAAAGTCAAAATATTCCTTAAAAAAGCAGATTTTTTTAAATTTATTTTCACTTCAAATCATGCACCAAAGATAGCACCATATTGCATCCAGCCACCCGTCTGGAAGCCAAACCTTTCCAAAGGGGAGGGGTCCCCCTCCCCTTAGACCCCTCGCCCAGGACGGCGATCAATCGACAGCACCCGCACAAAAAATGATCTGCGGAGAATACTGTATCCCTATATTACAGAATATGACCCTTTTCATCAGAAAAAAGTGCAGGTAGTACAGTTACTGGTGGCTGTTTGAACATTTTGTTATCTAGGCCTTCAAACAACGCTATTAAGTTATGTCTTTTGCCAAAAATGGTGCAAGAGTAAAGTGTGTTAAAAACCTAAAAAGGGCACCGACAGACGATTTTGGTCCGCCAGGGGAGGGGGAACCGCCCCCTGACCATATGGCAGCTCAGCCACTGGCCCACAACACTGTGTGGCTGGCCAGCAGGTCTAGGCCTAGCGTTACACGTAGAAGTTACAGCAGCCAGCTAGGTCATTTCAGAAAATGAAACCTGACAGTTGTCAGTTTTACACGCTCCAAACTTGTTTGTTTGGTCAATGCTACTTTCACCACTCTTCCGTCCGTTAAACTTATTCCCATCACTGTCATAATCGCGTTCGCATCCATGTTGTTGCTCAGGATGTTGGGATACTTCCCCAACTAACCGGTTCAAGGGGTCGCTCACTTAGGCCTGGCGCGAGTAAGCGTGAATGCTTACGTCACAGGCTAATCGAACGGAGTCGCGGCAGACTCGAGTTGACTCGGATGAGTAATCGAACACGCTAGGTGTAAGGTAATATTGCATCACATGATAACATATTCAAACATTCCAACATTATCAAATGTCAAGGATAAACGGTCATTAAATTACAAATTTAAGCAAAAGGAAACTGGGGCAATGCGCCCAGTTAACATCTATGGCTATGTTAAGAAGTGGAGATATCTCTACCAAAAGTAAACTGTCTTTTAAAAATAACATATCCTGGGGCAGGAAAAGGGTATTCCTACAGGGTTTGAAGGACCTGGTTTGAAATATTTTTTTTCTCATACCACTAAGCCCTTACAAAACAAACCCTCCAGAGAATGTCTTTGACTTCTTTTAAATTCATCTTTTTACTTTTATTTACCTCCTCAATCTGCAGGCATGGGAGAATGCTCCAATCAAATGCCTTGCATGGGGGATTACGAAGAATGTGTGGCAGAGAGTGTAACTTGCGAATGCATAGCTGGATACGTTAGAGAGGAAGGGGCTTGCGTAGGTAAGTCTATTACTGCGTGTAGATGGTGCTGTCATATCGCCAGCAGAGCAAAGTGAATTAAGGACCTAATTGAAAAATATTGTCAAATGTGCTCGCTAGCGGTATGGAAGCTATTAAATTTTGACAATTATCTTCAATTAGGTATTTAACTATCTTTGCAGTGTTTGGCTGGAATCACCTTAAGGCCTGTATACACGAGCAACATTTGTAAAACATTCTCAAAACACGTCACCTGCAACAAACCCAAAACATGCTTGTTTTCGGTTTTTTGCACAGTGTAGACAAAATTAATACAATTTGAAAACATTTTGAAAATGTTTGGAGAATGTTTTGAAAAGAATTGACCGGCTATTTCTTTTGCAACATTTTCAAAACAAGGGGGTCATCGAGTTGATATTGATAACTTAATGAGAGTTTTAAAAGGTACTACCACATTACAATGCTTAGACTAAGCATTATAAGTCAAGTCTCATATACAATAGTTACGGGAAAAGTAACAATTTTGAATTTTGTGGTGCCCTGACTTGTAAAAGTTTTGTGCATAATTTGGAAAGGTGTCTGTTGGGTTCCCTCTCTTAAAGCAGTTATTTGTATGTAGAATATGGGATTGTCCAAATTTGACCATTTGACATTTCAATGTGAAGAAAACTCAACAGATCGGAAAAATTTGTGGAATTTCATGAACCAACTCGATGAGCCGATTTAAAATTAAGAAGGAGGATTCCAGCAGCTCCAGTTGCTTTCTTTGCACGTAAAATGTCAAAGTTGTAGGCTCCGCAAACGAAAGCGTAAAGAACAAATGCAAAGGCCACCGGCAATGACACTTGTTTAACATTATTTGACAGAAGCACATGATAACATCATGCAACGACTTATTGCACCTATTTCAATCAACATGGAAACTTCACCCTCTTCTCTGGTAAGCGTGAACATACAAATAAACATCTAAAATTGTAAAGGCACTTTCACACCGCCAGCAAAGTACAGCAAAGGAAAACGAATTCATGACCTAATTGAAAATTACTGTCAAACGAGCTCACTCAGGGTGTAAGAACTGAGCGTTTGACAATATTGTTCCATTATAGGTATTTAGTTCAAGGGCAAGAGCAGTCACGCCAACTTGAAGTAGTGTAGTAGACTGTCAATTTTTGTGATTGGTTGCCGAGAGTCATATGACACCATTTTTTTTCTTCAAATGTAAAATTTTCTAGAAGCAACTGCTTCGCTTATCTTAAATATACAACAGTTACGTTGTAAAACATGATGGAAGACACTTTCAAGAGAACTAAGAAGAAAATTGTGAGCTTCAGCTCTTGCTTCAAATTAAATTTCAGGGACTGCTCTTGACCTTTAACAATTTTAGATGCTTATTTGTGCAGTTCACGCTTAACAGCGAAGGTGAAAGTCCCATGTTGATCGAAATAGGTGCAGTATGTCATTGCAGTATATATATATGACTAAATATAATTCCAACAAACATATTGCCATATAATGTTGTGCCAGTGTCTTTGCACTTGGCGTTTAAATGTCTCTTTATTTTTCGTAGAAGGGTCTTTGGCCTCCAACAAAAGTGAGGGTTAGGTTTATCTCAACTCTGGAAAATCCAAGATCCGGCAATGTATATTCATATTGTTGGGAAAATCTTAAGGTTGTGTAAAATTCAAGTGTTGCCGTAAAAGGTGTTGGGCAAGTTTTAAACTTAGTTACCCAACATTTGGGTAACTTATTGAAAGACAAGGAAAATCGTAATTGACTTATTCGATAATTAGCAAAAGATCAGTTTTTAATTAATTTTAATTTAAATTAAGGTTAAGTTAGATCTTAAGGTTGAATAAGATTCTCATGGGAGAAAAGCAGTAAAAATAAGGACAAAATTACTAGAATAGCAATGGGTGTACAGACAATAAGTTTTCCACTACTATATAGATCATTGGGGCAACAAATAAAACTAAAACTTCACTTTTTACTAACAAATTGCGTGGTCACTGATGACACATCCACTCTTAGAGGAAAACCAGTATATGTTAAAGGGTACTTGGTTTAGCATTTGCCTAGCTAAAATATTTGAAGTAATACTGATTTTGAACATCCAGACACGCAACACTGTTTGCTAAGGCTGTTGGGCAAACGTGTTGGGTACAAATTTTAACCACTTGATGGGCAAAATCATTACCCAACGTCACTGGGCACTTTTTGCCCAGAATCGGTCAGGTTGCTTACAGGGGTAGATGCACACTGTTTAACAAGGTGTTTTTTTTTGATTGGCTGTTGCCATTGTATTGTATCGATTGTATTTTTTGTTTGGGTTAATGATGAGGTTAGCGATTAGGGTTATCGTAAGCCAGTCAAGAAAATTCTTGTTAAACAGTGCACATCGCCCGGAATGCGGAACCCAACCATTGGGAAGGAAAATGAGCAAATTTTGCCCACGCTTTTTAGAGTCTTGTAATATATGTATCAACCCTCATTAAGAGTATTACCATTTACGACATATCTCTTTCATAGTTTAGGGGTTTCGATACTACGTACTTCACCGCAGGCTCAGAATATCTAGCCTAATATTTAATTCACACCCGTCGTTTTATCGGGAAGAGACTTTAAGTGCACGCCACACTACAGCCATACTCGGATTACGTTCCGATTTTTGTGAGTTTTACTTAAAATCTCGGCCATCTTTGGTCGAGAAGAAACAACAATTTGCCAACCTGTAGAAATACGGTATATGATCATTGTACCACATGACTACGCAAAACAAAATTATGTTAGTTCTCCCGTGACATCGACAGACAGCTTTTAGCTTTTATCGGATACGCGTAGTCCGATCAAAGCTGTTTGTCAACGTGACGTCACGAAATAATTGGTGAACATTTCATTTTTTAATGGTTCTCCCATATAAATCATATAAATACATAGGGTGGCAATTTTTTTTATACCACAAAGGATGGAGGAGATTTTAATTAAAACTCAGAAAAATCGGAACGTAATTCGATCCGATATCACTGTAGTATGAACTGTTCTTAAACAAAATGATATAATCCTCACAAATACTAATATACAAGCAATATATGTTTATGAGTGCGATAGCCAGATAGCGGTACATTATTTCATGAGTCGAAAGATTTCACTTCTATTCAACGAGGCGAAGCCGAGTTGAAAAGAAGGTTTAATCATTCAACCAATGAAATAATTCAACGATATCGCACGAATGACAACATTCATTTCAAAAGGCCCAGAAGCGATCCTAGCAGTCCAACCAACTCGTGCGGTCATAGGTGAACTTAGACCGGAGCCCGCTAGATACCGTTTGAAAAATAACCGTGAATATGAGAACCCAAACTGTAGGACTCATTACTACCGCGCCCCTGTTGCGAAAAATGGTGTCTTTCAGTTCTAAATGACCCAGCGCTAGATTTCAACCTTGTTTTGTGTTAATTAATAACCAGTCCTGCTTGCTGACTATTTCTTTCTGATGAACCGATATTTTATGATGTTTCATACCCTTAATTCCTTTGCATTCTTCACTTTATTTCCAAGATCAAAACGAATGCCTGCAACCAGAGTTGAATACATGTGACGTCGTGGCTGAAATTTGTATGAACACTAATGGTTCGTTCGTTTGTAAGTGCAAGCCTGAATATATTACAGGAATGGGTTGTAATTTTACAGGTGAGTACACATTCTTAACTATCTTTTAACTGATTCATCCTCAACCTAGTCAGTTCCAGTTCTCTAATTTACCTGGGCCCCTCCCACTTCTTCTAGCCCCTCCCACTGTCTTAAACTGATCCTAATCCATAACTAAACCTAGTTTATTGCTTTGGGGCATACCATTGTATAAATCAGACCACTCTCGGTCCATGTTGTGTATAAGCTACTCTTAAATTTTTGAATTTGATGTCAATCAAACAGATCAATTGAGAATTTTAGTAATTTCTCTGTAAAGTTGAAGCCGAAAGTGACGAGTAACTGCCTTTAAGTGAAGAAACAAAAGAAAGAATAGACAGATTTGACTTAATACGATACATTAATTTCGAATTGAATAGAGTCATAGTTAGTATCAATTTAATCCGTTCACAAAAGTAGTGATAATTAGGGTCAAGACTCGGTACATTAGCAATTAAGTGAGTTAGGGAAATTAGGGTGAGAATTGTTTGAGGTTCACATGAAATCGGCGATCTTATGGGTCCCGCTCCCCATGCAGTTGAGCTTGTTTCCTTATTTGAATCATGATTCTTTTTCAGTCATTGCCTCACTAAGACAACACGGTGCTCGCTTGGGAGGCCATTGCATATAAAGCCTCGGCTACACATAATACCGATTCGTCGCGAGTCGGCATGTCCCAGGGCTACACATCAAATTAATTGATCGCCGATTTTCAGTCGCCGACCCTTATATTCCCGACGAAAGAGGCCACATATACAAAACGATCAGTGACAATTCCGGCTACACATGGTTGCCGACGAATGAAAAACATAGCGAATTCTGCTTCTGTGGATATAGCCATTGCTGCTATTCGGCTGGTCCGACGTCGTCGACGTCGTAGATAAACTTCGCAAACAGGGCGTATGTGGGTAAGACTCCACTTAATTCAAAGAGAGAAGCGAGAGGCATTTTACAGTATACCCTCTTTCCAGACTTGAGGGGAAAAGGAGGAAGATAAGAATGAAAATAGGTAGGCGGTGGTATTACCTGATACTACGTATGCAGTCCCTCGTTTCAGGTTTGAATTTTTATGCGTTCTTAACGGATTGTGTCTTGTGATTTGACAGGTAGCATTTCTGTGCTGTGAGATTAGATTGAAGACCGCAGATACTTTGAAATACATGCTCTGTGAGGTTTCTAAAACCTTTAAGTAACTTTAACTTTAACCTTTAACAGTCATAGCCTTCGAGAGGGCACTCAAATTAATATGAACTCGTTAATTCTAGGCGTAAAAGCAACGGTGAACTGGAAACAACTCACGAGGAGAATGAAAATTGCTCCCTCGATTCTCTCATCGAGGCGCTCCACAAGAGCAAATATTCTATCGAATTAAGACCAGGACAAACTTAAAAGTCGAACTCCTGATGAAGTTCAATATCAAAAAAAAAAAAATTTAAAAACATCTAAAAGAGCAGAACCATAGACTAATTACAAGACAGAATATTCGTTAAGAACTCGTAAATATTCATAACTTGAAACAAGGGGCTGCATACGTAGTATCAGATAATGCCACGGCCTACCTGTTTTAATTAGTTTAATTTACTGCTAAAATGTGCTGTGTTGTATTGCCGACGATATAGTTGAGTCGTGGAATACAGCTACATATAGCGAGTCGGCAACCCGAAAGAGGCTACATATCCAACTGATTAGTGTGCAGATTCGATTTTTGAATCTGCCAAAACTCGTCGGCGATGGATGAAAACTGGTCTGCGACAAGTCAGTAACATGTTGTGGGGTATGACACACATGCAACTAATTGATCGTGGATCGGGAACTTCACATTCCCGACCGTCGTGAGCTCGCGACAAATCGGCTGCATGTGTAGCCCCAGCTTTACATATCGTACAGATTTCCTAGGTGAGAGTTGAATGCACCAAGCGAAGTGCAGGCTGTGAAACACAGTGGTGGCACCAGGATTTTAAAAATGGAAGGGTAAAGGAAAATGCTGGAGGCAAAAATATTTCGATAGTACGGCGAAGCAGAGCGTGAAGTGCGAGTTCTCGCGGATGACGCATGTCTTGTGAATCCTGGTAGAGTCCAGGGCTAAAGTAGCCTGCATAGTGCCTCTTTGGCTGCAGCCCTTTTAGGCTGCCGTCCGTCAGAACCTGTCGGCGATAGTCAAAAATACTTTTCAATAAGGCCAAAACTTGATGGCCTTAATATTCATGAGCACTCAACACAATTGGTCTATTTCTGAGGTAGGCGGTGCTCAATGACTCTGCTTCTTCGCAATGCTACGATGACCATAAAGTCGTTTTAACCAAACAAAAGCATAAGCTTATCACGTCTGTTAAAGCTTTCAATGCATATGGATGTCTTGATCATGGGCAGCCTCTTACAAAGGAGTTGGTTTAAAAGCTGACAAATAATCTTTGGTTTAAAAATATCAAACTGTCTTTTCTCATGGCTGAGTGCTAGGTTTTTTAGTAATAAGTCGCTGTACTGTGTGCATATGCTTGCACAGTAACATACAATACCAGTGTCAAATTACATTGACCGCTGTGACTCTGTGTACTGTTTTTCAACGGCAGCAATGTTTCTGTTTAAATAAACATTTAATAGCCTTGCTTCAACCAATCCACGTACAGATATGTAAATGAAGTTTCCGTTAGATTTCTACGCAGTTGAAATAATTTGGGCTCAAACGCCGGCGGACGTTGGTTTTTCGTAGCGATGAGCGGAACGAAAAGTCCTCATGCGCTCCGCGGGCTAGGGTAAAAGCCTAGATGGTTATATCCAGGGGCGAAGCCTCCAGAAGCTTCTGTAGCAGATAATGTCCAGGTGCGTCCCTCAGGAGTGTTCCTTTTGGATTCAATGATACAAAGTCTTGGTTGGTGTCCTGGGCGATATCCCGTAAGTTGTGGATTTCAAGCATAAATCTGATAGAAAAATCGTTATGTCGGGATAGGTATATTTGATTCAGGAGTTGGTTCATCTGAGGAAACAGCTCTGAAGGGGGAAATTTCCCTTTACCGCCACTAAATTATTTGTATCAAAGACGGGTGAACAGTTTCCAAAGAATAACAACGTTAAAGGGCAGGAGCAGTCATCCCATTTTGAAGTAGTGTAGTAGACTATCCAGTTTCATGATTGGCTGTTGAGAGTCATGTGACAATGTTTTTTCTCTTCAAATGTGAAATTTACTGGAAATAACTGCTTGGTTTACCTTGAATAAGCAATAGTTCAATCATAAAATGTAATAAAAGATACTTTGAAGAGAAATAAGACGAAAATTGTGCTATTTAGCTTTTTATTCAAAATAAATTTGGGGGACTGCTCTTTACCTTTAATCTAAGGACAAAAGTTTTGTAAAATTTGACATAAAGTGTTAACACTTCACTCAAACCAGGAAGCCGTTCAAACCTCCCTGGTCGAACCACGTAGAGTCTAGTTGAAAATACTTTTGTTTTTTATTCCTTCAGGGGGTAGCAACGAAACTGACCCTAATGCATGCGGTACACGTCCTCTATATGAAGCAAAACATACTCGAGTTGTGGGTGGCGTAAATGCCTCAGAGGGAGCCTGGCCTTGGATCGGGTCGGCAGGCTTCTCTTTTTTCCATTCCTGTGGTGCAACTCTGGTGGACGAAGAATGGGCAATAACTGCAGCACATTGTTCGTAAGTTGTATCGATTAGTATTCAAATTAAAGCAGCGTCACTAAAAGGATTTCCAACTAGAAGGGATGGGCAAGTTTGGACCGACCTTTAATTTGGGTAGTTCAAAGATTAGTGTTAAAAGTTGAAGCTTACTTGAGAACAATATGTGCTGAAACAAGGCAGAGAATACATGAACCATACACTAATTTATAACGAAGTGGAATCCAAAGAAACTCGGGGGAGCTTATGTATGGACACGCCTAGACATTATTGGAATGACAATACATGAATACCCAACTTGAAAACAGAATGTCAGGTATGAAATCAACTAAACTTGTTAGCCTAGTTAGAAAGTAAAAAAGTTTAATTAATTAGTTAAGTAGATAGGGTTTTACGGCCCACTTTCCAACCTATTGGTTCAAGTCGAGCCGGCGACGGCCTTTTTTCCGGTTGTGGCTCACTGGCTTGTTTTCCCTACTCCATTGCTTATGCGGAGCATCACGTAAAAAAGTTTAAGTTTACGTTTAAAGCTGGTTTTAAGTCGGGCCGGCCACGGCAGGCTTTCTTCCAGTTGTGACTGACTGGTTTGTTTTCCCTACTCATTGCTTATGCTGAACATCGAGCACAATGGCAGTAGGTTCCGTTTTTAAAGTCTTCTGTATGACCCGGCCATCAGTGGAGTAGCTAGGGTTTGTGGCACCGGGGACAAAAAACGAAATTGGTGCCCCACCCCCATCTTCCGGGGATTATCTTATTGAATGCTTGCACAACTCAAAAAGTTTCAATAACATGCTCATGGCAGGGGTGGCGCCAGGATTTGTCCGACAAGGGAAAAGCTCCCCTACAGCGGGGCGAGCATTTTGAGGCCCCGAAAGAGGCGATGAGTTCCCTGTGGCACGTGACTGGCAGAATTTGAGGCTCGCGCAGCGCGCCTCGCGCCGAAATTTTTGGCTTCATTAACATTGAAATATTTAAAAATCCGGAACTTGTTTTGAAGAAATTTGAAATTTTAGGAAGAAATTTGGCTTTTCGAGTTTGTAAGGACCATTTAAAAATATTGAAGAATCTGCCCTACATACCACATACGGTGTAAACAAGATCGAAAAAGTTATATGGGTTACTGAAATTCATTTGGACGTAGGCATTTTGTTGCAGGCATACGAACTAACAAGCTCAGACGAAACTGGAAATCTGACCTTCTTATAACAACAATCAAATATTTCGGCGGGCGACTAGGAGTTTGTTGGGGTAACTGAATATCATCATGCTGAATATCATCAGATTAAGGTCCTCGGACAATTTTCTTCCGCCTTTTAACTGTTTAAGATATATCTTGAAGGAATTTAATGGCAGAAAAATTGAAATAATTGTTTAATCTGTGGAGTAGAATTTAAAAATTGAAGTATTTATTGAAAATCAATCTGCACAAGTTCATATGGACAAAATCAAGACAAAATCAAGGCTGAAGCATAGGCGGCGGAAGATGTTTTTTTATTGGGGGCCACACGTTTTCAGCAGCCGATATAATAGTGGCGCCCTAGGGCGTCCGGTTTTGCGCGGTCCAGGGTACGAAGCCCCGAAAGCTCAGCGATTTTAGTGATTTGAGAGGCTCCAAAATGGTCGAAAATCATATTCAAATTAAGGATTCTAAACTATGAATTTAGGATTCTAAACTATGAATTTAATTCAGGAGTGGAGGAGATAACTGACAAGAATGGAATCGTGAAGTACTATGGAGAAACATACTTTAGGCCTACAGTTATTTTAGGGGGAAAAGCCATAGTATTGAAGCTTCTCAAATTGAACATGTGATTGATAATTTGAGACAGGGCATTATTTTTTGTTTTGGGGCATTTTATCAATTGGGAGTTCTATTTTAAATCCCGAGGCAAAATGCAAGGGGTCCAGGGGCCCGCAACAGGGCTCCGGAAGCTGTGACATTTTAGGCTTTTTAGTGGACTTAATGGAAGCAAAAAAGTACCTTTGTATAGGTATTATTAATAATCCTAAAAGGGACATTATTACTGGGGCAAATGTGTGTCACTGGGGTCAATAAGTGGACTGGGGACACGCCCCTCACTCAGTATGTTTGAAAGGCACTGATTTGAGAAGAAGAAAGATAATATGAAAAAGAAAGGTACCTTGCAAGAATTTTGTTTTAACTGTTTAAAGGGCGAAAATAAACTCTCCTACCGGTTATCGTTAATGTAGGGGTCCAGGGGACAAAGCCCCCGGAAGCTTTGTAACTTTTGCACTTTGAAAAGTAATAATTGAGCCAAAGAACAGCCGAAATGTAATAAAAGCAACTTAAAATTTATTTTGCGACATTCAGCTATTGGGGGGCATGCCCCAAAAAAATCTCCGCCGCCTATGTGAAGTTGGTTGAGTTTTCCATATTTTGTCAAGCGGTAAAATCTGATTTTTTTTTTTACTTTCTTTTCAGAATGTTTGAAAATCTTGGGCTTACGTTGAAACATTTTTGAATTTTTATTAAGAAAATTGGGAATTTTGAGTTTCCTTGAAGAACATCTTCTTGTAAAAAAAACAGAAGGTGGTCGGGGTAGAGGAGGCTGAAGTTTATGGGCCTACTTCTTATCGTATGAGCTCCCCGACGAAATTGGATCTTTTCTAAGACGAGGGGATGGCCTTGCCCCGCTGAGGCTCCCCTTGGCTCCTGGTAGATGGTAGGTCCAACAATTTTGTAAGCGATTTCGATTTGTTACCACCTTAGAGGTGGCGCCCGGGGCAACTTGCCACCCCCCCCCCCAGCTACGTCACTGCCGGCAATGAGGACTTGCATAGTATGAGGCAGTGCTTCCTACAGTAAAATACCCTTCTCGTTAAGATTGATATTGTGAAATACAGTGAAGGCTTTTTGTACGCGAAAAGTCGGATTCAATGTATACATTTTCTGTTTGGTAAAGAACAATTCACCAAGTCTCTCATTGTTCTGCTTCTGCTCCATATTTTACATACTACTGTTTTAAACTACAATGAATAAAACAGTCACTTAACACATAATGACAGTTATAACAACCAGATGCATTTTCTTATTTTTGTATTAAAGAGGATACATATACCAGGTTGTCTTTGGTACACTGATATATGATATGATCAGCCCGTCCAGCCAACTAAGATACTTTACAATTTTCGACCATCCAAGTTACAACCCCAGCACTTACGATCATGATATTGCCATGCTGCGTCTGACAACCAAAGTGAACATCACAGATTACGTCAGACCTGCCTGCTTAGCCACTTCAGAAACAGAGGCAACCACATACACTAAATGTTACATCGTAGGATGGGGAGCCACGTTTGAGGGAGGTAAGCTAATTATCTTCAAGACGTCTGAGTTTACTCTGAAGACTAAAAGGGAAAATTTAAACAAAAATTTAAATTTCACATTTGAAAGAGGAACACAGTGTGGTGAAAGTTCCATTCAAATCGGACATGTAATTCTCGAGATATCAGTAAGTGAAGTCAGTCAATTTGTGCTCCAAAGTGAGTTTGAGGGCAGCAGAGCTTATATCACTTCCTCACATTGACAAGGAATGCTTTGTTTCCTTTGTTTTATCAGACTGTTGACCTGTGTTGACCTTGACGTTAAAAGGAATAGGACCTCCCTCTGGGGGATGCAAAGTTTGTAAAGTTCTCATGCCACTTATGCAATCACATGTGTATAATATGGGATTGTTGAGGAGAAAATCGGCTCTAAAGTTTAAAGAAAAACAGAAAACTGTGCACTAATGTGTGGACATGATGTCATACATGTTTGCTTCAAGTTCACTTTTTGTTGAAAATGTAAAAATTTTACGTGCTCATTTCTTGAGAACCACACATTGGATTTCAATGTAAATTTGACCAAAATACTGTAAGTACCCCTCTAGCATATGAAATCCTCTTGTGACATTAAACCCTTCTTTGAATGAGTGAGATCACACTAGAAGAATGCGGTTAGTGTGATTTTACACCCTATACAAACATTATGTTTGGTTTTTGATACAAATACAGATAGGTCTATATACAAAACATTGAACTTCATAAGTTTTAAAACACTGGACAATTTTTGGTTAGGTATAACGCTTTGGTTTTGGCTTTATGTTGATAAAGTCTTGTTATTGTAAAGGTAAAATCACCTTTGATAGTATCCTACCATTCTTACCTGGCCACAAACTTACATTAAAGTAGGTTGTGAAGGTAATAGACTATATGGTATTTAAACAGCCAGTGAAAGGTAGTGTTTACTAGATATGGTTATGAGCGACTGTACTTAAAGTTCTCTAGGGATGTAATTTCCATCGGATGAGTCTGTATCTTAGGAAAATAGGCGTGGGGAAGCCTGTAACCAAGAGCGTCGACAATGGAAAAAGAAAAATGAAGGCTGGGAACTGAGGGTCCTCCTGTTTTTTTTTTGCACTGGAGGATTTAAATTGTTTCTTGATTGGCTTTTGCCATTGTATTGTATCGATTGTATTCTTTGTTCGGGTTAGGGTATAGGTTAGGATTAAGGTTATCGTTAGCCAGTAAGGAAATTTCTTGTTAAACAGTGCGGGTCGCCTCGTCTTGAGAATTTCAGTAAATATGGGAGACTAGGGAGCGTAAATGACAGAAACTTAAAGTATGTGACTTTTATTTCTCGAAAAATTTTGTGAAATGTAAAAAAGTATGGAAACTTTGTGATGTAGCCTACCGGTACCTAGACAACATCATATTTATTACACACTTAGTTTCATGAACACATAATCATGTTCAAGTAGAATAAATGTATTTGCTAGCAAAAATGCCAGCATTTACGTATTTGTAGACTGAACATTGGGGGATGATTTCATTGACCGTCCTCCCTTGTCAAATATTTGGGAGGGGGGGAGTTATATCCACCATACCTTGGATTTACGCCCTTGCTCTAGATATTCAATCTGGAATATTTCCTGAAATATCATGGCTTATAGATTCTTCGTTACTAGTATTTCCATAGTGACCTTCAAAATCAATGTACCTTCAAAATAAAGTTATATTCACTTAAACGCCTTTGAAGAAAAAAGCTAACAGACTCCTCAACCTCACTTTAGAAAGTGGCACACAAAGTCATGATGTTAGTTTGTTTGCAATCAAAGAAATGAAATAACCACCTCTATGACCCATTGTGGACCCTTCTCCCCTCCTTAATTGTAGGGAAACTTCACAAAGGGCTGGGTGCCTCTTAAGAATTTTTCCAATTTTAATTACTCTTTTAATTAATGTAAAACACCGGTATGGGTCTAAAATCGAAAATACGCTAATATATGCAGGGAGGCAATGTCTGATGCCACAAATCCACTGCCTTATACGCATGATACATTACCCCTCCCTTTATAACACAGAGACGAATTCATTGCTTGTTTACAAATGATCATGTCAAATAAATGACTCTCGGGTATGTATGTGTTGTTCGAGGTATCAATTAATGACTAATTCATGTCAATCCTGAAGAAAATAATTCTTCTTTTTTAGGTTTCGTGTCAACCTTCTTGCAAGAGGCAGAGGTGAATCTGTTCACGGATGAAGAGTGTTCTGGTTTCTATGGTGACATGTACAATCCTGATACTATGATATGTGCCGGCTACAGTGAAGGAGGGGTTGGCGCATGCCAGGTAGGAAATTATAATGACGTGTTGAAGTTGCTGCTGTGTTTACTCTTTAGCTACCACCTTGGTATTACAGTGTTCACTTTTAAAATACTAGCCATATTAATACACTATACATATGTAAACATTATGCATATATTCGTTGGACAAAGCTTGACAATAACATGTTAGTCAATCTTTGATAGTATGGAAAAGGCTTATCTAACAGGAGCGTTAGTTGCAGGAACATACTATTAATGATCAAACTCGACCAAACAACAAACTCACATAATCAACAGTTGTCCTTATTTTGTATTGCTTTTCGTTCCATTTCATCTACAAATTCTCTTTTTATAACTCCTCTATTACTCGTTCGAGTACTTTACATACCAAAAAGGAAATAGATTTCTCTCAGTGTTTTAATACCTTTGATGTTGTTCTGTATTCCTAACTTCAAAATTCAACATAAAAGATACTTTTGAAAAAGGTTTCTATTTTCTAGCTATAAAAGAAATGTTAAATCTTGTTAGACTTATACTTTTATGGATGCCAAATTGAAGATTTCCCGTCATGCTATTGGGATTTATGTAAGTTATGAGAAGAAGATCTTTGTCAACTCCTTTATTCTCTTACTAGCCTATATTTTCCATGGCGTGCTCCAGGCCATACTCTGCAATATTCCTTATCCTCTGGTAAAGCATTTTTAAAAATACCAGCGTTATGAATAAAATGCTTTTTCTAAAGTCCTCCCGGCGACCCTCTGGCAAAGGGCAGTTCGGCGGAACCTAACTTTAAACTGCTTCCCGAAGAAGCTGTTACGTCCACTGAAGGACAACACATGACCAACTTCACGGCCTTCAAACCATTTACATCATTGGTGTCATGTGTGGCTCCATTCTAGACTGGCTGAAAAGGATGAATGAGTGAATGAACGAACGAAGGAACGAATAAAATGATCCTTTTTTTAAAGTCCTCCCGACCCTCTGGCAAAGGGCCGTTCGGCGAAACCAAAACTTTCACTGCTTCTCGAAGAAGCTATGGCGTCCACTAAAGGACAATACGTGACCAAGCTCACGGCCTTCAGACCATAAAATCATCCTTCGCAACCTGCTTCAATTGCTAACCATAGCATCAGGTTATATATAAGTGTGTGACGGTTATGTATGTGGGCAATTACACAGTAAACCAACACAGAATCACCATGTATGCATATTTTGTTTTGTTAATTAGTTACAGGGGAGTGACGCCCGAGTCTGGACTCGGACTCAATTCCGGACTCGATTCCACTTTTTCTTGGACTCGGAATTGGCCCGGAATGGGCTGCCACTGGACTCGGACTCGAAACCGAGTCCGGCCGAGTCCACTTAAATGAGATACTTCCTCAACATACAATCTTATACTTACTACTAGGCTATCAGCCAATTAATTGTGTCCAAGCATGGTGAAGTTACAAAAGTGGGGGCATGAGAGTGTTTAATATATTGAGGATCAGCTGAAGCTATTCAGATTGGAATTTGGGCTAACTAAGGGCAGCTACTGCTCTGGATAGACCGGGAGCAGTTACCTGTGAAAAATGTGGTCGTTCAACCGGCACTACATCCAAGGTCTGATACCACAGCAAGTTAGTATGGACCTCCTAAAACATCACTAGGTAGGTAGTACAATCAAATTGTGGTATCACATTTTTGCTACAGCATGTTATATACATGCATACCATTCCCCGTACAATCTCATAATTGAGGGGTAGGGGTAGTTTCCTAAGTGATTTTTCTACCATAATTTGTTTAATGATCAATATTACGGTATCGATCCACTGCTTATGAATACCTCTAACAGAATAAGCAATTTAAATCACCATCTGACCCTGCCCTGATGTGACCTGGGGTCAAGGGTCAAATGTCTTTGGCAAAATGGCACGTAATTTTGGCAGCGGGCCAATATAACAAAAATTATCAACTTTTGAAATTTATATATAAAAACCTTTATCTTGACACAAGTTATGTGGCAACAGAGGTATAACGAGTCACCCAATTTTGTAGTAGAGTGAAGTAATTCCCTATTTTAAATGTTACTCGAGTCCACTGAGTGACAGGGGTCACTGTATTATTTCTACGAGGAAAATCACGATGTACTTCATCGAGTCATTTCCCTTTTGAAAATTGGTGACTCTATTCATAACTAGTCGTAAATCTGGTAGCAGTGTAATAACTCATTCATCTGGAATATTTAGGCAGGGGTAGCGCCGGGATATTTTGATAGGAGTCAATGGATGAGTTGAATGCTCCTTTTCTTATTTTCCCCTTCTCCCCTTCCTTTTCACATTTACTTGCGATCGCCCCTGCCCCTGACATTTTCCTTGTATGTAGGCACAACACTATTTCACATGAATACCAATATCTATTTGCTTTGCTGAAATGGCAATGTCACATGTATCTATCAGTAAACATATTACACTGTCATATTTCAGCACTTCAGATGCATATTACACATTGTGAACCATCATTATGCTAGCAGAAAATACCGGCAAGGGTCATTAATGGTTTCATCATGGAAAAAGTAGACTGCTTTCCTACTGTATATCATGGGAGAGCATTGCATATTACTGAGCTAGACCTAATGTCATGCACATCAATACTGTTCCATTTTGAAGCCCAACCGTAATGATGTCCAGCAGTGGACCATTCTAATCATCTTATCCGACTGATGTATTAAGTCTTTGATATGGGTTCTAACAGCCTTTGCCAATTTGATGCACCGGCAAGGTTCTGCACATCCTAGATAATACACTTTACACAAACAGTATGCGGAAGCGTCAAAAATACACCAACAGTAGTCAAGTTGTGCTGGGTCATTCGTGTTGTGACCTTTAGTTTCCCATCCATGATTATTTCGTGAAGGTAAATTTTACACTGAATGGAGTGACTTTCTCCATATGTACGTTTGTTAGCCTTTCTCCGTATGTATGTTTGTTAGCTGAGGTCGGACCATCATTTTTTTGCTTCTCAAAGGATAGCCAGGATCCCATATCGTCTGCTTTAGACCCAGCTCTTTCATAGGTGTTTTTAAGTTGACAAGTGAATAACTCGCATTTGATGAGTTGTTGCATCATTCAAAGGTAGTTCCATTCTAAGGATTATAAATTGTTCCTCATATGCTTTGTTCACTAGCAAAGACTTTCAATGCCTTCGTCTTACCTAATCTTGACAGTGAACTTGTAGAGTTATAACCTGAAAGGGCACTGGATGAAGACAGGGCAGCCCATAGACTGATAGACAAGTAAGCCGGTAAAATGGGATTAAACGACACACCAACACGATTGTGTTATATACTGTAGTGTCAGCTAGAAATAAAAGAGGTGCGATGCTGGAGTAAAATTAACTACAATGGAACAGATGGGTCAGATTTCACATAAATATCCAGGCAAATGCGGGAGTTATATCAGAAACTTCTGTACTTTTATAGAATTTCTATACTTTCCTTGAGAAAGAACAGAACAAGAGGAGATCCGTGTTCTTAAGTAAAGTCTTTAAGTCAGGCACACAGGCTACTTTCCCGTTTTTCTGTCACCTTATGCATTTTAATATATCTCGATTTGATTAACTCCAGTATATGAAAAACACTTTTGCTGGCATCTAAAATCTCTATAAATTGATCTAGCCTCAAAGCAAATCCATATCAGTTTGTATTCGGGAGATCGAGGCATACTTTTGATGCAACAAGAGTAGGGTACCTGCTTGTTCATGGTCAGACGCTAGTGCTTCATTGCAAATAACAACATCATCTGATACTGCTGTTTATTATTTGTAATACCCACACCTCTCACTAATTCTTCTCCTTGCCTTAAGTTTTCCTGGCCAATTTTTCTCCAAAGAACAGGCAAAGAAAGCAATCAAGCTGGACTGATTTGTCCATTAAGGCAAGGGAAAGGTTCAAACGGGTGTTTCCGAAATTCCTACAATTCATATTAGAAGTCCAACTATACCAATTTCTTAATAATGTCAAAGTTTCATAGATGATCCTGTCAGATGTATTCGATCTCGAAGGGTCTCGTGGGGCAAGCTTAACGCCCAAATCAATCCATGTGGAATATAGTTGATGAAATGTTCTTAATTGCAAGTGAACCATTCTTGCCTGCATCTTTCGGACAGAATTTGTAACGGTGCTTCTTTCTATAAGCGATTTTCTCCAGCATGGTTTGGCTGATACCATGTGCCTTCAGAGATATTATTCTCTGTAAATGGTCTGAAGACATTTTTGGACCGAATGTCTTGTTTGATAAGGCTATTGTTGTGATGATGTTTCGTATGTTGTTGCTTTTCTGTCGCTTGTCTCTTCATTGATATCATTGTAATCTGCAACTGCTTGGACAACGGTGTCAGTCTTGATAATTGTTGCTAGGCAGCAAAAACCCTCCCCCAAATGTTCCGACTAATGCAAAAGTCCGTAGCATTTGATTTCATTTACTTATTTTTCCACAATATGTGATAACGATTGGTACAATATACGGGAAAAGGCAGAATGACAAATACCCCAAATCTTGCACTAAATCTATCCCTTATTCCCAGCTCTTGCGAGCCAGGCGAATTTGTTCGGAGGATTCTGACTTCTCTACTGCCTCTGAAGAAATTTTGTCCTTTTTTGAAAAACGCCAGTACCCTGCCAAAATCCTCTCTAATGCCCTACGCAGAATTCAAGGAACCAGCAGAAAGGAAGCCTTGGAGAAAAAGAGCAAATCTGGTACCAATCTACGTATTCCTCTAGTTATTTCTTATCACCCTTCGGTCCGTCCTATTTAACACGCTATCCACAAAAATGTAGAGTTGCTCCGACAAGACCCCTCAACCCGTGATGTTTTCCCGGAACCCCCCATCGCTGCTTTTAGAGTTGAGAAAAAATTAAGCCAACCATTAAGTTTGGGCTTCCCACCCACAAACTTCTTTCGACGACACGGCTGGTACCTTTCCATGTAACCGTCCGAGGTGTAATACATGTCCAGTTGTTGGCAAACACGACCTCGTCAACATTTCAGGCCCCAACGGCAATAGCTTTATTGTCAAACAAAGATTCTCCTGCATTTCCTCTAATGTAGTTTATATTTTAGCATGTGGGAGATGAAACTCACTGTATGTGGGAGAGACCAAGCGGCGCCTCGCGGATCGAGTCACCGAGCACCTTAGGTCCATCAAACAGAATCTCCATGGATACCCGGTGGCTGCACATTTTAATCCCCCTTCACCTTGTTCTATACAGTATTTAACTGTTACGGCAGCTGTAATGTACCGAGGCTCCGATCGTGACCGCCTTAGTGCTGAAAACCGACTGATCATGAGGCTAGGTACTCTCGCTCCACACGGCCTTAATGTTAGAATTGACCTTTTGTAATATTCACCCCTTTTTGAACCAGTTTTTACTTCTTTTACACTTACCCGTTCGGGCTCATTTTTTACTGTGTAGCCCTAATTATTATTTTTTCCGGACCTAGTTTTTGTCTATTTTTTCCCCTTTTTCCGACCATGTTCGAATTGTACGTGCACTTTTTCATCCAGGACGCTCTTTTTCTTTTTTTGATTCGTGTTTCATCCTTCGCACTCATGTTTGCTGACAGTCACTTTCGTTCGGTTCTGTTTTTACAGCGATCGCTTTGGATTTGATGTTTGTCGTGTCCAATTGTAACTGTTGGTTGTTCAGTTTGGTTTTTGCCACCTGATGAAGGGTTTATACCAGAAACGTCGTGGAGTTTTCCGCAAACTTTTAAGCACATTTTACTACCTCTTTTCGACCTACACATTTCAACAGTGCTCCGCAGCATTTCGACGTTATATATATCTATATATATATATATATAGACAAGACTGAGAAATTAATAATACTGATGACCAACAAGATTGATAGATATCCGAATATATTTCAATCCCACCTGGGATCTTCCTCAGCGGATTAGACGGAGAACGTACAGCGATTACAAATGAAAATGTAAATGATAACGCTTAACGATTTTAAGTTATTGTTCAAAGTTAATACATTGACGCATTAATACATTGGTGTTGCGTTTTTGAACAACTAAAATAAAGAAACGACAGGACACGACTTTTTGTTTCTTCTCGCTCCTGTTCCGTCCTTTTCCTTTCAATTCTTTTATTACTAACTCATGACGCGCGCGTCAATGTATTAACTTTGAACAATAACTTAAAATCGTTAAGCGTTATCATTTACATTTTCATTTGTAATCGCTGTACGTTCTCCGTCTAATCCGCTGAGGAAGATCCCAGGTGGGATTGAAATATATTCGGATATCTATCAATCTTGTTGGTCATCAGTATTATTAATTTCTCAGTCTTGTCTATTTAACTATTGACCAATACACGGAAAACATTTTTATTATATATATATATATATATATATATATATATATATATATATATATATATATATATATATATATATATATATATATATATATATATATATATATATATATATATATATATATATATATATATATATATATATATATATATATATATATATATATATATATGTATATATATATATATGTATATATATGTTGAATGAAATGTACTGGAACCAACAAAATTTCTCGCTTAGCAAGTAGGATCCACATAGGATTCACAGACACCACTGAAATATTGCATATTTTGAGTGAGAAAAGTTAAGTGGCGGTCAACTACACGCTAAAGATGACAAGAAGCGCACCTTGCCTGGTAGCTTTCGGTTATTTATTCAACCTTCAACAGCCAAGTAAAATGAAACAAGCTAAAAGACGTTATAAATACCCCTGTGCATCAGAATTAAAAGGTAAAAGGTCAAAAGTAAAAAGCCCCCCTCAATAGACTACACAAGTCTCTAAAACGATACCAATCCCCGGAGAAAAACCACGCTTTAATGGTTTTTCTTTAATGGTTTTTCTCCGGGGATTGGTAGTAGACGGCTATTTCTTGGTATCGTTTGGGCAGAAGCCCCTTCAGTGAAGTTTTGTTTCTTTTGTGGCCATAAATTATATACTTTTTTTTAATTATTATTATATATGATGATGTGGTTGTGAAGCCAGGGTAGGAAAGAGAAAGTATGTGGAAACAGTATAGATTAACAACGAGGAGCCACAAATGCCAAAATTGGAAAGTATAGAGCAAGATTTGCAAAATTAAAAGGGGGTGGTTTGGGTGAGATGAAAATTACTTACTAGTTAAATACTTATGCAATCCTTCTAGTCCTAGAGAAATTAGAAAAAAATTTCCCACCCTCTTGCTGCCCCGTTTCACTATAGTTACAGCTATAGCTTCTAACTCACAGGAGTTCTAGCCAGAGGTGCTTAGGCCTAACCTAAGGGACCCCCCTCCCTCAGTAAGTATCTTCACCTCATCCCAATTGTTAGCCTCTAGGATATCCAAGGGGGATTTTACTTTGGTCTTGTTGTTGATGCAGAGGTATGAAAGGATAGTGTCTTGGATTAGGCGATCAGTTCTCACTAGTTTTTTAAGTTGGTTGGCATTAAGAGTTTTCATCCTATCAAAGAGGGGTGGTAAGTTTGAAACATGTAATACTAGTTTTTTGGCTATATAGTTAGGTATTTTAAGAGCTTTTCTGAGGGCATCTATTTGGAAATTTTCTAGTTTTTGTAAATTTGTTGAGGGGGAGGCTAGGAAGGCAATGCTTCCGTATTCTAGAATAGGTCGAACTAATGAAATATAAATTCGGATTTTTGTTTGCGGGGAGATGGCGCTATTTCTGAAAATTGGGTTTAGAGAGTTTAGTCTAGCCCATGATCTTCCTAAAATTCTTTTAATATGGGTTGTAAAGCTGAATTTGTCGTCTAATGTTACTCCTAGGAAATCGGCTTCTTTTGTGTAAGGAATGTTATTATTGAAAAGTGTGATAGTTGGGGTAGTGGCCGGTTTACAGTTGTTAGAATATTTAAAAATAATGTACTTTGATTTATTTGGATTTATTTTTATCCTCCAAGAGCAGCACCAATTTTCGATTTTGTTGAGGGATTTTTGAAGATTATTTTGGTTCACCTATGCACTAGAAGAGGTCGTCCATAAGGCTATATCATCGGCGAATTGGGCTAAATTTACATTAATTTCGGGGCTGGTAGGGATATCATTAACATAGATTATGTACAAGAGGGGACTAAGTATAGATCCTTGGGGGGTTAAAGCCAGCAGTTTAATTTCAGGTGAATATGTGTTTCTATAGTGTTTACATTTTTCTATCATCAAGTTTAAAAATGTGATTTAAGGTACTTTTGTTGGATCTAAAGCCACATTGGTTATTGGTAAAGACGTTACAGCTATGGAGGTGTGGGTTAAGTCTATTTGTAATTATCCTTTCAAAAATTTTCCCTATACAGGAGAGGAGACTGATGGGTCTATAATTTCGAGGGTTGGTTCTGTTTTTGTTAGGCTTTGGGATGAGAATTTTTTTAGCTACTTTCCAAGGCTTAGGGAAGTAGCCATATGTTAGCAGTAGTGTAAAAAATATGGATAGTAAAGCTAGAAAGGAATCAGGACAATTTTTCAAATGGAGATAAGTAACATCATCAGGACCTGGGGAGGAGTAATTTTAAGTATTTTTAAGGGCAGTTTTAATTTCGTTTGGGGTAACTTTGGTAGTTAGTGGGTGGTCATTACAAGGTGCTGTAAAATCGGGGGAGAGTTTGGTTTTATTTGTTTCAATGAAATCATCTACCATTTTTTTGTGATCTTCGTCAAATTTAGGGTTATTTGGTGTTTGAAAAATATTTGCAAAGGTATACGCTAATAGGTTCAATTGGTCATTAAGGTCAATGATCTTTCCGTTATTGTCATCATAGAAGACAGATGGAATTTCATTTTTGTTGTTAAATTCATTGGAATATTTTCTTATTTTTTCCAGAATTTTTGCGGGTCTTTTTCTAATTCTATATTATTATTATTACAATACTTATTTAGTTCATCATTTCTTTGGAGGTTAATCTCATGCTTTATTTCTGATTTAAATTTGTTGAGCACGCCGAAGTTTTTATTCAGGCCCTGTTTGTGCGTATTAAGGGCTATAATCCACTTACTCTCCGCTCGGAGTCGCTGGTTTGTTGTCGTAAACCCCGAGCAGACGAGTATACAACGCAGATTAGAGAGATTATGCCCTAATCTGCAATAATGCTTAGAAACGGGACAAACCTTACCGTTTGTTTTATCGTGAGAATTACTTTAGCCTACAGTCTTTCGCAGCCCAGCACAATGCTTAAACGGTGGAATATTCGAATTCTTTCAAACATTTGCATGAAAAATACAAAAGTGTCAAAATAAGGGTAACATTTTTATTCAAAACTAAA
Source organism: Holothuria scabra (assembly GCA_037179385.1). Taxonomy (NCBI): domain Eukaryota; kingdom Metazoa; phylum Echinodermata; class Holothuroidea; order Aspidochirotida; family Holothuriidae; genus Holothuria; species Holothuria scabra. The sequence continues at coordinate 11,007,676 of CM074199.1, forward strand.
AGGTGAAAAAAATCGCAACACTTTCAACACCTGACCTACGCAGTGAAACCATAAAGCTATCTAACATAACTTTATCAAAGGCTTTCGAACATTTTTATGTTGGAATTTCCATTGCGTGACCGACTCATGGTTGACTATAACCATTCTACCCATGTAGCCTGCTTAGTAAGTTATTTCGTTATTAATCACCTTTTGGGGTGACGGACTCCCTCAAATGTGTACCTTGCTTGCGGATTTTCGGGCCTTCAAGTCTCAAAATATACTGCATCTGGTCGGAAGACATTCTGAAATATTAGTGATATCTATGAGCGTCTACCTTCAACTCTCTTACCATACGGAGATATTCACCGTACTTTTCCGGCCTTCCAAAACCTGAAGAAACCCCTTCCACCCCCCCCCCCCACGATCATTTTATCGACTGATCGTTTTCCTCCAATTCCAGTATATTCCCAGTATTTTTTCTACCTCCAAATTATCCGACCTCATTTCATCGCACATGAATAGCATTGAAACCAACGTCGTAAAGTTTGTTAAATACAGGCCTTGCAGTGAGCTATATAACATATAGTTCAGTGAGGCCCTGTGCATTGACGACACACTGACGTCACCCTTCGTAGCCAAACAATGGAACACCGCATCCATAAAGAATTTCCCCTAAACGTGTGACAGACTATGCGCGCATTCGACTGGTTGACGAATCAGCTGCTAGCATTTGCCTGTGTTGCATTGTTTTGCCCCCAAAGGAGGGCGTACTTTATGCCATTGTGACATCATATGCACAAGGTCTATAAGGAACGTGTCCGAACGCATCCGGTATTACGCGCGAACTTAAATGATAGGGTGTTCGCACATTTCTGAGTGCGGACTGGAGACGCGCACGCGCACGTTTAAAACGGACCGCAAAAAACGGATAGGTGTGAATCACCCTTTACAAAGAATACTTATCAAAGCTGCACTGAGCGCGTCCATCCGTCATCCGAAAAAAAAATCGCTCTACAAGCGAATTTTTCGAACGCAAAACGGACGGCGGACAGTATTCGGATAGGTGTGTTATGCGCTTACTTAATTCGTTATAAATGAATCGTGCGTGCACCGAAGGAATGATGCGCACGCATTCGGACTGGAGTTCGGACGCAAAAAACGGATAGGTGTATTCCCGCCTTTGCGCAGGCAAACCGGGTGAGTAGCATATATGTAACCGAAAGTACACACAAGAAAGAAACGAAGGGTTGTTCGTGACACTGCAAATTTGTACATAACTTTTGCCTCCAGGTATGGACATTCCGCCATTTTGACCTTTGTTTCTAGGGCAAAACAAGCCAGCAAATGCAGACAGCTGATTTATCAAGGTCGAACACGCGCATATCCTGCTACACGCGCAGAGCGAATTCCATTGTTCTGTCCAAAGAATGACGTCAGTGTCTCGTCAATGCACAAGGCATTTTCTAGCTACATTCTGCGTGCATTCGCGTGATCGATGCACGCGCAAAATATATCATGCACGCATATGCTGCGTGGCATACTCTTAACCAACCTGTGCCAAATAGACCTAGTGATTGAATTAGGCGATAAATCCGAGGACGACCGGTCTTTAATGTAATTTAAAACCGACGATGACGTCATCACAGAGTCTGAGCGAACCGGGGCTTTAACCGACATTCATAAACACTCAATTTTAAAATGCTGGGAATCGACAAAAGCACTGAATTTTCGACAAAATTTTACAGATGTTACTTTAATTCTCCCAGCTTTGTTTGGGCTTTATTATGACGTCATGTTTATTTTTGAGATGGAAGCGAACAACTTCATGCGCAGCCAGAAAAGGGGAGAACCACGCAAACATTTTCACTTCTTTGAAACAAATTCAATAAAATTCAATCTTTTGAACCAAATTTGCAATATTGATGTAACAAATACAAAGTCTTTGCTGAATATACTTCCCTTGTCTTATATCTTTTACCTTAACGAGTCAAATTGACATGTATTTGGTTAGAGCAAGCAAGCGACGTAACATACACAGGACACCACTGCGCATTTTACACATTGCACAACATGCACTGTGAGTTAGCTACACACGTAGTGGCACACAGTATGTAGTAGGGGGCTGTGGCTGCATATACCGTGAGTTGTAAGAGATGCGTTCGCTCGCACGGTAGGGCGCGCGCGTTTGTTTTCAGTAGGTTTCTCCGAAAAAGCACATAGAAAATGTCGTAAGCGTTCAAACCTCGCGCGTGTAAAGCACGGTACTTTAATTCTCCCAACTGTCAAGGAACCGATCCTAAGTGCATTTGAGATCGGTCTCAAATGGTTTCTGGACGCTCAGAATTCAGGAATGAAAAGAGGTGTTTATGAATGGTGAATGAGTCTATTCCTAAACACTGCTTTTACAGTACAATTGTTTCTTTGGTAACAAATTTACAAATTTGATACGTCTTTTTCATTTCGGTAATTAGGGTGACAGCGGAGGACCTCTCATTTGTGAAGGAAATAATGGACAGTGGCATCTTGTGGGAGTTACATCATGGGGTTATGGATGCGCCCGACCAAATCAACCAGCGGTGTTTACACGTGTCTCTAAACACATTGAATTTATCCAACAAATCTTCAACAATGGTTAGATCTCTTTCTCATTCCCTCCAAAACCTCTCTTCTTGGGTGACAGAGTGACATTAGGGACCAATCTAAACTGATAGTGAAAAAATAGTCATTTTAACTCTTATGGAGTGAGTATTCTGTCTTAAGGGGCAGTTTCAAAACAGAGAATTTCCACTAAATGGAATTTTTGACACTTGCCGTAATTCTATTTCTTAAGAACTGAACAAAGGAACCCAGTAAATCAAAGGCGGTGTGGGTGTAACTGGTATCTGAGTTTGTTACATGATCTTCGCCCTAAAGTGATGTATGTTTTTATTTTGTTCACACTGCGTGAAAAGCAATTATTGCCAATTAAAACATGCTTGACTGATGCACTAGGTAACCCCAAATCTGACCTTAAATTTTTTGTGTAGCCTATTCGGTTTATCTGGAACTGCATAAATTAGTTAAATGTGAAAGCTGACTGACAGTGTATAAAGTGTGTATGTAGTGTGTTTTATTTACTCCTAGGGGCAATAAGATGTAATCATGCAGAAAACTGAGGTTGTTTCGAAAAGTAAGAAGGAAAAGAAGCATTTGAATTTTTTCAAATCGTTAGAATAACATTTTTGATACATGTGAAAGGTTTTTCCTGTAGTTCAGGGATTTAAAAGAAAACTAGCTGTTGTTTCATTTTATCTAAAAAACCTCACCTCAGAATTCTTTTATTACTCGTTATATATAGAAGATTTGATAGAAGATGTCAAAAACTAACTTTATGTAGAAGAGACAGATTGCTCTCAATGTCCTAAAAAACTTTGATTTTCTGCATAGCCTTAAAATCCAACACAACTGAAATAAAAGAAACAAAAATCAATTCTTGCTCTCCGCCGTTAACACTAATTAACTGGGAAGTTATAGGAGACTAAATGAAGGCTATAACCAACACGATGTATAAGCATTAAGTTGGATTTTAAGAATGCTAAATTTTGGAGGCGATGTGCACTGTTTTAAACAAAATTTCCTAACTGGCTAACGATAGCCCTAATCCCTAGACTAATCCCTATCCCTAACAAGGAATACAATCGATACAATACAATGACAACAGCCAATCAGGAAACACATTGTTAAACAGTGCTCATCTCAGCGGCGAAGCTACCAAGGGAAGAGGGGACGATCCCCCCCCCCCCGTCCTCCTTGCTCTGAAAAATGAAAATTTCTGAAATGTGAGACTGTGTAGCTTTCCCTGACTTTTTTCATAAAATTCCGAATTCTTTCCAAAAAAGGCTCCATATTTGTAATTATTTGTTTTAAAGAAAAGTAATTTTTTTCAAGCGCTTCTCGCGCAGCTAGTTTCCAAATTGCCAAAATCCAGTAGTGCACCCACACAGTATAATTTTGGTTAACTTTTTCCGTGCTCCAAAAATGACAAAATCGGAAATTTGTCATATGTGCTAGCAGATCATCAAGTAGCACCTTCAGAAACAGTAATATTTCCATAAATTTCCTTTCAAAAAATTCCCAATTTTCCCCAGTTTAAGCCCTTAAAGTTTGAAATGGCTTCGGAGAGCCTCAGTTCATAGGCCTTAGACAACATGATGCAGCAACAGCGATCTTTGGTCGGGTGTAATCTCAAAGTTTTTAATAGGAAATGCATTTTCTTCAATAATCCTCAAATTTTTCTAATTTCCTTTCTGCCGTTCAAGTTCCGTATTCTAAAATATTTGTTCAAAAAAGGCAAAAAAGGTATGGATCAGACTTTTCAATAAGATTTTTATTCGTATAATCTCGTAGTGTTGGAACATCTTGGCCATATTTATTCGAAATCTCCGTCAGCATGCTATACGACCACAATGTTAGTAGACAGGTAAAGGAAGCGTGGTTTGTGGTAAAAACTACGGAACATTTGATCGTGACCTTAAGCACCCGAACTTAATTTTAACTGGTTAATTTTTACTTTTTATCTGAAATTCTTGGAAAGTCTCAGGCTGCAATCATGATTTCGAAGCCTTTCCCAGGGATAAAATAGATGATTTCGAAAGACATATATTTCCCTTTTACTTTTCCATGCCTTCTAGACATTGAACAAACCATTTTACGTGCATCTTAGAGTTGTCTTCCGCTTTTTGGGGGATTTTAATGATGATTACGTCTTGTATTTCTTTGTAGATTTTGATTTATGTTCCGATGGAGGTATAATTCTTCCGGATGAGAGATGTGATTTGGAATTACATTGTAATGACGGATCAGATGAAATTGGATGTGGTAAGTTTTCTCTTTTCAAAGAGGAGGCAATATCGGAAGAAAAACTGGGCGAACATTTTGACTCCAGTTTAATCCCTCAGTATCTCCGTTCCAATCGGTGGTATATACATCTGAGTTTATTAAAGACTGATGTGGTTCTTATCTGCTCAGGGGAAGGGGGTACATTACCCCTAGGAATTTTCAAAGTGTGCTTTTTCCAATTTAAAAAATAAACATGTAAACACGGTACGAAAGAAAATAATCTTGTCGTATATGTACGTTAAATTAAGGTCCCTCAGTCCTGATCACCAACTCTGGTTTTGTGAAAGGTACAGCAGCTGCTCAAAATAACGAAATTAATCAACTTAACTTTTCTTCGGTCCTCGAGGGTCGTGTAAAGAATTAATTCCAGAGCTTCGACTTTTTATGGCCTCCATCATGGACTAAATACAACACACCAAAGTATAGCAATGTATTATTTAAGAAGTACAGCTACGTATGCACTGTTTATATGATTGTGAAATACATACAAGGTGGTTGGCCGAGAGTGAAAAAATTAGGGCAACCATTTGAGTCGAAAGGTTTTTTTTCTTTACAGAAAAATCCCCTTAACGTAAACAAATTCTTTTAAACCAAAACCCAAAAGGCTTAGTGATTCCCTGCCGAGATGAAAATTTTGGGAATTCTGTTTTTTGACCTCTTGTTACCACAGATCATAATCTTGGAAATTCTTGGGAAATTCTACCTTTTCATGGCTGGCGTCCCCAGATGACCTAATCCTGAGCTCCCAAAAAATAATTAGGCATCTTTTGTTAACCGTCCTGCATCCACATACCATTTATGAATTTCTTCCAACTTGTCAACTTGAATGTACCTAAAATGACATTTGACCTCTGGTGCCCTGGTAATTGACCCCTGGTGACCTGGCATTTGACCTCTGGTGACCTAGCTGATCTCCATCAAAAGGAGAATTCTTCCTCTAATTGTGTTTAACAAGATTTTACAATTTTACTTTTGGTAAAATCAAACGATCTTTGACCTCTACTAGAACAATAGGACTCTTTGTCTCAACTAATCTGCATACCAATTATAAATTGTCCATCATTCCTTCCTTGAAATATTGTGTTTACCAACCATTTAAAGAAGTTTTCGCACAGTAAGCGCCCATGAACTCAAAATAACCTTTGACCTCCACCAAAAACAATAGCAAATCTGTTTACCAATTTCTGGTTGTGTGACGGGTTACAACTGGGTTTTCCAAATTTTTTGTATATCAGCTAAAGCTGATGGCAGCTCTCCACTTGGAAAGTCTTTCCACGCATGGGGAATGCCATTTCTGGCTCTCTGAGGGGTCGCCATTTTTCACAATTTCCAACGCTATAGTCTTTCGGGCAGGATTGCCTTTTTCGGGCACAAATTATTCTGTCCCATTCCCCAAACTGAAACTCCTCTCATATCCGTACGTCTTTGCCTTTGTTTAATATCTTATGGGGACATTCTGAATACAACTGTCATTACTTGGGACCAGTGGCGGATCCAGGAATTTTCAGTGGGGGGGTCTGCATGTGGTTGGGTATCAAATGTACACTGAGCGAAACGCCACCATTGGCATGTATGTTGTTTAGTCTCTGATGCCTATAAGAATTCAGGAAATGGGAAATGGGGTGGTAGGCAAGCATCCAAATTTTACCATATTTTTAAGTGTGATTACCACCGTACTAGGGGCGTAATTTGCAGCGCGCGGAGAGCGCTGAAATTTTCGCCCACTTCAAATATTTGAAAATATGGAGCTTGTGTTGCAGAAAAGTTTGGATGCTGGGTTTCCTGCAAGGAAATTTGAACAGTTGGGGAATTACTGAAGACTGAAGAATTTGCATTTTCTATCGGCAAATCTGAGGTTGGGCGGCGACCAAAGATCGTTGTGTTGTTGGTACATAATGTTATCCAACGCCTACATAATGAGGCTCTCCAACGAAATTTTTTTGAGCTTATATTGGAGAAAATATGGAATTTTATGAAAGAAAATTTATGAAAATCGCACTGTATATAGTTAACGGTATCACTTGGGGTGATCTGGTGTCACAAGTGTAGGAAATTTCCGATTTTGTCACACCCAGAGCTCGGAAAAGTTTACCAAAGTGAAGGTATGAGCGAGCACTTCTGCTAAGGAATTGCAACTTGCGGCGCGACACAGTAGACTGGTCTCACAGTTGACAAATTTCCGAATTCTTCATTTTCAGAGCCCCCTGCTCCGCCTGGGTGTCTAAGAAAAGGGGGGCCGAGATGCAAGATGGTGCTAAACGTTTCAACATTTTAAGCCACTATGAAACTCCCAAGCTTTCAAAACATGGTCTTAAAAGTGTGGGTAATCATTACTTCAACAGACTAAACGGTCAATGTGAATTTAATACCGGGTGTACTCCATTACCGTCACACGGTTTTAGGCTTTGTCATGTGTAAACTGTACATAGTGTCATGAAGTATGGTGTACCTACCTTGACCTTTAACAGGAACGCCATCTTGTTATTTACGAGCAACCCTCCCTTCCTCTTGTCCTTGATTCGGGCCCTGGGCCCTTCCTGTTTCCCGCCACGTGTTACCGGTGAACGTGACAAACTACTCCGCCCTAGTTCCACGTGTATGCTGTATCCCATATTTTCAAGGTGTGGCGAATTTCACCCCCTACGGCCTCCTCATTGATCATTTAGATCAGCACGCTACTTAATATTTTTCTAATTTGGTGCGTCACAACTTTTAACCAATCAGGAGACTGCATGTGTTCCGATCTCCCCGAGACATGAAAGCTCCGAGCCTGCAAGTTTTGGTCGCACTCACACACTGGCGCAGCAGACCTCAGACGACGAGCACCTGCGTCAATCTGTATATAAGTAAATTTTAATTGTTCTTTTGTTGCCGGCTGTTAATCGAACGAAATAAAACTGCCAATCATCTTGAATCAGAAGTAAATCTTCTTCTCATCTGTTTATTCATATCTCAACTCGTATCGCTCACACACTCTGCTACATCCCCGTAGAAGCCTTCGTATCAACGACTGGCCCATTATTCGACAGTAGTCGTAGCCCCACGTATTGACATAGACACACATGCGATGTCACAAACAACGCTACCAACGGCCGTTTGCCGAAAACGCTGGATTTAGAATTCGTCATTGCGCAATGTGTAAACACAACGGGAATTAAACAAATGATACGGAAGATAGATACATTTTAATTTACATTTTTCATTTCATTGAAGAAATATGACACAAAAATACGGTAATCAAATAATGTAACAACTATCACTATTTTTTAAAAAGTAGTTAGGCCTAGGTTACCATTAGCCTGGCTATCGATACAATTTTTTTACGATCGGGGGGGGGTATGCATACCCCCATCCCCCCCCCCCCCCCTCTGGATCCACCACTGCTTGGGACAAATAAAAGTGATATTAAATATTTTTACTTTTAAGCTAAGTGACAGTTTTAAGTGCAATGTGACATTTTTATTTCGTCATTGCATGTGCAACCGTAAATAATTAGAACATGCATTTGCCTGCTAATACGCAAATTGTATTGCCCGTGTGTGGAAGGGGTTTGGGGCTTATAAATATTTGGAGGTAGATGTTAGACTGGTGGCCGTCCTAGCCTAAATGAAAGCTTGGTCAGCGAAAAGCCCCGATAAACAGCACAGATGGCTAACGCTAGGCTATAGCTGAATCACACTGTAAATTTGAGTGTGAAACGTTTGCTCGATAGGCCTGTAGGCCTATAACCTGTGTAGGGCCTATTGGCCTCGACGTCAGACTCTATTATTCGGGTTCTTCGTTTAATTGACCCGGGTATAACTTTTTTGCAGCCTTAACTGTTTTACAATCACCTACGACATAAACAACGTTGTTGCAGGTGTGAATGCAGGTTCTGATTTAAGGGGTTGGGTGGGTTCTGCTTCAAAACACAATTAACAAAGTAATAATATCATACCAATGGAAAAATCAAAAGGGGTCTCACCCCCGACCCCACCCTGGATCCGCCCCTGCACTGCTTCATTCAATTCTTCGAATGAGTTACATTCAGCTCCGAGTTCCATTCCGCACAGTCATATCGTTCATTTTACCAAATTCTGTAGAGAAAACACTGTTGTTTTGGCGTCTGTGCGCGTACTATGCATGCTACTGTTATGTCCTAATGGCAGTACATTGTATGTAAACTTCGTATGTACAGCCCTACAGCCATCTGCTAATGTACATGCAGTGTATATAGTACTGTACAGTAAATACTGTGCACATTAAAAGTGACGCCGCATATCCAGCCACTGATCTACTAGCCTGCGAAGCGCCTCTGTGGCTGCAGCCTCCTTTAGGCTGCTGCCCCTCACTTTTTGGTAGCGATGAGCTGGACGAAAAAATTCGTCCGCCCCGAGGGCTACTGATCTACATACTTATCCAGCTCTCATCACACTTACCTTTAAAATAAATTCATCTGTTGTTCGTTTACGAATTTCAAGGTATGTATTTTCATCGTGTCAATGAGAAAGCAAGCGCAAATTCAACTGCATTTTTTCTGAAATAAAAACTGGAGGTAGCCTATTTCATCAATCAGTAACATTTCACTCTACAGTACAAGCTGTTCCGTTTTATGAATGAGTCCTTCTCAGGACTAATTTAGAATGTGTGCAAGAAAGCGGTAAAAAGTCATGGACAAGCTTAACATTAGCTGCCTGCAAAGTAATAGTATCGAGAGTACAAAACGGACAGAGTGTGGTCCTTACAGTGTCAACGTTCAGTCATGTAGGTATTCCTGCCGGTCGTGTAACGCCAAGATTATAGGACGCACGCCCCCTACAATAATTCTTACCACTTTTCATATTTTTCACATTCGTTAAGTGCCGTTTCCGGCCGTCTGGAGAGTTCTTTGTAAAGCCACAAATTTTCTTGCACGCGCTGCTCCAACTAATGGTGGTGCTCCGCCTAGATAGTTTTGGTGGCTCTCACCCTAATATTTTTCCCATGCGGCACAAAAACTGGTCAGCCCCCCTCCCCCACCCCCACCCCCACCGTTCTAGTAAAACCTTGATCCACCGCTGAATATAAATTGTAAATTCAGGTATTTATATAAATTTCACAGTTAGGTCTTTGAGGGCGAGAGCCCCTAAACCGCGACCGTCGACGTTTAGTATAACTTACGTTGCAATGGATATAGACGAATCCGTTGAGCGCTTGTGTTTAGTGACTGTATGCAGCCATCAGTGAGGTCCATTAGCCATAAAGGGTCAAACCTCTCACCCCAAACTACAATTTTGGTACGGGGGTACCAAAATTCTCAATTGGCTCAGCTCTTTGATTGACAGCTAATTCAAACAATGCAGAGTACCAAAGCTTATATTACACAGCATGAACGGTATTGAGAGTGTTTTGATTACATAAATTGAATTTTTCTATACTCACCTTGAAGCAATAAACTGAGATTGTATCTGGATGAGGATGAATTTCAGACAATTGTGGGAGGGGCTTAAGTAAGAAGGTTAGGAGAATTGGTACTGTTTGGGGTGAGAGAACTGTGCCTGTAAATCATCATTTAGTTATTGTCTACATGAACTTCAAACCCTCATAGTCAGTGAAATTGAAGGAATCAAGATACAGTTTAGTGTAAAAACATCCATGATACAGTTAAGCTAGGAAAGTGAAATATTTAAAGGTGATGGACCCCAGTTATGGCCACTAAAACCAGACCATCACTTGCTGTCAGAATTCGTCTATATAATAAGTACGCGCTCCTTGCGTTCGTTTTCTTTTGTCAGTTTTCACCAGCTTCTAAAGTAATTGCCGAAGTTTAACAACAATGCTACATTTCGTTGCAGACAATATACTTCAAGAAGGAGAGATGTTGACACTTTCATCACCGAACTATCCCGAAGATTACCCGAATTCTCAAAATATCAACTATATAGTTCGTTCGGAAAATGGCACTCAGATGAATCTCCACTTCATTGAGTTTCATCTTGAGAGTGGATACGACTACTTGACAGTCGGAAATGGTGACGTACCTTACGGCCCCAGTTCTATCATCGGTTCATTCACCGGGAGCGACATTCCCGACGACATTATTACGGCATCTAACGTCTTCTGGCTAAATTTTTTTTCGGACGAAATAATCCCCAAAGCAGGGTACTTAATGCACGTCAGTGTAATGATGGCAGAAGGTAAAATATTTCTACACTATACATAAATAACGCCCCACGCACAACACTAATTAATCCGCAACTCATAGGCACCTGTACAAAACACAGATTCAACCACACCTATCCTGTTGGTCACTGCAAATATGACAAACAATTATATCTTACTGACACGCTGAATTAGATTTCCAGGTCTGATTAGTCTGTTAGTGTCAAACTCGAACGCATTTACAACCATGATCACATGTTGGGGATCGCTCTCTTTCACGTGGCCTTGTTTTGCTTCTTCTTACTCTGTACAGACAGACTCATCACTCAAATCTACATTTTGATAGGGGCAACAAATTTCTCAATTGGTGCAGACTGCTCTTTGATATCAACTTCAAAAGATACAGCAGACTAGCTCTAATTGACGCATGTACAGAGAGATTTTTGATTGCAGGTCTTATATACGTTCCATGATAGGCCGATAAGAAATAAACCGGAAATTTACTAAAGGAGGAATTTTATTCAATTGAGGGGCTGTAAGTGAATAAATTGAAAAATCAGAAGTTCCTAGGAAAAGAGATATTTTCTTCAAGATGTTTCTGGGTATGAAGATTTTTTTTGAAGGATAGAGAGCAATAAGGCTCTGGCTCTAGATCAGATCAGGGATTTGCTAAAGAAGGGGAATCAACGTTCGGTAGTCTCTTTGAGACCCATGTTCGTTTCGGACGGTTCCTGCTTTTATCCGCCATATTCTTATCTCAATACTTTGATCAACAATCTAGGGCTAGGGACCCATTATCGAAATACAAATTAAGAGACGCATTCCTTACACTCTGGTTAAGATTTCGTCACCAGCTTTCATGCAAAATTGTGATAATCATGCTATCAGAGCTATCAGAGCACAACCTATCATTTCAACAATTTTTCTTCAGCTTACTGTAAAAATTTTAGTTTCTTGATGATGAAAAAAATTGTTTAAATCTGAGGGAAATAAATAGACTTGAAAATTCTTCCATCCAATGACGGGCGCAATTGAAGCATATAAAGTTGAAATTTTTATTTCCACTCGATCTATTGAAGTTCTTATTATAGACCTAAGCTTTGCCATTGGCAGAAACAAACCTCCAACTCAAAGGATATACAAAAAATACCTTTGTTTAAGGATTACTTGGTAAAGAATGGAAGAGATCGTCATTGTGAGCACTTAGTCGAAAGGGATTTAACCATAAAAAAGAATCTGTCAATCAAATAGTGGCACCTGAAAAGATATAAGCCGTTTCAAGTACATGTAGTCTGAAAAAAATGTATTCGTTGCACCTCCTTCTCAAGCAACTTCCTGATCAGAACATCTTTGTACAATCTCCTTTGTCAGACAATCAAAAGAATGACAGCATTGATAAAAAAAAAAGTCTACATAATACAGCAAAAAATCGTTGAAGACGTAGCTGAAGGTCTGTTGTAAAGAAACTATTTGAAAGGAGTCCTAACGTAAAGTAATTTTAAGAAAGATAAGCATTAACATGATGAGTGTGATTGTTGCTATAATTTTATCTTTTCATGAAAGTTAAAGAGGTGAAACGTTCCCATGCATAAACTCTTACATGATTACTAATGTCACTTTAAAATTGATTTCTGTGTACTTTGAAACATTAACCAGGCAAATCGAACGACGGTAAACGAAATAATTATGTTTTCAATATTGCTCTGTCATGATACTATATATAATTTAAGGATAACATGATTCATTGCTTCATACTAGCATCCTATGTTTGCGACAACGGACTCGTCATTCCTGAGAGATTGCTCTGTGATATTCAAGCTGACTGTCCAGACTTTGATGACGAGCAGGATTGCGGTAAGTTCATAAATGCGATTTCACAGATGTGACTTTGTTGAATGCCATGATGTTATGGTTTGTTGAAGCAGTCAGGTGCTGATCCAGACATTCCAAGGGCGGGGATGACTTAAGAGAAATCAGGGCTGTGAGGGAGTATCATTGCTAATTTATCGTGTGTTTTATTGTTGATGTGACGAGAAGGGGGGAGGGCTGAGGCTCTAAAAGCCCCGCCCCCCCCCCCCCTTGGATCTGCGTCTGGTAGTTGTCCCTGAAAACTCCCTGGTTGCAGAGACAGGCTCGTGGTGAACCAAGAAGTCCCTTTTCTTCACAGCACAAAGATTATAGCTATTAACACTTTTAAGTGATAATTAAATGTAATTTTGTATTTAGTATACTCTCACTAGTATCAAAAGAAAGTGTGTAACAAATATACAGGACATAAGCTCGATTCCAGAACTAAATCAACAAAAGACACATATTTGATTCCGTGGTGTGCGATTTCCACCGATAAATGGAATTAAAAACTTGAAAATGAGTTAGTTCATATAGTCCAGTTCCAATACTGACACATCTAAGTGAGACAAATCATATTAAAGTTTATTAACATCCTTGCAACGGTAGTGTGCTCAATAATTTGTGAGGTCATCGTTGAACTACTCCAATAACAGTCTTTGTAGTTCTCCAAAGGCAGTGTTCTGAAAGCCAACGTCCCATGTTCAAAACAGTTTTTCGTAGTCTTTCCGCTTCTGGGTGACAAACCTATACAAATCCTCTCTGTACAAGCTTTCAAGGTCATTCAGTCATTTTTTATTTAAAAAAAAACCAAGCGGGTGATGTTAGTTACACAAAGACACCACAAATTGCTTAGTGGAGTTTTTCAATTTAAGCGAATAAATTTTATAGTTTAATGTGTAACAATAGAATATGCTACATGGCGATAGGTGGGTGCATTAGTTTCATCTTGCAAACCATAAAACGTATTTTTCTAAATTCTGGATCTGAGGCGCACTTCAAACTGAATGTTGAATGAACCGAGTATAAATGTATATGCCTGGATAAGTCTCGCTTGTTCAACACGCAATTGTGCATGCTAGTTAATCAGTTAATAGCTATATACGTCAGTGCAATTACTACATTTAATTGTTACGACCCGAAGCCTCGCTGTTGGTTTGAGAAAATGTAGACCTACCCGTTTCAAAGTAACAACTGATTAGGGGATAGTTTTTCAAATTATTAGGACCGGAGGACAATTGGCAGATTGGTACCTGAAATGAATCTTTTTGTTGTCTTTCCAAACAGATCCACTCCCGGAAGGATTCTTCAAGCACATCCGATCTCCTCTATTCCCCAACCTTTATCCCAATAACGTAGACATCACATACATCTTTAATGCAGAAGATGATCTTAATATGAAGGTGGCTTTTGAATTTTTCGATTTGGAAAACGATTTTGACTTTCTAACCATCGGACATGGAAACAGTCCTAATGATGATTCTTCTGTAATCGTGGTATTGACCGGAAGTAATCTACCTGAAAATATCGTTTCTCCAACGCCGTCTCTGTGGATCAGATTTACAAGTGATGGTTCCATCGGAAAGACCGGCTTCGCTTTGAATGTCACCGCTACCTTAGAAGGTTAGTAAAGATATGTTTATTACGAGCGAATGCGAAGTATAGTAGCCGCTTTATGGACTTGTTACAGTGTTTTTATTCTGTGCCTTGCTGGTTTTGTTACTTTGTAATGTTTGTAAATTAAAAAGCGTTGACCATGAAAACAGATAATTTATTTAAGGATGTCTCTGGTTTCACCACACGATGAGGCATATTAGTTCAGGGATATTTCAATTACATGGTTCTTGGAACGACCAGGGAGCGACTATATGGGGTTCTCAGAAGCCCTTTCTATAGTTTTTGTCAACTGCCGTTCTTTATTACATTGTCGCTACCCTTCTTTTTCTTACAATTTGAAACATCCGAGCAATCTTTTGACGTGAAAGTTCCGGCGTTGTTGTAAGAAAATACATTGAACGGGTGATTTCTTTTCATGCCCAAGGAAGTTACAACTGTATCAAGAGCGACAAACTAAAGTTATATTTCATTTTGTTCAAAACGGAAGACCGGCACAGAGGGTTAGGAATAGAGAACGGATAAGATAACGTAGTCTCCCGGATGCGAAAATTGCGCAATAGTTACTGCGTAGTTTTCTTCTGACCTAGACGTTTCAACTGAAACTTGAATCACCCTTACCAATATGCGCTTGCTTTGCCGGTGACCACATGATCACCCGAACGACATGTGATACAGTTGATGATATCAAGTGCTACCGCGGCTTAAAAAGGCCATTTCGAGAGTTTGATGTGTTTCAGTGGAAAGTCAAATATGGGCCATGGGCAGGGCTTTATTTGCTTAGCCGCATCTAAATAACTTAGTTAACCTCAACCCAAGTTTCCCAAGTTTTTTTTTTTGTTTTACATTTTGTAAATATTCTCACATTAGATTCTTTTCATTGGTGGCTGTGCTTGGCGGCATGGCATAATTAGATTTAGGAATCCTGTAAGACAAATTTAAAATGGTTCCTTTGAGCAACCATACTGTAAGGGAAAGACTTTCTAGCTGCGCACTTATCCAACCAAAGAAAGAAGAGGAAGGTGAGAAATTTTATACCGGTACTGTTTATGTTGTTGACAATTATAGTAGGAATGGGAAGAGAGATCTCTGACGAGGGAGTAGTAAAATAAAATACTGCGTAGTTATCTCTCTCTATTCATTAGCCACTCGAGATGATTGCTAAGTTACATCTCTTCTGATCTGAAAGTATATGCTCACTATGTTGGTGATCATGCGATGCATATACATACAGGTGATCCGGCTGAACTGCCGAACCGTAACAAGCACTGCCCTCGAACAATACTGAGAACACTAAGGAAGTTTAAAAAAATGAAATTGTCATTCGTGAGGAAATTTTGATATTTTGAACTGCCAGTAATATGTGTGAAATTCTGACAGTTTTGGCTACGGTCGGAAATTATTAATAAAACAATTCTTCTGCAATCTAAACACGTCTATTTTCTAGATCTAGTAGAAAATATCATCCACCACCTGTTTTTTTTAGTCAATTTTAACATCATATATACGTTTCACTCATATGTACTTTTCTAAACGTCGAGCTTGTAGCATAAACATTTCTGTTTCCCTCACCTCACATAAATACACCTGTATAAATTTTCAATACTGATATCCTTTTCTGAAATGCGCAAACCTCCTCATCATAACAAATTCACCATCTACTACCTGTTCGTATCAGGGAGTGGCTAAAATTTAGCAACTCTGTCAATTTCACTAGAACCGTTAGACCGCCTCCATTCGCGAGTATGAATGCCTTGCATTCTGGTTGTCATTTTATCCCTCTTGTTTTCTTTCTTCTTTTTTAAGGTTGAAGACTAAGCCGTTTGACTTAGTTAGAAAACAAATATACCGTTTGATTACATCGCCAATATTTTGTTCAAAAAGTCCCAAGAGAAAGAAGTTTCGACCGAAGTATGGGGAATGAATCATCTTTCAATTTTACAGAGGAATAAATTGACCATACATTTAGTGAACTCATTGATTTTCACTCTTTTCATTTCTTTAGCTGGTTACTTAAGCAACTCCATAAATTCATCAAAATATTACCTACACAGCGTAACCACTGAGGACGATATCTTACAAATCTGCGTAGTTCATCCAAATTTAAGCTGCCATTATCTTTTGCGTTATTTATATTGCGGGATTAAAACGTTCCCCAGTTACCCAATCGATAAAAGCCAAATAACAGCAAACCGGAAAGCCCAAATGCTCAGTGATTCCTTGCTGATCTTGTGAATTCTTGGGAAATTTGGTTTTCTGACCTTTGATGAACCTAGATAAAAATCTTGAGAACTATTGGATATTTTTACTTTTTATGGTGAGATAAAAAATGATGAGCTTTAGAATTCTTGCGCATTTGATTTTAACCTCAGGTGATCCCAGTAACAACCTTGGGAATTCTTGGGAAATGTTACTTTCTGACCGCTGGTAGCCTAGCCCTAAGATGAAAATCTTCAAAATTCTTAAGAGTATCTGCTTTTTTACCTTTGATGACCTCACATGGATGATCTTGATCTCTGGTAGTCTGACATAACCTCTGATCTCATTAGAAACAATTAAGTTCTTCTAATGTGTTGTAATAATAGCCGTTTATCATGTTTTTGCAGTTTTTCCTCTGGTGACCCCAAATGACCTTTGTTCTCCACCAACAGCAATGAAGTTCTTCCTTTCAATATTGCAGATCTATGAAGTATATTGAAATACGTTCAAACCACCTAACCACCTCTTGATATCACAAGAGGTGGTTAGGCCTTAAAAAAGTTGCAGGAAACAAGAATATGTTACTGATATATCAAGAATTCAAAACCTCAGTGTCCGCTATTTTTTTCAGTGAATGGTGGGTAACCACGTCTAGTGTATAGTGACATTGATAATTAGGTCGTTGAAATGTTAGAGTGTTCGAGTCGTTTTCAATATTGAGGTGTAAGTTCCGATATACCCAATAACTAAACAGTCCTTGTTTAGCTACCTTTTGACTTTGCATAGCTTCCTAAAAATAGGAGTTCATGTCAGTACCGAAATAAGTCTAAAAAGTAATATCACGGACCTTGGTCTTTCATGTGTACATATTGTCAACTACGAAAGCATACAATTGACCGAAATAAATGTTTTTGAAGCTTCAAACTTGAATTTGAGTTTCCGTACACCTTGAGATGGACTGGGAGAGTAGGTGATGGTGAACCTGCTTGTTTTTAATGCCATTATCAGGCTAAAAAGTATAGAACATGGTGGCCTTTACAACCGATGTGAGTCAAATTCGTAGGATAGGCTTATAAGACTTTCCAACACATTCTATGTACGAATAGAACTGCATTCGTCTCTGCAATGAACTGGCTCAATAAGAATGAAACATGCAACTTGATAGGCCTAAAAGTAGTTTAATTTGAATGCAGTACCTTCACTGAAAAATGCAACGAATGCACAACTGATGTAAACCGAAGACTTGGTAGAAGATTTAACATCCACGACACAGTCTGGTAACGTTCGATAGATTTAGCAAAGAGAAGTAACAAAGAAAGTCACCGATTGGCTCATCCCTTTGTACATTCATGTGATAGGGCTGTTAACGCATAATTTTACCGTAAAAGGACTGCTGCTTAATCGAGTTTGGAAATTACAATTCACTTCATACTTAGCCTTCATATCAGCAGTTAGCGTAAATACTTAGCGTTAATGCACACAGATCGTTCTCTTGTCGTGTTCCTCATTAGCACAGCATTTTATTTTTTAGGCCTTGGCATAGTCAGTTAGTTAGGTAGATGGAGTTTTACGGCCCAGTTTCCAACCTATTGGTTCACGTAGAGCCGGCCACGGCCTTTTTTCCAGTTGTGGCTTACTGGCTTGTTCTCCCTGCTCCATTGCACATGCGGAGCATCACGCACAACGGCAGTAGGTTCCATTTTGAAAGTGTTTGGTATGACAGGACCTGGGAATAAAACCCGGGCCTTCCGCGTAAGAGGCGGGTGCTCTTCCCTTTAGACCAAACATCAGGGCAGACGTTTCAACAAAATTTTGTAAGGCGAATGTTGTACGGCGATGTGACGAGTTTATGCAGTTTTTACATCGTGTTTCTACAGGAAGAGAGCCATGCAGCGAATTTCATGGAGCGATCTTATCTACACAAACACTTGAGCGCTACCAAACAACTCGTGACAAAGATTGTGGTATTGTAATATTGGCAAACAATGTAGACAGAAGAGTCCAGATAGACATCGAAGAAGCTGAGATTAACTGCAACGCAGGTATGTGATGAAGTTTTTATATCTGAACTAAATGGACATCGC
The DNA here is from genome assembly GCA_037179385.1 of Holothuria scabra. NCBI lineage: Eukaryota > Metazoa > Echinodermata > Holothuroidea > Aspidochirotida > Holothuriidae > Holothuria > Holothuria scabra. Next base: position 11,026,401 of record CM074199.1, read on the forward strand.
ATCTGCCGTTTGAAGGTACAGCAATTCCGTTTCCTTGCTGATGTTAACATTTTAGGTGGCATCACCTGGTCCATTTACACTTAACTTAATTGCCTGATTTTTCATTTTTTATCCTAAACAAATCAGTCTGGTGTTCTACTAAATTGGCGGTAAAATAGCTTCGATGTTACTCATCACTCACTACCGAAAGTGAGGTAAAAAGTCCACTATCAAAAATCACATTTTGTGAAATAACCTTTAGTAGTATTTCCGAGGGAACAAATCTCACTTACGTGCAACAGTGGCACCCCAGAATTTGGTTTCCTTTATAGTTTCGGCAGATCGCTCAAGGGGTTTAAAGACTGTCATAACTAGACGGTAACCACCGAGATCTAAGCCAATGAAAGATTGGAGAAAAATCAAAGAGGCGAATAATATAATCGCCGATTGCAATGAATTAAAGTCCCGATCATATAATATCAGCAAACGGCCTGCCGTGTTCACTTCTCAAGGGAAAAATATTCTGACGCCAACTCAACCTTATGCATTCGGTAAGAAAGGTATCTGTCAAGCAGGCCGCAGGTGGTTGTTGGACGTTTCTGAGGCAGATTCGGGCATTTGCAAATGCTCAGCTTGAGATTAATCAAGCTTTGGTTTTTGCTGCTGATCCAGGGTGTTAACCCTTTACCGTTGTCTGGGTCCTTTTGGACCCATGCGGAGAGCTCGGCTGTCACCCATTTTTACCGTTTCACGCGGAGCTCGAAACTGCGAGTAGCTACCCGAAAATTCGGCCACAACAACGAGAGAGACAATAGTTTAAGGTCACGGGGTCAATGGCCTACGGAAGCCGATGCGGGGCGGGCTACGTCCGCTTTTCCGCCCACTCCCCAGGCGCGCAAATATGCCCCGATCGGAGCACAACGGTAAAGGGTTAAACCAGCGGAATTTTTAAGGTTGTGGTCGTGGAGTCAGTGCCGGTAGAAATCTGCATAGCGGCTAAGTTGCTTGAGAGAATTGCATGACAAGCACGAAGCCTGGTACACGTTAGCAAATTTCCAGGCAGTGTAGAATCTCGATAAAATGTATTTTGGTACAGCATTTAGGGTTGGGGGAGATTTAAAACTTGTTGCAGTTACAATGCTTTTACCATAAAAATAAAACACTGGATCAATATTAAAATGCAAAATTCATTTAGTATTGTGAGATGGTTGGAATTTTACGTTCAAAATCCCCTCTTTCGCTATACCAGCACGTGCCTGTTAAATGTGTGTGCTTGAGAATTTGTACCAAGTCATACAAGCAGTCGATAATGCCGTAAGCCCCTCTCATGCCTGCGTAACAGTTCGGTATGCCAATAAGTTCATATTGGACATGTACTGATGAGACCCATTACTAAGCAATATAAATATAGTCGGAAAAGCGTGAGATAACGGGAACAATCCTAACAATCAAAGCTCACTGTGGTTTCGATTAATTATTATGATAACTTGATTTTCAAAACTTCAAAATCAATGGTTTCATAGTTCAACAACGAAAGCGTAGACTAAGGTAACTTTAATAAAAACCAAGTTTTGAATCCTCCTTTATATCTCAGGCGAGTATGTTGTGGTTCAACATACCGTTGGTGTTGGTAGGAGACAACGAAGACAGACTCTGTGTGGAACAATCAATAGGAGAACATTTACTTCAGCAGACGCCGTGATGCTGATTGACTATCATCTTAAAATCCCGACTCACGGTTTCCGTATCTACTACCGATATGTAACGGACTTGCTACCTAATTTCAGAGGTAAGTCACAGCGACCAAATTATTCGGAACTGAGGCATCCAGAAGCGTAGCCAGGATTTTGTCGGGGGGGGGGGGGGGTTGAGAGCGTCACATCAGTAAGAGATGTACCCGTCACTTTCAATTAGAGAAAAAAATTCTTGTGGGCTCAAGATACAAAATGAAGCATATTTGTGTCTCAAACGTATAGGTTAAAAGTTGATACGCTGATCTCTCTTTTGGTTTTAACATCGCCATTTTCCAAGCTTGGTTCAAGGGAGTTTGTTATTTCGACCAAACCCTAGTCTACATGCCTGAACGCATTACTTCGTTCTCATAACCTCGGATCAAGTTTGCTTTTTTCAAGTTTATATTTTCAATACATGTCGCAAACCTCACAAAGATTCTTGCTTTGGATCTGTCCACTTTTGATAAACATGAAAATTCAACGGATTGTCAAGGTTGGTAAAAACGTGACATGATAGCTTTTCTGATAAGTTAGATAGATGAAGTCAGGCGCGTAGACAGGATTGTGTCATGAGGGGGGCGGGAGGCGGGGGTCACGAAATTAGGGAAACGTCTAAGGATAGAGAGAAAAACCACTATTTCCGGTGTTTTTTGCATTGCAAGGTTGGGTCATGGGGTGTTCTAACCCCCAGCCCCCCCCCCCCTTCCCCCTTCCCGTGGCTACGCCACTGGATGAGGTATTACGGTCCAGCTTCTAACCCATTGGTTTAAGTCGGGACTGTAAGGGCCCTTTTCCAGTTTTGGCTCCCTGGTTTGTTTTCCTACTTGGTTCCTTATACTCAGCTCCATGCACAATCACAACTTTTCTGATAAGATGCATCGTAACTTTTCTGTTCGCAGTAAAAATTCATCTGAAATTATCGAAAGTGAAACCAACATGTAAGCAAAAATGGGCAATGCATATTGTAGCAGGAATTTACAAAAATGTTACGTAATGTTTCCATGCAGGTGATGTTTACAAAACATTAAATTATTCGGACAATTTTGTAGCGAAGAGATCCTTTTTTGAAAACAATCAAAGAAAATGCCTTGATAGAATTTGAGGAAAAGGCAGTTCAGGTTTTAAACTCGGCACAACATGATGGTCCCTTAATGAAGAGCAAACTCTATTACTAACTTATGGGTTTAACGCTTCAACTTATAATTCTGGGTGTTAACCTCTCTCAAAAGCTAATTTAGTACAACTGTAATTTATTTGCAGGTTGCAACAGTCTATTATCACTAGCTTCAGGTCCTGTGACCATTACATCGCCGAGATATCCTTCAAATTATCCTTCAGGTAGAAGATGTGAATATCGTGTAGTGGCATCTCCTGGAAAGCGAATTCATGCTGAGTTTGAGGAATTCATTCTTCAGAATCATGCAACTTGCCGATTTGACTATCTAATGGTAAGATTTAGCTTAAAGGTAGTGTGACACGTCAGCAAATTGATCGGACTTCACTTGGCAGCTATGGAGTGAACTGTTCTAAGGAAAAACCCGTTGACATTATTTCAATACCTTTCACGGTTCTCCAGATATACCTCTTCAAAGTTTGAATGTTTCTGAAGAAACTTGTTGCTTATGCAAAAATAATGATGTGGAGTGTTGCATAGTGTTGACATTTCTTTTGTTAACCCTATATATTATCTCTTAATTACTCATCAGACAGTTACAGTTTGTGGTTGGGTAATTGATACTGATGATTTTCAAGGACACAAATTGAACTTCCAAAGTAAAACCCTCAGGGCAAACGAATGTTACAACTGTCCTTGAAATGAAGATTGTAAAAACAAAGGACAAGATTAGCCATATATGGTATGTCCCTCCCATGACATCACAAGATTTGCATATTGAGCTCATAGTTATTAATGATTAAGTAAAAATCACAAATTTTCCTGCAGAATGGTCAATTTTTCGGAAATTGTGGCTATTTTCATGGTTTTTAATGCTTTTTACACCCAATACCCAATTTTGTCATTTTCATGTCACACTACCTTTAAGCCGTTTTAAAGATAAAAGTTTTTCACATTCATTTCAACTTTGACGGGAATTCCATTGCCACTCCCAAACTTTTGCCTTGTCAAATTTTTCACACCACCCCAGCTCTGTTTGTCTAACACCACTATGGAATGTGTTTTGCTAAACGTATTAAGCTACAAATGCCATATATTTGTAACATGAGCAATTGATTTCGCGTTCATCTAGGTGAACAATGATATGTGGCCACCATAAGCTCTTGGGAGAGATCAGTGGCAGAACCAGAGGGTTATGTGGTCCGGGTATATATGAGAAAATAGGAGCCTTCCCTCAGACCTTCCCTATCCTGGACCACATAAACATATTGTTATTCGTAGCTTTTAACCAAGAGATATGCTAAATCGCTACAGCTTTCCACCGATCGGGTGAATTCTCATTTTCACCCGTAAGTGGAGACTGAAACAAAAAACAGCAAAAAGAAATCTTGATTGCGCTCCTGTGTAGCTGTGGGAACCTTTTTGGCTAAAGTGTACCTCAAGTCAAAAAAATTATAAATACATACTAAACATCATGAAAAATGAATTCTAACAGTCCAACTGTCCAACTGCCTGGCATCTTCATAGCACATCCTTGAGCCGAGATATGAAATGTTGAAGTTTATTCATTATAAACAAAGTAGTCCATTGTGCAATAACTTTTGTTGTACAACTCACAAAACCACCTTTGTTTCCCTTTAAAATTAAAACTGGTTTTGTTTTACCATGAACACTTCCTGTTTGTTTGCATAGCACGTTGCACAGGTAGGGCTTAATCAATTACATCACCCCATAAGGGTAAGAGTGCTAACGCACCTTGGCCGACTGCATGGTCAAGTGGTTAGAGCATCAGACTTGCAGTCGGTTGGTCGGGAGTTCGAGTCTTGGCTAAGTCACTCCGAAGACTTTAAATACGGAACCTTCTGCCAACCTAATGGAGTAGGGAAAACAAGCCAGTAAGCCACAACTGGAAAAAAGGCCGTGGCCCTCTTGACTTGAACGAATTGGTTGAAAACTGGGTCGTAAAATTCCATCTAACTAACTAACTAACTCATATTGGAACAAGGTGTAGTAGCGTTCAGAAAAAGAAATACAAAGATTGAAATTTGTGTAGTACAGCTAAGACATCACAAAGTATTAAGCAATGGACCATTTTGAGTTGAGTAAGTTAACTTCAACATTTTATATCTCACTTCAGGAATGTCCTATGAAGTAGGGAGTTGTTATTTTATTGCCCTTTGTTTTACGTGATATTTAGTACAACGTGTGTCATTGTTTGCTTTTTACAGTTCACGGATCTCATCACAAATGTTGAGGAGAGACACTGTGGAACAAGAACAGGGCTAAGCTACGATTCCATCACAAATTACGTCAGCTTTTTTTTCAGGACCAGTATCCGCAGGAATTTCAAAGGATTCAAGGCCACCCTCTCGGAAACTGATTAATTATGAACCCTTTGGATTAGGGGGTATTAATGAGGTGTTACCCCAGTCTAGGAACAAGCATATACCGTGAAACTTTCCCGACAAGCACAATAACTACACTTCAGTTATGATAAAACCGAACATGTGTGGAGTAGGAACACGTTAATTGAATGATACTGCGGTCGGTGACGTTTTACATTTTTGAAACATTTTTCTAATATGACCTTTAATTTTTTGAAATTCTTCTTTTTGTACCAAATTTTTCACAACGCTAGGGGAACAGCAAAAGTTGGAATGGCCAGTTGCTTATGCACAACAAGTTTAAGCTAAGTGCCAAGCTAATTAACTCAACCATTTATTTCTTTTCTCTCTCTCTCTCTCTCTCTCTCTTTTCGTTTCATAAAGAAGAGTTTTGATGGGTAAACCGGTGAATAAATCTCCCGCATTCACTGGATAGAAGAAAAAATTGGTTTTGGTCAGTCATAGTAGGCTACATCAAATATCAATTGTGCAAGTGCTTCTATGTCCTCTTGAAAGGGATTTGGGTACCATTTGAACAGGGAGGTGTTATCATCTAGTACGTAACACCTCCCTGATTTGAACACCTCTTAAACTGCAAATTCCATCTACAACGATTCAAAAACTACTTAACTGACAAAGTTGCAATGCATATGATAGTAACAATTGGATACTTCCAGAATAGCAAGAAGCATGTGAAATCATTTGAATTGTTTACACTCGCTTATAGTGACTAATAATTTTGTGAAAAGTTTATGATAGTCACTTCCTTGATGCACAAGTGTTTAAATTCCTAACATTCTATGGGTGGCAAAATGCACTTTTCATGTTGAATTCAATAGGGATCCATTTTATTTTTTCTTCAGCAGAAGTTTGAGTGAGAAGACACATTTCCTCCCTTCTTGTGAATGTGATTGGTTGTTGCGTTGCAGCGCTGCCACAGTCCCCACCCGCTTCTTACTTATAAGGGCACGTTAAAGGCATGTTAAATGTCAAGCAATGAAACGCTCTAGGCTTACATTACATGTCAAGGAATCACTAAGCCTTTGACATTCTGGTGTATTACGTGACAGTGGTTTGGTTGAAAAGTTTTCCAATGTGTGCAACTCACAAGACAATTGTGCAAACTTAGTAATACGTTATTCATATTTAATCAGATGGCACTGGCCATGAGTCAGTAAAATATTTGGCACACTGTGACTAAAACAGCACAATTAACAATAGATTGAAGGTTAACTTGTTGGTCTTTCAAAATTCTGTACTACTTCGGCCGATTATCAGAGCGTTTATCAAATTGTATATTGTAACTGTATATCAAATTGTAGTGTGAAATTTTTTAATCTTCCCGTTATACCCTCCCCTCCCCCATCTCTATAACGCTTCATGCCATGTTCAATGGGATTTAAGGTCACTCCAATGTGAACTTTAAAATCAGTAGGCTACAACAGAAAATTTGACAACTGGGCCGCTGGAAAAACAGCTGTTTTCAAGACCCATCAACTGTTGCCAATTAACCTAACTTATGCACTGACGTTATTCAGGTACAGGTAAAACAATGAAGAACACAGGACGACAACATCTACATGCGCGTATCCGTTACACAAACTGTCTAAATTTGTCGGTGGAAGTTGAAACGATGCGCGCTTGCCTACATACACCTTATGGTGTCACAATGCAAAAAGTTCGCCCCCCCCCTCCCCCGCTGAAGGAATAAAATACCTCTGGAGGAATAAAATATCAACACCAACAAAGGCAGACAGCCGATTGATCAACCAATCGCATACTCGTAAAAGTCTTCTACACACTCGGGGAGAATTCTACTGCGTACGAAACAACGATGTTCTACACAAAGATCGGTGGGGCTGCCACGTGCTTATTATCATGGGCATAACGTCTCTGCAGGGAGGTCTGAAATAAATATTTTTGGAAGATGATTGTGTTAATTGTCTTTGTTTAGGCTCACTGACTTTCCTTGAACTATTTGCAGGGCCACAGGAAGAGCTAATCACAGGAAGCTAGACACTTAAGAAGGTTTTAGGCTTCAGTTAATAACCTTATTAAAGTAGCAAGAAACATTCTTATTCTCCGTTATGGAATAAAATTTTTTTATTCAAGTTAAAGTTTATCTCATTTTAAATTTAAGAAGAGATTTTACCTTCCTGACTTCATGTATTTTCCTGATTTATGTTTTGATGTTAAAAAAGCTGGTTGAGTAAATATTTTACTCCTGCCGACTTTGATTTTTAATTTTAACTTCTATAACCGAGAACTAATTTTCTTACGCAATCTTTAACTGCACGGTTATTGCATATTTCACAGGCTAAGACATTTGACAAATGTAACTTTGGTGTATTAGAAGATTTTAAAAACTGATATTTTTGGCAAACTTACAAATGTATTATTTTGTTTTTTGTGTCCCATATCAATAACCTGCACAAGTATCAGACGATCCAACATATAATAATTGAACAAAACAATTCGCCGGTAGGGCCTATATAATAATTTGCTTCCGGAGCAACCATTGGACAACATTGACATTGACGTCAGTCAGGGAGAGGGGACAAGTGTAGAAAGCCGAATGATCAATAAATAGAAAATCTAATATTATCGATAATATTATTGATAATCCAAGATTATTTGCGCCCTTAATCTTGTATTATCGCCCGATATACAAAATCATTTAATAATCTTGAATTCTCTCGATCGAAAATCTTGGATTATCTGTTAATTAGATATTCGGCTGGTCAAACTTGGTTTATCTCGCGAAAATCTTGGAAATTCACTTGCTTGAACAATTGGCGCGATTATCTTGGATTCTTAACAGATAAACCAAGATTCTCGACCAAATATCTTGGATTCTCGGCTCATAACCTGGAATTCTCAAGTTATCTTGGATTCTGGACCGATATACCAGGTTCATTCAAAATAATTTGATAATCTTCGATTTTCTGACCGTAAATCTTGGATTTTCGGCTTATAAGCTTGGATTATTGGTCAGTAATCTTGGATTCTCGACCGATAAGCCAGGTGTGTCGAAAGCAATTCAAAATCTTGGATTCTCATTCTCAACCGAGAATCTAAGATTATCGATTAATTTACCAAGTTCATCGAAATGACTTTTGATAATCTTGGATTCTCGATTTTTAAGTCAGGTTTATCGAAACTGACTTTGATAATCTTGGATTCTGGACCAATAAAAAGAATTTGTTTCAATAATCTTGGAAGTTTTGTCGTAAAATGGCGGAGTAGAGTCACGTTTAAATACCGCTCTCGTTAAAATACAAATATTTGCGAGTCCAAACGCAATTTCCTCTCTGTTTTCGGCGTAATCGGCAAGTACCAAGTCTGACATTAATTGAGAATGCCACAAAGGGGCAGAGGTAGACCACCACTCACCCCCAGGACGGAAAGTTCCAGAGGAACTAGCCAAGCCGCATCAGCGCATAGGCCTACATCATCGACTGGTACAATATCTGCCTTGGTCACCAATTCACAGGAGAATGTAGGTATTCCATCCTGGCAGGCTGCCCTTCATTCTTTCAAGACTATAGTTGAACAGTCAATCGCCTCTGTCCAAGATGCAATTAAGCAGTTACACCTAGATCTTGGCCAAGCCATCGAATTTCAGAGTAAACGTACTGATGATCTAGAATCAAAGATGGCGACCATTCAGAGCGATCACGCTAATTTCAGTGCCAAAATTGCACAGTTAGAAGACGCCCTGTTAAAAAAGGACGAAGAAATTAACAAGCTAGAAAGAATGTCCAGGCGGAATAACTTTCGCATTGTTGGTGTGCCTCAGACCAATGGAGAAAACATCGACAATATTGTTAAAGAGGAAATCCTCCCGTTGTTCAACAATCCCGGCATTGTCATCGAGCGTTGCCATAGAGATGGTCGGGGAGCTAATGGACGCTCTCCACACATTCTAGTAAGATGTCTCTCATACCCCATGAAGACTGATATTATGAAAAAGCGTAGGACTGTTTTGAGCGGTAAATCTTTCTTCATTGTCGACGATTTGACGAAGACGGACCTCGCCGAAAGAAAGAAATGGGCACCGCAAGTGAAACAGTTGTATGAGAATGGAATTAAACTTCGTTTTTCTGGAGGGAAATGGAGAAACAGCGTCGGGAAGCCCTATACCTTTGAATCCAGTACATCATAGTTTAACCCACTAGGAAGACAAGTGTTTTTGCTGGACTAATCGCTCATGACTGTCACATATTTCTTGCGGTATGTCATTTCAGGCTTATCTGGGTCGATTCTTGACCTTTTTCAGCTTTACGTCCGGTCAGGTTTCCCCCCCCCCTTTTTTTTTAATTTTCTCTTTGCTGAATTGATTGTTGTTGTTGTTGTCGTCGTTGTTGTTTTTTATGGCTAAAAGCAACTTGAAATTTGCCAGTTACAACTGTAGAGGGCTTCGTGATGATAATAAAAGGCGTATGGTTTTTGCCTATCTACATAGGCACAAATTAGATTTAATTTTCATGCAAGAAACTCACAGTGTCCTAAAAGATGAACGCCGCTGGCGCACAGAGTGGGGAAGACATTATTTTCTCTCATGGAACAAATACTAGTAAAGGGGTGGCTGTTTTTTCAGAGCGGGTCTCACACCAAATGTTTCGAAAAAAAAATTACAGATATCCATGGCCGATTCATTATTCTAGACATTACTGTGAATAACGATGTCTTAACTCTGGTTTGTCTATATGGACCTAACACCGATGATGCTACGTTTTTTCGTACCGTTTATAATCATGTCTAGAGTTTTCAGTGTGACTACATTATTTGTGGTGGTGATTTCAATTTTGTTTTTAATTTAACGTTAGACAAACAGGGTGGCGCCCCAAAGACCAATTTCAAAGCACGTGACGCTTGCCTCTCTTATGTAGAAAAATTTAGCCTCGATGATATTTGGAGAACTAAGAACCCTTTATCGAGCGGTTTCACTTGGACTTCAAATGTTGATATTATACGTTGCAGACTTGATTTTTTTCTTATTTCAAAAAATCTAGTCAACAAAGTTATTGATTGTTATTTCCAACCTCCCCTTCAGTCCGATCATCATATCGTTATTCTGTACTGTGACATCTCGGTAGAACCGAGAGGTCCTGGTTATTGGAAATTTAACAACTCGTTACTTTCAGACCCCAATTATATAGATTTAGTGAATTCGTTAATTTCTAATTATTCATCTGATCCCAACAACAGAAACTGAGACCCAGCGAGCTTTTGGGAGGGACTAAAATATAGTATTCGAAAAAGCACTATTAGTTTCAGTAAATTGAAAGCGAACGATACTCGTATTTATGAAAAGAATCTCACTAAGAAAATTGCTCAGCTTGAATCGGATTCTGTAAGTGATGAAAGCTTGCTTAATGAGTTGAAAGATGCGAGAAACAATCTGCACCTACTTTACAAGAACAAACTTGAGGGTATAATGATCCGATCTAAAGCAAGGTGGGTTGAAGAGGGGGAACAAAATTCAAAATACTTTCTTTCTCTTGAAAAGAGAAATAAGCGGAATAACACAATTTATAAGTTAAATGATGAAAGAGATCTACCAATTTCTAATAAAGCAGATATTTTAAGTCATATTAGTAATTTTTACACTGAGCTCTACTCTACTCATTATAGTGATCCTGCAATTGGCATTTCTTTGCTTCCTGAATTTCATGGCATGGTCGATTGTGATGTATGCGAAGGGCCTTTGACTCTTACTGAATGCTTCTCTGCCCTCTCCTCTATGCCAAATGGCAAATCACCTGGAAGCGATGGATTTTCCACGGACTTCTATAAAAAATTTTGGCCCCTTATTGGTGCGTTTGTTTTGAACTCGTTAAATCATGCATTTGATAATCAAATGCTCTCCTGTGAACAGAGAAGGGGGGTTATTACTTTAATTCCGAAACCAGACAAAGATCCCCACAACATCGCAAATTACAGACCTATCGCTCTTTTAAATACCGATTACAAGATTGCCGCAAAAGCCATCGCTTCTAGACTTAAACAAGTACTCTCTGCATTGATTGGTAACACCCAGACTGGTTTCATGAGTAATAGATTTATAGGCGAGAATGTCAGATTTATTTTAGACCTTATTAACTTCTCGAATCATAACAATACACCTGGTTTTTTATTTTTTCTGGATTTCGAAAAAGCATTTGATACACTAGAATGGAACTTTATTCATGCTACGCTTCATTATTTTAAGTTCGGTAAAAATTTTAAATCCTGGGTGCGAACATTTTACAATAATGCAAATTCATGTATTTTCAATAATGGCTTTTCTACAGGTTATTTCCCGGTTAATAGAGGCGTACGTCAGGGCTGCCCCTTAAGCCCTTATCTTTTTATCCTTTGTACTGAAATTTTAGCTAGGATCGTACTTAATATTGTTCAGGTTCAAGGCATCACCATTCTGAACCGTGAAACTAAACTATTACAATACGCTGATGATACGGTACTTGTCTTAAACGGTGACCCTATGTCTCTAAAGTCTTCTATCCAACTTCTTCACGATTTTCGTCGAGCCTCTGGGTTAAAAATTAACCTTCAAAAATCTCATTTGTTTCCATTAGGTCCCTTTGTTACCAACCACCCAAATTTTATCCGCAATCTAGATCTTTCACTTCACTTTGGTCCAATTGAATTTCTCGGAGTAAATTTGACGCATAATGGTGATGATTTGTACCGCCTAAATTATGTCATCAAACTATCCCGCCCAGTGGCGTAGCTACTGGGGGGGGGCAGGGGGGGGGCAAGTTTTGGGGGAAATTTGATGAAAATGGGGAAATTTGATGAATCTTCTTATTATTACAAAAATTTCTCAAAATTTTTGTTAGAATAAGAAATTGTGAGACATTTTTCATACATAATTCGTATTTTCATGCAACAAATTAACTCAGATTTCGTCAGTGTCGCATGAACCGGCCCAATTCGCGTTCCACAGAAATATCCTCGCCGCGTAGCAGATTAAATGTTCTCTTGTGCTTGTATTCGCACGGGGGTTATGATCAGTGCATTTCAGTGCACAGGAAGCTGTTATTCAGGTGATACTTTGGGAATTCAGTAAAAGGATGTGAAAACTGACAAGTCACTACCGTAGACCCCCGAGGTTGTTATGTTCTTCTACAAGCTAGCAGTAGCTGTACGATTTTACTCTGTGTAAATAACGATGGATGGGGCTGAAACAATCCATGGCCTACGATAAACTTAAAGTTTATCTAGAAATTAGAATTAACAGGATCCGTTGGCACACTTAGATTTTGTTACTTAGCCTAATCCTTGGAGGCTTACAAGCTAGTTCGGGAAAATAGCTTTCTGCTCACTTTGAGTGTAACAATAAATGGACAATGAATACCTTGTAGCCTTCTACACTTAACAGACTGCTTTTCTAACAGAATATCCTGTGTGTTCAAGCCACTATTAGGCCTCCTTAGTGGCGTGCGAAGGGGAGACCATTGGGCCATGCCCCCCCCCCCCTCACAGATGCCATTTTTTCTTTGTTCTTAAAACTACGTAGTCTAACTTTATTAACACAGATTTTACTTCAAAAGATAGCATATGTGGCACCAGATTGCTTAGGAGGACGCCCAACTATTTTTCAAAAATTTTCAAAGGGGAAGGATTGTCCCTGCAACGTCTTTCAGTGATGCCAATTTTTTTTTAATTCCTACAAATAGACCTAGGCAAATTCTGTCAAATTCCAATTTTACTTTAAAAGGTAGACTCTGTTTCCCACTGGTGGCATCGATAAAAAAGACTACATGTTTAGATTCTCTTTACAAGCATAAATACGCTATTTTGACCATCTGAGGGGTCTCATTTTTCGAAATTTTCTTTACGCTCCGCGCCAACCAATGGTGGCGCTTCGCTCGGTCTTTTGGGCAAAATTACATTTTTGGGGTAAAATTAGCTCTTAACTCTCTGATCACTTTGCAGTTTGCGAACATATTTTGAAGTGAGCAGTTTATTGCAAACGACAAAAGAAGAAAAAGACTGGCTAGATTCTTCGTATTAGCCTGGAAAATGCTATTTCCGGCCATCTAAGGAGTCTGATTTTTCCAAATTTTCTTTACGCTCCGCGCCAACCAATGGTGGCGCTCCGCTTAGATAATCTTTATGACAAAATAACATTTTGTGGCCAAGAAAAACCACAAATACCGATCAATGCTCTCTTATTTTGACTCCTAAAAGTGTGCAAATTTAGTGACAAGTTTTGCTTCGTAGGGTAGCATAAATGGCATAAGGAAATGCATGTCAAGACACAAAAAGTTTCGGTTTTATCCTCATGAACCACCACGATTAAACTTTTAACACTCTTCCTGTCAAAGTCGAAAACCTTGCACCATTTTGCATCTAGGCTCCTTGAAAACGTCAAAAAATTTCCGGACACCCCTCCCCTTAGACCATACTGCATGCCCCTCCCCTTCAGAGAAATCCTGCCTTAGTACATACAAATAAACCAGATATTGTTTACCAAAATAATATACTTTGTTATTTCCGATTGCTCTATGTTTTACTTTAAGATTAAAATGCAGGTAATATTACAAAATGACATGGTAATGTTGTTATGCTTGTAAGTTTGCATATTTATATGAAATACATACACATTGACCGGGAAAAGTTTTGGGGAAATTTCATACCTTTGCCCCCCCCCCCCCCTGGAAAAAATCCTAGCTACGCCACTGATCCCGCCTCAAAAACATATTAAACATTTGGTCAAATAGAGACCTGACCCCAATAGGCAGAAATATTATTGTTAAATCTTTTGCTTTGTCTCAATTAGTTTACTTATTTCAAGTTCTTCCGGATCCACCAGAGTCTTTCATAAATGAGGTACAAACTACAATTTTTGATTTTATATGGTCTAAGAATCCCGATAAGGTCAGAAGAAAAACAATATATGACGATTATAAGAACGGTGGATTGAAAATAACTCATGTGAAAAGTTTTATTTCTTCTTTAAAAATCTCTTGGGTAAAAAGATATTTTGACAGTGAAGACGGTATATGAAAGATTTTCTTCGATTACCACTTAAATTCATTTGGGAAGCGTTTTGTTTTTCAGTGTAATTTCGCCTCTGAGGATATTTCATCAGTTAAAAATATTTTCATTAGACAAGTTTGCCAAGCGTGGAGCCATGTACATTTCCATACACCTGTAAACAATTACGGTAACCAAATTGTATGGAACAACCATTTTATAAAGACCGGTGATAAAATTGTATACAATGATAAGCTTTGCAGGGCCGGTGTTCTGTACGTTAAAGACTTGTTTGATGATAATGGTAATGTTATCTCTTACGTCGATTTTTGTAACAAGTTTCGTATCAAGCAGTACCCGTTTACAACTTATTTCGGGCTTTTGGCCTCAGTTCCAGCTGAGTGGAAAGTAAACCCCTTAAACAATGAAAACTATGGGTCACCATTTACTGCTACACTTAATCATGCCCGTATAACGAATTTTGCCTACCGCAAGCTCATTGGAAAAATTGTTTTACCGCCTAGATGTATTTTTAAATGGAATGCCACATTCAAATTCTCTCAGGAAGAGTGGCAGACAATTTTCCTTGTACCCCGGATCACCCTTTCTGACAGTAAACTTATCTATTTCCAATTCCGATTTCTGCATAGAATTCTTGCCACAAACAAGCTGCTTTTCGCTATGGGTAAAACTGAGTCCCCTAACTGTGTATTTTGTAGAACTGAAATTGAAACTATCGACCACTTATTCTGGGGCTGCCCGTACACGTCCTCTTCCCTTTTAGACACTGAACAATATCTATTTGGTAGACAGTTCATTTTAAAGTAAGTCCAACTTTTTCTTCGGCTACAAACTTCTTTTGCAACATCCATACAACTTTTTTTCTTTGTATTGTAAACACTTCATCTATTGTTGTAAACTAAGTGCGACAATTCCCGACGTCAATAGTTTTTATCATAAGCTTCTTCTTATTCTGAAGGTCGAAAACCACATTTGCTCTAAACCCAGCTGTTCCCCGTAAAGAATCCAGAGATTTAACGACGTTGTTAATGCCCTTTCTTCCAGACTAAATGTCCTTTAGGTCTTTCTTTTTTTGTGTGTGTGTTTGTTTTTTTGTTTTTTGTTTTTTTCTTGCTTTCCTCCTTCGTGTAATAAATTGTTATTTTGACTGATGTCTTTCAGTAACTCGTATTGCTGTTCAATACTATGGTTTGTGAAAATCTCGTCACACCGAAATCAATGATGAGCTATATAGCTGATTGCTTTGCTATGAAAGTAAAGTCATGTTTAACTTTTCTTTCTTTTCAAACTTCTTCCCTAGCAGCAATCTGTTATTTTCTCTACTGTAAATTTTGTATATATGTGCTTAGACGAATGCTTACCTCTAATCGTATAACAATGTGTTAGAGACATTGAACTGACAATTTTTTTATAATTGTAAATATTGTAAATATTTATGAAATGAACGATTGCTTGATAAACAGGAGGAAAAAAAAATAATAATCTTGGAATCTCGACCGACATACCAGGTTTATCAAAACAGATTTCGATAATCTTGGATTCTGAAAGGATAAACTGGGTTTATCAGTCTTGCTTTAATAATCTTGGATTGTCGACTGATACACTAGGATTGTCAAAATGTGAGTCATAATCTTGGATTATCAACCGATAAGTTCGGAATATCAATAGGACGTGTAGTACACTTCAATTGTCGACAATACAAGACTTTCGACTGATATAAAATTAATTTGATACTTTGGATTATCGGTCGACAATCTTGGATTATCGATTAATAGTCAAGGTTACTTTGACAATCTTGGATTATCTCATGATAAACATGGTTTATCGTAGATAATCCAATATTACTGGTAAATTATCAAATATTATCTGTAGAAAATCCAAGATTATTAATCGATAATCTTGGATTTTTGACCGAAAATTTAGGCTTTCCTATTTATTGAACATTCGGCTTGCCAAAGACGGCGATCTGCTTTCCACCTTTTGGAAATACACCCATTGACTTTCCTTATAGCATATTATATATGTTTTTCCACATGTATACATGCATATGCTACGATTAATCACATTAGTACTGTAGGGGAGTCCGAAAAAGGTCAAAAGCTTGTTACCGGCAAGCCCCGTGTTAAAGGTATCGTAACGGCACAACAAGAAAACTATAGTACGGGTAAAAAGATTACTTGCAACGACATGACAGTGAAGTGGGGGGTAGGCGGTTCACTATCTGACGTTACCAAGTCGGTGAAATGCTTTATTTTTCGGGGATAGCACCCATCATGTCAATATATGCATGATTTAAGCAAAAGCTTTAAATTCCACTCTTTTGGAGGAATATGAGTCGTTCTCAAATTGACATTTTAGCGGTTTTTTATAAACCAACTAGACCGGTTTCTGTTCTTGGCTCTATACGGCAGAACGTCATCAGTAGTGGCCTTTTCACAATGGCGGGATTTGTCATGAGAGTTAGTAATGCAGCTAAGAGCGCATCTAACAAAATATCGTTGTACCTTTCCTCTGTTCCTCCCGACTCCGGGTCTGGGGGACCCTTTATAAAGATAGCAAATCTTTCAGATTTGGTGCCATTTCATTGACAGTTGGATAATCGGGAGAC
Organism: Holothuria scabra; assembly: GCA_037179385.1. Lineage (NCBI taxonomy): Eukaryota > Metazoa > Echinodermata > Holothuroidea > Aspidochirotida > Holothuriidae > Holothuria > Holothuria scabra. The sequence goes on from CM074199.1 coordinate 11,043,228, forward strand.
AGACGGTGTAGTTGCTGGTCACCATGCGGTTAGAACTCAGTGCTTATTTAAGCTCGCTTTTAGGTGCCATATTTGGATGAAGGTTGTTTTGAAAACCGAGTTGTGGTAGTGTTTTAATTTTTTTCAAAATGAAGAGGTACGCCAATTGTTAAAAGACAATGCCGTTAGTGGCTGCAGAGGCGATCTCTTCAGACCGGTATATTTTCTGGTGAAAAGTTTCTCTGTAAGGGAGTTCCCTTTTTCCAGGAAATAGATTTCGGTGCTGCATATAGTTAAGCGTATTTACGCAAATCCCTTTTCATGAAGCCTTTGAATATGGCATGTGGGTATGCAGACTCGGAGTGTTGATCGAGGTATAATGATAAGTTTCAGTGAGCACACGGCATTGACTTTAGTGTCACGGAGGCCGCTTGATCGAAACTTTCGCCTTTTAGTAGATTTTATAATCTGGGTAGGTTACCTCAATTTCAGAGATCCCGGCTTTGTTTACTATAGAGAAAAATGAATTTTATTCATTATTAACCACTTTACTCGAAAGTTCAGGTGCCGCTCCTAAAAGGAATATAGAGAAAAGCCCTTGCTTTTTAGTCTTTGTTTTGACAAGTGTAGCAGTTTCAATTCGCGTATCAGGTCTTTCATTGACAGAGGAGTAGATTGCTACGTTCAGGCTTCTGTGGCGCTTTTATGAACTTTTCAACCTTTTTCCCAATGCAACGTGTGACAGAGGTTTGTCGGAAAGGTTAAAACGTATTTATGGGGTGCTTTTGCTTCGTTTCGAAGAGCTAGGGCTTTGAAAGGCTACGTGTAGCCGGATATTCCCTTTAAATGTATGTGAAGTCACTGCTGCTTTTTGTATAGCTTTAAACGATCAATCAATGTGTTTTGAGCTTTTTATTTTGCCAAAAGTTGGGATGACAGAGACAAAGTTTTTGAGGCTTTTTTGCCATGGTCTGTCATTCCCTATTAGCGATCGTAGGGGCTTTTATTTGCCCGAGATTGTCCAAGACTTTTAGAGCTGTTTTATCTTCTTTTAGAAGAAATATCTCATTTTGTCGGGGGATTTATTCCACAAGTTATTTTTCTCTTCTTCAGAGTCTGTGGAGATCGTTGATAGAGCTGTTGTATCCGGGATGAGATCTTTTCTGGTTCTATGGCGCTACTACTGGGCATTGTTATAGACGATATTTAGTTACCATTTATGTCTCCGAAAACAGTACACAAGTCGGTTACCGGACAACTACCCCCAAGACAAATGCCCCCGGTCAAATACTACCCGGACAACTACCCTCGAGACAATTACCCCCAGTAAAATATCACCCGGACAAAAACTCACGGGACAAAACCACCCAAGACGAAAACCTCCTGGAATAAACACCTCCTGAACAAGTACTCCCCATATAGATACCCCAAGGACAAATACTCCCTAGGATGAGTAGCCACTGGAAAATGACCCCCGAGCAATTAGCCCCGGGGACAATTGATCCCGCCAACGAGTACCTATGAAAAAAGGAAAACGCCAGCTGAAAATATGCGCTGCTGCATACCCTGCTGCTACCCGTACTGTATCAGAATACGTCCGGTCCGACCACGTTAACCCATTTAACGTAGCGGCAGGGTGAATTATTTTAGCTGCTCAATCTAAAAGCAATATACAAGGGAGGTCTTGGAACAACTGTGCCATTTGTTGCAATGTAGTGGTCATGTTCAGGGGAAATGTCTACACTTCACCTGAACCAATATTCGCGCTCATCTTATTCTGGACACGATTTGCTTACTTCAAACTTTTCCTTAAATGTGAAAGCTAAAAACCACGTGTTCATTAATACGTGAATTACTAAGAAAAAATTATTGCGGAACCGCGCAGCGAGCCCTAGTGGAAGAGTATTCGCTTCGCACGCGAGAGGATTTCACCCCAGTCAGGGTCATACCAAAGACTTTAAAAATGTAACCTTCTGTCGCTGTGCGAAATGATCCGCATAAGCAACGGGGTAAGGGAAAGCAAGCCAGTGAGATTTTTTTTATGAGATTTTGTGGGACGTGCTATCCCCCCCCCCCCCATAACTGAATGTCACGAAATAAATTTTTAAGTTGCTTTCATTACATTTTGACTATTCTTTGGCTCAATTATTACTTTTCAGGGTGCAAAAGTTGCAAAGCTACGGAGGGATTTCGCGCCCTGGACCCCCACCGGGGCTTTGCCCCTGGACCCCACCAAGGGCCATTTAGCGGGCCCCTGGACCCCACTCCGGTGGGGTTTTGCGCTTTGAAACCGGACGTCTTACGGCATCACCACTATGTCGACCAAGGGAAACTTGTGCCCCCCACCCCAATAAAAAAAAACATCTTCCGCCGCCTATGCTGGACTGCTAGAATACAATATTCTTCAAGGAAACTGTCAGAGTTTCCATTTTTTTTTCCAAAAACTGACGTAGGGTTGTTCAGGTGCATACAGTGTCCAATGGTTTGCCATCAGTTCACACCAGATAGTTAAATCGGACAACGGAAATAAAACTCGGGCAGGCCGTTTTCAGTTACACTTAATGATAAACAGTATAGTGTGAAAATATCTTCTCATAAGTCTGATTGAAAATTCATTTGAAGCCACCTTGTAACGTGCCTTTTTTGTAAGACGCTCGGTTGGAAGTAAATTCATTTATAGTCCGGAGTTCGCACAGTCACTGAAAATTTTATGAATTTAGTGGACCTTTCAATAATGAATGCAACGAAGAGTCTTCGTAGAGTCAACAATATTGGCATGTCTTCAACTGTTCAACTCCGTTGCGTAGTTTTTCCCCGAGAAGAGACAAAACCATTTCATCTAATGGTAGTGGTACCTTTTATCTGGTAATTTTCTGATCACTCAGGAAGTTGTTTTTTTACTGAAGTGAGGCCTCTATTACAAAGGAAACTCAAAATAATGACTGCCTCATATAGGTACAAATCCGGCTGTATGAGGTTCCATTTTTTAAAAATTTCTGTGTGCTTCTCTCAGATAGTTTTTCGGGCGGGATTACATTTCCGAACGAAAAGTCTTCCGCCCACTCCCAAAATAAAACGCTCCGGGACGCCTTTATCAATATATAAAATATAAAACTTCAAATAGCTTAACTTTTTTGCGGGGAAATATGGTCCGAGGGTCTTACTTTACATGATGATATTCAGCAACCCCAACAAGTCTACAAATCGCACCGCTTTTACAGTTAAGAAGGTCAGATTCTTCAATAAAAACCTCCAAATCTGTCAAAATGACAATGTTTTTCCAATGTGAGCTTCGGATTTTCAAATATTTGTTGAGAATGGCAAAATTTCCTAATTTCAATGGATATCCCGAACAACAAAAAACCAAGGCCAACTTCTGTCAATCGCTCCCCATATCAAGAAACCAAATTTTGTTTCATTGAATTCCACATTTTTCCAATTCAATAAGTTCTTAATTTTCAAATGTTCCAACAAACAGGGGTATAGGTTTTCCGACAAATTTCCAGTTTCGCCTGAGAGCTATAGTACGTCGGCTAGTACAATAAAATGCGTAACCCCAAAAGAATTTCAGCTGTCGCCTATATAACGTTTTTAATTTTGCTCGTAAGAGCGACGTGATTCTTAAATAAACACCCCAACTTTTTAATGGTACTTGCAAAAGCCACATTCCTTTCATTTTTTTTTTTTTTTTTTTGCAAGAAAACTTCAGTTTTATATTTGTTGAAAATAAACCCCCAAATTTCCGCGCACTCTCGCCTCAAACTCTGCCAAGTCAAGTCCTACAGGAACTAACTCATCGCATTTGCCGGGGCCTCGAAATCCTGGAGTCACCCCTGGGAACAACTAAAAAAGCCGTGGCCGGCTCGACTTGAACCAATGGGTTGGAAAATGGGCCGTTGAACTTTATCTAACTAACCCTTCCTTTTTATTGCCTATCATAACCATAATATAACTGTGTTCGCATAAATTACTTTCAAGGTAATATTCATCCCTGTTGTTAAAGTGGTACGATACAACTGATGGCCTTTCATTTTAGGCCTGCATGTATAGGCAGTAAAAAGTACTTGAAAAAAATTCTCCCGCATCTCAAGTCAGTGAAGATTGCATTAAATTGGTGTGGTATGAGTCAGTCTGAATGGGGGTAGGGACTTAAAAAGGGTCGAGCATATGACGACCTAGCGATACCAATTTGATTATTATTATTGTTGGTGTAGAGTCTCAGGATGGCGAGGACTTTTTGCAGATTGCGTCGAAAATTTTTGAGGAGGTCGGTGTTCGGCAATGTAAACTTGAGAGAGCACACCGAGGTGGAAAACCTGTTTCAGGTAGGAGCCGACATATTCTCGTCAAATGCTCATTTTATCAGAACAAATTGACGATCAATGCGCAACGCTAGGAATGCACTTGAAGGTAAACCTTACTTCATGATTGATGATCTGACCCAGGCCGATCTAAGAGAGAAGAGAAAATGGAGCGCCAAAGTACAGAGTCTTTTCTTAAACGGGACCCGGCTTCGCTCCTCTGTTGGCCTCTGGAGGGATAGCAATGGAAGGCCATTCAAGTTTGACTAAAATACACCATTGTATGAAATGCAGTGATTAACATTCTGAAAGTTTCACTACTGCCCATATCTTGTTCTACTATGCAGATCTTTACAGGGACCCTTTTCAGAACTTTTCAGAGGAGAATCCTTGAGCTTGACCTCCGTTCCTGCGGATGCCCGATGATTTTGGCTGTTGTTGATTCCTTTTTGTTTTGTGTTTGTTGTTTTGGTGTTTTTTGTTTCGTGTTTGCTGTTCGACCATCTCAGTCTTCATCGTTCGTTACATGTTTACCCTTATTTACACACAAGTTTGCAATGAAAGTTTCAACCTATTGTAACAGACGATTGACCTTAAGATTTGTACCTATAATGTGCGAGGACTAAGGCAACCCAAAAAACGTAGATCACAATTTACTTATTTTCGGAGACACGGTTTTGACATTGTGTTTGTTCAAAAAACCCATAGTACTGTAAATGATGTCAGTTTCTTGATAAACGAGTGGGGAGCTAATATACTTTTTCCCATGGTACTACTTTAAGCAAAGGAGTTGCTATTTTTAAGCCTAGCCTTGGTGTTACCATTGAAAAAGTCCATTATGATCCTTTTGGCAGATGCCTAATCGCCGATGTGCTCATTGATTGCCGTAGTTTTACTTTTGTTTGCACTTATGGCCCTAATCTAGATGATCCTGTTTTTACAGTGAAGTCTCTAATCTTATTGAGACATTTGATTGTAATTGTTTGGGGAGGGGACTTCAACTTTGTTTTCAATTTGGACTTAGATAAAATTGGGGGTGATCTTCGAACTAATTTTAAAGCTCGGGATGAGTGTATCTCGGCGATTAGTGTTCACGATTTAGTTGATGTTTGGGGGGAGAGAAATCCCCTACTTAAAGACTTTACTTGGCATTCCAATATCAGCCATATTCATTGTCGCTTAGACTTCTTCCTTATTTCACGTAACCTGATTGCTAATGTTATTGATGTAAAGTTTCACCCACCACTTTAGTCTGATCATTCTATTGTCGTACTTACTATCCGTACACATGAAGAGCACGGAGGTCGGGGATATTGGAATTTGATAATTCTCTTAATGATACCGACTATGTTAATATTATTCAAAATCTCTTCTCGTCCGATGTTCCCCTCCTACATGACCTAGACCCTTCTACTCAATGGGAAAGAATTAAATCGGCAAGGTCACAATCAAGTTTTCCATTAATAAAGCAAAGAATTTCCGTTAGTATGAAAATGAAGTTTTGTGTAATATCTCTACCCTTGAGCGACTTTCCTATGAGAATGACTTTGATGAGATTCGTTATAAACTTTCGGAAGCTGGGGAAAAGCTCTTGTCTGTTTATAATAGTAAACTAAAAGGTATTACAGTAAGGACAAGAGCTAGATGGGTCGAATTTGGTGAGAAGAGTTGTAAGTACTTTTTGAATTTGGAGGAGAGAAACAGAAACAACAATAACATTTTTCGCTTGCAGGTACACTCTAAAAATACCGGGGTTAAATTTAACCAGGATCGGTGTTCTGTTTACTCCAACATAATCCTGATTTGTGTTAAAAGTTAACCAGGATTGTGGTGGAGTAAATAGAACACCGATCCTGGTTAAATTTAACCCCGGTGTTTTTAGAGTGTAGATAATGATGTTTGTATTCACAAGAGTAAGGACATTCTACAAGAAATTCGTGAATTCTATAATTCATTATATAGTCGCTCGTTAAATCATGACTATGATTTCATTTCAGACCTTGCAGATTTTGTTTAACCAGACTGTAATCTTGATACTTTAAATGGACCTCTCTCCTTGGAGGAGTGTTTTCAGGCCTTATCTTCCATGCCAAATTGGAAGTCCCCGGGGTACGGATGGGTTATCTACCAACTTTTATAAGTATTTTTGGCCTGTCATTGGTCGGTATGTTGTTAATTCCTTAAATCATGCTTACAGCCGTCATTATTTATCCTCAGAGCAAACCAGGGGTATAATTACTCTCATTCGTAAACCTGATAAAAACCATGATCTCTTGGAGGACTTCTTAGTCTTAGTACTCTGCATTGTTTGAATTAGCTGTCAATCAAAAAGTTGAGCCAATTGAGAATTTTGGTACCCCGTACAAAAATTGTAGTTTGGGGTGAGAGGTTTGGCCGTTTAAGGAAGTCGGTTCTTGGTTTTACTCTTTATTTGTTTTACGGGTTCTCTGCAAGTGGTGTATGTATCCATTTCAGGTTTCTTAAAGTTCTCCGATCTTTTTTAACCTTTATCAGCAAATACTTCTGTTTGCTGATTAAAGAGTTTTTTGTTTCCTTTTTCCTCTTGTTCCTTTTTCCATTGATTGACTGTTAGTCTTTAATGAAAATCACCATCTATAACGCTAGAATATTGCGTCAGTATGAAAAAAGGCGTATGATTTTGCCTATTAACATGAATTAAATTTCTACATTTTTTTTTGCAGGAAACCCACAGCATTCCGTCAGATTAACGGCAGCAATGGAGGGCTGAATGGAATAATTTTCTCACATGAAACTAATTCAAGTGAAGGTGTTGCAATATTGTTTCAAAATACTTTCTGTTTTGAAATCAGAATGAAATTTATTGATAACAATGGCCGACCCACTATGTTGGATATTGCGGTCGACAATATTTTTCATTAATGTGTGTTTATGATCTAGAAGCCAGAGTAATCCGACAGCGAATATCTAAAGCCTCATACAGCTGTAAATAAGATCATAAATGTAGTTATTGATTTTATATTTTTAAATATATCTCTGATCATCGATAATAAATCAGCCGTGGGTACTAGGAGCTAGGCAATTTCATGGGGACTGAAGTCCCCCTCTCCCAGGTAGTAAGGCCAGAGCTGTCGTCAAAGAAACAGTTTCTATTCCACTACACACAAGTACTAGTACAGCTTCAATTTGCCTTTCGAACAGTTACGGCTACCTCAGAAATAGTTCAGTACGTTTTCAAAGATAGTTTGCAAAATTAGGCTTATGCTCCTTTTGCCTTAAAAAGATGGTGCTAACAATTGGAAGAAATAAGAATAAATAAAATAATTAAAAGAGCAATACAAGCGTTTGAACTCTCAAACATTTAAAGGCTAGCTTTTAGGATAAGTAAGGATCCATTTTCGCTATTTGTGACAACCATTCTCTTTATAGGCCCCTCTATATCATGAGGAAACCATAACCTACATGCTCATGCACATATTTTCTAGTTGGCAGTTAGCAGGAACCCCGCCTTGGTAAGCTAACAAAAATTGGAAAATTATTCAATATGCTAATGATTTTTATGAAGATGGCTCAATTTATTAAATTGAACGGATCTTTCCAAAGTACATATGTGTTCTTAAAGAAATGGTTTCATGCAAACATTAGGACACTCTCTCACAGCTGATTATTGTAGATACAAAACTTTGAAAATCAAAAAATAACGAAAAAAAACCCTACATTAACGTCGCGCCACGTCAACATGAAGGGAGAGAGTGAAGCGGACACAGAAATCTATGTGGTTTTCTAACCTTTACACGCCAATTGTATGCATTTGTTGGTGAAAGTTGCATTGATAAGCGTTACCCTTTTAGAGAGCGTTTTCCCCTACACTGCAGTGACGGCACTTTCATAATTTCCATACAGAACGCTTGAGATGAACGATCGAGACGATTCAACATATTTTACATCACCAAACTTTGATAAATTCTAAAGAGACGTCGTTAGTAATTAAGAGTTTTTAAGACAACGAAAAGACCAAGAAACACCGAGATGATAATTTGATTTCTTTCGTCGACATACCGATTGTTTTCTCTAACTTCAAACAAATGCATCTAAACACAGCAAGTATAAAAGTAAGTATAGAATATCAAGGTGTTCTTTATTTAATTCGTTATAATTTCAAAAGAAGGGTTTACAAGGGTTAAGACAAAAAAATCCTATACATATCGAAGAAGCACATGTGATAAATTAAATGGACATCATGTGAGAATGTAAGAGTATTTTCCTTGATGGAAAAGTCTGTCAGAGTGGGTCGAGTAGATCCCCCCCCCCTTCCCCTGTGCAATGCTTTAAGGGTAATATTCACAAGTTCTTCCATGACTGTGGTAGAATATAATTAAGCTAGTTTCAGTAGTCACTGGATTAGTTTCTTGTTTTTTAGGGTTTGGATTTTTAGGGCTTCCTATGGTGCCTTAGCCCTCAAGCTTGCCCTTTTACCCGCTACGTTACATACACGGTCACAGAGCACAGACAAAATGTTAAAAAGCACTACATGCAGTATCTAAACAGTTGGGAAGCAGACCTCACATTTTGTGCCCGTTTTTGCGCAATCTTTACACCCGCAGCAATCGCGGTGAAATGCATTCTGGGAGACCGTACTCGAGCTATCCGACGCATAGCGAAAACGGACACACGTTAAAAATGTCAATAATTCTTATTTAAGGTCTTACGTAATTGAGTATTTTTGGCAATTCAGAAAAAATAGAAAGTTATTCAAAACAAACTCTTTTCAGTAGATAGCAGTTGTCAGGGGGTAAACTTTGGCTAGAGTCTTCGTCACAAGCTTTTCGAGAAAACCGAAGGAGCGAGAGCTCACTTGGGGAAGTTTAAAACTGCACATTTTCCGTCTTCAAGATGAGAATATGTTGAAATATCATTTGAAAGAGAGAGAGAACAGATAATATTTCCAAAATAAGGTGGTATCTTTCTTGTTATCCTTTTATCTACACTAAAATGCTATAAAGAACTCTGAGTCTTTGTTCTGCTCCATCTATTCATTATATGTACATACATCATTTATGTACATACATCCATTATATGTACATACATTATTTATGTACATACATCACTTACGTATGTATTTGCACGCCCGATGTTGTATCTTCTATCGCAGCGCTGGAATATGCAAGGTACCATCACGCATTGCGTTTTAAGATGGCTGACTTACTAACATGCGTACTGCTAACAGTTTCGCAGCATAAACAAAGCGGGATTAACCATCTTCAGGAAAACTGGAATAATTTATCAACGAAACTATGTGGGGAAGTATATTTCGTGATGATCAAATTTGATCATTTGGTAATTGTTGGGCAGCTTCGGGATGATTTCGGGACAAATTTGTGACCATTCTCTGACGTTCAGAAAGGGTGACCTAAAAACTCCCGGTGATTCTTGCGCCCTTTAGCCGACAATTTCGCCTGAAATTGGTGATATGATAAATTGCGAAGTTATTCTGGTAAGTTTCATAGTTTTCCTGTTCGTCATTGAAAGTATACAGAATAAAACAGCTATTTTTTTCAAGTTTAGGCTACATTTCCATAAGCGGCTAAAATTCAAAATTGTGTGACGTCATCAGAGCTTAATATATTTTGATTGCCCCGAGGTCAGCTTCCCAACTGTGAAGGGCCAAGAAAATCATGAAACATGGAATCATATATTACTTTAAGGCTCAATCCTCTCACCCTAAACTACACTTCTTGCAGGGGGTAACAGAAACTCTGGGTTGGCTCAGTTTATGATTGACTGCTAATTCAAACAATGCAGAGTAGCAAAACTTATATTTCACAGCGTGAACTGCACTGAGAGTGTTTTGGTTATACACATTGAGCTTTCTGTATTCACTGAGCAATATGAAACTGAGATTGTGTCTGGGTGAGGATGAATTTCAGACAATTGTGGGAGGGGCTTAAGTAAGAAAGTTGGGAGAATTGTTACCGTTTGGGGTGAGAGAACTGGGTCTTTAAAATGGCAATTTTTCCCTTCAGTATTTAAGTTTCTTCAGATGATTACACACAAACTTTGCTTTAATATTGCCTTAGTATCTAATGAAGAAGAAAACTATGTACAAAATTTACAGGTATGTTTCAAAGAAAACAAATTACTGGAAGTATTTTGTGACAAAAGAACTGAAATATAGTTCCAACATAGTTAAACAACAGAGTCATACAGTGAACTTCAGTTTGTAAACAACATATAAGTGCAAAGCTGGGTAAAAAAAATTACACTACATAACCACTAGACTACACTTCTGAACATCAACGATTGTGTATTAAATGACAGCAATTTCTGGAACGGAAGAATCCTATGTAGTCTACATAGGCAGATAGGATATACCTCAAAATACAACTCAGGCTCTTATGCAAATTCTTAAGAAAAATTCTTAAGTACCTTGGGGAAAAATATTGATTTTAACTATTAACCATAGAGAAAAAAATTAACCTTACAGTTAGAACATAGGAGACTGAGGAGAAACCTATAACCCAGGATTTTTCAATCTAAGAATAGGTCTGTTTGTAATTTGCAGTAGCAGCTGAGACAGTGCAAACCTGATTGACTGTACTGTAGTTACGTAGTCAGTGTTCGAATATAAGTAGTTAGGTCATGTCCTTCATTGCTTTAGATTTTAATGCACCATGAAAAGCTTCCAACCATTGCCCTGCTTAATTAAGGTAGGTTCATAAACTTCATAAAGATTGTATCCTTACCTGTAAACGTAAAGGTGACCTACCAAATCTACGCTATAATTCGAACAGTATACAGAACACTACGTCAAAATTTTATAACTTTGACGTAGTATTCTGTATGAGTTGTTGTACAATATGTGTGTATACAAGTTTACAGCATACACTACATGCAGATACATGTCGTTAAGTAAATATTGCTTCGGAATATTGTTTACAAGACAAGTTTTGAATTAAACTACGTGATTTTGTTATTGACCGAAAGCCTATGCTCTTATCTACAAACACCAATGGAAAAACAACACTTTGAATCATTATAACAGCATGATGAGTCAGGTACTCGCAAAATTTGACACCATATTTTGAAACATGGGGTTTTACTGTATCCTTTCGGTGGAGTATTTTTGAGAAATATGCTTACACAATTGAAAAACATCATTCTTTGATTTCCAAGAGGAAGAAAGACCAAAACATCCACTTAATGTACCATTGAAGGTATGTATATACTTTTACATTATTCAATATATAGATGGAAACTCCTTGTAAGTCACAGTTCCGCGAAATCGCATTTGCACAGACCTACCAGTAGTCGGAAATGCTAGAGAAGTGGTCACGTGACTTCATTAACTCTACAGCTGCGTGTTTACTGAACTTGCTTTTTACAGTTCCGGTGAAATAAATGCTAGTCTTATTAATACAAGCATTGTCCTGGAGTTTGAGCAAGTATAAACTTGTTTTATTGAGTATTGGGCTCTTAATATTAACAAAGAACTCAACACTTTAAGACGGATAGCAGCAGTGTTGTAATCGAGTCACTTGATATCGAGTCACGAGTCACCTCGAGTCACAAGGTGTCGAGTCTCGAGTCACATCGAGTCTCTAGCAATTCTAGTCGAGTCGAGTCATGTCGAGTCTTCCCTCAGCTCGAGTCGAGTCACTTCGAGTCTTTGGAAAGCTTCAAGTCGCCTCGAGTCACGTCGAGTCTTAAGCAATTCTAGTCGAGTCGAGTCATGTCGAGTCTTCCCTCAGCTGGAGTCGAGTCGCTTCGAGTCTTTCGAAAGCTTTGAGGGTCTCGTGAGTCGAGTTGCCTCTGTCAGAATGTGTTTATTTTCTTTGAGTCACTCTAGGCTAAGTCATCTTATCTCTTACATGCTGAGTTACCTCGAGTCCATGGTGTAATAGGTTGATCTTTTGCAAATGCAGTACTTTGCTAATTGCGACTGAACACTTTTGTTGGAGGAGTGGGGCATAGGCGTACAGGGGAAATTTTTTTATGAGGGAGCAAGAGCATGTTTTGCCCGAATAAACCAACTGCTTTTTACCCGAATTGGGAGGGCGAGTGCCCCATGCATCCCAGTCGTGTGCGCCTATGGAGGGAGGGGGGAGAAGTTGATGCTGTCCACACTTGTACTTTCGCGTGAAATGTGACTTCACAACCCTAAATGTGAAGATTGCAATGCACACATTAACTTTAGTATTATATTAATCTTTACACATTGAGCAGTGACATACTGTAATTCATCTAATGATATGTTTGTCATATAAGAACACTCAGATATAATCAAGTACCTTAACTGATACACTATAAAGCCTTCATTGAGTCTCAAGCCATACATGTACAACAAACATGGCAGTATGCTTCCGCACATATCCTCATCATATAGACCTGCGATACACCCTACTGCTGCGAACATATAAACATGATTGCTACCAGTTACACGACACTAAGGCCCCAATGTTACGTAAACAATTCATAATCATAATAGGCCAAAACTGTGGTTCATTAGCAGCCACAGGTGTTTCCCTTAAACTAACTGATTTCGTTAATCTAAATCCACGATACCAATAACATATGTTAATCACCAAATACCAACTGAATAGGCCTACATGGAAATGAAATTTTGTTCGTCACATCTTTAGCTACTTCAAGTCAAAATACCCCATACTAGAACATGAACAGAGGCGAAGGAAATCGGTCATCTATCTATGGAGCTGAGCGTAGTATACTACGCTACGCACTAACTGAGCTGAGGTCTAGGGAAATCTTAATGTTTACGCGTACCATTATTAGTACTGCACTAGTCCGTAACTACAGTGTACTCAGGACGCTCAGCTTCGCTTCGAGAAGTTTGTTGTACGAGTTATCTCGTGAAGTTTACGGCGCTACACATGTTAAGCAGAGCTGTATGTTAGGATCCCCTATGTACAGATTTGAGCGCATACAGAACTGGATAAAGCAGGAACAAACGGCGGTTGGTTTGCGTCCGATGATGAAAACAATTTTTAGTTTCTGTTTTATTACTCTTGGGTGTGACTCGAGTCATTGTAGACAAAGACTCGAGTCAAGTCGAGTCATTCACTTCTGTGACTCGAGTCACGTCGAGTCTTTCAAATTTTATTTTATGGTGACTCGAGTCACGTCGAGTCTTTGGCAAGTGGTGACTCGAGTCGAGTCGAGTCCCGTGAGTTTGGGACTCGAGTCAGACTCGAGTCACCGAAATCGTGACTCGAGTCGGACTCGAGTCACATCTTTGACTCGAGTCATTACAACACTGGATAGCAGACCTAAGATTACAGTTAAAGAATATTGCCTTTGTTTTCACTAGACCACATAATTATATCTACCTTCGAAAATTACATGCCTCTTCACTTGTATTACCCCGTAAGGAGTAAAAGGATTGGGAACTTCATCAGGGCAGGCAACTCAAAATCCCGACAGCGAGTGCATCTTTTTTAAGGATGGAATAGCCAAGTTTCGAGGTGACCACGCCGTCACGGTGCCTAATTTTGAATTTTTTAAAAGCTGTTCTACTTTATCATTCACAAACAGGCGCGTAGCCAGGATTGTGTCATGGGGAGGGTTTTGGTGTCATAGGGTTGGGGATTGGGGAACGATATCAGGAGAAAGTCTAACGATAGAGAGGAAAAACCGCTATTTTAGGTGTTTTCTGCATTGCAAGGTTGGGTCATAGGGGGTCCTCGCCGCCCAAATTCCTCCCTGTGGTTACGCCATTGTTCACAGATCCCCAAACAATGAATCTGTCATTCCTCCCTGAAGGGACCTTGGCCACCCCACCTCTACCCTCGCTTACCAACACACCTTAATTTACAGGGGAAGATCTAGGATTGTTCGTTTGGGGGGCCCTGACGGTCGATCATCTGCCCGAACGAATATCTGAGCGGAGCGCCACCATTAGTTAACGCGGAGCGTACAGATATTTTTGAAAAATCGCGACCCCTCAGATAGCCAGAAATGGCATTCAAAGGCTTGAAAGAAGAACCTAAGCAGTCGTTACTTTGAGCTTTTGTTTGCCAAAAAAATGTTCCCTTCAATTAAATGTGAGAAAATTGCAAAAACCTTTTTCATGAACTAAACCAAAATTTACTTGATCTTGATTTAAGCTAAGATCACTCTCTTTTGATGAAATATCCTTCCAAAAATATGTCGTAATGTTATAGGTCCGGAAAAAGTGGTCTAATGATAAGGGGGATCCTCACACAAGGTACAGAGAGGAGAATCTTTCCGTTTAAATTTTGAATAAAAATTCGTTACAACCTATAATTCTATGAACGTAAAAAAACTGAAAGAATTGAATTTTGGGGTCTCCAACAGCTTCAAAGACGATGGTGAAAATATCTGACCAAGAATAAGATGCACTGCTGTAAGCAGTGGCGTAGCCAGGATTATTTAACAGGGGTCCAAACATACCCAAGACTATCTAACCGGAGCGCCCGGCACCATCAGTTGGCGCGGAGCATACAGAAAATTTTGAAATATCGCGACCCCTCAGATAGCCGGATATGGCATTTCCTAGGCTTGTAAGTAGAGTTTAAGTAGTCGTTAGTTTGAGCTTTCGTTTTCAATTTAATGTTCACTTCAATAAAAAATGAGTTTATTGCAGAGAGATCAGAAATTTTCCAAATAAACTACAGAGACGTAACAAGGTTCTTGGTGTGGGGATGACACAAAGTCGACAAATCGTCTCCTTTCTCAACCACCGTCTAAACGGCTGGGGAATAATTACATAAGGTGAAGAGGGTTTGTATGTGGGTAAATTTGATAAATTTAGGCCAATTAGTGGGGATGATGATAAACTGCTGATAAAGATTCATCAAAAGGAACATTTTCTACGGGTGCAGCTGGATCAAATTGAGAAACACGAAACAGTCTCAATCATACTGTAACTTGAGAAAAAGTAAAAACATATTTACAATCGACGTTAACCCACAAAATGTACACTGTCCACTATAAGTCTTTGCTGAATAAGTGTGGGCTGATTTCAAAATCCAAAGTCGAAACGTCTATGCGCTTTTCACAAAAAAGTTTCAGAACCTCTTCAGCATCCATGGTGCTTACCACCTCCCGTTAAACAGAAAGAAGAATGAGGGATATGACCCGCCTTGTGTCATAGCGGAGCGGAGCTTAGATTTAATAATCCCCATCTTTGAAAATGCTCTCTCTGCTGAAGCTGAAGTAACTGGCATTGATGCAAACCCTATCAATACTTTAGAGAGACATTTGTACACGTCTAAGCGTATATATCTAAGCGTAGCGCCACCATCAGTTGGCGCGGAGCGTGAAAAGAAAATTTTGGATTTTAACACTTCCCACATGGCTGGAGATGGCATTTGCCAGGTTTAATTGTCCTTCATTCTGGTGAGAAAATTTTGTGATTTTTGTCAGATTCAAACACGCTTTTGAGATACTGATTAACTCAGTTCATCACTCCACTTGACTATGCATCCTGGGATTGCAAAGTCGAAATCTTGCTCTAAGTTTCGGGCAGCTGTTTCAGTGCACGCCTGAGTAAGGTGTTTCCATAAGCGTAGGGGAGCATTTCAATTTGTTGCAGAAGATATTTTGCCC
The DNA here is from genome assembly GCA_037179385.1 of Holothuria scabra. NCBI lineage: Eukaryota > Metazoa > Echinodermata > Holothuroidea > Aspidochirotida > Holothuriidae > Holothuria > Holothuria scabra. The sequence continues at coordinate 11,059,073 of CM074199.1, forward strand.
AAAAAATGTAATTCTGCCCGAAAGATAAGCTAAGCGGAGCGCCACCACTGGTTGGCGTGGAGCGTCCAGAAAATTTGAAGATTTGTACCTCTCAGTTAGTCGAAAATGACATTTCCTAGGCTTATAAAGGAGATTTAAGCTGTCGTTATTTTAAGTTTTCAATTGCAGATAAACGTTCACTTCAAACTAAAATTCAGCCAGAAAGACTAAGCAGGGCACCACCATTGGCTAGCGTGAATCGTACGGAAAATTTTGAAATATGAAACCCCTCAGACGGTGGAAAATGACATTTCCCAAGCTTATAAGGGGATCCAAGCAGTGTCTTTTTGATTTTCCTTTTGCAAAAAATTTTCACTTGAAACTTAAACTCGGAATGTCATTCTGGAGGTCTGGTGAGGCATATCTTGTATTTCTTGCAGAATGCTCGAGATGTTTCTTTTTGGTGTCATCATTTCTCCCTAAATTTTCAAGGATCTTCAGGGAAAGACCCTTGTTCAATGACTCACCTCTTTCATCATGTCCCCTCAAGATATACTCAGTGCCAATAGTTGGCGGTGCATTTCACTATTTTCAATTTTTCATTACCTATATTTAGTGATTGCTAAAAGGCAACAAACTGTATGTAATCATTGTTTATCAAAGAAGAAAGTAAGATTTCCCTCAACGGCAACTTTAGCAAATGTCGAATGACTGTGGTATTTCAAAAAATTCACACTCCCCGGACATTGATTAGTGAACCACCCCCCTTTTCTACTATTTGTGGTGGAATTTTTCCCTATTTTCCTACATGCTGTGACGTCGCTTCTTGAAAAGGCAACATAGACTCCCCAGTACATCAAAGGCGGTGTGGGGTGTAACTAATATCTGAGTTTGTTACATGATCTATGACTTCAAATTAACTATGTTTTCATTGTGTTCACACTGCGTGAAAAGCAATTAACACATACTGACTGACCCGTTAGCCTACCTCAAATGTTACGTAACTTTTTGTGTATTGAAACACATCTTTTATTGTCAATCAGTGAATCAGATATGAAACTTGACTTAATCAAGTCTGCATGAAGTGGGCTTCCTTTCCTCCCAGAAGCGATAAGAGTTAATCAGGCAGAGAGGAAAAATGTAACAAAAAGTAAGTGGGGCCGTTTCATCATGTAGATATTTTTCCTGAAATTAAGAAATTTCACTTAATTCTTTTAATATCAAATTTCCTTTACTAGATCACTACTCCACTGCTTAAAGGTATTTGTATTTTGAACATTGCATGTGGCCTAACTAATTATCCTTGCTAGCAAGGAAAATTTGATGGGTCCTTTGACGACCCATTGTTGGCCCATCTTCGGAGAAATGTAGACATTTCAAACCAAGAGGTTTGCTCACGGCTCGCTGACGAGCGTGACGATGATCAGTAAAAACCTTCTACCCATCATGCACTTTTCATGGTGTCAAACCAGCGGACCTCCGATGGCTCTCCGTCAGTCAAATGACCGCCCACAGACCGCCCGCTTACAGGTATGATGCATCAATATACTGTACACGTACGTGACATTTGGTTGATAATTTCGGCGAGCGATTGATCAACTATGGATTTTCGGTGATTGTAGTGCTATAGACTACAATCTATAGTGTTCACGCTTACGTCACTGGTTGGCATTGGTTCGCATAGAGCATGCGCAAGAACACATGCGTGTATGTTTGGTGTTGTGCGTGTTAATGCTTGCGCGATTCCACGCAGAGAGTAGACAAATTTTAATCTACCCCTTCCATCGTAACGACAGTGTAAGCCACCCACTGAGCTATATAGCATATAAATTAGTGAGCGCGCCTTACCAACTCTTTTGACGCCAAGCCGTGATGGCATTTGTTTGTAAACACTGAATGACTGTTTTGAAATAGTGCTTGCGTTCAGCGTGCGTGCACGGTCGGACATCAACAGAATTGCGGAACGAACCCTGGAATATGTTTACGTATTATACAGTATGACCCTTGAAGTGCAAAGGCCACCCTAGGCCGAGTCAACGAACGTCCTTTATACTGTCGTAAATTACCTTGTATTTATTTTTCATTCATTTTTTTGTTTGGCGGGCATGAACAGGGGGCCATGGCCCGCTTTGGCCCTATTCATATTTTAGATCGCAGTAGCTTTTAAAGTTTTTTGCTTGATGAAATATACCACTTTATTGTCATGTGCATGAGAGATAAACATTGTTAAACGCTTTGGGTTATCATTGATTTCATAAGTGGCATGTAGATTCAGTCTCCACTCCCTCGGGATGGCAGAATTTTTCCATAATATAATTTAAAAGGAAAAATACAAGTAAAATTACATTTATGGCAGAAATTCAAATCATTCTAATTAAGCACTCAGTCGACTCTCTCATCAAAAAATAATTCATTTTGTCACTATTCTACATTTCCCGAAGTTGACCAATTTTTCCGAATTCCTCGTAATTACCTTGAAAGGAATGGGATTGCAACTGATAGCATATTTACATTAACATACAGTTTGAACTTCCATTATCGATGGTGCGTAGCCTATGGACATTTTCACGGTTCTTTTGTTTTTCCTTGACGAGTGTATGATAACATTAACGAGGATTTCCGTTGATTCAAAAATTCCATATCTGATGAACCCAAATAGCAGATGTGGAGTTTGCAAGAAACAGTTTAGTGTTCTACATAAAGCGTGGTCCGAAATAGGGTTGAGACCTTTGATATCACTCTATTGACATTTTATCGGAAAACTTGAAACTGTGTGCTCTAATTTGCCATTATTTTCTAAAAGGTATAATAACATAGTTTGAAAATTATAAGATAATACAACATTATTGTAGAAACAAGTAGATGATCTAAATGATCTTTCACTAAATAGATATTTAGTGAAAGTAAAAAATAAGCTTTGGAAAATTTTAGGGGGCGCGCGCCGGGTTCGCCCCGCCTAAATCCGCTGTAAACAAAGATAGGAAAAGAGTACTGTGGTTGTGATTTAGCTGCAACTATTGGATGAATCTACCGATTTTCATGCACACTGTTGTCGCTAATTTTGAGTTTCCACTTTTTACGGTATTGATTCTGTTCAGAATTTTGTTGAAAACATTTTATATAAATCAATTGTGCCATTACTGTTTAGAATGAACTGTACGTGCAGCCATTGCATATTCATTGACTAGGAAAGTAAGACCTGGCATCTTAGGGTTGTCTTGTCATCTAGACTGTACACTTTCCAGAATTTCATACTTACTAGTATCGAACAGACATTTGGAGGGAAAAAGTTGGGCGTTTGGACACAACTACATGCATGTAGTGCGTGTTCATAGTAGTGTTGCTGAAATGTACTTTTTAGTAATACTAGTGTATGAACACGCTTGGTTTTACAAAGAAGTCAAGTTATACCATATATGTTAATTGATCATACATGTTAATACATGCTGAGCCGCATTACTCCACCAACCCGAGCGTATTTTGCGCGTGAGAACTACAGTCTTGGTCAAGCACCTATCTAACCAGTACAATATTTTCAACTATTTATGGGTACGCCCTCTTCTTCTTTCAGAAATTCTGACCATACTTTTAATGTTTCAAGCAGCCCGGTAAATGTTTAGTTTAGAAGAACGCCCTCAAATTTTTAAAGAGTGTCATAACATTTTGGGCAAGAGTGCCAATTTGCACGTAGGCCATTGGAAAATAGACAGGCCTGTGTACAAGTCATAGGGATATGAAAATGAAATTACACTTCAATTTAAGACTCCTTGAGATTCTTAAAACAATGATCGAAGAGTATTAATGAAGGAAATCGGGAAAAGAATAAAAGGGACGATAAATGATTGCATTTCGTGTTGATACATATACCCAGCTGGTTTGATTGTTGAGAAAGATTGTTTACATTCCACTATAAACACCAAATTAAATTTTTGCAACATTGCACTTAATAAGAATGGAGTACCGTACTGATTGAAAACGTCGTCCGGGCTGTAATAGAGGAAGTTTTCGTTGGTACATAATAATATAAACGTATTCATATATTTTTCATTTATTCGTTTGTTTTTTCACATTGTCAAATAATACAGACGGAGGGAACAAGGACCATAGTTTTGGATGGAAGGCAAGGTGAACTTACAACCCTTTAGGGCTTAACAAGGAAGATGACTCCTTGTGAAAAGAAAACCATATTTACAACAAAGATTACGAAAGATTAACTCTTTACCGAAGGATACTCATAGTAAGTTTTGTCTTGGTTGTATTCCAGACTAGATCGATAAGCAGTTTTTAAAAATGGGGCAATACAAGACTATAAGACAGAACGATCTCATAATTTCCTGGGATAGTATTATTTGACAAAACCCTAATGGCTTTAGAAACTTGATTTGCAATATAACGAACATGATTTCCCAACGAGAGTTTAGTATGACAACCCTGTGAACACAGATAAGTCAAATAGTGCCTGAATTGACTAATCACGGTAGTCAACAATACTGACTAATACTTGACTAAGTTGACCCAGTTGAACAAGTTTCAAACGAATATTTAGCCTTCTTGACTAAGTTTGGACTGTAATTCTTCAGTTTATTACCACGAAAATAGATATCATCACAAATTAGATAAATTTGAATGACTAATGTGGTTAGTCAATTCTAACACAACTTGACTAATTTGAGTTTACAGTGTAGGAATACCCAGAGTTTAGTACTTTCAACCCTCTTTAAGGGATTACCATCGGTAGTGCCATCAATGTTAAGAGTGCTGTAATTGCATATGGGTATACTTCCATTAATAAGGGCCCAATTCATGACATTTTAAGTAAAAATTGGATATTGCATTAAGAAGGAAAGGCAAAAGAAGTTATATGCCAACTTAAAGATAATATCACCCCTCAGTAAATACACTGAAATTAAAGCCTAATTGTATTACGGGAATAAAAATATTGCATTAAAATGGCTTTTTGGGTTTCACGTGTAAGCCGGACACCAAAGCCACTTTTAGGATTTTATGACATATATCATGCAGCTTATGGGATACATGTTCTTCTAAGCTTATATTTTGTTCATTGGCACACATAAAAATATATGCATTTTGGTTATTTTTAATTTTTATGGTCTTTGCTGTAACGGGACCCCGTTTAACACAGGGAACCCAAGACTTCCCAAAATTATATATGTTTAAGTCATTCATTCTTTTCCAAATGCAGATACAACATAGGTTGTGACGAGGGTAAAATTGTCAGCCACACATTTTTCATTTTTAACCATAAGCCAGGAAGTTGTTATTTGGCTGGAGATGCAACTCTTTGAAATGAGGTCCAAACTTTGGTGTACCGTTTACACGTGAAACATCATGATAACAGCTTTTTGTAAGATAAAATCCGAATGCAAAAAGTTGAAATGTTGCGTTGTATATTGTTTGAAAGGTACCATCGGTTGGGTGAATCTTAAGTTATTAGTGAAAGATCAAATATAAATCTTTTGCACAAAATCTGTTGTAAGAAAATATCACAAAGTAAACGGGACACCAAAAACCATCGTTGCCCGTATTTATGGAATGGCCCATATGCTATAGTGTGTTTTATCCACTCATATAAGACGATTTGTCTCAAACAAACCAAAACCAAAGATAAAAAAATTGAAGCTGCATTTGTGGACTTGAATTTACTAAGAACAGATCTTCGAAAAATGTTTTTGATGTATTTGGGGGCTTGTGCACGACAAAACTGCAAGTGTGAGACGCACATTTAGTAATTAGCGTGTTTAAGTGTATTAATTTTTACAATTGATACGTGGCATATGAAAAGATCATTATGTAAAACTAAAGAAGAGCGCCATCTATACTGTTATCCGAGCAAGGTTTTTTTTTTTTTTCTGTTTTAAATTTTGTGTCATGTAGTGAAATCATATCATTACACATGTATAGTAGCTAGGCTACTCTACAGGTGTCAAGTAGAATCACAAGCTTACGCTAAGCCTTTTAGTCCTTTTGCCGCACATCAAGTTATTAACCCGGTAAGTTCATGTCACTTGTTTACGATATAGTTGCTTAATATTTTCTCCATATTAAAGAAAAATCTAATTTTCTTTTCCTTTAAGCTCACTATTTCTATTGTACATTTTAAGCAAATGAAATAGGGACAGCTTAGCAGAAACTTTGGAAAACGTCTGTACTTTACTGAACTTCAAGCTCAGTTATTTTGTGACACAGCCTCTAGTTTAAAGCTAAATATATTCCCATATTAGTCATATCGTCTTCTCTTTTCTTCTGAGCTCCTAATCTTGATATTTTAGGCGAGTTGAAAACGAATTAGGTAGAGGACACGGTTTTACAAGTGGTTGCAAAAGATTGGTCTTAAGTTTATAGTACGTTATCACCACATCCATCTATCAAAAATTGTATATGAATTTGTGTGGTAGGTTTATCCACTACAATGCATACCTCGTTTCACTGTAAAGATTAACTGATTTATACCTCTTTTACATTCCTCATATCTCTAGGACAATTAATCGGTTTATACCTCTATTAATTGCGGTTTCTGGTGGTGAAGCTACGTATTCACCTAGTAATTTTACTTTCATTATGAAGCAAAGGTTCCCTGAATTATTTAACACATCAGATTAATACCTAAAATATTTTCATTCGTAATAAGGCTTTCAAAATTCTTTTAGCCATATTTACGGAGTTGTGTGTCTACCCATATCAGTCAGTACGAACAGTCAAATACACACTGAAAACCTATTTCTTCCGAAAAAATATGGTAAGTAACGTTTTACATGCAACCAACGATCAAAATTTGTTTTTTAGTACCAAATAAATTTGGGGGAACGTAGCTGTACCTTTCTTCACAGTTATCTGTATAAAAACCTGTAAACTCGTTTCAACTTAAACCAAAGATACACTAAAAAGTGGAATTATTGTCGTGGTGGATTTCGTTGACGGTTTCAAATTTATTCTTGTTTAGCGCCACCAATTGTTTACAGTTGAGTTCTTGATAGGTTGTCTGTCGTCGTCGCCGGATCCTGCTTGAGTAATATTTTCCCTTCGACGAATGAGGTTGAATCCGTTCATGGACGACAATTTTGAAATTCTCTGCCACCGTATTTTGAAATACGGATTTTAAAAACCAAAAACCTTCTTTCATCATGGAAATAAAAGCCAGCATTGATGAAACTAAGTCTAGCAAATTTTCAAATTGCAAGGGCTAGATTCTCCCTACTTTCTCAGCGCAGTAAAAATCAACCCCTCCAGCCGAGTCATTCTAATTCTGAAATGACAAGTCCGAGTCTGGACACGATTACATCACTGAAAATCAGTCACCACACCAGCTGTTGTAACATGAAGATTATCGTTGATAGTGAGTTGTTATGCTCCCCCGACATGGCGTCACAGGATCCACGTCGGGAGGGGGTTGTCTGTCAATTCGAACAACCTGCAGTAGCTACCGGGTTCCGAGCTCAACTGCTCAAACAGTTTTGGAAATTTATTTGCACGGACAGTTCGGGAAACAACCGTTTTGGGGTGAAAATGAGAATTCACCCGATCGGGAGAAAAATTGTAGCATGAATATTCATGAGCACATAGTGTGTACCTCTTCACAGCAGAGACTTTGGAAAACTTCTGTACTTTACTGAACTTCAAACTCAGTTATTTTGTGATACAGCACCTAGTTTTACGCTAAATATATTCCCATATTAGTCATATCGCCTTCTCTTTGATTTGCTTTGTTTCATAAATGTGGATATGTTCAAATACAAGGTAATTGTTGATCACCACAGACAGAAATCTTAAGAAACTTTCAAAAACGTACTAATGAGCTTAATTGGTAGCAGAAAAAAATTGAACAAATCTTGCGGCTGTGTCGAGTCTATAATTTAAATTTAGGACACAGAACGTGGCAAAGTTGCTCGATATCTCCAACTTTGCGCGGTGAACTACCAAACATGATCCGGCTTTTTTGTTCCCCTAGCAACAAAGTTTCTAAATATTCCAAAACTTCTCTTTCCTAAGATCGATTAAATTTTCCAGGTGTTTTGAACTTTTGTTTCCGCTTAAATTGCGCGGTAAAATCGCAAAGCATCAAGGGAGAAATCTGAAAATGGCGCCAACCATAGGTGGCATTTTCCCCCGATCGGGTGAAAAACCATTTCCCTCCGAAAGAGGTTATCTCCCAAACTGACAGAAAAATAACGATTTTACCGTTCAGTTGAAGAAATTGGGATCATTGAAAGCAAACTTTACCCCACTCATGCAAGTTACCAACCAAAATTTGACCATTTCTGCCAGGCAAGGTATCCTAACGGTAGTCAATATCCAGAGAGCACTACGAAACTCCGCCCCTTCATCGTATATCATTTATGAAAACTGTGGAGAGGAGATTGTATTGTCCATAGTGACACCGGTCCTCCATATTTATCATCGGTTATACTATGAAGTTCTAACGGAAGGGCAAGCGACAGATTTTTAAACTTTTTTTTTACAGAGAGCGGAAGATGTTAAAAACCCGTGTTTTGGCTGAAACTATCCCTCAATGATGGTTATTATGACTGATTCGCACATTATCAACAGTGTAACTAGAATAAGGTAGTTATCACAGTAATCTGCAAGATAAAAGGATCATACTACGATACTTGTCTGCAGCAACTCGATTTTGTACAATCATGTTAAGAATCAAATCTTTTTCTTAAGAAGTGAAAACAGCTGCCTATTAACCAGACTTTTTCACTCTTTTGTCAAAGTTTCAGATCGCAAGAACTCAGAACTCCTTTGTATTTCTGCTTGCAAATTTTTATCTACCAAGAAAGTTGTATCCTTTTTTATGAAAAAGGCGTAAGGTATTTGAATAACCTTCTTTGAATTGTTCGGCCTTATTTGGTCACTTCCTAGTAACAAGATAGAGGAGAATCAGGGATCACTTGATACTTTATTTGATTGAGATGGAGGGATGGTAATTACACATTGTATAATTTAGTACACAAATATCTAAATCATTTTGACACGGGATATTTATTTATTTAAATTGGGATTTCCATTGTAAAATAAGAAAATAAACGCTTTTCCCATTCTTAAACATTTTGTTTTAAACACTAAATTTTAAACATTTAGTATTTAATTGCTAAACATGTTTAAAATTTAAACGTGCTTTCAAGGTGTGGTCAAGTAAGTGTTTATTTGTGGAACACGTCCCCAAGAGTGTCGTCTTCTGCTCATTGCCCCGTTGTTTTTTTTTTTTTTTATGTTTTTTTTAATGTTGTAAAGATCACACATGAGTATATCTCCGACACCACATAGACAGATAGAGTACCGTAATGTTGAATTGTTACCTTGAATATATATAGTATAGAAGCTAATTGGAAAGCGGCCCAAACCCGGAACCGCTTGGTGATATGTAGCGACTTTGATAATATTTATGCCATTGACGTAAACCCAAAGTTTCGGATGGTTTTACATTTAAAAGATCTTGAACGATTTTTGGGGTCAAGTGACGCAAATTACCCTCAAACAGAAACACAACCTCGCTTTAATTTTGTTCCAGAGCTTAAACTATTGAAAATTTAAAGTTAAATAGAAACAAAACACACTATTTTGGGTAATAGTTATCTGACTATTCAAAACTCTGTTAAATCTTCATAAAATTATATCAGAGAAAGACTTTGGTTCCAACGATCGAAACAATATTAAGGGCGAACTGTCTCAGAGGCGGATTAAGAATCTTGTTGCTGACTCAAACCAGGGAGTTGTAACACAGATAACAGTGTCATAATTTCAAATAGAGTATGAAGTGACTGGAAGTGCATTCTAAAAGCAAAAAATTCAACTAATTCACCTTCTAATAGAGTGAAAAGTATTAATTCACTCCATTAGAGTGTTAATTCACTCCAAGAATTGTGAAACTCACTCCAAGAAGAGAGAAATGCACTTCAAGACCGCAAGAGAAGTGAAAGTCCGCACTTTAACGAGTACCTACAATGATACACCATCTTTTTAAGAGTGATCACTATAGGCACTCCTGAGGTGTAAAACTTCGCTGTTTGGTAGAGTACCTCAATCTTCTTGGAGTGATTTTCACTAAATTATACACTGTAGTTACACTCAAATGAAGGAGAGTTACACTTTTAACTCTATTAGAGAGTGAAAAAGTTCACTCTTTAGCTTTTAGATTGTGTCTGCATCATAAAGCAACGATAGTTTACCGTCACCTACCCGACGTAAGCATAATGATTACACACAATCGATATGTTTTACGACATGGGTGAGTCAGGACTAAATTTTCAATATATTAAGGGCGTCACACCAAAACTTGTACGGAAAACATCCATATTTTATCGGAATAGTTCAGCCGTAGAGACGTATAGTTTGTTTTGACTAAGAAGTTCAACAGGTAGGCCTACTGGCGACACTCTTCAGTTGGACATTGTTACTGCGGTGGAACTGGTTTTACTGAATTGCCCATACTAAAAGGAATGTTGTGAAAAGTAATTCCATATAATCAGTTCAAATTTTTGACAAACAAAGCACAAATTCTACACCCAAGACATCATACCCTCAAGAACGGCTGCCAAGAGAATGGTCAGGATGAACTGGGTCCCCTAGCCACACACAAACTAAAATGCCTGTTCATCTGCATTTCTTCTAAGTTCTAGTTATTTTCTGATCATTTTGCAATTCATTCACTTTCTTGTTTAAGTCAGCATTGTATTGCGAACAAAACAAAAGCTCCAAATGGAGACTGCATAGATCATTTTTGAACACCTGGTAAATACCATTTGCGGATGTCTGGGGTATCGATTTTTCGAAAATTTTCCTCAAACTAAAGTGCGGTTCTCCGTTTGGTCTTTTGAACAGGAAGACACATTTCCTGTACGTCTATGGTTTGCCTCCCCCACATTTGAAATTCTATCTGCGTTTCAGTAATGCGCTCCCTAAAGTGCAGTACATTGCTAAAAACTAATGTCATACCTATATGTTCTAAAGACGTGTTTTACAATTGAACATGTATTTTGCCCCACTTTGTAAACACGTTTAAATTAAAACTACCTCTTTAGGATTTCCAGGAACATACAAAAACTGAAAAATGGAAATCCTGGGCATGCATTTAATAGAAACGAGAAGAGCCGTTACCGGCAGTCATCTATTGGTATTATCCCCCTTGCGGAACGCTCTGCGCAAACCAGTGGTGGCATTCCACGTCAGCAGTCTCTCAGCAAATCTCAATATTTCCAGTCTCAAAAGTTGACAGCCTCGGTCAAATAAGTATCATCGTATGCATCATGCAATCATACGAATAAAACTGCCAAGCCAGCAAAATAGATGTCAGTCCCCCATCTCTCCCATTTTAGTGAAAAATTCCTGGCTACGCCACTGGTGCCTCGGTCTCAAGGGACTGCTAACACTGGTGGGTACAGGATCACATCCCTCTCACTTTCTCCGATTTGGACATTTGTGCCTCGGTCTCTAGCAGTCCATCGACTGCGAATACCGGTGGTTACGGGGACTACATCCCTGTCACTTTCTCCGCTGTGGGCATTTGCGACCAAGTTAAAGTCTGCAACTGGAGCTTTCATTTTTTGCTACAAATTTTCGGCGGCTTCAATAATAACCTCATCTCTCTCTCCAGTCCAGAATTGGTTTCGCGTTCTCTTTCCTCGTATCCTACCCACGGAAATAAATCCAGGGTTAGTAGTTAATTTAATGTTGCAACTCCCTGATCTTATCACTCATTTAAGAAACAATTGAAGATTTTACTGCTTGATAAATACTGAGTATTGTGCTTTCAGTCTTCCTTTCTTTCTCCTTCCTATCTCTTTTTCTTTCTCTGTTTCTCCCCTCTGCTTTTGTTTTTGTAGCCTATGTGATTAAGTTTTTTCTAAAGGTTGCTAGCTTTGACAGACATTTATGTGTTTGCATGGACGTCGATTATTTGGAGACAGGGGGACATGTCCCCCACTTTTTTTGAGTGGAGGGGACACTAACGTTTAAATCCCCCCACTTTTTGTGACCTGAAATTAAAAGTTAGGTACTACTAAAAAGACTATACATGCAGGTTTTGAGAGGTGTGCTCTACCTATTACGATCCATTTCTGTATCAATAATTACATGTTAATACTTTGCAAATCCCTAAGAAATTTCGCGCGCTCCTCGCGCCTGCAGTCTCATTGATGTTTCTTTTTTCCCTTGCATATTAAAACATACATTATTTATCGGTCGTTATATCGATTGTTCGTGTGCATAGGGCAGCAGGTGTGGTTATGAAGGAGCACAACATTTAGGAATTTGAATAGGAATCACCCCCTACTATGTTTTCATGAAATTGGTAATCTTTAGTGAAGGAACAGCCTTGCAAGTTTAAGGCTTTAAGGAAAATATTTGGGTGCACAGACTCCATGCCAGAAAAATAAATGATTTCTAATGAAAGATTTTGACACGAGAACATCACATATTCGTAAAGCGATTCTACCATTTCGTATTGAAACCATTATTATAGAAGTAAAATTACAATGAATTTTGCTAGATTAGAGACTTCTATCTGGAATTAGAGGTACACCTCCATCCTCTGTCTGCAGATAGTGTATGATGAGGTGTCGTTCGAAACATCGAAATGACATATTTTAATGTTCTTTTCATCAACAATCTTACACCGGCAGGCATATGTAACGGTGCCTCAGTAACACCAGTGGGTACCATTCCCCCTCGATCTGTGATTTTCCTGCGGTAGACTGAAATATGCTTTGATCAGTTCCTTCATCACAAATGATTCCTTAATATTAGAACTTTTGAACAAATACTTCCCAAACTATCAAAATTTTCGTTGTGATTCTATTTACTTATAGAGTATACCCAGTATTTAAATTCACATTGACCGTAAAGTCCATTGGAGTAATTACCCACACTTTCAAGACCATGTTTTGAAAACTTTGGAGTTTCCTTGCAACTCAAAATATTGAAACATTGAGCACCATTTTGCATCTGGGCCCCCTTTTCTCAGACACCTAGTGGCGTAGTTACAAGGGGCAGGCGACTCTGAAAAAATGGAGAACTCGAAAAGTTACCATTTGTGAAATCAGTCTAGTGTGTGGTTTTGACAACTCCAATAATTCAAAATTCTCTCCAATAAAAGCTCCATATGCATCAGTATTTGTTTCAAAAAAGCAAAATTTTCCGCGCGCTTCGCGGGCCGCAAATGTGGTGCTCGCTTATACATAAAATTTGGTAAACTTTTCCGAGCTGTGGACGTGACAAAATCGGATATTTGCCACATGTGACACCAGATCATCAAGTGACAACGGTAACTAAAGTGCTGTTTTTATCAATTTTCCAAGTTTTCTCCAATATAAGCTCTTAACTCGAAAAGTTTCGTCGGACAGCCTCATTCCGTAGGCATTGGATAACATTGTTACAGTGGCAACAACATTCTTTGGTCGCCGCTCAATCTCAGATTTGCCAACATGATATGCAAATTTTTCAGTAATCCCCAAACTTTTCAAATTCCCTTGCAGGAAACTTAGAATCCCAAATTTGTTCAAGTATCCTGTTCATACTTCTATTGTATCATTTCTGATTACGTACTTGTATTTGTGTGGACGAAATAATTGAAATGAAACGAATTAATTGTAAAAACAAGGCCAAAGTATATATATAAAAACCCGTAAGTAATGAAAAATGTATTCCTATTATGATATTAATTTTTGACAATCATGTCTAGAACTCGACAGCTGAGTATGCATTCATGGATGTCTAGACATTTTAAAGCTCCACAATATATAATGAATAATAAATTATTAAAGCTTATGTCTCCTTCGGTTGGGTATTATGTTTATTTATTTTTGCATTTTCACTACCCCCTTGTTGGAGTAATAAAAGACGGAATTGTGTGCCTACTGCATCGATTATTCTATATCTGTATGTACTAGACCTAAATGTTTACCATAACGAATGTCACACCTGCCTATGGAGGTGTAATCTGTTTGGAGTATAAGTGATTTAATGGTGCAATAAACTATACTGCTTCTTACCTGCAAAATTTGTCTGTCCTAGTTCCAATAGATTTCAAATATTTTTGCAAACACAGCTGTTGCTCTATTTTCATAATATTCGTTGTTCGGTAAGAACTTGATTAAATGAGATCTCGGTTTATAAAGGGGGGACACAGAGATGCATTAACGTTACACTCTAAGAGTAATTGGGATTTAAACGTTTTCCAAACACTTTTTTGCTCACACATTGTGATGCTAAACACAAGTGTGTAGGTTTTAAACATTTCGTTCTTTAAGAACGTTTAATTCCTATCATTTAGTGCTTAATAATTAAACATGTTGTAAGTTAAACCTGTTAACAAAGTGAGTGCATTATAGGTGTTTAAACGCCAAACAGTATTGGTTTAAGGGAACAAGTGTATATACAGAACAGCCCAAAAACTGATAACAATAATGATAATAAAGCCTACTTATATGCAAGAAAGATATTAATACCGGTATGATTAATTACGGTAATTCATGTGCTGTGCGAAGCTTGTCATATAAATTAGTATTATTTTTTCACATATAAACCGAAGTGAAATTGAAAGGGACGTAGACAAAGCTCCCTGGAACACCAAGGATTGTCCATGACCTTAACGCATTTTAGTATGTCTCGCTGGGCTCCGGCTCTGACAATTTTTCTCCCCTCTGGATGTTTCCTGCCCTTGGTGTCATGTCTGAAAACGGGTGTGCTGCTAGGTAGACGCTTAAAAGAGCACCACGGGAGACGTCATTGACTTGAATGAAATGGATTCAAGCGAAAAGCGAATAACACCTATAAGCAACATTCGACGGGCCGGATTAAGTGTTTGGAAAACTGAATTGCTGATTAGAACCTGCACGTTTGTAACATCACTTTCACTCGATTTATAATGATTTCATTTGAAAAGTTGTGAAAAACAGGATATATTTCCGATACTTTTAAAAATACGGAGACATCATTGTCCCACTTCCTCAAACCAGGGAGTTGCAACAGACTTTTGACGCTCACAAATCAGTGGCGTTCGCGAATTAGTCGAATCCAGGCACCGCAACCCTTTTAGCAGTAGCTACCAGATGGCCAGAAATTGGGAGCATTGGGTGATTTTTGACAGTATGTTGTATGTAGTTTGTTTGATGGTTGGTTGGTTGTTTACGGCCCAGTTTCTTAGCGACTGGACAACGTCTGGCGGGTCCATTGCCTTTTTACCAGTTGTGGACATACATCAATTTATGAGAGGATGTAATCTATGAAATATTTGATTCAAGCGATACCACTGAAAGCACCCTAGCAGCGTTGATTAACATGATTTTTTGAACAACTTAAAGGTTGCGTTAGATTTACTGTATATTTTGTTAACACTGGCGAATCTATCATTTTTGTTGGGCCGATAATCAGCATATCTTTTGAAATTAATTTTCCCACTGTTCAAGAGAAGTCCGACCCAAGGTGCGTAGAAGCCAGCCTCGTTGTCATGGTAGTACAATTTGAATAAGGGAGTCATTTTATATTTTTCGGTAAAAATGTTATGCTGCCCGAAAAATCTAGCGGAGCGCCACTTTCAGTTGACGCAGAGCGTTAAGAAAATTTAAAAAATTTTAAGACCCTTCAGACAACCAAAAATGGCATTGTCTAAGCTTGTAAGGAAATTCTCATCAATCATTATTTTGATTATTCGTTTGCAAAAAAGTTCACTTCAATAAAACATGACCATATTACAAAATGATCTGAAAATTACTAGATAAAATATTTTTCGGGCCAAACCCTTGGCAATGTCAGGAGCGTAACCAGGGTTTTCCTGATCTGTGGGAGGGTTTTATTTTTGTGGGAGGAGGTGTTATTTCAGACGCGTCAGGTCCAATTTTCTTGGTCCAGCTCCTCCATGATAAGCGCTTAGCGTAAAGAGAGCTTTCAAAATGACGACCCCTATGGACAGTCGGAAATGACATTTTCTACGCCCGAATGTGAAACCTAAGCCACAATTTTGAGCTTTGCTTGCAATAAAATGCACACTTCAATAAAAAAAAATAGCAAATCGCAAAATGTTAAAAAAAAAATGATAAATATGTACCACTACCATTTTGGGGGCACTCAATAAGACTTTACATGATCCCTGTTTGCCGGTGCCAATGGAGAATCGAAAATACCCCCCTGTTTTTTTTTTTTTTTTTTTCGTTTGTGTGTTTTTTCGCCCGAACTGAATATTCTAATATTTGGTGCAAGATGTTTCGTAGAACTATGAAGGGAGGCTGAAGAAACATTGTTTTTTATAAGTTGTCCGATCGTGTAGCCAATTTTCGTTAATGTTCTCATTGTCATGATAATTTTTTTGCAGAACTTTTGCAGCACCGTTCCTTTAGATTGCATTAAGCAATACTTTCAAGGCCTTAAAATGTCCACTTATTGAAAACTTGTCTTTGAAAAGTTCTCTTTTTAAAGGGAAATATTGCGGTTGCTTTACGGAGAAATTTCATCCTTTGAAAACCAATATTTATTGGCAAAGAGTGATAAATAAGAACAAATAAGGCAGTCTGGTAGTCTTCTTTTCAAGAAATAAGTTTGCCCCAGATAGAAATTCAGTTGTTTGTTGCTCACGAATAATTTGTTCACCCAAATTTTCAACATTTCAAAAGATGCAACTTCCATAACTCTTCTTGTGCATAATATTTTGAGGAGATGGAGTTATTGCTGATGTTTATTGTTGAGACGGGATGATTTGAAAATAACTAGAGCTATTTACTTTTAATGCTATGTTGGAGCATTTTAAACGCAATATTTCCCTTTAAGAGAAAAATTATGTTCGTAGGTTGAAACTTCTACTCAATTGAACAAGCCAGTGAGTCACAACTGGGAAAAAGGCCTTGGCCGGCTCCACTTGAACCAATAGGTTGGAAACTGGACTGTAAAACTCCATCTAACTTACTAACTCCCTCAAGTTGAGCTCCTCCTATTGATTATACGAAGTTCCAAGAATGCATGATTCGGGTCCACCGATAGCCTGTCTTTTGGTGCACCTTCAACCTCTCCCCTCCCCATCGTTTACTGTTTTTTAGAAGTTTCTCCAAGCAAAATGGTAGCTGTCTCTTAGCAACTTGCTCAATACAAATTCTTAAAGTTGTCTTCAAAATATCAGCAACAGTACACACGAATTCGAAAATTTTTCATTTTTCTCAAATGATAGAGTACATTGGTTATTGGTAGGCATAGAGTAACTTCTGGTGTAACAGAGACCAGGTGCGTCGAAGAATTCATTGCATTTTTGCAAAGTGTTCATCCATGGACGGTGTCGCGCATCTGCTTACAAATTTAACTACGAAGGAATGGGCGTTTCGAATCGCAAACTTCACGTTTCATAAACCTGTGCATATTTAAGACATTTATGCATGGGTGTAGCTAGATTTTTTCCTGTCAGGCAACGTGTGCACATTATTGTGTCAGAAAACGGAATTTCTGGCCAGCAGACCATGCCGAAAGTGCTTTTTCACTTAAGTAAGTACTTGAAAATATGGAGTTTGGACTAGAGAATATTTAAGAACCTTCCAAAGGATTTGGGTTTCTCGTGAGAAAATTTGGGGCGATATGCACTGTTTAACAAGAAATTTCTTAACAGGTTAACGGCATCGCTAATCTCTAACCTAATCCCTAACTCTAACAAAGAATACAATCGATACAATACAATAACAACAGCCAATCAAGAAAGTTCTTGTTTTACAGTGCGCATCTATCTGTCTATACCCAAAATTTGAAGAATTTTATAACAATTCCCCTTCCCGTAGCTTCGCCACCATTCATGTAACTCGAGATTTGTAAACTGGGCACTTCTCTTCTTGTATGACAAGTATCAACAACATTCCTGGTGTTAAATTTTTATTAGCTTTTATGAGCACAGGCGCGTCAATTCTGCATTTGCAAAAGAGCAAATCTAAAGAAAGTCAAAAGATGACAAGTACTGTCAAGAAGTGCAAATCGAAATTATGAGCAGTTACTGTTGATTTAAGTGAAGTCGAGGATAAAGTAATCAGAGACAGTACAACAGGACATCAACGGTTCAAAAACATAAATTAAGTTGATGATATCATACCTCGGATCTCCAGTGGGGACTACTGGGGCTGGACAGTTGTATGGGTGGAACTGCAACCCTTCAAGGCCCCATGAGTTCGGTCTCATATTGACATATGTCTATGATAGTACAGTGCTGTTCGAGGGGGGGGGGGATCGGTTGGAGGGTAGAGAAAAGGTGGGGGCAAAAATACTCCCAGATCAAAGGAAGTAACATTTTCGATCGCGTTGAAATTAGATTTTTCTCTTTGTGCACACCTCACACCTACCTACAAATAATTGTCGCGTAGATGGGTTGACGTACATTTATATTTGGGGTCAAACTTCCGGGAAACCCCCATGTCTCCCCCATCCCTCGATAGCGACGATACTGTTTATACACCTATACACCCTCGTGTCAGCCGGTGAAATCTGACAATTGAAAACATCCTAAACGCCTTTGCGACTTTAGTTCAAAGAATCCACCATTTCGTGCAAAGTGTTGGGCAAGGAACTATGAAGTGAAGCTGGGTAGAATTTATTTTAACTATTTTTTTTTTTATTTTTTTAAGAATTTGGACTCGCTTAGATTTTCCTGTGCAATTAAATTCAAACTAGGCTTTTTAAAACTGAAATGGTTGCCCACAATTTCCCAGTCGCATGCCGGAACTTAAGGCCTTGGGGAGGTTTTTTAGCAGTCAGCTCCAGCATTCCTGCTTCGTTTGTGTATGGTTAAGACCTTCGATTTCAGCAAATTGCCATTTCATCTAAAAATATGAAATTTTCTGTACTTTGACATCGCTGAGAGATGATTACAACAGAAAATAAAAAAAAAAGCCTTGGGAAATTTTATCGGGACGTCTAGAGTGCTCCCTCTAAATCCGCCCCTATGCCTGCTTATGGTGATTGAAGTGAAGGTTATGTGTTGCATAGGAAGAATAAACTGGAAGATATTCATCTTACAGAAAATTATGTCACATTATTCTTTTCTCCACTTCTTTATTGTTCTTTCTCTTCCTTCATCATCTAACACAACTGTTGCGTTATACTGTGCTAAATTTAATACATCCATTTACTATCCAAAAGTAATATTTCTTGTAGAAGCACGCGTGTGCACTCTCTAAATGTCGTTACTCAAGGTCCATTTTTTTTTCAAAATATCAGAATATTTCGATGAAGCGTTAAACTATCTTCCATGTACTAAGTGTAACGTTTTAGTGATGTACTTTTAAATTTGTTTCTCGTAGTAATTGTCGCATTATTCCATCGTTTTTCTTTTTCTTCCTTTCTTTTATTGTAAAATGAACTCTAAGAAGGGGATTGCTCGGGGACTGGTTGCTTACACACTTCGTGCAGTTGACGTCACAGTTCAGGAAAAGCTCCCTCCAATGGAGTTAATGCGTTTCATTGCACTTGCACCAAGAAATACAGAAAGCAGATTTATACATCTGTCGGAAACGCACGCATCTTCTATGCGCATCTGCAAATTCTACTTCGTGTGTGCATCGTGCACCGTTGTTTTGCCTTCCAATCTGACGTCGCGTGACGTCAATGCAATATATATCTGACTCTGATAAAAGCAAACTTCGGACTCGTTTTCAAAGTAAGATTATTGATACCCTTGACTTCAAAGATACAACAGATGGCGTCACAAGAGGTAAGATCGTAAATTGTAATGCCACTCTAATAGGTTCTGTATATAATTATGTCGTAAAGCTTAAACTTTGTCCTTTTCAATGGTGGAAGAAAAAAACTGACTTTAAATTCTTAAGATCTTTAACATAACAATTCACTCTAAATATACGAATGTACAAAACAGTTGACAAGTGGTAAAAGTTATTTCAAGGTAATACAAAACGCGTTATGGGTATTATTTGCCGTTTGCATATACAAAAATGTCTCAATCTGTTTATTTATTTCTGTTGGTGACAGTAGTATATTACATCACAATTACAGTACATCAATATGTTATACTTCTTATTGTAATATACCATCAAGAAAAAACTAAAGAGCAAGATGTTAAAAACGATATAACGCATATACATAGTCCTCAATGGCAGACATAGATTAGCTTAAGCTTTCTCTCAATGAAGTAACAGTATTGTGTTATACTTATCTCCGTTGTGGGATTTTGCTTAAGTAATAAAGTCAATACTAATGAAAACTGTCACTCTAATTTACAATTGCTCTCTTTTCTGACTGACTTTGCAAAATTGAGCATTACTGGTACGTTCATTGGCAAGCACTTACTCGTAATAACCAAGTAGAAGAATCCTTTGGAATGTATACTAAAGTATAACAATCCTTTTTTATATTTTTAGAAAATAATTTTGGACGGAGAGAGTCTCACCACTGAGAAGCTGGTCAAGCTTTCATCGGGAAACTACAAAATTCATGTTAGTAACGTACTCAGTAAAGCAACGTAAACGGTCTAAATTGTTAAGCCATTGACAATCTGTAAATAGCAGTGACGCAAGTCACGTCTAGGAGGACCGATTTATTTCACGGACCTTTATTTTGCGTGAATGAATCAACGCAACGTGCGACACAGACTAGTGATGAACTTTATCGATGTAGATTATTAATTGTTTGCGAATGCTTATACCCCTTAACAGCACGCCCTACGTGGGATCACGTTTATGTGGGTACTACGGCAAAGTGTAGACCATAGACAATTGCGCAACCAGAGCTAAGAAAAGAGACATTTAAATGAATATTTTAATGAATATTTAAAAAAATGGTTCGGTCCCAAATTTATATTGAATATTTTAAAGAAGAACACATCCTTAGCATTTTGTAAATTTTTCATTTATACATTTCCCATGTTCGGCTCTCTAGATTAAAGAAATTGACAATGGCACAATTACTGTACAAAAGAACCTTGAATCAAGAAGAAGTGACGTCACGGTTTCATATTGATGGTCAATGTTTGATTTGCCTTGAAAATTTACTACCAATTTACAAAATAAATTTCTAAAATATCCCTACCATAAATGCATCCTGAGCAGTGAATTTTTTAAAACTTCATTTGCCATAGTGGCAAGAAATCTTTCAATCCAAGGTCAAAACAATAAAATGAAAATAAAAAATCAACCGAATGACTTTCAATGTGAAGGCAAGACATCACACATGTGCAATACAAATTCACTTCTGCTGGAAAGTGTAATATCTTGAAAAACGAACATAGAAAATGAAGAAAATGTGACCAAAATTCTTAGAATTACCTTCTCTGTGTTTTATATAAAAATAAATTTGGTTGT
Source organism: Holothuria scabra (assembly GCA_037179385.1). Lineage (NCBI taxonomy): Eukaryota > Metazoa > Echinodermata > Holothuroidea > Aspidochirotida > Holothuriidae > Holothuria > Holothuria scabra. The sequence goes on from CM074199.1 coordinate 11,080,342, forward strand.
GGACAATTGTTATGAGAGAAAGTAGTGAAGAATCAATAAAAAGATGGTTTCATTAAACCTTTTTTCAAGCCTTTCGTTGGCTTCGCTTTGGTTACTAATCCAGCCTTTGAGCTTTTTCTATGCCACGAAAACTACTAAGTAAAGAGAGTTTGTAAAATACAGTAATTTTTTGCCCTTTAAAATTGAAGAATTTATTAAACACGGAATTTTGAAATGGTTAGTTTAGTTATTTTATGGTCACTCATAGTGAAGGGTAAAGCAAAAACTTCATGAAATTAATATAGCTACAACGTAACTTTATCTTTGAGTACATCATGTATAGATCTCGGATGTAAATAAGTTAGCTTTCTTCCAGTTCAGTGTATAGAGGTATGTACTCAGTTGGCCATTGAAGAATTCCTTATTAATTGATAACATTAAACCGAATTAAGTCAGACTTTTTATTAAATGCCGGCATTAAATAAGTTTCTGTATTAGCCAGTGAGGCTCTAAGGGGCACAGTTTTAATTATGGCATTAAATCATTTAATGCTGACATTGACTTTATTTAATGTCAACATTATTGGTGGCATTTGAAGTCTGCAATCATCATTTCATGCTGACGTTCAATTCAATTTAATTGCAGTATTAAAAAAAGGTTTTCATTTCACATCAAATTTTGATAGGTCAGAAAGGAATTTTGAAGCATTTCTGTGAAATTTGCAGTGAAATCTGATGTATGGTTTCCAAGATGTTTGATTTAGTAAAGTTTGATATTTCCAACAACAAGTGAACTTGAAGCAAGTACTTATGACATCATATCTTCACATTAATGGACAGTCTTTCAATTCCTTATCTTTAAACCCTACAATTGATTTTTTCCTACATAATTCTACGTTATCAGAATGTGATTGCAGAAGTGGTACGCAAACTTTACTAGCATTGCATTCCCCACAAGGCGGTTCTATCCCTATTAACAAAAGAGACAGCACAACAGTCTGAAAGAAAACCAAAGCAAAGCAAAGCATTCCTTGTCAATATTAGGTAGTGGTATAACCTCTGCTGCACTTAAGAACAATTTGGAACACCAATCTTGTGACTTCATTCACTGATATTTCAGGAAATACATGTTATATTTGAATGAAAGTTTCACCACACTGTGTAGATTTGGTTCCCTTTCACAAATGAAAATTAAATTTTTGCTGAAACTTTCAACTGAAATCGAACGAATGCCTGAATTAATTATTTTAATGCTGACATTAAATCGAATTAATGATTTCATTAATCATTTATTGTCGCCATTAATTAATTACTACATAAGAAATTATATCCAATATGGCCAACCAAGTTAAGTTTTGTGTCTTAAAAAGACGCAGCAGCACACCTCTTTCAAAAACAAGTTTTTATTTGAATTCACCATACAACCCCCCCCCCCCAAAAAAAAAAAAAAAAAAAAATCTGAAAAAAGTGCAAGATTGCTATATGTGGATTAATTGGAGCAATAAGATAAAACAAAATTTCCATCTGTATGTAAAATGAACTTTTCAAGAATGTTGCAGAACTGATCCAGTATAGTTTTTAATTTGTTGTTAAGTGGTGATTTGTTCCAACACGCCCTTTTTAAGTTTCCGAAGCATTCCCCTAATGTTTGTAATTTTGTCATTGAGAATAATCCCTCCATCTTTAGCAGGGATTGTCTCTTTGCTTTGTTTTTCAATATGAGGAGTCGATAAATAGGAAACCAAAATTACAACAAATTTTGACCTCCCTCTAAATTGAAGAACCCTATTCTTTATTGCATACACGTCTAGCGTTATGTCATTGTTGTATGTCTGTTTTATAGATTTCAGAAGAAGGTTGGAACAAAGTATTGAAGTCAAGAGAAGTGGTTGATAAAATAGTAGCAGAAAAAAGAGGTAATATTCATTACCACTGGCTTACAGCTTTAAATAGTTCAATTTTGAAAAATTTTGATGTGAAAAAAAGAGATTCGAAGTTTCTGTCTGCGCATGCGTTAGTGACCTTTCTGTTTAGGTCAACTGGAAACAAAACATCTAAGCGCTGCACCGGCCGCGCATTCTGTTTTATGTTTGCTTTACATCCCGCAATCAACTTAAGCACGTGTGAAATAAAAGGAGTAAACCTTTGAACCTTGACACGTTCCGTAAAAGTACTCTTTAAGTCCGGGTCCCATTTAAGCCCGGGTCCCATTTACGCAATTCAAATTCCGATTCAACTTTCAACAAGTTGCGCGATTTTCAAGGAACTTTCGACGCAACTGTGTGCTGTTCCCACATGCGCAACTCTCATTTGTGTTGCCCATTGAGAGGCCATCCGACCATAGTACTATAGGATAATAATATAAGTAATGGTGAAGATCCTCAGAAGAGGGGATTTGTTCCCCTTCTTGTCATTTGACAACAGGAATCTGCATTTACCGTATCATGGTAGTATTACCTCGGATATATTGAACACATGCGTGTCATAATCCGTCGGCCTGACTGAGTTGAATGCGACATATCAGTCAGTGGACATAGGCGTACGAGGGGCGTGGACATTAAGAGGGGAAGGCCACCTCCTCGATATTAACAAAACACGAGTTTTGTGCAAGTGTCTAGAAAACTTCGGGTAGCCATATTTGCGTCTTAAAAAGTTAATTTGCTTGTCTGAAATGGCATCTTTCAAAGTCACATTTGAGTCTTCAAGAAAAATAGATAAGATTAAAAAATATTTGACAAAGCTTAAAATGGGTAAAATGAAACAATTTTTCTCACCCCACATCATTAACGTGATGTAACGAATCAATCGTAAACAATCTATCTCTTGAGTAATATTGACGTAAGAAGTGTTATGTTTTAATTAAGACGAAACAGAATAATAGAAAACTGAGTCATATCATACTTCGTTTTTGTCAAAATTGGGTAACATCGTTGGCGGCGATTCCAAGAAAACGGAACGGGGGACATGTCCCCCAGTACTTGAAAAATCGCTCATTTCCGGTAGCTTTGATTACCTACAAAGTATTTTCTTTTAAATGAGGTAATAACCCCCACCCCATATACCAAGAACGAAATGTCCGTCCTTATAGGTGATATTAGTTTTTAAGAGAATGAGACTTGGGGTTCATTTTCAGCCTGAGTTCATGAATCAATGAGCAAAATAAAGAATTATTTTTGCATCAATGTCCTTCATGACGGTCAAAAAATACCGGGAATGGATACCTCGGAGCCCCTTCCAACCCCTCCGTGAATCAGGACGGCGATCACAAATAGGGACCATGGGAGGAGTTATGAAGAAGTCAAGAAGTCATAAGCCCAAAGCTAAAAATGGGACCATTCATGAAACCTGGAAAATAAAAATAATGTTGACAATAGACACAAAGATAGGTAAATAATACTTATATGCAAACTTTAAGTTGGGAGTTCAACGATATCACTCATATGCGGGATTATGGTGAGGGGGAAATTTTTGATAAGTTCAAGTATGGGACAGGTATAGGCGGGTCAATGGTGCACAAGGTTGGGGGTAAATTGATTGTCCTTGAAAAATATCAAGCCCTGTCTGTTTCAGTTTCCAAAGTAGGCCTACAACAAAATACCAATTCTGGCCTTAACTTGGCTGATGGATCCCGGCTGGGACCAAAATGTCGATTCCGGTGTACCCGAGGTCGATTCTCAGGCTAATAAGGTACACTGGGGTAAAACGCCATAATCTTAAAAAGAAATTATTGTGATCTAAATTCTCGGTGATCACATTCACATCCTATCGGCTTGCATTCAGTGGACGATTGAATTTGCCCCAGATAATTTGTCCTGGGTTGTAATCCCTCTGTAAATGCTAAGTTATATGGATAACCTGACTTGTATCAGGGAGGCCCTAACACCTCCCTGCTTGTATAGCGTACACTTGCCGACAGTACGTACTGTAGGCCAGTACTAGTGTTATATCTCACGTCTTAACTAGTAAATTTTAAAGCTATACTGAACGTTAAGTAGGGCTATAGAGTTTGCTTTAATGTACCTAAAAACACTAGCCTTGTGGCTTCAAAAAATGACGTACATTTTATATGAAAAACGTATATTATACTCCTAAAATCAACCAGTTATGCTCTTTATTGCATATTTTCTGTAATATATATATATATGTATATATATATATTTATCTTAATGCGGGCTATCGTGGACATTGCGCATGTAAAATTGAGTCGAATCGTGGACTTTGACATTAAGTGGACATTTTCGTGTCCACGTATTGTTCAGGCCTCTCGGAAGAGTATTTTCTGGAGAGTGGGTGACTCCAAAGAATGACTTCTAATAACACAGAGCGCCATCTATTTTGTGTCAACAAATGAACCCGATTCAATCACTCCCTCAGTAGACATCAGTGGTTGAAATCAACATGAAATATATATGCTGCCTGTTTCATATTGGGTCAATTTGTGGACTTCAAATAAAGGTGACACACCTTAAGTGGACGCGATTTTCTGTGAAGCCAACATTATATCTCAAATACAACATGGGACTTAAAAGCAGCCTCACTGGAGTACTGGAGAAATGCCATAGTGGTATTAAACGCCATGCAGTATCACTCTTACATGCCTGCATGGTGCATAATACACCTACCATAGTACCATAATAATATGTCCACCAAAGTACCCTTTTTAAAGCATATCCACCTTAGCCCGCATGTAGCAGTATGTATATATATATATATATATATATATATATATATATATATATATATATATATATATATATATATATATATATATATATATATATATATATATATATATATATATATATAAATATATATATATATATAAATATATATATATATAAATATATAAATATATATATATATATATATATATGCGGAGCACTATTGAAATGTTTAGGTCGAAAAGAGATAGTAAAAAGTGCTTAAAAGTTAGCGGAAAACTCCACGACGTTTCGGGTAGAAACCTTTCATCAGGTGGCAAAAACCAAGCTGAACAACCAACAGTAACAATTGGACACGACAAACATCAAATCCGAAGTGATCGCTGTAAAAACAGAACCGGACGAAAGTGACTGTCAGAAAACATGAGTGCGAAGGATGAAATACATATCAAAAAAAGAGCGTCCTGGATGAAAAAGTGCACGTACAAATCGAACATGGTCGGAAAAAAGGGAAAAAAGCAGACAAAAACTAGGTCCGGAAAAAAATTATAATTAGGCCTACACAGTAAAAAATGAGCACGAACGGGTAAGTGTAAAAGGAGTGTGAAAACTGGCTCAAAAAAGGGGTGAATATTATAAATGGTCAATTCTAACGTTAAGGCCGTGTGGTGCGAGAGTACCTAGCCTCATGATCAGTCGGTTTTCAGCACTAAGGCGGTCACGATCGGAGCCTCGGCACATTACAGCTGCCGTAACGGTTAAATGCTGTATAAAAAAGGTGAAGGAGGATTAAAATGTGCAGCCACCGGGTATCCATGGAGATTCTGTTTGATGGACCTAAAGTGCTCGGTGACTCGATCCGCGAGGCGGCGCTTGGTCTCTCCCACATACAACGAGTTACATTTCCCACAAGCTAAAATATAAACTACATTAGAGGATATGCAGGAGAATCTTTGTTTGACAATGAAGCTATTGCCGTTGGGGCCTGAAATGTTGACGAGGTCGTGTTTGCCAACAACTGGGCATGTATTATACCTCGGACGGTTAAATGGAAAGGTACCAGCCGTGTCGTTGAAAGAAGTTTGTGGGTGGGAAGCCCGAACTAAATGGTTGGCTAAATTTTTCACTCCAGCCGTACCTTTTTACCCCTTGTTCCCATCCCTTGCTCTGTAGGCCCCTCTCTTCTTAGTTAATTATACAGATTCGTTTTTGTTCTTTATTTTTTAGTCTCCTGTCGTACAGTTTACCGTTTGGTCGTGTTCATTTTTAAGCACGTGTACTAAACTAACCTTTCATTTTTATTCACGGCCTCATGCCTAGCCTAGGACATTTCGTTTCGAACCTCCGCAGGATATTTACGGAGGGATGTATCCCACTACCCAGCCCAAAGTTTTCCCATTATTTATTGTCTTGCCATGGCCACCTTTAGTAAAACCGTGTTTGCCAGCCACATTATTTTTTGGGGGAACTTGTTTTCGTAGACATGTAATTCCAAGAGGTTTCAGACTTAATTTTCACGTTCAGTCCGAGAACGATTTTCATTTTAGACGGGATACCTCACGATACTTACGTTCGTGTTCTTTCGGTCTGATATGTTGTTCCTTTCGTAGTATGGAAAGGAAGAAGGCTTCTTTTGACACTACCATTGAGGAAAAAAAGTCACTTCTGTTTGAAACTTTACCCCAAGCTGCAGAAGTTCGCTTCCTTATTCATATTTACAATCGTAGACTACATAACTTCTTACAAGACTCCAAAGCCAGGACCTTGGCTAGCCTGTTGCCCAAATCCCCGTCCACCGAATTCGAACCTAACAATAATAACCAGCCAGACACCATTCCGCCCGATCTGGAACTCTCTTCCTCTGAGCGCTCAGTTTTGGCGAAAGGTCTCAACTTTGTTCCACTGAACCCCCTTCCTGATGAGTTTTCCATACGCAGAGACGTTTCGTCTTTCTGTAGGAAACTCCGCCTTCGCTACCATTTCGGGATAACAGACCATCAGGATGACACCCCTCAGAGGAAGTTCCCAACCCCGCCAACCCTGTCCGTTCCTCCTGGACGCCCAAGCCATTAGAAAATCCCACCCTTGACAATGTAATCAACACCATAAACAAAGATGTCAACGATCTCCTTCCCCCTAAAATGACCTCACTGCGTAACCTTGGTCCTGAAGAACGAGATGCCATTTTATCCCTTAAATGTAACGGGGATATCATTATTAAACCAGCTGACAAGGGTGGTGCTGTTTTGGTTTGGCGGAAGGACCTGTATATTGCTGAGGCCAACAAACAGCTATCCGACCATAGTGCTTATTTAGAACTTCCCGCTGACCCCATTCCTGAGTGCCAAAAGTTAGTTAAACACACTTTGACCCAACTCATGGACAATAAACAACTACCCCAAAACGCTACTTCTCTACTCCACCCTTGCTCACAGATTTCTAACTTCTACCTGCTTCCCAAAATCCACAAAGCTAACAACCCTGGCAGACCTATCGTCTCTTCACACACCTGCCCCACCGTACTTATTTCTGAGAATGTGGATTCCGTGCTCTCCTCTTTAGTTTCAGCTTTGCCGTCGTTTGTTCAAGACACGCCACATTTTTTGAGACTTATTCGTTTCCTGAAAATTGCGGAGAACGTCTTTTATTCACCATGGATGTGTCCAGCCTCGACACGTCCATTCCTCATAATGCTGCCTTAACAGCTATCCGTTACTACATAGACAAACGGCGTGATCCTCTTATACCGACTGACACCTTCCTACGTTTAACAGTTTAACGGAACTTGTTCTCACGAAAAATTGTTTTCAGTTTAATGGGCGTTTTTTCCGTCAAGTTAAAGGAGTGGCCATGGGAACCAAAATGGGTCCTTCTGTTGCCTGTTTGACCATGGGTCACTTTGAAGAACAACTTTTTTCTCAGTATACCGGGCCCCGACCTATACTTTACAAAAGGTATATTGATGATATTGTAGGAGTTGCCACTGGATCCCTTCGTGATTTAGAAACTTTTATCGACTTTGTTAATCCCTTTTGCCCTTTTTTGAAATTTACCCATTGTATCTCGGACTCATCTGTTGTTTTTCTCGACCTTAAACTGTCCATCAACAACCGTACAATTACCTCTAACCTACACTTTAAGCCAACCGACTCGCATAACTACCTTTTGTACTCTTCCAGTCACCCCAAATCTTGCACTAAATCTATCCCTTATTCCCAGCTCTTGCGAGGCAGACGAATTTGTTCAGAGGATTCTGACTTCTCCACTGCCTCTGAAGAAATTTTTTCCTTTTTTTGAAAAACGCTAGTACATTGCCCAAATCCTCTCTAATGCCCTACGCAGAATTCAAGGAACCAGCAGAGAGGAAGCCTTGGAGAAAAAGAACAAATCTGGTACCAATCTACGTATTCCTTTAGTTATTTCATATCACCCTTCGGTCCGTCCTATTTTACGCGCTATCTACAAAAATGTAAAGTTGCTCCGACAAGACCCCTCAACCCGTGATGTTTTCCCGGAACCCCCCATCACTGCTTTTAGAGTTGAGAAAAATTTAGCCAACCATTTAGTTTGGGCTTCCCACCCACAAACTTCTTTCAACGACACGGCTGGTACCTTTCCATGTAACCGTCCGAGGTGTAATACATGCCCAATTGTTGGCAAACACGACCTCGTCAACATTTCAGGCCCCAACGGCAATAGCTTCATTGTCAAACAAAGATTCTCCTGCATATCCTCTAATGTAGTTTATATTTTAGCTTGTGGGAAATGTAACTCGTTGTATGTGGGAGAGACCAAGCGCCGCCTCGCGGATCGAGTCACCGAGCACTTTAGGTCCATCAAACAGAATCTCCATGGATACCCGGTGGCTGCACATTTTAATCCTCCTTCACCTTGTTCTATACCGCATTTAACCGTTACGGCAGCTGTAATGTGCCGAGGCTCCGATCGTGACCGCCTTAGTGCTGAAAACCGACTAATCATGAGGCTAGGTACTCTCGCTCATTTTATACTGTGTAGCCCTAATTATTATTTTTTCCGGACCTAGTTTTTGTGTACTTTTTTCCGACCATGTTCGATTTGTACGTGCACTTTTTCACCCAGGACGCTCTTTTTCTTTTTTTGATTTGTGTTTCATCCTTCGCACTCATGCTTTCTGACAGTCACTTTAGTTCGGTTCTGTTTGTACAGGGATAGCTTCGGATTTGATGTTTGTCGTGTCCAATTGTTACTGTTGGTTGTTCAGTTTGGTTTTTGCCACCTGATGAAGGGTTTATACCCGAAACGTCGTGGAGTTTTCCGCAAACTTTCAAGCACTTTTTACTACCTCTTTTCGACCTTTATATATATATATATATATATATATATATATATATATATATATATATATATATATATATATATATATATATATATATATATATATATATATATATATATATATATATATATATATATATATATATATATATATATATATATATATATATATATATATTTGTATATATATATAATATAGATTTGTATTTTCCTCCCAATTTTTAAAGTTGTATACGGGATCTCAACTGGCTTCGGTAGTTTTGCTGACGTTGTGATATCACCCGACGACTTGAAGTAAGTCATGACAACCATTTGACTAGTAATAAATTTAGAGTCTTTTCTATTGTTATGATATTTTACTGTCATCTTGCAAATATCTGCATTTACTTATTACGGCAAAGTTAGGCTGTGCGATGCAGATAATAATAACATAGTCTCTCGTCAATTGGAAGGTCAAACACCTTTCAGACATAAACACTTTAACAAATGAAAGTTAGAAAACGAAACCAATTGATCAGGTCAAAATGTTAATGATTACTTATTCCTACACTACTACTTACACAATAAACTGCTAGTGTAAAAATTTGATGAGTTTGTCTAAAATTATATGCCTGTTTCGTTGTGTTAGTTTGCAAGGAAATAAAGGGTATGCTTCAAAATGTACAGGCAGTCTAGAGGGAAATTCTTTTAAGGCTCAATAAACCCTTTGAATCAAACTTCTGATCTTTTGTTGTCGGATATTGAAATTTTATAGGGAAGTTAAATTCCTAGGCGAATATTCAGACACCTTTTATTCTACAATATAAAGTTACTTTTGATACAGCGGGCGAGATATAAGTTTAAAACAAATGAGGCATCAGACTACTTCCTCTTTTATAACTTAGCAGGGAGTCGCTATGAGTGCTAGCAACTCCCCGAACTAAGTACCCTCAAAAATAAAAAGAGTGAAATTTCACTAGATGGTAGAGGTAAATTTATAAAGTTCACTCAAAAAGAGCTCTAAAAGAAAAGTCTCACTCTTGATGCATTACCCACAGGGACCGCTCATAAAGAAGTGATGATCTCTGGCGGCGCTCGTTAAAGATTTAACTGTCAGGCTTTTCCTAGATTGAATATCACTCTCGTTGGAGCAAATGTCACTATTCTTGGCGTAACTAAACAACTTTCACCCTATTAAAGTGACGAAGTTCACTCTTTTGTTTTAAGAGTGTAAAGGCTTTGACTGGAATGCACGGGTAAAGCATTCGAATAATGATAGCCCTATTGTGTTTTAACATCCACTTTAAAGTTGAATCCTCTATATTCTAAAGTGGAACATGTTGATCTAACGGGTTTGTAAAAGGCATGTAAAATGTCAAACTGGTTTCCTTATGTTACATTGTGTATTGAAACGTGAGACTGAACATTGAACTGGAAAGTGATTTTACATGGTTGAGAGATTTGTTATACGAACGAAAACACAACAGCATACTGTTTAATGTTCTTACTTCCTTATCCAAATGATTTCAAGTGATATCGTTTCTACAATGTTTGATTTTTCTCCATGCCAAGCACAACTTTCATTTACTTTAGTATATACAACGTACTACTACGTATAATATCGTATGGATTAATTTTCAGACTTCTTCAAGAAAACCTGATTCGGTCCCATTCCGCAGGGGTGGGCGACCCCTTCAGCCCAGAACACACCCGAATGCTTCTTGCTCTGAGAATAAACGTACTCGTCAAGGGAAATAGTGGCGTTTCACAGGAAACTCTGACGAGACTTGTTGCTGCCTTCAATGGTTAAATTTTAACATAATTTTTGTACACCACCGCTGCATTTTGCCTTTTGAAACTTAATTAACCTTCTGCAAATTTTTTCACAAAATCTAATCAAGCAAACTCTTAATTGTAATTACTAGTAAAAAATATGCTAACTCAAGTTCCATACGTTTTTAAAGAGAGAAAAGTTATTTACAGTGGTTCCAATCGGATGTTTTCAAACGTTTATGTTTACTATTACGTAATAGATCAACGTTCCAATTTTAGGTGCTAGGCTGCTTTGCTAGGCTGTACTGATATATATATATATATATACGTACATACATAAATATATATATATATATATATAAATATATATATATATATATACGTACATACATAAATATATATATATATATATATAAATATATAAATATGTATATGTATGTATATATATATATATATATATATGGCAAGTGATATCCAGTTGATTGACACTTGACGCTATAGAAGTTATACAGCACACACACAAAACTAAATTTGACTTCCTGATAACTTACTAGGTTTTCTTAAGATGTGAATATGCAAGTAAATATGTAAACTATTTCTTTATTACAAACCCATAGCATTTAGGAAATGCTGAGTTGCTTTTACAAAATTGGTTATATTTTATTACATATTTTCTGATAAATAGCCTCATGCCTTCCCAGGATACCACAAAAGGGCACTGTTGGGGCGTGTGGAGATCTAGCCCCTCTTGCTCACCTTGCACTAGGTATGATGGGAGAGGGTAAGATGTGGAGCCCGGAGACTGGAGACTGGGGAGATGCCAGTGAGGTAATTTACAGTCATAATCGTTTCTCTTATTTAAGAAACCCACATGGTGAAACTTACCTTTTTACTTTTTGAAACATCGTTCATCTCTGCCTCATTATATCTTATTCCCTCAGGGAGAAAATGAAGCATAGTGCATATACGCTTAATATAGTCAGATTTAACATCTAATTATTAGATGGAGGGCACAGATCATGTAACGAACTCAGATATCAATTGCATTCCACACCGCTTTTGATCTACTGGGTGACTATGTTGCATATTGAAGAAAAAACGTCACGGCATGATGCATTTAAAACATTCCTTACCATATTAAATATTTTCTTATTGTTTAAGTGATTCGATGACTCTTCTTTATTTACTACTAAACGATTTCCGTAATGTTGAATCAATTGCTGTGGAGGATTTGATTTTCGTTGAAATGTTAAAAGATCATAATTTTCAATAAAAATAATTGATTTCTTCAGATATTGCGAAAACATGGACTGGAACCTGTGCAGCTGCTTGCAAAAGAGGTAAGTAATTATTTTCTGGCAGAAAACATTATTTTCGCTTTGAACAGTTGAATGTCAGCTGCTTGGTGCAACCAACCGCAATATGAAACATTCCATGACTTAATGTCCAGTAAACAATGAAGTTATGAGAGAAATACGGTTTTATAACTGGGAAACATTACTCTTGTCCTTTTGCAGGGTCTGGCTTTGATCAACGGAGCTCAACTTATAACTGCTCTGGGCGCAGAAGGTATTTAGCATATCAAAGAAAGAGTCTTGGAATTTCCAATGGGTATTGTGTCCCTTCTGACGCAGCTATGATGTACCTTGCTGGAGAATCTTGCATTTGAATAATTCATGGAACCTCATTTTATTGACATTTGTGTCAGCGCTTAGCTTGGATTGTATCATGTGTGATTGTTGAAGTGTAACATGTGGGATCTAAGAGGGTTGCTGCTCCTCTTGGGGGCACAATCTGCTTTTCACCCCGGTCATTCTACGCGATATGGCGTAATGGCTTACCCTCGAAGTAACAAAATTTATATTTATTTAGTGTTTTCTTATTACCTTTTTCAATATTGAGACATGGGGTATATTTAGCCCCAGAACCCCCCCCCCCCTTCCACTCAGCTGCTACTCACCTGAAACAGGGTGATGTGCGTAACCAAGCCTAACTTTTTAACACTTTTTAGAAGCACGAGAAGTCATGTTTTAACACCGTGGCTCTATGTTCTTCTTGCTATTAATGGTGACCAATATAATTTTAGTCCTTAACTCGGCTAAATATGTAACCACAACAACTTTGTACAAGTTGCATTACATCAGATAAAAACCCATTACATATTTCCTTAAAGGTAGTGTGGTTTGCTAACAAAATGACCTGACTTCAGTTGGCAGTTAGGGAGTGAAATTTTGTAAAGAAAAATCTGTTGGAATTATGTCAATATCTTTTATGGTAATCAAGATATACCTCTTTAAGTTTGAATGTTTCTGAAGGTACTGTTGCTTATGCAAAACTAATGATGTGGAGTGTTGCAAAGTGTTGATATTTCTTTTGTTAACCCTATATTAATTACCTCTTAATTACTCATCAGACAGTTAATGCTCTGATAATTAATACTGATGATTTTAAAGGACACAATTTAAACTTCCAACATAAAACCCTTGGGACAAACAAAATGTCACAACTGTCCATGAAATGAAGATTGAAAAAAAGGATTACATAAGCTACATATGGCATATCCCTCTCATGACTCCACAAGATTTGCATATTAAGGTAAGTTAGTAACGATAAATTGAAAATCAGTTTGACGAGTTTTGATGAAAATTACCGCTACTTTCTTGTATTTGATGCTGTTTAAATCAAATATCCAATTTTGTAATTTTCATGTCACACGACGTTTAACAAAGGTGGGCAATGCATTGTCACTAGAAATTCATAAATAACATACTTTATCTCCACCAGCCGTAGAAAGGGCAGGAAAGATAGCCAGGCAGGCTGACATCATTTGCGCCCTCACTCTGGAAGTACTAAAGGGTTGTACTGCTGCTTTTAAGAAAGGTAAGGCGCAATTGACATGAGCAAGGTAGGATGGTGTGGAAGCTTGACCCAATCGATTTTGTGTGTGTGTGTGTGTGTGTCTTTTATTTTAATTATTATTATTATTATTATTTTTTTTTTTTGTTCTCTTTTAGGTTTAACCCTCCTGAGAAAACATTCTTTAATGACAGTCCATACAAAATAACTAAATAATATTACCTCGTTTTTGTCTACCTTGTTAAACAATTTTCTAACTGTAGAGATCGTGTAGGTGACATCAGCGCGTTTCAATTTGACCGTACTAGATGGAACTGATCATGCGCAGTACGCGTGTTACCGATACTCGCAGACGAAAGCACCATAGTAGCAATTGTTGTACAATGGACTCCAGGATGGGAAAATATTGAGACGCGTAACGCACACTGTTAAAAATTTCTGTAAATCTACAGACTTTTTTAACTTAAACTTTTTGTATTTTACTTTTAATAGAGATTTTCTGTATCTTTACAGACACTTTGTATTGCTACAATAAAAAGAGGTTGTTTAACATGTATTTTCTGTTTATTTGAAAAACCATTTCTGACTGCTCTTTTAACCAAATTATACTGCTTTGTAAAACTTTTTCTGTAAATTTACAGAAATTTTAACAGTATTTTGTATTTTTCTGATTTCACATAAAAATACTGTCATTTAACAAACATTCATTTTGTTTTTAAGCTGAAAAAGAAACAAAAATAAGCCCAAACAAACAAATAAGAAACAGCCAGAAAATTTTCAATATATAACATGCATCGTTCTGCGAAGTTTCAGTTTAAAAAAAAAATTTTTTGGCAAATTTATGGCCCTATTTGAAAATTACCTAGTTATTACGTTCTTAGTTATAAATATCATACAACTGGTGTTTTGTCACACATTTTTAAGTAAAAAGAAATTGTAAGGCCCTAATTTCAGAGCACTGACAATTGGTATACTGATGTCAACTCATCGCCACAGGCGCTCATGCACTTGATCGGAGCAAATTAAAAACGTTTCACAAATTTACTTGAAAGAGTCTGTAAATTTACCACTTTATGACGTAAATCTCATTTTGCATAAATGGGTGGAGCTTATTTTGTAGGCATTTTCCTAACAAAAGGATTGCTGTTGCTTTGAATAATATCTTCTTTGGCGTTTTTTAATCAGGAAGTGATAAACTTATTGTTTACCTTGTCTGGAAATGTTTGCAATCAATGTATTTGCATTCTTTGTCATATTTATTTTAAAAACAATTATTATATTGTACAAAAAATGTCACTTTCCAATTACAAAGTTCCTAGAGATAGCAGTCTACTTGATAATAATATGACAACAAAGCATCCTCAATGTGTTTTGATTGAAAACAACTTCGTTACGACACATTTCGTTGATAAGCAAATACCTGATCTACGTAATGATGAAGTGTATGTTACGTAATAACATATGAAAGGTAAAAAAGCGATATTACAATAAATATTAAAACGTCGGGAATGAAAACAGTAGGTTGTAAATTCACATAAAATTAAGGTAAACAAAACAGAACAATTCTGTAATTCGATTTTACAGTAGACTTTTGTAAACTAATTTACATGCAAAAACTGTAAAGAAAAAACAAACCCTTAATGTTTTTTCATGATTACAGTCTGGCTGTAAAAAAAGCATTTTTTGGTTGGAAAAAAATTTGCCATAAAATTATGTAAATTTACAGAGAAATTTTTTAACAGTGCAGTAACGTCGGTGCATTACCTCTACAGCCAGACAGCGCACTGATAATTAATGAAAATGTTTTGAACACAATGTAACGAACATCCAGTGAAACATCTATGGAGCTTTGCAAAAGAACATCATATTAAATATGAAAATAAATGACACACGAGACAAAACAATAAGTCAATCAAAGGGGAAAAGTTTTACTGTTACTGAAAGGTAAGGAGAGTAATTTGAGCTTGCATTTTAAAGAAATATTCTCCAAAAACTCTGTTATCGATTCATACACAATAGTGTGAAATAAAAAAGTCATTATTTTTTACTTGTCAACGTTATACATTACTGTGAAAGAAATAGAGGGAGGTAGGGAAACTTTGTTTAGATACACTATGAAGTTTTGCCTCACATACTTATCAGTAGAGATACCACTGAGATGTTATTATTTTGATGGAGTTCTAGCAAAAGCGCTAATGAATGCTTATCCAATTAAGTTGAAGTTAGATTGGAGACTTAGAGGACATTAATTTGTTTTTCTAATTTTAGGCAACTTCTTGATCCGTATCATATCTACCTCAAAAAAGAATTATTTGGAACTACACTGTAAAAAATTACGATAGATTTACAGGTCGGTACAAAAAAAAAAGAGATAAATGGAAAGTTCTGGAAACTTATTACCAGAACTTTTATGTTATCGTTATGTTTCTCTTTATTTTTTGTTCTGTAAATTTACAGCGATTTTGTACCATTTTTTACAGTGCACGCTGTTATGTGTAACTATAACTGACAGGTGCCGTACACTGTCCCGACATTCCAAACAACTGTTTATTGTGATGTGCACACAATGATGCTGGTAATAAATCAATACTAACACCTGTTTGTCCGCGCCTACTAAATGTTAAAAAATAACACACAAAAGAGATACTCCTCGGCAACTAGTAGTTCTCCAAGGAAATCGATGGATATTCATCCAATTAAACCTCTGCACAGCAGGGGAAAATTTCCTACATATAGAAATAGCAATCATACCCGGCCTCTGAATGCTCCTCGACTTTTGCCCACTAGACAGCTAGACGAAAGTGGAATAAATTACTCATGTACTTCAAAAATAAAGTACATATTCAACATCCTGCTATATAGTTCACCTTTGCTAACACTGTTGATTCGTTTTCCTTCTTCAAAGCTCTCAACAAGGTTAACAGTCAACTGAAACTCAAAAGCGTGAAATAATAAAATACTATAGACGCTGTCTAAAATACTACATTAAATGCGTCTATCTAAACATGTTTCTCTTATTAAATTATTCAACTGGAAAGATGACTGTAGTTCAAACCAGAAGTCTGGGTTTAGAATATCAGACATTAAACTACAACGACCAAACCTACAATTATTCAAATTCACAAAAACAAGACCTCGTTTCACAAATGAACGGTAATCATCACAAATATCAATTTATCATTTGTCCTTATCATATTATTTTGACACACCGTTGCCCTTCACGTTTCGGCCCTCGGTAAACCCTGTCTTTGACCCTGTATACGTCCTTGGTTCGTTTTTACCAATCATTACTCTTTCACATGTTTGATCCCCTTACATACCTTTTTTCTATCCACCCATTCTCTCCAGACGACCCCTGCCATCACGGTCCCTATACCCTACCCCAGAGAGTTGTAACTACCGGCCTACCCCTACCTTCTTACAACATTCCTAGAGTCGTCTGTGTCAATACTGGTCCTATTGCTACTTCTTTCCCCTTTCAAACTCACTCCGTTCTTTGCCTCCTTTTTCGATTTTGTAAATATTTCCAATACAACTACACGTTTTCCAATTTTGGTATTCATTTTTTCTTTCCTTTTCTTAATTTTGTTCATTTTATGTCATTTAAATCGATTAGATTTCCCTATGGCCTACATTTATAATTCACAGCAATTTGCATGTTCTGCGGAACATTTACTTTGTATATATAAGCTTCTAAATATCAACGGTACAGTTGTTGGATAACAACCGTTTTATGGTTTGAAAGTATCACTGTACTGTTCTTTGGTGAATTAACCCCTGTACCTATGTAACAACCTTTGTAATTACAGAAAATAATGATGGTAAAAATATTGATGGAAGCTCCATAAACGATGGCAGAGGAAAAATTATTTAAATTTCATTTCATCTGTTTTTTATCTTCTTTGTTTCACATTTTTCTGTATTCCCCTTGTTTGCCTATTCTACCCCCTTTCCGCTTTACCTCCCCCCCCCCCCCCTCTTTACTTTTGACTATTTCACGGGCTTCCTATGTACATGGACAGAGCATGTAACGCGTACATCCTATCTGTAGATTGTCGCCACCGACTGAGACAAAAAACGTGCAACATGATGGCCGCCATGAAGCTGTAAATCGTCTGATTTGACGACGACTCTGTTATATTTTACACAAAAGTTAAACTTGAATGGGAAACGATATCATATTTTTGCAATACGTAAAGTGATTTTGACCTTACCTTGGCATATTTCAAAAATATTTTAACTTCTTGCAAAAGCTGTTAATTTACTTGAGCAAGTCTAAATTTTCACACAAAGCCAAAGCAGACAGCCATCTTGGTGCGCTTTTTCTCACACGTACGGTAGCAACAATCTACCGTGCAGTATGCTCTGTCGATGTAAAGGAAGTCAGTGGCCTTTCTATTATCAGATCTTCTAACAAAAATATTCGTTGGAATGACTTTAATATTTTTTACAGTACTCAATATATTCTTCTTCAAAGTTTTACCATTTTAGGGAATTAACGTTTATGGGGGAAACATTTTAAACTGGGGTGTTTTACAGTGTTGGTGCCCCCCCCCCCCTTCACAAATTGTCTCATAACTGTCGACTAGCTTTTTCTAGTAGCAAACAACTAGCTTCAAAATATCAACAGAACAATTATGGCCTAGGACTAAAATTAAAACAAAAAGGATAACATTTCCACGTCATAAATTTGCATGTGTATCTCATGCTTGTTTTTGTGTGGGTTCAAGATGAGCAATTGTCTTATAAATTGTCAATATTTAAGGAATCTTGATGGTAAATGTGACTTTTATTATGACTTCATTGTTTTTTACATTAAACAAGTAGGTTGGTTATTTTATACGTGTCGAGAGATCTGTCAGTGTTTAATATATTTTCTGCCTTTGTTCTATTTTGCAGGTGTCCATGATATACGTCCTCATAAAGGCCAAGGAGAGGTTGCTGGAAGACTTCGTTCCGTTCTTCATTCTGAGGTGTATCCCTCTGAAATCACCACGACTAACGAGAACATGAGAGTTCAGGACGCCTACTCTTTAAGATGCACACCACAGGTAACCATTGGCGGCGCTACGGGATCAAGGGGGGTCCCCAGATTTTTTTCCTTTCCCCCACTTGCCCCCAACTTAGGTCAGTTAGGAGTTGGGTTAACCCCAAAAAATAGTCATATACCCCTCCAGAGATTTACTTTTCATCCGGAGATACTGAAACCTCCGAGCTTTCGTGGGCCTCGCCCCCTGGAATGCCACCCCCAGGAACGGACGCTTTGGACCCGGTCACGAAACGTTATGCCCCACCATTGTTCTTTGCCACTTGTTTCCTATTTTGACATTCTGGCTCCGCCACTGCAGTTAACCATTAAATGACACTTGTCTTAGCTCTTTCACCTAGTGCACCATATCGCAAACTTGAATCATGTTTAGAACAGAGAAATATAAGTTTTACACCACTGCACCGTGCACCATTCTCTCATTAGAATATTTCCACAAAATGTCACGACAACTTTTTATCAATAGGATCAATTGTCAATGTATTTCATTGAATTTCAGTGTTTATACCCTTACGTGAGGTTTAAATTCAAGTCAACCTTTGTAACAGTGAGGTTGGCCTTTTGTTAGTCTCTATTAGATTTCCTCCTATTGTACTTCCTTGTTTGTATCTGGAAATTTGTTCTAGGTGCACGGGGTTGTCAACGATACCATTGAATTTGTGAAGGGAATCATAACAACCGAGATGAACAGCGCCACCGATAATCCTGTATCCTTTTGAGTTACAAACTGTAACGTCCGGGTGAACCAAGAATAGAGGAGTTGGGAAACTGGGTACTTCCGATTATGTCGCAAGGTCAATGACAACTACGACCTCTATTATGTACATAATTGTGTCTACACCAGACCACTCGGCGAAGACGTGTTGTCGCTTCGAGTACATTAGCTGCGATGACGCCACGAGGTAGTATTGGTCCATGCCCCCTTATTGATGCCAATTTTGTTAAGCTCCAAACATTACGGAAGAAATAAGGGTCACCTATCCACCTGGTCCCCTCCGCTGGCCGTCGGTTACACGACATACTACACCCCTTCCTCCTTCGCGTAAGTGAAATTCTGTGTACGCCATTGATTAACTTCAGTCGGTAGTACCAGTGGTTTTTTTTTTTTAAAAAAGGTGCGAGCAGAGAACTACCTCAAAGGAGGGGTCCGCTCGACCTGCAACCTATACCTATGATGCATTGCTTTGTTTGTAATCAATTCCATTTCTTCTTTTAGTCAAAGGGCTAGCCCTTATACAGAGCACGATCGATCGCCTAATACAATATTATGGGGAGTTATGTGACCTTAAGACAAATTTAGAGAATTTCAAGAGGAAGAATCAAGCTACCCTTTACAAAGGGAGTTGTCAGAGCAACTTCCTGCATCATATGGAAGGTAGCAAGTAGGATTAGGGAGTTGGTCTGGCAACTCTCTGGTAGGATTACAACAGTAACCTAAATTTTTGTACCGTGACTGCATAAAGTTTCAAATTTGGTTAAGGAGCTTGTATAATGGATGGATGGATAAAGTTTTTTTTTTCAATTAATTCAAAATTTTCTTTTGCATCATGTCCGGATTGATATCATGTAACAGTGCTTATTGTAAAGTCTATTTACCTAAGTTCTGCATAAGTAGTGCTTCCATGCAACAGGAAGTAGAATAAACACTTCAACAGCTAAGTTTGTAGCATTATGGTGAGACACCTTCCATTTGCATGAAGGTGCACCATGCGCATCATCTGTTTGCTTTCAGGGCTCCTGATCACTGTATGAAGTATGATGCATAACGTTGAATAAAAGACAACTTCCTTAACCTTGTTAAAGCTTGTCCTTACAGGGGAAAATGAAATTATTTCCGCTGGAAACTTCCACGGGGAATACCCTGCTAAGGTGAGGCTTGTCTAAACAGGAAGACTTTTTTGGGAACAATTAAAATGGGTTGTTAAATATCTTTTCTGTATGATAATTATCATGGATTAAGTCGAACGTTTATTGAATTTGATGAAGTGGTCAATACTAATATGGACGGGAGGAAAACGCAGGCAGATATATAACAGCTCATCAAAAAATTGTTGTTGCGATTTCTAATGACATCTACCTTTTGGTCCATTTCCTTTCCACCGTTGTCTGTGGAACGTGTACCGCTAACATGTTCTCAAATGTTTTAGTTTTCCCTCGTTCATATTCATCATGTTACTCTACAACAGTCTAGCCCATGTCTATACTAATAACTTAGTACGTTGTGGTCTATACCTTTGGTGATCGCTACCTAGGATGTGACCTTAGCTTAGGCAGCTGACCTTAACCCAACGTAAACACAGCCTTAGATGTAACCTATTCCTATGGTAGTCACTGCATAAGATGCGAAATATGTCTATGGTAATCAATGAATTCGATGTGGCCTATGTCTACATATGGTATGGTAATAACTGCTACGGAGGTAGCCTATACTTACGGTAATCACTGGATATGTAACCTATGCTTACGACAATCACTTCTTAAGACAGTAAGGTCGGTGGTACCTACGCCTAACATGTAGCATATTTGTTGTACTGCAACGTTAATTGTAAAAATTTCATTATTACTTCATAAAGGCTCTGGATTACCTAGCTATAGCTGTGCATGAACTGGCTAACATTAGTGAGAGAAGGATTGAGAGGATGATTAATCCAAGTAAGTAGAACAATGGCAGGTAGGCGTCACGTTGTAGTATTATTATATCAGTATTGAGTGAACAACACTGAATGTTGATGCGTTAGTTAGATGGAGTTTTATTGCCCAGTTTTTAACCAATTGGTTCAAGTCTGGTCGACCAACGCCTTTTTCCAGTTGTGGCTCACTAACTCGTTTTCCTTGCTTCATTGCGTATACTGAGCCCCAAGCACAATGGCAGTAGGTTCCAAATATTGATAAGACATCAATGTCACACTTTGTGTAGAAGATAATATTTCGTTGTTGATTGAACCTGACTTGCAATGATATGCAAACACATTTTTGTGGTTTATTTCCAACATATCTAAATTATTCATAGACTTAAAGTATAAAACCACTATACTGTAGACGAGTGACTTTCGCGTATAAAACTAATGTTGCTTCTTTTGGATGATACAGGTTAAAGACCCATGGTCCTCCTCAACAGGTTAATGGTCAACAGCTCCTGTGGAAAAACATAGGTTCGAATAGCACGTGCTCAGATTTTCCTGCTATAATACGCTGTAGATGTCGCTTCCCCGTTAGCCTCATTTTCTTCCAATTTTCGCAGTGCTCCCATTTTTGTAGCTTTGCCACGTTGTCTTGCCAATCGCATTGCCTGATTTTGAAGTCAGGCTTTAAATTTCTCTCCTGGTAATGTTCCTGTGATTTGCTCCAATGTTCGTAAGCTGCAGTCAAGGTAATCGCCCTGTACTCACAGACCAGTTTGTTGCACTGGTTACCCTACATTAGTACGTACCGTATTTATGGCGCCCTCAGAGGCCAGTAACACGTTCCCTCTACACGCTACTTACCCTAAACGGTACGGAACGCCCTATATGACGACAGGGTACTTCCCCAAGTGAAATGTCACCTTGAAGTAGCAAATACTTTATAAACCAGAACCCTCAATGGAGATCTGGATTGGCATTCATCCAATTTCCCGACAAAATTTAGGTAAAAACAGGACTTCCGGTTTGGGTGATTGCAACACGTCGTTATGGTATTTGACGTAATGTTTCATAGACCTCTATACCAGTATACGGTCAAAATCGGAAAACGTCTTGTGCAAGCACAAAGAGACTTATGCACTGTTGGGACTTAACGCAGCGAAGGCACTTCTGCGTATTCTGTGTGACTGATCCACTCAGTCGTTTTGCTTCAAAGGTCTTGCTTTACAAGTTCAAAGAAACTTAAAGCAACGATAATGTCCACGTTGTCACATACGGCAATAGCGACAACTACACTCCGAAACGACTGCTTAAATTTAAACATGAAAAGGATCTCATCCGCATTTACACGAAAGAAGATAAAATATTTGACTAACTTGACATCACTGGCTGTTAACCAAAACTAGTGAAATCTAGCTTTATGTGTCTCTTTTTGAACCGGTTTGTTTTTTAGTACACATCTTACGTGATAGCTTCAGTCAGATTTTGCACAGAGCTTTCTGGTTTTTGCGAAATCAATTTTTTAAGCTACGTACAACTTTTTTCATCTTTATCAAGACTTAGGTGGCCTTCCTGCATTCTTGGTGAAGAAAGGCGGACTTAACTCTGGCTTTATGATAGCACACTGTACGGCTGCTGCCCTCGGTAAGAAATTGAAAATTAAAGAAGAGACTATATTAGTATTAGTTAGGATAACCTCTTTCGGTAAAACGGTTTTCACCCGATCGGGGGGGGGGGGGAATACGGCCATGGGTGGCACCACTTTCAAATTTCTCCCTAGATGCTTTGGGATCTTACCGCGCAAATCCAACGGAGACGATCATTCAAAACACCTGGAAAATTTCATCGAGCTAAGGAAAGAGAAATTTTGGAATATTTAGAAACTTTGTTGCTAGGAGAACAAAAAAGCCGGATCATTTTTGGTAGTTCACCGCGCAAATTTTGAGATATCGAGCAATTTCGCCACGTTCTGTGTCCTACGCTTAAACTATAGACTCGACACCGCCGCAAGATTTATGCAATTTTTTCTACAGAAAGTTGTGAAAGTTTCTCGTGCTGGCAGTTGTGCTCATTAATAAGTCGTTGAAAGTTCTTGCGATTTCGGTCTGTAGTGATAAACAATTACTTTGTATTTGTTTCTATCCACATTTATGAAACAAAGCGACGACTGTGAAGAGGTACACACTAAGTGCTCATGAATATTCATGCTGCAAATTTTCCCCCATCGGGTGAATTCTCATTTTCACCCGAAAACGGCTATCTCTCGAACAGTCTGAATTATGTTATCGTTTTGTTGATTGAACTTCCCTATTAGTCAATTACGTGTCAATAAACCAGAAGGTGAAACTACAAAGTGAAATATTTGTTTAGACTTTATATTGCTAGATAAATATATTGTAGCCTAACCTAATTGTTGGATTTTTAATGGAAGTTTCAATTTTAACTTCATTTCCGTAAGATTTTTATGTAATGTATAATAATTTTCTGACACAAATCTTCAATACTCCTTAAGTGTCGGAGAACAAGGTTTTGACGCATCCAGCCTCCGTAGATTCCCTGCCTACCAGCGCTGGACAAGAAGACCACGTGTCCATGGGTGGCTTTGCTGCGAGAAAGTCATTGCAAGTTGTAGAACATGTTGAACAGGGTAAGTTTCTTGGTCCCTAACATTGCCAGAATTGTGTTCATTTTCTGATTTTTTGATAATCGTTTGTCATGTTTTCTCACGGAGGATCAAGATCGTTACCATTGTGACAAGTTGATCTCCATGAGCTGCCAAGCTGTTATTTCTGTAGTTTTTTAACTGATAATGTTTTGCTGGCAATGCGTCATGGTACCAACGTCAGGGGCAAGGTATTCCAATAGCCTGCAAGGCAGTTGTAACTTTAAAAGACTGACCTAACTGCCTAAGAACATGTTGTCGAGGAAGGCAAGTATACCATACACAGGCGAAACAGAGGCTAAATTAAGGTACATTTGACCAGAGAGATGCCATTGATCAATGGCAGCCCTTGATTTGACCTTTAATCCCGGTCGTATGTAATGAATGTTTCAACTATTCATAGACCCATTGCACATTTTAGATTCCTAGCATCTTACGTTACAGGGTCGGTAAAAACCAGGAAGTTACCATTGACCCTTTAAACACGATGAACCCCAATTTTACAATCAAGTTGTGGTGTTAAAATAAAAATGTGGAGTTAAAATAAAGTTGTGGAGTTTAAACAATGTTTACGATGTCCTCGAGGCATATATTTCACACTTGGCATATCTATCTTACGACTATTTCTTTACAGTTTTGGCTATTGAGCTTTTAGCTGCCTGTCAGGGTATGGAGTTTCGTAGACCTCTGAAAACTACCGCTCCATTGGAAGCAGTTTATGCTCTCGTAAGGAGTAAAGTTCCGTAAGTAATTTTTTATTTTTATTTTTTTTTTAATTTTTTTTTCAATATGAATGATCTGGACTTTACACGCCGACACACTATTTCGTTTCTTCCTTTTCATGTTTCGTTTGTAGTACAAACTAGCATGACAATTATGACACTTCCGTTTTTGCAGCACTCTCTTGATGAACGTGCTTTATGCGGGAACTTGTCCCTGACACTTCCCTGATTAATGCATATGACTATGAGAGTCTAGCTATAACATGCAATTGATCGTTTGAAAACTAGGCAGACTTGAGACAATTTATCCACTCAAGGTATACTCAGCCATAATAATAACATCTTTTTATGCAAACGATTAGTCTAGGCATTCACTCTTAAAAAGTCGGTTAAAAAATTCACCAACACTGGTCACGTATGTCAAATACCTGAAATTGGGTAAAGTTTTCCCCAATGTGTGTTGTTTATTTGGTTACCCACAGGCTGGTTACCCAATTAAGCGGTAAAAACCTCTTGGATAACCTATGAATCAGCAATTATTGGGTAACCTTTAACCTATTTCGGATATTTGACATACGTGACCAGTGTTGGCAAGTTTTTTAACCAACTTTTAGAGTGTTACAACAATATGTTTAAATACAAAAAGACTCGAAGCATTTTGAGGAGTATTAAGAGTTAATCGATAATGAAATTCTTTGTTTTTTTTTTCTTTTTTATCTCTATCTGTGTTTCTGTACTGTACGTATACGTTAGCATAGGTGATTAGGATCTGACATCAGTAAAAACATGTTCAAACAGAAAGCGGAACCAAGATAAAAATACATTCAGTTTTCTAATTTGATATAAGCATTGTAGAAGTGAAAGTAATGCGAATCATTGTACAAAAGCAATTTATATAAACAATACTTAATAATCATTAGGTAATCCTTAGGTACAGTATGTATTACTGAAAGTGAACAACTTCCCAACAGAAGTGAAGGGTATGATTTCAATTCAAACTCTCATTCTTTGTCACTGCATACTTCCTCGTTACGATTTTAAGCTCATGCAAAATGTTCCTTCCTTCAATAAGCTTCCCAACTCGTTTTATTGAATGGAGTGAACTATCCAAACTAAGGCTGAAATTAAAAGAATAGAAATAAGTGTGAAGTGAAGAAGATATAAATGTTAGCAATTGCTGTTGGCCACGGTATAATGATATTTACATTTTTATTTTCTGTTTTAGACCCTTGGAAGCCGATCGTGTCATGTCTACCGACATTGACGCTGTCACTGAACTCCTTCAAGACAATAAGGTAAATACGTGCATGTTCGTAGCTTAGGTAAAGTTCCAAGGAAGGGGGAGTCAAAACAATGCAATATGTACCGTCAGCATCAATCAAAACGAGGGGTGTGTTCCATGCATGTAGAAATTTCAAAGAACAGTTTCCCCCTTCCTACCATCTCCACGCAAGATACGACCCTGATGGGTTATAATGTATTGTTTTTTGCCATCAATAATTTTTACAATGAAAATTGCGAAAGACATTTACACTTTTGATTGTTCAAAATGTTTTCAACTGTGAGTAATGAAACAATAGCAATCGATATCTTTTGAAAATACCAATTAATTCACAAAAGACAGTGAAATCATTTGGGCAGATGAACACTGTGTACATGGGCGTCCGCAGATATGGGCAAGGGGGGGGCACTTGCCCCCCCCCCCCGGAAAATCAAAAATTTAAAAAAACGTATAAAAATCAAAGCAAAAATCCGAAAAAACGTGTTTTCCAAGTTCCTATGCGAAAAATAGGCTTTAGAAATGCCATTTCCGGCGATCTGGGAGGCATTTTGGGCTGAAATTTTCGCATGCTTTGTGTTAATTCATGGTAACTTGGAGGTTTTGCCCCTCCCTAGAAATTTTGCCCCTCCCCCCTGACTTTTTTTTCTGCGGACGCCCATGACTGTGTAACAATGTGTTTCTCGATTGGGTTGTATTATCGTACTGTAGTGATTGTATTCTTTGTTAGGGTTAGAGATTATGTTAGGGATTAGGGCTATCGTTAGTTAGGACACTCCGTCTGAAACAGTTCACATCGCCCCCAATTACAGAATTATTTTAGAATTTAAAAATCTAAGTTCAGTCAATTGTCCACTTATTGCTAACATTAAACTCCTTAGAGTTCCTAATTCATTCTTTAATTTTTAATCGATCTTTTATTCTGTTGCAGGTTTGGGAAGCAGTTGAACCGTTCATGGAAGCCTATGCTTCCTAAGTTCCTAAACTTAACCATGCCGATTCGTGAAATGCTAAAGAATCTTATTTCATAATCAGTTCATCACTCTACCAGGTTAAAATTATTTGCTTAGATTTAGGAAAACTTTTTCGTCGTTTTGAACATTACCACAAATACTTGTAACTTAAGACTATACGTAAACTTACAAACCATGTTGTGCTAATTAAAGTTCATTCTTTCAAATTGTGGAGATGGAGTCTGATTTGAATATTAATTTTATTTCAGTGTCTATTAAATCCTTATTCCTTAATAGCAATTTATTTTTTTGTCAGTGGCGGCGCCAGAATGTCAAAACTGGGGGGGGGGGGATAGGGGCAAATGATAATATTGGGGGGAAAATATTTTCGGTCGTAGCGCGAAACCGAGCTCAGAGCGGGAGTGAGGCCCAGGATCTCTGAGGTTTTAGCATATCTCTGGATGGTAAATTACGTGACTGGAGATATGTATTTTTTTTTTCTTCGGTTAACTTAACTCCAAACTGACCTAAGTTGGGGGCAAGTGGGGGCAGCAAGGCCAGCATCTAGGAGGATGACCTCTTTTGCCCCGGTAGAGCGGCCACTGCTTTTTTCAACAATTGATGAGAGTTATATTGAGAATTAAAGGAGTCGCATTGTTTACTAGAAATAGAATAACCAACTGCTAATTCCGTGCATGAAATAGTTTTTAATAGAAATCATTTTTTGTGTCGGTAATTATTCGTGTTAAGAATTGAGAATTAACGGCGTCTTTTGGTTTACTATAGAAATAATAATCAACTGCTGGTTCTGTGCATGGAATAACTTTTAATAGAAATCTGTAATACTGTGTCGGTAATTCCTCAAGTGTGTTTTCCTAGACAGTTGGTTATTCAAGGGAAAGACATATTGGCTAAAGAATATAAACTTGAACATGTTATAAACGTAATAGGTTAATAAAGCCAAATTTGTGCCTCATGCATGAAAAAATTTTGAATGACATAAATCTCCTCTGAACTTGAGTTTTGGTTATATAAATTCATGTTTTGGTTACGAGAAGTTTACATCACCTTGCGGTCATTTGCTGTTCTGTTGAAACGATGGCTATAAGGAAAGTTTAGAGCTTTATACATAGGCTGTACTAAAATGCTGCATTTCATTGAATTTTGGCTCATTTATGAAAAAAAGTAATCTTGTTATTAGTTCGTTGAAAATAAACTCATTCTCATAAATTGATAATTGCGCGGCAAAATGTGAGCAAGAAATGTTTTGCTTTATTTAGAGATGTAGAATGAGCAACTGTTTGTGTAAAGTTCAGTTTTTGACACGTTTTGCGTATTTATTAGATTAACTGACCTGACCTTATGAACTCTTTTCCTGTGCTGTAGCTTATTTATGCTTAATCGGTAATGATTGTGTGATTTGATCATTACCATCCTTGCCAAATGTTAACCACCATTTATTGTACATGCATATTTGTTTAAAACTTGTTACATTCTTTCCCGGGATTTATGTCAAACATTTGGTAACTTGGCCACCTCCCAGCCCTTCGAGGATTCCAATGTATTAGAATAGAAATATGAGAAGTAATGACATAATATCATTTCACATGTTGGTATAAATGCTGGTAATATATTGTGTATATTTTCCTTTAATCCTGTACAATGTTTATCTTTGTTTAAAACTTGTTACATTCTTTCCCGGGATTTATGTCAAACATTTGGTAACTTGGCAACCTCCCAGCCTTTCGAGGATTCCAGATGTAACAGAATAGAAATATGAGAAGTAATGACATAATATCATTTCACATGTTGGTATAAATGCTGGTAATATATTGTGTATATTTTCCTTTAATCCTGTACAATGTTTACCTTCTTTTGTTACCTCGTGATGTGTTCGTTTCACCTTGGTATAAGTTGATATGTTTGTTTACAAAATTCCGTGTTCAAATCCTTCAAATATCTTCAATATATTAGTCCTGGGTTTGGGTATATTTCAAAGAAACCAGAATAAGCCTAGGAATCGGGGGCAGGGGATAGACTTCCCCACCCCAGATTTCCGAAATATCTAAACTTCGGACCAGAATTTTGGAAAAAATAATCGCCCAGCAATTTGAAAAAAATTGGACAGCCACTTGAAATTGAAAAATTTTCATGGTTTTTAAGAGAACTCCGGCGTGCACGAAATTCAAATCTGGATATGCCACAAAATATAAATATATATATATATATATATATATATATATATATATATATATATATATATATATATATATATATATATTTATATATATATATGTGTAGGTCAAGAGTATTGATAAACACGATCCTGAATTTTATACCGAGAGAAAATTGATTCACGCGGGGTATTTATAGCCTGTTGTCGCTTCTGTGAATCACGAGCTGTTCAACCCTAGTAGTCATAGACTCTGCCCGGAAAGCGGAGGATGGTGGGTTCGGTCCCCCGTGCGGCTCAATTTTTCTCTCTGGTGTTTTTCTTTAACTGTTCCTTCTTTGATAAGAGTTTATACTCTATCTTGGATCGGTTTAAAATTCAGAATCGAATTTATCACACACATTCTAACTTCGATCTACCAACTTCGACCTACTATAAATATATAGATATATATGTATATATATATAGTTTTGAATATGTACATACGCTTCCATTCAAACAACGAAATGAGGTACGCACACTACAATTTTAGATTGTCTCGTCACTTTACATTATTTTGGCTAATCAAGCTTGCCATGGTTATGATGTTCGCGCTTTGTATTAATTACTATGTGAGAACGTGCGTTCTTTGTAACTACGTACTTTCCGATCATCATCATTATGACGTCACTTTACAACTTTTCAAACTTATTTTAATATTACGCGGTACTGTACGCATTCAACTCTTTCTTGTTTGTATGTAACGGTTGATTTCCATAACACAGTTGACAAAGCCGCCAGGAGGCGGCGAAAATTTCTGTTTCAATAAATCATTCGTTGGATCTATATGCACACTCTGTTTTCCATTTTTCCTTATATATATATATATATATATTTATTTATATATTTATATATAAATTAATCAAATTGGTAAAGCTGGAAAATCTGGCTGAGGTGAAAAAACGATGTTGACTCCACCGGGATTCGAACTCGGGACCTCCCGCTTTCTAGTGCGGACGCTCTAACCACTGAGCCATGAAGCCAAGTTGGTTTGGCCTTTGTTCAAATAACAGATGAAGCAACTCGCAATTCACCTCCTGAGCAGGCGTCTAATATTTTGGGACAGCACTAGTTCTCGTTTGACGCAAGCCCTAACCAAAGATCAAAGTTGATGCCATCCAGCTGAACACATTTGTTTATATATATATATATATATATATATATATATATATATATATATATATATATATATATATATATATATATATATATATATATATATATATATATATATATATATATATATATATATATATATATATATATATATATATATATATATATATATATATATATATATATATATATATATATATATATATATATATATATATATATATATATATATATATATATATATATATATATATATATATAAAACCGAAAGCCACTAACTCTCGTATTCCTTTAGTTGTGGATTATTCCAGTCGAACTGACAAGTTACTCAAAGTGCTACGTCAAGACTTTGAAATTCTCAAATCGGACAGTTCCATTCACCATCTGTTCAAAGACCCCCCCCCCCCCTCATGTCCCGTAGGCAACCTCCCAACCTTAATCCATAATTACCTTTTCTAGGCTTCCCAGTAGGTCCGACACGGGCAACCGGAAATGCGGAAAGCCTAGATGTCAAGTATGTAGTTTTTTTATCACTGACCCCTGTTTCACCCCTCCCGGTACCAATGCCCGCATCCGCCCCGGTCCTTTCAATTGTGATACCCCCAACGTCGTGTATTTGATTTTTTGTATTAAGTGTGTGTATGGTAATTACATTGGTCAAACAGGTTCAAAGTTCAGGCTCAGATTCAACAACCACAAAAAGACAGTTAAAGATAAGGCCATCAGTTATCCAGTAGCCAAACATTTCAATCAATGTAATCACAACCTCTCCAATCTCAAGTTTGTCCTGTTAGGCTCTAATTACCCCACTCTCAACAATAGACTAAGGTCCGAGAGTAAGTGGATTATGAAGCTTAAAACTCATATCAATGGTTTAAATTTGAATTTGGGTGTTTTAAGTGATTTTCCGTTTGCCACTCGTGGTGAAGCGTGACTATGAGCTTTTGCAATAAGTATACCATTGAGTACAGTGTACGAGGTCTCCATTATATTATTTTCACTTCACTGTTGGTGCTGAAGAAAGGCACAGGCGGGCCTGAAATATGCACTGGTTTCTTTGTATTGGAAATTTGTGCTCTTATGATGTCATCTTTGTGTAACTCACAATTTTTCATCGCTTTTATATAAATATATATATATATATTTATATATATATATATATTTATATATTTATATATATATATATATACCGGTATATAGCGTCCGCACTAGAAAGCGGGAGGTCCCGAGATCGAATCCCGTAGGAGTCAACATCGTTTTTTCACCTCAGCCAGATTTTCCAGCTTAACCAATTTGATTTATATATATATATATATATATATATATTTATATTTATAAGTGAACCAGTGCGGTATTGAATAGTCGACTTACTATATATATATATATATATATATATATATATATGTATATATATATATATATGTATATATAATTGTGTATGGTTAGAGATAGCGAAACAACACTGGATACAGTGCTCAACCGATGGGAGCGAGAATAAATAATAAGAAAGTAAACACTATTGCATTTTCTCTTGTTAATAGCTGTAGGCACCGTAAAAAGAAGCTGTTATCTCATAATAACTTTTTATAATGAAGCATAGGGTGCTTACCTTACTGATCTGTAAAACACTTAGATTTTGTGCGTTTTTTAATCACCCGCGCAATCTTAAGCTATTTTGCGCGTTCTAGTTCTGCAGATACTGTCTTCTGTGGACGTCATAATGGGCGCTTAACCTCTATGACGTGTCTATAACACGCGCGTCTCATTTTCATTTTTGTGGTTTTATAACCGTTATGCTTCGCATTTGTAGACTAAGGAGTGTAGGCTACAAACGTAAACCTTTACGAAACAAGCTTGTATCTTGAAATGCAATAGTGTTTACTTTCTTATTATTTATATAATTGTGTATATATATATATATATATATATATATATATATATATATTAAAGTCATAGTCGCAGCTCAAAAAGCTATTATTCGTGAACTTAACAAGTATATATCGAATGTTCGAATACTGCTCACCCCTTGCCAATTAATCCATAAGGGCATTTCTAGCTAAACCATGTGAATTTCTTAGTTGGAGAGCTGTTGGACACATTCGAAGTATTAGGACAAACTATAGGCATTAACAGGATAAACTATGGACTAAGACACACTATTAATAAATTCCATTTTCTATTTGTATACATTGTGTGTGTACCAAAATGCACTTCCCTGATTTAATTCATCTCCACATTGCTATGTTGACATACTGTTCCATAGAAAGTAATAACCTTCCTGTTTTTAAAAATTATTTTTACAGGGTCCCAAAAAGTTCGTTGGGACCGACAAGCCGGTAGCATTCACAAATACAAATTCACAATACTTTTTGAACAGTGCTCACGCTATCGAATAATACTATTTGGAATTCTTTGCCAAATTCAGTTAAAAACGTCTTTCATCGTACTCATTCAAACACAACCTCAAACAATAATTATTGAAAAAAAACTGTTTTGATGTTAACGAAGTGCTCTTAAGAGTTTCACAGTGTTTCACTGAGTTTATTTGTGTAATATTCTACTTTTGATGTTCTTTTTTCATCACTTGTTTTTCACTGTTTCGGGGAGTGGATCAACTGGTTAAGCCTTTGAAGGTTTTTGAGGCTATTTACTTTTCTCTTTTGTTCATTACTTAGATTATTTGAATTTGGTTAATGTACGGTTAATTTTATTTGCTCTATCTTGTATTTGATATGGAAAAGGAGACACAAAACGAAATGTACCGTAGACCCTGTTCGGCATTATGAGGCGACTGCTTATCAAAGCTGGCATTTGAAAACCACACATGCTGGGGTGTTTTTAGTTCCTATATCGAGAGCTACAGTTTCCAGCCTCGACATAATGTTGTGTCCACGCTAAAAAAAATTGCGACCACCCTCGACATAATATCGTGCCTATACTTAGTCTTGTGGCTGCACTTATATAACGAGGAGTCGTGGCAACACTTGACGTTATTAGTTGTGTCCACGCGAATGCAGCACCCTCGATATCATAATTGCGAATCTATTAAGTGTGATGTGTCCTGTCCACCCTGGAGTGATTTAGTTCCCACACTTAAAGACACGGTCCTCGTACACAGTATATTGAACCCGCACTACGAAAAGTTAGTTGTCGTGTCTATGCTTAAGCTGAAACAAAAATCACGACCACGCTCTATATGATATCGTGTCAACACTTAGTTTTCTGTGCCCAAAATTAAGTCATTTTGTGCCCATAGTTTAAGAAATTGTGCCTGCCTATGGTCATTTTCAAAGAAGTATGGGTGACTGGTAAATCTCCTTCCGTCGATCAGTGGTAAAGCTCTGTAAGGCCGGAAAACGAGTTAAATAATCTGTTTTATTCAAGACAGAAGTATTCATTTTCTTGACCATTGGAAATTATCAAAGTTTAGAGGGTAAGCCGGTCTGACTGTCCTTCTTGCTTTTATGCCTTTCATTAAACAATGCAACTTTGGTTAATTTAATCATCACACTGTAAAAACTGTTTGTAAATTTACAGAAAATGAAACAAAAAAGTAATATAATTGTTGTAACTACTATAATGGTACTTCATGGGCCAAATTTCTAATTCGAGTAAGAGGGTCGCGGTGGGTTAATGGTTAGTGCGAAGCTATCAAAGACATTTGGTGGAAAATGCGTCTCAGATTGTAAGAATTAAATCGCACTTCTGGTCGGCCCGTTTTACATGCTTCAAAGTGATCTAACCATTGGCTTTTTTTCTAAGGTTTGATGTAAAAATTGTAATGTTTCAAAAGAAATAGGGAAAGAACTACTCTTATTTAGAATTTTGGAAATCCCAGGGGTCACAGTAGACCCTCCCTACCCCACTCGAAGACTACGGCCCGTAGTACCTTCATCAGTACTATAGGTTTCCCGCCTGCCGCACTTGTTCTAAAGTGTGGAGAGTGGTCCTCTCCGAAGAGAGCAGTTATTTTTCCTCATCCCTACATACAAGCTAGAAGCCTGCCTACTTAATTTGAGTGTCGAAGTTCCCTAATTAGTTTGTTTTGTAGTTGGTGAATAATATATAAGCTGTGTTCCGACTATTAATTCGTGAACAGTCAGCCAAATTCCTCACCTGTGTTACTTAGCCTGTGCTTTCATGTTCCTAATCATTTGACACAATCTTTTGAACTAATTGCCGCCCATAGTATAAGAATACCATCAATACGTCGGTAAATTGTCTTCCCTGCACAGGTGTCAAAGGAATTATTTATCCCAACAATAAAACTGTGTTTCCACGAGGCGGACGCGGACGCAGGTGGGACTAGTACTCCCCCTAGACAGCGAGTAGAGCCTAGTGAAATCGCTTGGGCCTCATTTAGGCTCGACTATGAATCTCACCTTTGTCCTTCAGTCCCATTTTTTCTGTGATTGCCAGCCAAGTGTTGGCATTCATTATTGCGTCAGAATGGTCCGGGTCAGTCACATTATACAGGTACGGTTTTTGACGCACAAGCTCGATAAGCTTTTCGGTTTGCTCTCTTGATAACCGCGGTTTGGGCCATAGTGATTACGACTGCTGAAGAGTTGAACTACTGACCTCGTTGTGTAAACAGTAGCCTACACAATCGGCTGTACAACTCTGTTCGATTCAACAAGTGGGCACATGAGATTAGCCTATTCTTCAGTGTAATTTGCAGTTACTACAAGTTACAAGTTTATTTCTTTCTCTGAGGTGTGAGACCCCTTTCGGGGTATAAGAGAAATACAGTCACAACAGGTTATACTTTACAAGCACGAAAAATAAAAGAAAGGATAATTTTAATAAAGAAGATCAGAACAAATGTTTTTATCTTGAAAGACAAAATGAATACGAATAATGAATATCGCTAAAACTTGATAGATTCTTGCTATACATAAAACGGACGGCAATGCCTACTTAAGGCAAAAACAAGATGGGTTACATCAAGCAAAGTGGTTCATGATTATAGAAACAAATCTGGCCAATTTTGAAAGTAGATTTGTACTTTTAACGTTGAATAATTGTTGGATTCCAAACACTTGGAGTGACAAAGTAAAAACGTTTGACATACAATGACCTTTGTCGAGAAAAGTATGGGCATTTCATCTGTAACATCTCCAGAGTTACAGAGAGTGCAAATTACAGGATTAAAAGAATCTGAGTTGCTTTCAACAACAGTGGGAATATTATTGTTTCCACATCTAAAACGACATAAGTGCATACGATCAAAATATCCCAATTTCACAAGATAACTTTCAAGTTTATTGTCCAACTTGATGATATTATATGTCACACATTTTTTGTTCCTAGCCATCTCAGCATGCCAGTTTTGTAATGAGATAACCTGTAATCTTTGTTTTATCACAGGCAAAATGAATTTGTTGTAGTCTTGACTAGTCCAAACACCAGAAAAACCACTATTGTCAAGAATATTTTTGACTTTTAAAATCCACCTGGAATGATATTCATTTGACATATGTAATTTACGTAACAGGGTTAACATTAAACTAGACAGCTTTGAACTTTTACCTTCAGAGACTCTGATCCAAATGTTTAACACTCTTCTTTCAACAATTCTAGACAGCGGGGATGCTCCAACTTCCTCGTAAACCATACAACTTGGCGTTGAACTTTTTAATCTCATGATTCTTTTCAGAAATTTTCTATGGAAAATATCGATCTGGTCCAATTTTGACGAGCCCCATATTTCACAACCATAAAGTAAGATTGGAGTAATCATCTTATCAAAACGATTACATTGAATATCAACAGGTAAAGACAATGTTCTGGCTTTAGCAATGAGTGCAAACATAGCTTTACGTGACTGAACTACCTGTTAATTAATTGTTTTGTGAAATGAACCATTGTAATTAAAAGTTGTTCCTAAGTAAACATACTCATCTACAACCTGGAGCTTGCTATTTCCAAATGAAAAATCAAGAGGGTTTCTCAGTTTTCCTCTTGAGAAAATAACGACCTCAGTTTTGGAAGTGTTGACTGTCAGGTGCCAAACATTGCAATAATCATTTACAGCATTGAGTGCTAATTGAAGGTCAGCTGCAGAATCAGCCATGATAACGGTATCATCTGCATATAGTAAAACATACAATTTTACAAAATATTCGATATAATCCTCACTTAAAACTCTATTTATCTCAGAATTAGCAAATTTAAGACCACTGTATTTTCTACTGACAAATTGTTCAAAATCATTTAGATAAATAGCAAACAAAAGTGGAGAAAGATTCTCTACCTGCCTAACACCTACACAACGGTTGAAAAAGTTTGAAAGATTTGGACCTTGTTTTACACAGGATTTAGCATTTTCATAAATGTCATATATCACTCTGATAATATGGCCATTAATATGATTTGCCAATAACTTGCTCCAGAGAGAAGATCTATCAATGAGGTCAAATGCTTTCTTATAGTCAACAAAGGTCCAAATTATCTCTTTCTTTTTGAGAGATAAAGATCGATTAAGGAATGTAAAACAAACATGTGGTCAGTGGTACTATAACCTAAGTTCACGGAAACCACCCTGTTCTTCACCCAAAATCCCAATGGAGTCCAGGTAGTGTGTAAATCTGTTGTTAATACAAGCTGTGAACAATTTACCCATGCAACTAAGTAAAGTAATGCCACGATAGTTATCCGGATCAGTGTGTGACCCCTTGTTTTTAAAAATCGGCTGGATAATTCCAATGCACCAATCAGTGGGAACAACACCTGACGAAAATACAAGATTAAACAGTTTCGTTACAAGCTCAAGCACATTATCAGGGCAGTGCTTTAAGAATTCATTAATGATGTTATCAATACCACTGGATTTGTTATTTTTCAATTTTTTAGCAATACTTTTGACTTCATTAAATGTGAATGACTTATTGATCTCCATGTTAATAGAGTGATCATGAGTACTAACAATGCTAACCTCGTTACCCGAAACACTGTTTTGACCCAACTTTTTACAATGATCCATGAAAGTGTCAAGTGAAATGTTGTTAACACAATTATTCAAGATGTTCCAATACTCTCTAGGATTTTCCTTGTTAAGCGACCTAAGTTTACTGTAAATAAAATACCATTATTGTAAGCACTTTTACACTTCCTGATAAATTTTTGTAAATATTAACTTGACGTTTTAATTGCCGTTCACAATGTTGTTTTTCGGCAACACCTTTTGCTGAACGTAAATTGTTTTTAGAGTCCATATAAGCTTTCCTTAATGTTTCACACTCGTTGTTGAACCAGGGTTTCTTTTGAAATCTTCTGGATGGTTTAAAGCGATGTTGTGAGTTTACAAAAAGGAAAAACATTAAATTATACTTCTTCCTATGTTTCTCTTTATCCATGAAATTGCAGAGAGTGCATCGATGTATTGAAGAATACAAATCGAAACTGCAAACTGATAGTTACAGTGTCTGGAACTAACCTAAACAGCTTAAATCGGTAGATTTTTTAAGGCCCTTTTTCAAAAACAGCCCTCATTATAGACCGTTAAATAACTAATCTGGCGTTGAATATGCAATAGTATCGAGGTGCCACTTGGTTAAAAACATTCCATACCACTCAGACTTGGCTATCATCACTCTGCAGCAGGCGCTCAATAACACTAGCTCACTTGTGTACTCTCCAAATTGCTTTCCTTCACTACTAAAAATGTCACTGTCTTCCACTCTTTGGTACTTACTGCTAACACTCTTCTAGCCTTCATGTAGCCACTATCCCCTGTTTCTCTTACTATGTCGTTTACGTGAACTCATATTGCACAGTCATTGTGAGAAAGTACGACGGCAGGCACGGTACAGTGTGTACATACAGGGAGTTGTGGTATAAACGACCACACGCTAACGCTAGTCTTGTTCACGTGTGTTCGTTGTGCCAACTCGATCAGCTGTTTACACCTTCGTTCTGATTGGTCTGTTCAACAGATGGCCCATGAGAGTTTAAATAATGTTTCTGTGGAGCACATTTTCTAATTCCTCAAGTTTAGACTTTATTTCCACGAGAATTTAAAGGCTGATGCCGGATTTTTCAGCATAGACCTTACTTTTTCTCATTTATTTTTCAAATGGTCGTCTCAGACGAGTGACTTAAATTTTAAACTAAAATTTTTAATATATTTTCCTTTTTGCAATCTCACGGCTTCCCTTTAACCTTCTTTGCAAATACAGTCCTGCACATACCTAACTCTTTGGGAGGGTTAATAAACACACTGTTCAATGTCGATGCTACTGAGTCAATATCATCCTGCGAGACTCTATCCTCATGAGATAAATAATTAAGTTTAACATCAATATCTACAAGCTCGTGTGATAACGGGGAAATTCCCGCAAATGATTGCGAAATACCACCCGGGCACTCGCGGGCGCGGGTAAAGTCGCTTCATGAGCGATTTGAAAATCCGCGTCCGCTCCCGACCGCGTCCGCGTCAGCCTCGTGGAAACGGCTCCGTTGAAAATAACGGTAGGCGATTTTTTTTCGCCCGGGCCAGCGTCCGCCTTGTGGAAACACAGCTTAAAGTCCTCTCGACACCTAAGATTTCAACTCTACCAGCAACATCAACAATTTCCCAGTAAACATATCATAAAAGAAGCAGTGAATGGAGAAAATACCTTAATGTTTCTGTCTAATTGATTAAACGGACGCATGACTTTTTGCTCATGTGAAATAATTCCTTTGATGTGTGCAAAACGTGCACAGTCTAATTGAGTCTTCGAATTTTGTGAAAAAATATTTTACAATCCTTGCCTAACAAGCCCTGGTAAGAGTGTCGTAGCAACGACAGTACGTAACTGCTGTCAAGAAAAAATATCTTACTCGAAGGACCGAAAAGGGGAGTTTGCTAGAAATTTGATACTTGGAAGCGAAAAGTGTGTATGGTGGTATCTTTTAAGAGAATTAGGGAAAGAAATACGTTTAATCTTTGAGGAGGTGAGACAAGTGAGGAAGCTAGGCCTGTACTTGTTGTACGTAACGTGTGTGCGTATGCGTATAAGTCCCATTCATTCATAAGTCAAAAACATGCTCTGCATTGCGTTATTTAATGTTTTGTACGACTATTTTCTACCTTTTAAATGGCCTGGTCTGAAGAGAACAAGCACACAGGGCAAACTTTCGCAATGCTCCCTATTAGGAATGGTGCAATAAATTTTGAGAGGCCGTGGAAAGGCACGGTGGTGGTTGCGCAGAAGACTAAGCGGAGCGCCACCATTTTTGGCGCGGAGCGTACAGAAACCTTTCAAAAATCGTGAACCCTAGACAGCCAAAAATCATTGCATTTCCAGGCTTTTTAGTAGAAACGAAGCGATCGTTATTATTGAGCTTTCCTATGCTATAAAATTTTCACCATAATAAAAAATGGACAAATTGCAAAATAATCAGTTACCTTAGTTAGGTCTACCACTAGAAAAATTGTACCACTACCATTGGAGGAAACTGAAGGGTCATTTTGAAATAAATTTGCATGGTTGGCCGTGTCATAAGTAAATATTAAAAAGGGCCTTTCTTTCAAGAATGTGATTCACTGGGAGACAACTGACGTGGGCGTGGCCATTGGTTGGCGCGGAGCGTGCCTCCAGACAGGTCAGAGACATTTTGTTACAGGCGCCGCCATATTGCTAACAATGACACTTGTAGAGCACTCTAACTGCATGCACAGAATTGCCATTTTCAGATGTTTCAGGTTCCTGGAACTTTTAAGGAAACATCCCAAGGTCTTCCGACTTGTGTTGCTGACGACCTTAAGTTGACTGTAAATACATCCTGAAAATTTAGATGGAAGGAAATCATTCTTACAGGGGAATATGATTATGTTTCTATTTATTAGCAAGTTAACATACAATTATGCATCGTTGGACATAACTTTTGCTCGAAAAAAAACTCTTTGATACTTTCTTTGAACTGTGCATGCAACCGGCCATGACGGACCATATAAATTCTTTAGCGGTTTGATAGGTGGTATTAAGAAAAAATATCTGCATCAGTCGGCTAAAGGGTTACGTGCACACACGCAGAGACAGTGGCATCAGCTTTGCAGTAAACACACTCCACGGGCTTATTTTAAGAAAAAATATCTGCACCAGTCGGCTAAAGGGTTACGTGCACACACGCAGAGACAGTGGCATCAGCTTTGCAGTAACCACACACCGCAGGCTTATTTTAACCCTTTACCGTTGTTTGGGTCCTTTTGGACCCATGCGGGGAGCTCGGCTGTCACCCATCTTTACTGTTTCACGCGGAGCTCGAAACTGCGAGTAGCTACCCGAGAATTCGGCCACAAAAACGAGAGAGACAATAGTTTAAGGTCACGGGGTCAATGGCCTACGGAAGCCGATGCGGGGCGGGCTACGTCCGCTTTTCCGCAAATATGCCCCGATCGGAGCACAACGGTAAAGGGTTAAGTGAATTATAAAATGCATACATGTGAGTTTGTGAGTTTCATCAGATTGGTGTTGAAATTATATCCAAGAATTGATTGGATGTAATTTATCATGTACTGGAACAGAGAGAGGTCAGAATTGTCACTTGCTCAAAAGCAAGAAACCCAAATCTTCATGATAACCGCTTGCGTTATAGATGTGTACAAGCTTTTCACTAGATAGAAGCATTCATCGAGGTTACGCCGAAATGCGTGACTCTCAAGCTGAATGCGTGAGAATTGGCAATCCTGAGGACCGTCAGCCTTTCCGAGCAAATCAGACTAACTAACAATGCTGTTAAGGTTAACATACTTCCATTGAACTTTCAAAAGCAATTGACTTCACAAAGTACTACGGCATGTTAAGTATTTCGAAATACTTTTTGAGAAAAAATTATGATAGACTTGAAAAAACGTGGGGTCCCGAGCCCCCCTTAGGACCCAATGAGCACTACGCCTCTGCTCCCTATTCGTTCAAATTTGCCACATTGGTATTGAATATTTTCGTCTTCGTAGCTTTTATGATTCATCTGTTAAGTATGAAAGTGCGAGGACGGGCGAAATGGCACTCACTCTTCCCACATTAAGACTACACGAAAACTGGCAACCCTGGGGACAGGACCTCTCACCGTGGATAATGTAACTAACTACAATGTAAAGGAAATTTACATATAGGTCGACGTACGTGCCAGTTATTTCAGTCTTTAATTGCCGTTACAATGCTTTCTAGATGTTACTCAGCCTGACAGCTTCTCTATGTCCCGGCACTGAACTTGAGATCATTTAGGACAGGATTTTGCCTGACTCACCCAACAAGCTTTTCCATCATTTCTGTGGTTGTCTTATTTTTGCAAAATTAGAAGGAGAAACTCGCGAAGAGTATATGTCAGTGAACGGACGACGGGAAATGTGGACCGGTAATCCCCTCATCGGACTGGTGTTTATAAGTACATGGAGTACACGTTCTCAAGCACTAGAGTAGCCGGAGGGAAGCACTGCTTCACCATCCCACCCCTCACAGATTTATTTTTAGTTCCTTAACTTGTGTTAAATATTGAACACAAATTTCAACTTAAAGGTAGCTTATATGGAACAAATTTTATATCAGACGTAAAACAAACTTCAACGGGGACGGTGAAAACCCCTCTCTCTAAACCCTAGGCCTGTGGGGGAGGGAGAAGACTGCCTCCCA
Source organism: Holothuria scabra (assembly GCA_037179385.1). Taxonomy (NCBI): domain Eukaryota; kingdom Metazoa; phylum Echinodermata; class Holothuroidea; order Aspidochirotida; family Holothuriidae; genus Holothuria; species Holothuria scabra. The sequence continues at coordinate 11,122,136 of CM074199.1, forward strand.
AATTTTCACAAGATTTGAATTTCGGGCATAGGTTTACAAATATCTGGCAGGCGTTTAAAGTCTTTAACAATCTGGGATGCTTTTTGATCACTTATAACTGTGCCACATTGCTGAATTCTTTAAATAATTTGCTTGAAAAGTAGAGACGCATCATAGTCACTGTAAAATTTTCATGAAATATTCCAAAACAAAATAAATCTTCAAGTTGGCCACATATTCTGGCAGCCTACAAAAATCAATAATGCGAACCTCAATTCCACTTCATAGTTTGAACATGATTTTGTACTATATGGAAGAATATTGTTCGGAGGAAGTTGCAAAACATTGTTTTAAAATTGAACCATGGAGGTGTTACGGATCAAATCGGATTTGCATTTTCAATACCATAATGATACAGTGTAACAACGTCTACCCCTAAATCTGGCTGAAAATTCATTTAAACCCAATTTATAACGTGACATTTTTTTCCAAATGTGTTAGAAGTAAAATCCTTTATAGTCATGAGTTCAGGCAGTGATATAGACAATTTCATCAATTTGGTTTACCTTGAATTTAGCCAAGTGTCGCAATGCAATTAAGAACGTTAGAATGTTTTCAATTTCATCCAATAGTAGTATATTTTATCAATTATTTTCATATCCCTTGCCAAGTTACTTATTTTTTCTTCTATTATTGCAAACCGAAGCTCAAAATAAAAACTGCCTAGATTCTACTAACAATCCTGGTAAATTGCATTTTCGACCATCTGATTGGTCGGAAGATTTCAAAATTTTCTGTACCCTCCGCGCTAACGATTTACTAAGAAACGTTGTAAAAAAAGTTGGGTAAAATAAGCACCAACACTGGTCACGTATGTGACAAAACTGAAATTGGGTTAAACTTGCCCCAAATTATTGAACTTAATGTCAGTGGTGTAACCAGCGGGGGGCAGGGGGCAGGGGGCAAACTGCCCCTGGACACAAAAAAATGGGAAGGGAAGAAAAAACGGGAGGGAAGAAAGGGGAGGAAAGAAAGGAAAAAGAGGAAAAGAGAGGGAAGAGAAGAAAAGGAGGGAGAAGGAAAGGAAAGGAAAACGGAAAAGGGGGGAAAGATAGAATGGGGAAAGGAAAAAAGAGAAAAATGAGAAAAGAAAGCAAGTTGGTCAACTATAACATAAAAAGCAAGATTGATCTACATTCATGGAACACTGTTTTGGTCAATATATGAACATTCATTTAGTCGCCTAAAGTTAACAACTATAAACAGATTCATCCATTGGTAGTATATTGTATCAAAAATTATATATATATATATATATATATATATATATATATATATATATATATATATATATATAAAAAGGACCCAAATTTCCAAGGTATAGTACTATATATATAGTATATATAGTTAAGAAAAAAATCAGATTTATTTTTTAAAAAGTTGTTCTTGCTCGAAGAAAAAGCAAAAAAATTAGCATAAAAATATACCTTTTGGTCAATGGGGTAGGGTGAGTTGCATGGTCCAGAATTGTTCCCTCTCCCCCTCAACACTCCTCTGGGGGCCCTGAGACACCCACAAACTAACGTATCTCAACTAGCACAAATCGGGAAACCTCTTTCCTATTGCCCCCCCCCCCCTCCCCCTCCTCGGACAGTCAGGTCTGGTTACGCCACTGCAGTTACTGGTGCGTTGTGTGGTTGGATGACACTTCCTTGGGAAGCCCACCACTTGGCTGGAAAAAAGTTGGCCCTATTTCAGCATTTTCTCATACGTGACCAGCGGTTGGTGATAATTTTATACCCATGATTTTACCCAACTGTTTTAGAATGTAACCTTAGTCTTCCGGGTAGAAATACATTTTGGGGGAAAAAATAATAACTTTCTGATCACTTTTCAGTTTGCTAATTAGAGAGAACAATATTTAATAGCAATAGGAGACTCAATATAGCAATTGCTTGGATCTTTCTGATAGGCCTAGGAAATGCCATTTCTGGCTTCCTGGGGGTCCAATTTTTTCAAAACTTTCTATTCGCTCCACGCCAACCAATGGCGGCATTCCTCTTAGATAGTCTTTCGGAGAGAATAACATTTTTTAAGGGTAAAAAATCTTTTTTTCCCCTTCCCCCAAACCTGAAATGCTCGAGTACGCCTACAAAAGCAAGTGCTTTGTTTCAATGGTAATTTTAAGGTTGCTAATCAACCGACCACTGTCGACCCTGGGATCTGTAAGTTAATGAGCTGTCACTGACGAAGGTTGAAAAATGAGGGAGGCATATTCCCAGAAACTAGGGTGACGTTTAATTTTAAAATATGTTGTACTTCTTTGACTGTAGGCTAATTGGGTAGTTGATAAGGTCAGTGAAGTGTCCATGATTTTAGAGGTGCACCATATAACTACAGTGATTTCTCAATTGAACCGAAAAAGTGTCACGTGTTGTACCACTAGCGTGAAAGGAGAGTTATCATACGTTTCAAGGCCTGATCGAGTCAAGAGTAAACCCCGGTCAAGGTCTGATCGGGTCAAGAGTAAACCCCGGTCAAGGTCTGATCGGGTCAAGAGTAAACCCCGGTCAAGGGCTGATCGGGTCAAGAGTAAACCCCGGTCAAGGTCTGATCGGGTCAAGAGTAAACCCCGGTCAAGGGCTGATCGGGTCAAGGTCTTGCAGAATAAGCTAGCAAAACTCAACAACCCCGAAAGCAAGTTCTTTATTGTTCACTTTTTCCAAATTCAAGTTTTATGTAATGCGATGTCAATCTGTATTTCAGTTACGTTTGAACAGTGTGTCAGAATATCAGGATTTGGGAGTCAAACTGAGGCTAGAGGAAAATGTTGGCGGCAAAACTTTTCGGGCGCAGAGCGAAAGCGGGCCCTAAGCGCCCGTTCCAGCAGGTGGCTGTCCAGAGCGCGAAGCCCTCCGAAACCGTGATAAAAATAAAACCTCAGGAGAGGTATATTATTCATTTTCTCCGGTTAACCTAACTCCGAAATTACATAGGTAGGGGCAAAGACAGCACTATACCACTGAATTAAAAACCAGTTTATGAACTTTTACAGCCATGGCGTCGATTTGATTTCAAAGTTGGGAGACAACCGGCCAATTTTTCTCCTTTTTAGTAAGTGTCTACAGTGCGTAGCTAGAGTTTTTCCGGGCGGGGCATCCGAATTTTCCGCTTTTTAAGTGTGATCACCACTGTACTGATGACGTTATTTGCGGCGCGCGAAGGCACCGAAATTTTTGCCCTTTTAAAACAAATATTTGAAAACATGGAGCTTTTATTGCAGAAAAGTTTGGATTCTGGATTTCCTTTAAAGATATTTGGATAGTTGAGGGATTATTGAAGAATCTGCATTTCCTATTCGTAAATCTGAGATTGAACGGCGACCAGATATCGTTGCTGCTACATAATGTTATCCAACGCCTAGGAATTAAGGCACTCCGACGAAATTTTAAAAGTCAAAAACTTATAGTGGTGAAAATTTGGAATTTTAAGAAATAAATTTTATGAAAATAGCACTGTAGTTACTGGTGTCACTTGATGATCTAGTGTCACATACGGCAAATTTCCGATTTTGTCCTTCTAACGCTTGGAAAAGTTTACCAAACTGAAGGTATGAGCGAGCACTACTGGTGTAGGATTTGCAAGTTTCGACTCGCAAAGAGCGCCGGAAAATCTTCCTTTCTTGAAACAAAAATGAAGAATATGGAGCTTTTGTTGGAGAGAATTTCATGAGAGAAGAGTTGGAAAACCACACTGTTGTTGACTGTTGCTCCGAATTCTTCATTCTCCAGCGCCCCTGCCCCATGCAGCTAAACGTCTCTGTGTGTCTAAGAGAAGGGGTCGAGATGCAAAATGGTGCTAAATGCTTCAAGATTTTGAGTTACTGTGGGAACTTCCAAAGTTTTCAAAACATGTTCTTAAAAGGGTTGATAATTTTTTAAACGAACCACGGTCAAAGAGAATTCAAATACCGAGTGTCATTCTATAAGTGATAAGAACCACATCGAAAATTGTGATTGGTTGCGAAATTGACCATAGTCTTTTTGGAATGTAAGATGATGTCGATCCACCTATCTTTCAAGAACACTTTGTGTACTGGGACGGTTTATTTAACTATTCAGTAGAATAACAACCATGTTGAATAAGCCTGTCCATCAAAGATTTCTAGAATCGTAATATAAAAATAAAATTGCACGTAATGAGCGGGTCCCATTACAACGATCTCGAATCCTTCCACATTTCTGGTCGGAAAAGCCAAAGATATGCCTACTTGTTTAAAGTTATGATTTGCATCAGAGAACTAGGAAATGAAATATCGGCCATAATTTTTAGCTGACGTCACACCAAGATAAACCATTTATCGGAATCGATAGTCCGAAAAACCTCTTTATCGGTGTGACATCACGAAATGATGCGTTTTTGTTTTATTGTCGAAATCCTCTGACACAAGTCATATATTTACATAAATTGGCAAATTTTGGGAAGTATTCCATTACCCCCCCCCCCCCAAACCCACCTCTCCTTCCCCAAGAAAAATCGGACTGTAATCCAATCCGATATCTCTGCAGTATGACAAGCGCTTAAGGTCTCGTAAAGAAATCACCAAACTGCAAGGGGTATGAGTATACTGTAGTAGGCTACTTTCTCCTCATAAGGAACTGGAAATTCAACATTGAGCCCCTCAGATCAAAACAGATTCCTAAGATCGCCGGGCTCTTTGAAGCCAAAATTCACAGCAATAGGATTGCATGTATAGGCGTAGGAAACTCTTTTCAGTTTGGGTGAACGTTTTTTGGACGGCAATCCTAGGAAAGGGTCCAAAGTAATGGGAGGATTTGAATATTGTAGGGTCTGAAATGGCATTTGTGAATGGTTATCATAGTAACTGTTTGAAATTTGCTGAACATAACAGCAGGTATCCTAGTCTTGATTTGGAAATGTGTCGTCATAATGTGTCATTTTAAGGACATTACACCGAAATTTTTCCTTTTTAACACATGAAACAAATAAAGAATTTCGACTGACCTCTGTGGGGGAGCAAGGATAGTGTCTCCCGCCCTATTTTTGACATCTCTCCCCCACCAAGCGTTCTTTTAAGTACACCTTTCTGGAAACTTCTTAGCGTGCCAGAAGTTCCCTTGTTGATCCAAGATCTGGCTAAACAACTGAAATCAGCTCCAACCGATACACGGAGCGATGTAAAAATTAGTTCCCCATCAGTTATGGACGAAAAGCAGAAGTGTAAACAAACAAGTTCATTTACCGACCGTGTCCGAACAGCCGGATTCTGGTAAAGTAAATCAAAAGTGAGTTTTTTGAAGCGTGAGAAACCAGTTACAAAGAAATATTCCAGCTCAAATGATTTCAATAATGCGGTCATGCCCACAGAGACTTAAGTTTTGACTAATCAATTCGTACCCCACCTGGTGTCTCGTTCAATGTGAGAGCTTTAAAATGAAATTAAAATGAAATCGTCATGTTATATCAGCTTGACAGAAACCACTATGTCCCCAGAGATTCTTGAAACAAGACCCATGATTAGTGATTGCTCGTCCTGTGGGGATTATTCTGTAATAATGGTCTACTTGAGGTAACAACTCGCTCCTCTTATTTCATGAAAGACATAAATACAAACAAGACTGATTTAACAAAGCCATCCGATATGACTTTAAAAAATTAAGACGTGATAACGGTTTGTCGGGGTGAAAAAATATTGTTTGATTTCAAAATGTGACAAAAAGTGAGGCAAAAGTGACGCATTTCTGCAATTTTTAAAATCGATTGTATATTTGTTTCAGCCCCAATTTGAAGGCTGAGAAATTAGAAGGCAATAGAGCACACACAAAAGAAACATATTCCTAACTGTGAATACAACTTTGAATACATTTGAAATTAATAACATTTAGAAAACAAACAAGAGTTTGTTTTATCTTGAGTGAACTTGCCAAATAATCTGTTCGGTAATATATCACGAAAGGCGCCTTTAGCTCTTTTAGCCCTGGTATGCATCTCTGCGATACCTTGTCGGTGTCAAGTTGCCCCATTCCCTGGTTTTACGTAGCCATCAGCTGAGAGAAAATGGTTAGCTCCTCCTTGGGCTAAAGGTAAAGCTGTATATTCAAGTTTGGGTGAAGTGAAATCTGGCATCTTATTGTTAATTTTTTCTTCGATCTCTCTTCAGCATTTACCACCTGTTTACTTAATTTACTTATTTTTCGAAAATCACACCTCCATTATCAGTTGGGGAAGTAGGTCTCAGTGGCGTAGCCACGGGGGGCCTGGGGGGCCTAGCCCCCCAGATTTTCTCCAGCCCCCCCACCCCCCACCCACCCCCCCCCCCCCCCAGATTTTTGCGTCCTGATAGAGTAATTGAAAAAAATAAAAATAAAAAAATGTGGAAAAATTAAAAAAAAAAAAAAAAAATCATGGATGAATGTGTGTAAAACACATTTTGTCCGCACGTATGAAATCAAGCAATAACTTTAAAATGCCTACTTTCACTAAATTAGATAGGCCTACCGTTTGTGATCTGCACTGTCGTTTATTGCATTTCACTTCGAAGATGAAACGAAAGTCTCGACGACAAACTTTAATGTGACTTTCTTAGGTTAAGACCCTTTCTGCCTTTCGGATTGCTGATTGATTTACTGAAAATAAGGCAATCGTACACTGGAGACCACTCTTACACGACCATTCCTATACTTTATTACACACAAAATATGCCGTAAGCAGATAAGGGTAAGGTACTGCCTTCGGATAATTCTTCCCTTCCATCCTTAACAAGTAGGCCTATGTCGTGCCTCACTCTTGCCCATGACAAGTGCTACTGTAAAACGATTTTTTTCCACAAGTCCTCTTTTTACTAGTTGGCACTGGCGTCCGGGGGATTTGTAAAATGTCCACAAGGTCCGGATTTCATGTGTTTCCCACATGATCCATACTTCTGCTTTGAGGTTCAATTATTTTGAGGGATTTATTCGTAGTATTTTAATTTTGACTACGTAATGTACCGATGAACAAATACTGCACCATTTTGCACATTGTTTCTTTGGTAGTATGTATGTCTCTTGTAAAATCTCTACAAAAACTAAAAATATTTTGATATTTTTCATGCTCCCCAAAAAGGGAAAATCCGAAAAGTCAGGCCTATAATCAGTTCAAAGTTTTGCCAAACATAGCACCATTTTGCATCTAGGAAATCTAACGCAAAGAAAGTTTCTCAGAAGGGGACACAACTACTTTTGGTTTTCCTGTTAAAGGGTGAGGTACTGCCTTAGGTAAGCTGAAATCCATTCAAATATTGCCGCATTTGCGGCTGGGTACATCCAGTTTAAAACACGTGGGAAGTGCCGTTTCCGGCCATCTGGAGGGGTTTTAAAGCCCAAAATTTTCTTTTACGCTCCGCGCCAACTGATAGTGGAGCTCCGCTTAGATTCAAATATTGCCGCATTTGTGATCTACGTGCTTCTGAAGTTTACAATTTTTCCCAAGGGAAAGGGAGATACCGGCTCCCTTTAGTCTCATCCCCCAGGCCACAGACCAAAAGTGCCCAGTTTTGGGGTCCCTAAAAAGTGTATGTATTGCCATTTTTCATAGATTGATTTTTTATTCTCACTATTGAGACATCGCAGACATGAGATTCTTATTTCAAGGCTGGGTACATCCAGCTTAAAACACATGGAAAAGTGCCGTTTCCGGCCCTCTGGAGGGGTTTAAAGCCCAAAATTTTTCTTGTACGCTCCGCGCCAACTCATGGTGGCGCTCCGCTTAAATAGTCTTGCCGTGTCTGACCCTCGGAGGTACCAGCCCCCCCCCCCACTTGTTACCTAGGCCCCCCAAAAAATCCCATCCTGGCTACGCCACTGGTAGGTCTATGGCAGGTTGGTAGTCAAAATTAAAAAGCAACGTTCGAGTGGTTGTGAAATATACCCACAATAGATATTAAAAGAACCGATTTTTATGTCAATTATATAAGCCAAAATTACGTTTAGCCATAACAATATCGATATACATAAATATTCGAGCGTGTTTCATTTCTGGTAGGCTAATGGTTAATAAATAGCCTCTTTGCTCATCCGTGATACATGCTATGAGATAGAGTTTACAGTCAATAAAGTAAATCTCTTTTGTAAGAGAATAGAAGTGATTTGATTGACTCCAAACATTTGACTCGGTGCAATGAAAAAGAAAATGTTGCTGGCTTAAAAAATAACCACTTCTCTTAGGCCTATTGGAGCACGATCATCCTAGATAAACAAATAAATTAGAGCGCTATTTGCCAATTATTCCGTCGCTTGATTTTTTAGAGGAGCGGATTGTGCGCAAGGAAAGTTTTAAGGGGAAGGAGAAGGGGAAAACATAGAAGAAGGTTTCAATTGTACCCACCAGATTTGCTGTAATCTCAATCAAAATAAGGGCGCTGTCAGAAAAACGACGATGGACCGGAAAACAAAATTAGACTAGAACTGCATTTGCCTGCAGCAAATACGCAGAATTGTAGTGCCCGTGTGTGGGCGGGGTTTGAGGCTGGGGCTTATAAAATGTTTGGACGTGGATCTTCGACTGGCGGCGGTCCTAGCCTAAATGAAAGCTCTTTCAACGGAAAACCCTGATAAACAACGCGGATGGCTTGGGCAATACTGTCGTAAGCTAATTTAACGGTAAGCTACTAGGCTGGAGGCTGTAAATTTGAGTGTGAAACGTTTTGACAGGTCTGTGCATGCTATTGTTTTGTTCCAACGGCAGGACGGCCCCTGTGGGCTGGAGGTTCACTATGTCCACAGTATTTTCCGCCTGTCGTAAGAGGCGACGTGGAAACCAAATTTGAAATTGAAACATACTATGAATTTGAACTTTGACCTTTTTATAGATTGATTTTATTGATTGGCACTATATACTGTATAACTGTTGGCAGATCGTTTAGCCCTTTACCGTTGTGCTCCAATCGGAGCATATTTGCGCGCCTCGGGGGCGGGCGGAAAAGCGGACGTAGCACGCCCCGCATCAGCTTCCGTAAGCTATTGACCCCGTGACCTTAAACTGTCGTCTCTCTCGTAATTGTTGTGGCCGAGTTTTCGGGTAGCTACTCGCAGTTTCGAGCTCCGCGTGAAACAATAAAGATGGGTGACAGCCGCGCTCTCCGTATGGGTCCAAAAGGACCCAATCAACGGTAAAGGGTTAATCTCATCTAGCTAACCCATAGGCAGATGGCCGTCCTTCAAAATTGTGTCGTTTCGTGACCACCAAAACGGGAAGACTCAGTCTTTGCGGTATTTAAAAGATAAAATTTGCAAAGAATAACCAGTGTCTTTTCACAAGTTCAACTCTGGTACATTAATTAACACAAATGATTTTAAAAACTCAATTTCTAATACCGAAACATACTTTATGCTCTCTTATTTCCCTTCGTGGCAGACTTCACGCAGTCATTACATGCAATGGCGGGTGATGATTAACATACAGCCTAAACACATTGACTGCGCTACGTCGGTGAAGCAACAGCTGTACGATGTAACCATCCCGGCCTTCATCTCATACAAATGTCATATATATTAAGTACCGGTATTTACTATGCGTAATTGTCCAGGATAAACTCGTTATTATATCAAATTTTTATATATGAATTATTACGATTCGAGTAGTCACCATTCCAATTTATTTTCAGGCAATTGTGCAAGTTCCTTCAAACAAACAAAAATGAAATAACCCCAGTTGATATGTTGAAAATAACATATTCTAGGCATACTGGTGATTTTTTTTAATCATTTCCCAACACATTGACTCAATTCTACAAAGAGTGATCTTGCAACAAGTAGGCGTAATCACATTGATGGACAATTTTTAATTGGTTTTCTCTAAAAATGGACACCATATTTATTAAATATATTGTTACCATAAGTGCATCCTGAGCAATGGAACTTTTTAAACTTTATTTGCTTTAGGGGCAAGATAGCATCCTAATCAATCCAAGGTCGGTCGAACAGCCGGGATCAAAGCAACAATAAAAAAAAAATAAGAAAAAAGAAGAAGAAAAGGAAAACATTAGCCATTAATGTGAATACAAGAGATCGCACATGATTGCTTTAAGTTTACTCTTTGCAGAAAATGTGTCAACTCGAATTTTTAATATCTCGAGAACCGAACGTGAGAAATGAATGAAAATTTTTACTAGAGTGCTAAGAATATGTTTCTATTTAACATATGAAACATACGTTTGGTTCTACTGTATTTTTAATGGAGATTAAAAACTGACAAGTTTTTTTTTTGAAGGAACGTTTTATTTCTGCCTTCAAATACATATATATATGCAGACAAATATATACAAACTGACAAGTTAGAAAAAGATAAAAGATAAAATTTCATCTGAAAATTCAACACAAAAAAGCCGGCTAGAGCACGCAGTGGAAATTGATCCCAGGTCGTAAAGGTAAAAGACGTGATATCTACCGCTACACTATCTGCCACATTAACGAAACATAGTGTACAAAATATACTGATACTTGAAACATGTCCTAGACGTTCAGGACAATTCCAGACTTTGATTTTATAATTCTCGCTAATGTGCAACATCTGTGCTTCTGAAAAAGTTTTGGTCACTCAGAGCATATTTGGCTATCATTTTGTTAAGTTTTAGCCCCTCCCAAAATGGTGGTCACGAAAGTCTATTTCTAGACAGAAACTTTACAACAAATTCATCCGCTGATGACTTCGTTTAAGAATTTCAGGTTATAGAATTCTTATCGTGTCAAAGAGAAAGCAGGCGCAAATTCAACTGAAACTTTTTCTGAAATAAAGACTGTCGATATTCCACCAATCAGTTACATTACACTCTACATTACAAGCTGTTTCTGTTTATGAATGAGTCCTTTGTCGGGACTAATTTAGTATGTGTGCAAGAAAAACGGTGAAAAATCATGGACAGGCTTAACATTAGCTGCCTGCTCAGTGATAGTATCGATAGTAAAAAACGGTCCAAAACAGTGTGGGTCTTCCAGTTTCAACGTTCAGTCATGTAGGTATCCCTGCATGTCGTGCAACGCCAAGATTGTAGCGCGCAATAATTCAGGCTAATAGACGTCAACGCTTCGACAATGACGTCAATGTTGTGCATTTTCTAGCAGAGAGTGACTTGTGACACAATACCTTTTCATAACACAGGCTACTTTAGGATCATAAGCTTGTGTATCGAGGGGTGCACTTGATTTAAATACAGTACATCACGACCGATGAAAGTACTATTTTATCGTCCAAGTTTCACTCTGAGTCGATCATCAACCCTGACCCAAATAACACAGTCATACTAGGGAGCTGCCACAGAGTCCCTCAACTTTACAGCCTAGTCGCTTCATTTACCTCTTTAAATGTGACTCGTGAGGAAAACTATTATACAATTCCTCGAGTCATTTTCTTTTTGAATATTGGTGTATCGAGCCATCGAACTCACTACAATTCGAATCCATGCTTTCAATTGTAAGTCTTATTTTGTCATGAGGAGAAATGTACAGAGTCATATTTATCTTTGATGTATTAAAGAGAAACATAGCATATTCTTAGCATTCTGGTGAAAGTTTCATTGACTTCCCATGTTCAGTTCTTGAGAAATTAGCAATTGAAGTTGACACATTTTTTGTAAAAAGTGAACTTGAAGCCAGCAGTAGTGATGACATGGATTCACATCAATGTTGGTCAATGTTTTGCTTCCATTTTCCGTCCCAGTAGTTTGATCTTGGATTGATTAGAGATGCTATTTTATCCCCAAGGGCATACCAATTTCTTAAAATTCCATTGATCAGGATGCACCTATGGTATTACTATATCAAAGTTTAGTTGCATAAAATTGGTGGTAAATTATAAATCAAAACAAAACATTGGTCAACAATGTGAGCCCATGACATCATGCCTGCTTGCTTTAATTTCATTTTATGTAGAAAATTTGCAATGTTCAATGGTCCATATCTCGAGAACTGGACATAAGAAATGAATAAAAATTTCACAAGAAAGCTTGCAATATGTCCCTCTTTTTTCACTGGCTTTCTTGCACAACCTTCACTCTACCACAGATGTTCTTAATTATGCTGATGTTGTGTATTCGTCTTAATCATGTACAATGTAAGAATTTTTATGCTGATACCAAGACGTCGACTTCGAACAACAAAAGCTGGATGGAAGAAATGTTGAAAACATGAGAAAAAAATGGAAATTGAAATTTGGGTGACTGCTGATGTCATTTCAGGGACTTATAACTACGGAGGTTTAGAGAGAACGGAAAGAACCTCTATTTAATTTTCCAGTTTGTGGGGTTGCTAAATGCAAGCAAACCTCCGTACTTTAGAACTTCCTGAAATGGCTAAGGCAGTCACACAAATTTTAATTTCCACCGTATGTAACGTTACATGTAAGTTTGCGTGAGTGGTGGTGTGTGTGTGTTTGAATTTATCTATTACCTATCCGATGAACAGTAAAGATAACGGATAGAAAAAATTGAGGTAACGATGTGATCTCTTTGCCGGTTTAGACTTTCAGACTTTCATCAGGGACTATATTCATCTTTCCCTAAATTGCCCCTTCCCCTTGGGCCCTTCCCCATGTCATTTTAGGGTAACATCTCGATAGTATACCACAGGGGAGAATGAATTTCCATTTTCTAAGCCATTTTTTACAATTGCCTTAGGGAATACGTCTACACTGGAATTAAATTAGAATTGCCTGTACCGGGGGGAGGGCATTTTTACTTTCGATCCACCCGTCGTAGGTGCACTACTTCCTTCGGCCACGCTGGCGAGGATAACATTTGCACAGCACACATTAGCGGCTCGCCATAGGGGCACGGGGGGCACTTGCCCCCCCCCCCCAAAAAAAAAAAAAAAAATCCAAATCATGGTCTTCAATTTTCCAAAAATAACGTTATTCAATATGACATGAATAAAAAAGTAGCCTTTTTCTTAATCTGGACAAAGTACCCCAGCCTTCTCTCTCATACAAATCTCATATATTATTTATAAAGTATAAACTAATGCGTAATTGTCAAGGATATAGTCCGTAATTGTATCAAAATTTTAGCCCAGTACCGGCCGCCCAGAAGCGTTGATAGCGCTACCAGCACCAATAGCAGTACCGAACCAGTACTGTTATTGGTGCTGGCAGGTTTACAGGCTAATTCGACCACTGGTCATATGAGTTTATATGATTCGAAAGTTATGGTTTCAATTTATTTCCAACGGTGTGCAGCTCCTTGCAACAAAAAGTCCAGAACAAATTTATGTTTGATATTTTGAACGGGAACATATTCTAGGCATAGCTTACTGGGGAAATTTTTTCTCATTTCCCATGTTTGGTTCTCGAGATATTAGAATTGAAGTTGACATACCTTCTACAAAGAGTGAACTTGCAACAAGTAGACGTGATGTCATGTATTCACATTGATGGAAATGTTTTTATTTGTTTTTCTCTAAAATTTAACACCATATTTATGCAATTGAACTGTGATATGTTGTAACCATAAGTGCATCCCGAGCAATGGATGTTTAAAAACTTAATTTGCCTTAAGGGCAAGATAGCATCCCTAATCAATTCAAGATCAAACAGCAGGATCAAAAATAAATAAAAAACAAAGCAAAACAAAACATTGACCATCAATATAAATACATGACATAGCACCTGCTTGGTTCAAGTTTACCTTTTGTAGAAAATGTGTCAACTTCAGTTGCTAATATCTCGAGAACCGAACATGTGAAATGAATAAAAACTTCACCAGAGTGCTTAGAATGTTCGTCTTTATAACATACTACATAAAATTTGGTTCTGGTCTAGTCTTTTTAATGGAGATTTTACTTTGCGACAAAGAAAATGATAAAATGTCACATCGTCCTGTAAAGGAGCCTGTACATTTTATCTCGTAATTTTCTGATCATTTTGCAATTTGATTTTCTTTTTATTAAAATGAAGATTAAATTGCAAAGGAAAGCTCAAAATAACGACTGTTTAAATTCTACTTACAAGCCTGGCAAATGCAATTTCCGGCTATCTGAAAGGTCGCGATTTTTCAAAATTTTCTGTACGCCCCGCGCTAAACTGATGGTGGCGCTCCGCTTAGATAGTCTTTCGGGCAGTCAGTCACCACTTCTTATACCCCCCCCCCCAAAAAAAAAAATTGCACGACATCCCCTGATACTATTTAACACGTCTTGGTCCCAAGTTGAGTTTGTCCCCCCCCCCCCCCAAACAAATTTCCTTATATCCGCCCTTGACAGCACAGAAGAAAAGGAGGTTTTCTATGGACACGATGGATGTTACATTGCACCTGTATGTTGGTTTCAGTTGTCATGTTGAAATGTCACGTAGTAATCCTTTATGCAGGACAAATACACAGCAAGGAGATTCCTAGCGTGTTCTAGGAATCTGATTGATGGGTGCCTGGACAGCTGTTCCCACACTTAATGCAGCATGCCTACCTAACACATTCATCGCGTAGCTGACATATAGCCAGCTACCACGTCGTCTGCAGCAGCTACGCAGCACAAGTTTAATCACTCTGCAGATATGTCCGCCGAACAGATAGAACTTGCAGTGAAGGGCCCTGAAATGGTGAGTGAGCGTCTCCTTCCTCACCCCAACATATAGCTTCTTGAAGAAACATAAGTAAAACCATTGATGCTTTAAATATTGTTTTAAAATATACTTTAGGCTTATGCGACTCAAGTAGTTTTGGATTCTGGTAGCGCGACTCTGAAGTTTAAGCCGCGATTCCGACTTGGTGCTGTTTTCAGTTACGTCATAAGTGCCACTTACACATAGTAATTATGAGCAGGAGTTATCGTAAAGGCAATGCAGGGCTTTAAAAACGGCCTTTACGCGTTAGAATTAAACTTTTGTGAGCTGCAATCTTGGCCTATAATAGGCGAATTCGGTAACTCTTTGGGGCATGGCATTGTGTGGGACAACATTGGATAGTGGATACACACACCAAGCTGAGCATAATATAGCAGTACAGAGTACGGCGTTCCCCTTTTTGGTGCTTACAGATTTCATTAAAACATAGTAGTCGACGTTTTCTCTTCTTAAAATTCCTGGATGCTGTGTTCCTTCATAACCACGACTGTCATCCTGAGCACACGAACAGTCCACATAATAATGAAGACCGATTAAAAATGTAAGTTGGAGATGCAATTAATAAGAAGAACATGAAAGAGACTGAGCGCGCCAAAATTTTGGTGATTTGCAAGGTAAACATGTCTGAAAGGAATTCCAAGCACAAGTATCTTCCTGAACAATTATTGATACTGAAAATCGAATGTAATCGGTAGAAGGCACATTACCTAAGCTACGTGTATAATATTTTGGTAGAACCTTACTTTTTAAGTTTCAGGTCACAAAAAGTGAGGAGGGCACTTTTACGTTAGTGTCCCCTCCACTCAAAAAAGTGGAGGGACTTGGGGAAAATCCCCCTGACCCCCCAAATCGACTCCCATGTTTAGAGCATAAAAATTGAATGACCGGGGTATGAAACCTCTTTTGTAAGACTATCCAGGGGTGTTCTTATACCTCAGAGTTTCCGAGGGCTTAGGGCTGGTCGCAGATTTAATTTCGAATAAGTTAACCCCGTCACGGATGGACACACTGGTGTTTTGTCTGCACATTGGCTGATTTTGTGAGTACATCAGTCCAGTGGGGACTTTCTAATAACACTCTCAACCGATAGGTATTACCAGTATATAATGAGAAATACAAAAACTTTCGTCTCCTTTACGTGCATTCATCTTCAATACGGGTTAATTTAAGATGAGCATCGCTTTCAGATATGTTTTTTGTAAAAAGGAATAATTCCACAGTCAGGATTTTGTTCTTTCGTATGAGTGTAAATCTAAATGAACGCGGTTTGGAATCGATAAGAAGTCGGGTTTCGTTTTGGTTAGTTTGTGGGAGATTCGATAACGCAAATGCAATGTTAAATTCTTTAAAAAACGTTAAAGAAGTTTAAGCAAAAAATTGATTTTCACATGTGAAAAAAAAACTAAATCTACTCAGTGTGGTGAAATTTCCATTCAAATCGGACATGTATTTCTTGAGATATCAGCAAATGAAATTACTACATTTGTGTTCCAGAGTGAAATTAAGGACAGCAGACTTCCTCACATTGACAAGGAATGCTTTGTTCCCCTTTGTTTTTTCAGACCGTTGTATCGACCTTGAAGTTAAAGAAATAAGACTCCGAGTTCCCGTGGGGGAATGCAAAGTAAAGTTCACATGCCAGTTATGCAATCACTTTGTTAAGAGAAAATAGGCCGTAAAGATTGAAAAAAGGCTGTCCATCAATGTGGCTATATAAAGTCACATGTGCTTGCTTCAACTTCCAAGTTCACTTAATGTTGAAAGTGTGACAACTGAACTAGATCATATCTTGAGAACCACGCATTGGACTTCAATTCAAATTTCACCGAACTGCTTGGATAATTACCCCTCTATCATATCAAAATTTGATGTAGCTTTAAACACTTCTTTGAAGTCCGTACCATGGTATTTCAATGTATAAGGTCAAATCTAAACATTCACGGAATCTACAACTGTGCCTTATACCGCGCGATATACTATTACCTAAATAAATTGAAATTGCTCGAAAACTAATTGTGATAAAATCGTTTTTGCATTAAATATCGTTATCGTTGGTTGGTATGACCTTGTGTCAAACGTATTTTCCGTTAAGAATTTTTTGAATAAATAATACAACTTTCCTTTAAAAATAATTGGATTATAAGGGTTAAAGGATTATAAAAAGGATAAAAGGGTAATAAAAGGATTTTGGCGAATTGGGCTCTTTTATGACTATAGAAGGAGAGACATATTGCTACTGGTGGGATAAGAGGTAGCGGACACCGATAGGCAGGTTCGTATGGTATTCTTTCTTACCATCTCGGCATACGCCACAAACACCGGATACATGTGATGAAATGACAAAAAAAAAAAAGATTCGAAATACATTCCGAAATTAGAATATTTTTATCACATGGTTCATCGGATAAGCGAGTTCGGTAATTCGTTTTGGTGGATATGCACATGTGCGCATCCTTTAAAACGTCGGTATTAACAACACCTATACAACACGTAATCCAGCATTTGTGTGTACATGAAAATTAGCTAGGTGACATCATTCTTTCTTAATCCAACCATAACATAAGGAGTAATCATAAGAAAGGTTCTGTGCAGGAGATTTTGTCTTAATTGCTTTTGTGGTGGAAAAATTTGCATTTTAATCTGCTGTGAAGTAGAGCTAAGTCCGTCCCTATTTTCGTTCGGGTTGGTTATTCAGCTTTGTGCTTAGTGTTGTACGTACGTTCTGCACGAAAACAACGGAACACCATACACTATGTGCTGAGCTCGGTTTGTGTATCCCACACTGTGCCCCACAATGGCATGCGCCAACGAATTACCTAACTAGCTTATTGATGAAATCTGGAGACAATAAGAAATAAAATACCGCATGTAATAAGTGTTCTACACTTACCACTACATATGTTATTACAAAAAACATAACAAATTAAACTGATCACTGTGAGAAGGAGCTCCTTTTCTTCGTTATACCAACATAATAAAGCAGTTTTTAACGATAAAGTGTTTAATTCTTAAATAATTATAATACTGCAATCACATTACACAGCGTATGTTTAAATTTACTTGTAAATGAAAACTTGCATGAGACAATGATTTTTATTTTGATCGGAATCATTAATATACTCTAAAATAAAGTCACGTTAACAGCAAGAAAATATAACAAAATCACAGTGGTATAGAAAGAAGTATTTTGTTATAATTAAGTAACGTCTCTCTGTACCTTTGCATGCTGTCACACAATTTTAGGATACCTCAATGCCTAGTGGTAACAAAAAGTTAAGTTGCTGATTTACTTAACAAAATTTCGCAACGATTAATGTCAGTACATCAAAATTATTTTTCCACCCATGTCCCTGGTCCAGCTCATAGAAATAAATTACATAGTCACACTTTTGTTAAAGTGGAAGTCTATGTAAAAGAGATGAACAGGCAGGTAAAGAATGACTGTTGTCTTTCTATGTTTTCAATGGCTACAATAGCTACAGATATGGGAGACAAAATGAATATTTCGTCTTTGGCATAATCATTTAAAAAAAAAATTACTTGAAGTTAAGTGTTTCTCGAACGTTGTGACCAGCTTTTTAAACGAGGCTTGTATCAAGAAATGGGAAGAAGCATTCCAGAACAAATTCCAGACAATTTTCGATCCGGGGTATAACTTCTTGAAACATTTGATGTTAGTGACAGATAGCTAAGGCGGATCCATCGTCCATGGCTATGCTTCAGGCAAAAACATGGCTTTCGTTTCCGCTACACTGGCCATTTATAAAATAGCATGGTAGTTACATTACACATTTCCAAAATGAAATATATTTTATTTCAAATAGAGAGCAGAGTTGCCTTAATTAATTTTTAAAGCCACTCATTCATCACCCTTACATAGTTTCATCCTTTAACCAACAGACTTCTAGTCTCTCCCAGAATTGTTTAAAACCCATCCTTATCCTGCTTATACAAACCCAATTCTAGGGTATTGCTTTAGTGAGTATATACGGCCCATCTGTAAACAGAACACACGCATGATGTCCAATGAAGAATTTTGGTAGACTCTGTATTAAATTTTAGTTTGATGTATGGAATGACTGTCTTTAAGTAATCTCTTTCACTTTTTTACCAATTTTATCTCTATGGTTTTATGTTTTAGAAATGGCCAACTTTCAGGGTTAAAGACAGAGTTTGAAAATTAGAAGTTGCCCAATTTGTCAGATTTTAGATAGTGGATGATTAGAATATTTGTGAATTATACTTGAAGATCCGAGAGGGCACATTGCATTGTCAAAGTTTTGTGTCTTAAGTTAATAGGAATATAAGCACACAAAGCAACTTATCAAACTCGCAAAAAATAACTACTTTTAATTCTATGTGATAAAGACATTTAAATGTTTATTTTATGTAACCCTTGATCAAACAATCATGACTTAAAAAGCTTATGCTAAACGATGACAACTAAGAAACAGACCATCTAACCAGGCACTGAAAGCATTTGTGCTCGGGTTCTTGCTCGGACGATTAGTCTCCTGTTGATTTAATCATTTCTTTTACAGTGTTTATGAGATCTGCCCTGGGAACAGATACCTGTAGGACAAGGAAGTCCAGATAGTGTTACATTAATGGTATTCTCTTTTACTTTCCTAAGCTCCTATACTGTGCTAAAAATAAACAAGACTGAATTTCCAACTAAATCAAGGAAAGTACTTGAGTAGGCTAAAGATCATTTACAACCTCAATCGTTTTCTGTTATGTTGGTGTGTAACCAGGTGACCTTTCAAAGTTACTCACCACGCCAACAACAATTGAACACATCAACAGATCATAAGTTAAATATTAATGAGGAAAT
Source organism: Holothuria scabra (assembly GCA_037179385.1). Classification (NCBI taxonomy): domain Eukaryota; kingdom Metazoa; phylum Echinodermata; class Holothuroidea; order Aspidochirotida; family Holothuriidae; genus Holothuria; species Holothuria scabra. The sequence goes on from CM074199.1 coordinate 11,141,556, forward strand.
ATACATAGAAAATCGACTTATCGCTGTAGTAACCAAATCGCCTTCTTAAGTTACTCACCACTCAAACCAAAATTGAACACATCGACAGAACAAAAGTTAAATACAAATCAGGAAATATACAACATAAAAAAATCGACTTATCGTTGTAAGCTTAAGTTCCAGCTTTCAATTCTGTTTATTCCATCCAGGAGGTTAAGTTAGGTTAGATGGAGTTTAACGGTCCAGCTTTCAACCAATTGGTTGAAGTCAAGCCGGCCACGGCCTCTTTTCCAGTTGTGGCTCACTGGCTTGTTTTTCTTACTTCTTTCTGTGCTTGTGCTCAATGTTCTGCTTTTGCTGAGCACCAAGCGGTAGGTTCCGCCTTTAAAGTCTTTGGCACGACCCGACCAGGACGCAAACTGCCGACCTCCCGACTGCAAGTCTGAAGCTCTAAGCATGCTCATTAATATATGTTTGAAGCCTGCGTACAATCTATGTTAGATCCGGCAGGGACGTTTACTTGTAATCGTGGTAGATGTAACAACTCTAACATCGTTAGCAATGATAGACTTCTGTATGTTGTAGGTCCCCAAAACAATTCCTTCGACATTTAACAACATCTTACATGTACGCCCACTAATATAGTATACATCCTAGCTTGTAATCGTTGCGCCATTTTGTATGTGGGTGAAACGAAACATCGCCTAGCTGATAGGGTAACTGGATACTTAAGGTCCATTAGGCAAAGCCTTCGGGTTGTCAGGATACTAACCATTTCAACCACCAGTCAATTTGCTCTGTAAAGGGCTTAAGGGACACGGCAGCCATATCATGCAGAGGTTCCGACCGTGATCCCCTAATTCTAAAATATTGGTTAATTATGAAGCTAGGGACTCTCGACCTCTAACGGACTGAACGTTAAACTCGTACTCTTTCAGGTCGTGTCCAATTTCACTTGCAAAGTCCGATTTTCATCTGCAATGATCGTCTAGCGTATTTTATTTTTCATTGGGTCATAATTTTAAGTTTATTTACCACGTTGCGTCGTATAACTGTGTTTCACGAACTTGCGTCGCGGAGTATGCACAAATGTAATTCGTTAGCGGTCTTGTAAAAGACCTTATGCATTGACGATACACTGACGTTATCCTTGGGGGCAAAAGATTGTACCATGTTGCAGCACGTGTAAGGATTCGTCCTGCACGCGTAGCAGACAATGCGCGTACTCGACTGGTTGAGAAATCAGCTGTCTGCATGTTGTCGGTGGTGGTTTGTTTTGCCCCAGAAGGAGGGAGACATTTTGCTCTGTGACACCATATGCATGAGGTCAATGTGGTCTATACGCGCGCCAATCGAGTCGTGTAGGCATGCGCGTATACCAAATAACGAATAACGAAACATTAGCACAAACGCATGGTGGTCATTAATAAAACGTGTATGCATATCTCAAAACGCAAAAGGGGAAATATTTCCCTTTGTATTTTATTACTTTATTTTCGTCTTAACATTCTGACAGTCAATAGTCAAAAGTCAATAGTTCTGCGTCGGTGTGTATTTAAAATAAGAAAATAGGAGATAAAAGAATGCACCATACAGGATAATTCAAAGAACCAACGTTTCAGTCAAAGACCTATATCGAAGTGACTAAAACGACTGTGAATTTAAACGAAAATTACAATCAAAAGGATGCAATTAGCAAATTGCGTGAATTAGGCCTACAGCTTCGTACGGAGGGTCAGATATGAAGCATATACGACGCACGATATTATTACGTAACAAAAATGCATTGAACAATTACAAAGCGTATATAAAAAAAAATTAATATGAGTAGAACAAATTCATGTCATATGCTTTTCATATTTTTTAACAAACTGTCCGTCCACGGCATGTTTGTTATGAGGATGGATTAATGTTTTAATTGTAGTTTTAGAATTTAATTTGCTGAATGTGACAGAATTTTTTTCGTTGTAATTTGTGCCTATTTTTCTCTGAAACCGGGATGATTCTGACATAGACCAGGGTCACAGAGTGTAATTGAATCTAGAGATGTACTAGGGCAGTTTTATCTAAAGAATGTTGAAATATTTCCAGTGACACAACCTATACTCAAACCAGCACACCTGCATATTAAAGAAATAGAACGTTCTTCTTCTACCTACCTCCTTTCGAGACTTTGTATTTCTTAGCGTAACAGATTCCTCCTTCAGTTCCTTTTCTCCAATGATGGCTACAAAGGGAATAGACGATTTCTCTGCGTACTGAAATTGGTCTAGTGGCTTAGGGTCACGCTTGTAAGAAAATTCCGCCTATTAAGATGAAAACACCAAAGTCAAATTAAATCCACTCTACTATAGCGGGGAAAATATTTGGGCAATACAGTTTGGATGGTACAAGAGGTGGTGATCTCTATTGAGTTCATATCCTTCTGCAGAAGTGTCCAGTATCCTCCAGTGCAAAAAGTTTGTGTTAAACAACGTAGTTTTAGTTTAAAATGGTGCATTGGAATGGAATTTTCGACTTAAGTTAAAGTTTCTACTCTCTCTGCACCCTTGTCTCAGCTGAAAATATGATACGAGCTATCGTAAAGAGACTTTGTTGCAAAGACTTAGTTAAAAAAGGGGGATTGACACTATTCATTTCATTTAAACGATAAACGTAGTATTAGACATCATTACCTTTATCCCGTTTGACCAAAGATAATTGCAGAGTTTTAGTCGTTCCTCCAACATGTTCTCCTGAGCAGATGCTACAAGTACCTCCGTCTCAACAGTTCTTATTGCTTCTTTCTGTTGTTCAGCTCTAGCTTCCATTATAGAAAATAACCGTTCGATGCCAATACTAACTCCAACACATGGAACCTAAACGAAGGACAGAAACTTTTTCTACGTCTAGTTTGTTTTACGCGGGACATGAGTGAGAGTCTGAACAAATCCTTATAAATCGTTTCTAATACACTCGAAATGTTATTCTATAGTTTGAAAATAGCCTACAGCTGTGAGTAGTATGATAAAACATCTACACTCTAAAAACTGTTGGGTAAAAAGTGTTGGGCAAAATACAAAATGCCCAACATGGGCATATTATTGCCCAACAAATGGGTAAACAACTGTACCCATATTGTTGGGCAAATTAAAGTTGGGTAAAATCCAGGTGTTGGTTAAAGGTGTTGGGCAAGTTTTAAAAGTACCCAACAGTTGGGTAAAATGTAATTGACCAATCAGATGATTAGTTAAAGGTCAGTTAAGTTTTACAGATAATTATTGTAATATAAGTGGTTCATTATAAGATCTCATGGTTGAATAAGGTTGTATTTGGTAAATAAAAAGCTAACGGTAGAATAGCAGTAAAAATCTGGACGAAAGTACTTAAAGAGCAATGGTCGCATAGAAAAAAGAAGTTTTCATCGCTACGTAATCAATGGGAGAAGAAATACAAAGTTCACGATTGAGTTTGAAACTTTATAAACTACACACTTCACTGTTTACTTACCAAGTGCATCGTCGCTGGTGCCCCAATCACTCTTGGAGGATAAACGGTGTATGTGTTAGGGTACTTTGTTGCATTGAAATTATTTTAATCCAAACAAGCACCCAACATACTGGATAGTTGCATTGCCCAACACCATTTGCCCAACAATTTGCCCAACAGTTGGGAGGACACATATATACCCAGTGTTGGTTAAAAGTTGGTCATTCAGTAGTGCCCAACTACTGGGTAGTTGCATTGCCCAACACCATTTTCCCAACAGTTTGCCCAATTGTTGGGAGGACACATATATACCCAGTGTTGGTAAAAAGTTGGGCAAATATTTGCCCAATATTTTTTAGAGTGTATAGATCTGGAATACAACTAGATATTCGTTTGGTAATTGTATTTATTCCGTTCTCCAACTTATTTAGAATGGTATTATTGCAAGCATTCCTACATGCATCAAAAACAAGTAAAATGATCTAGCTGAAGTACTACGTTGAACGGTTTCTTGCTTAGAATAAAAGAAGCCCAAGAACTTTTGAAATATTGAAAGAAAAGTTTTGTCACATAACAAGTTAATATTCAGCTGGTTACAGATTGTCATGGTACTGTAATGTGTTTTGCTTAAACCCCCTTCTTAAGAACTTTTGAAATATTTAAAGAAAAGTTTTGTCACGTAACAAGTTAATGTTCAGCTGGTTACAGTTTGTCATGGTACTGTAATAGTAATACAATAATACAATAGATTTATATAGCGCCTTACACATAACAATCTCAAAGCGCTTCACAAAAGTTAACAAATAAGAGTTAGAACAGGAAGGTTTTCAGATTTGATTTCAAAGAGTTCACTGAAGTTGCAGTTCGAATATGATGGGGCAAGTTATTCCACACTGCTGGGGCTGCTACAGAAAATGATCGGTCACCATAGTATGAGGTACAGACAGATTGTGGACGTTGAAGAAAGCACTGGGAACTAGATGAGCGAAGAGAGCGGGAAGGTTTGTATTCTGATAAAAGATCAACAATGTAAGAAGGTGCCATGCCATGTAGAGCTTTGTAAGTGAGCAGTGCGATTTTATAAATTATACGCTCTCGTACAGGTAACCAATGGAGTTCTTGAAGGACTGGTTTGATGTGTACGCATTTTTTCCTGCAAGTCACCAGCCGGGCAGCTGAGTTTTGAATACGTTGTAATTTACCGATCTCGTTTGATGGGAGCCCATAGAGGAGGCTATTACAATAATCCAGGCGTGATGACACGAAAGCATGAACAAGGCGCTCTGTGGATGTGCTGTCGAGATACTTTCGCAAACGGCCAATTTTTGTAGATGCAGTGTCGTAGCTACTGGGGGGCAAAGGGGGCAAGTTGCCCCCCCCCCCCTGGAAAATTATTTGGGGAAATTTGATGAATTTTCTTATTCTTACAGAAAGTTCTCAAAATTTTTGTTAGAATAAGAAATTGTGAGGTATTTCTCATACATAATTCGTATTTTCATGCAAAAAATTAACCCCCCTTCGTCAGTTTCGCATGAACTGGCCCTGCTCGCGTTCCACGGGAACGTCCTCGCCGCGTAGCAGATTGAATGTTCTCGTGTATACGCGCGGGTGTTCTGGTCAGTGCATTTCAGTGCACCGGAAGCTGTTATTCAGGAATTTAACAACAGCTGGTACAGTACAACGAACACTGAAAGGCTGTAAACCCGAACTTGTCCCCTTGTACACAGTCTCTGCGTTGTACACTTTGGGAATTCAGTAAAGGATGTGAAAACTGACAAGTCACTAACGTAGACCCATTGTCGTACAAGCTAGTAGCGGGAGGGGTTTAAACTATACCGATTTTACTGTGTGTACGTTACGATGGATGGGGCTGAAACAATCCATGGCCAACGATAAACTTAACGTTAGTCTAGAAATTAGAATGAACGGGATCCATAGGTATACTTATTTTGTTACCTAGCCTAATCCTTGGAGGCTTACAGGCTAGTTCGGGAAAATAGCTTTCTGTTCACTTGGGGTGTAACAATAAACGGGTCCATGAGTACCTTGCAGCCTTTTACACTTAACAGACTGCTGTTCTAACAGGATATCCTGTGTGATCGAGCCATTATTAGGCCTCCTTTCAGTGGCGTACGAAGGGGGACTATTGGGCCATGCTCCCCCCCCCCCTCACCGATGGCATTTTTTCTTTGTTCTTAAAAATACGGAGTAACACTTTAGTAACACAGATTGTACTTCGAAAGACAGCATATGTGGCACCAGATTGCATATAAGGACACCCAATTTTTCAAAAATTTTCAAAGGGGAAGGATTGCCTCTGCAAGGCCCCTCAGTGATGCCAATTTTTTTAATTCCTACAAATAGGCAAGTTCTGTCAAATTCCAATTTTTACTTAAAAAGGTGGACTCTGTATCCCACTGGTGGAATCGATTAAAATAAAGACTACATGTTAAGATTCTCTTTACAGGCATGAATACGCTATTTTTGGCCATCTGAGGGGTCTGATTTTCGAAATTTTCTCTACGCTCCGCGCCAACCAATGGTGGCGTTCCGCTTAGCTAATCTTTATGATAAAATAACGTTTTGTGGCCAAGAAAAACCACAATCCTGTACCGATCAATGCCTTTTTTATTTTGACTCCTAAAAGTGTGCAAATTTAATGACAAGTTTTACTTCGTAAGGTAGGATAAATGGCATAAGAATGCATGTAAAGACACAAAAGTTTCAGTTTTATCCTCATGAACCACCACGATTCAACTTTTAACACTGTTCCTGTCAAAGTCGAAAATCTTGCACCATTTTGCATGTAGGTTCCTTGAAAACGTCAAAAAATTTCCGGACATCCCCTCCCCTTAGACCAAACTGCATGCCCCCCCCCCCCTTCAGAGAAATTCTGCGTACGCCACTGCGTTACTACATACAATTAAACCAGATATTGTTGATCAAAATAATATACTTTGTTATTTCCGATTCCTCTATGTTATACTTTAAGATTAAAATGCAGGTAATATTACAAAATGACAGGGTAATGTTGTAAATTTGCATATTTTATATGAAATACATACACATTGACCGCGAAAAGTTTTGGGGAAATTTCATACCTTTGACCCCCCTGGAAAAAAATCCTAGCTACGCCACTGTGTAGATGGCAAAGGAAGCTGCTTGAACAGTCCTTCTGACATGCTCTTTCATGTCCAATGCACTGTTGAAAATAACTCCAAGGTTCCTCACTTCACTTGAAATTTGGACGATTGAATCACCAATCGTGATGTCAGGCAGAGGCATACTTTTCACAAAGCGGGAGATGATGAAGACCCCTTCAGTTTTAGAATCATTTAACATTAGTTTGTTTGCAACTGACCACGCCTTTTCATCACGAACACACTGTTCTATCTGGGGAATTGCTTTTGAACGGTCACCACGGTTCATGATTATGTACAGCTTTGTGTCGTCAGCGTATGTCATATAGTTGATGCCATGTGCTGAAATGAGATCACCAAGTGGTGCTGTGTAAAGAGTAGACAGCTGTGGACCCAACACGGACCCTTGAGGAACTCCAACACGAAGTGGGAGAGCATCAGAGAGGACACTCTGAATGTTGATCATTTGAACACGTTCACATAGATATCAGGTGAGCCACTTTAGAGCACAACCATCAATACCATAGCGCATATTTATATCAAAAGAATATTGTGGTCTATAGTGTCAAAGGCTGCTGAATAGTCTAGCAAAAGTAAGATGGCTTCTTGGTGCCTGTCCACTGCCCGCAGCAAATCATTTTGGGCTCTGAGTAAGGCTGTCTCAGTGCTATGAAACTGGCGATATGCTGACTGTTTTGCACCATTTAAGTTGTTCAATTAAAGATAAGAGGTAAGTTGAGCAGATGCCACCCTTTCTATCACTTTGCTAATGAATTTCAAATTGGACATAGGACGGTAATTTTTGAAGTCATTCCGATCAAGTTTTGGCTTTTTTAGAATTGGTGTAACATGAGCCACTTTGAGAAGCTGAGGTAGGTACCCCGAACGTAGAGAATTGTTGACAATGGAGGTTACAGCTGGTAGAAGACCATTGAGACATTGTTATAAAAGACTGGTAGGAATGGGGTCCAGTGCACATGACTTGGTAGCAGAGTTCAGTTCATGATTATCTTTTGAACTTCTCCCTCTGAAACTTCATGAAATGAAGTTTTGTTTTGCTTACATAGTCTGCAAAAGGTACTACACAGCACTGGGCTGCACAGTCGTCATAGACACCTCAGTATGAGTCACCTATTTGGAGCTATTACCTATAGTTATATCATTAAAACTTCAATTATCAAATGTGAATACGTATATCCAATGAATCATGGATATGATTGTAGTGATGCGACACTCACTTTAAATTATTCACAAGGAACCGTTTTCATCACTTGAATAACCATCACATTTCAAGCTGAGGTTTTCAACAACGACAGAAGCGAAGTGTGCAAACATATAAAAACGCCTTTAATTATACTATTACAGACCACTTGAAAAAATATTGGAATGGAAACTGTAAAAGATGGAGAAAGCTCGACCAGACCGGTCATACAATATGAACTTATATGTTCTTATTTTTTTACTTTTGTTGACTGTCCTACTTAATAATGATCTCCGACATTCAAAATACAGTTATTCTGTAACAAACACCATTTGTCGAAATACTGCTTTGATTTTCATGTTCTAATTCGATACATCTGAAACGTTTTCCTAGATTTTTCTTTTCAAAACGGCTGTTTAGCCAGTTTTAAGTTGCACATTTCAGTAATTATGCTACTGTCTTTATTTAGAAAATCTTTACCGGATTGATACTAAAAATTGTTTCCTTTTTGTTCCTAAGTTAGTGAAACGGATATTTTCCATTGAAAATGGGGAAATACATTCATTATATACTTTTTGTTCCGGCCGGCACCACACTGCCATAAACGTTGTTCTCTTTGATGACAATAGTAATGTTGTACCATTGGTATCATACTATGGACTTTTCAGATATAGCAGACGACAAGACCATCAATCGGATCTGCCTAAAATAACTCTTAATTTACAGGAATTGCCGGAATCAGATATTGCGAGGTTTAGATGTCAGTTTCGAAGGTCAAATGAGGAGCGGAACCATATTTCTTAATCTCTTACAGCTACGGTACCTGAACTGGGGCTCATAGAATTCAAACTGACTCACGTTTGTATCTTTTGATGAAAACATTCCTACCAGCTCATCGTAACGACCTCCTCCTGCAACTGACCCTACACCAATCTGTTCCTGATTGGGATCACTGGACTTCGTCAACTCGGCGCCTCAGAATGAAAAAAGGATGAAATAGATGGACGTTTGGAGGGAAAGTTTTTCCTTAATTACTTATCTCTTCTAATTTTTAAGAACACTATGATGAAATCGTTTTTTATAATTCCTGGTCCAAACACTGGGAATTTATTTACGATTGTGAAAGTTTAAGGACCCAGGATATCGTATAAAATTTCGGCCCCCAGAAACCCTACCCGTGTTTCGCTCACCATGGCTTGGAGAGACTAGGACTGAATCCAACCTAAACCAAGTGGTTAACAATACAAAAGGTCTATACTTTCTGGACGCATTGGGAATTTTGAGTTTTCAAGTTTTGGGGAGATTGTCATTGGTTATTTTTGTTTAGAAAATTGCTGTACTGAAGGCAAACCTAGTTTCTAAAAAATACCTTCTAACACGGCTTCGTAAATTACACCTGTGTAGTAGTCCAAACCGCGGGCCAAACTCATATCGAAGCGGACCTGGAATAAAAATTACTGATGATAAAATAGGGACATTCCGATTCGAACATGATGAAACAAATTTGACATTTTATGTGTAAAGTAACAAGCTATCAGTAACTCAGTCAAAGTTGGATGAAAATAGGAAGGACTTCCTACGATTGACAAACTTAATATTTTATGTGTTAGGTAACAAGCTGTCACTGCAACTCAATCATAGTGACATGAAACTTTAAAAAAAAAAAAGGATGAAAAGAGAAAGTACTTTTCATAATATAGCTATATGTGTCATTAGAACTAGGCAAACAGCTCTTTCAAGGAAGCAACTTGAGAATGTGAACATTTCGTTTCGTTAACGATATAACAAACTTGACATTTTACATGATGTGTTAGGTAACAAACTGTCACTACACCTCAATCACGGTGACATGGAACTCTTTAAAAAAAAAAGTTGGAAGAAAACAGGACGGACTTTTCAGAATATAGCTTTATGTTTATATTAAAACTAAGCAAACGGCTCTTTCAAAGAAGTAATGTGAAAATGTTTTAAAACACATTGCATCTTTTTACCTTATCTATCGCACCAAAGATGTCGCAATATTTCAAAAGTAGCTTCATTCCCTCCAAACCTTCTTTTGCTGCCTCACATTTTATCAAGTCCTTGTCCTTCAATAGCTTCTCCACCAAGTCATTAGAACCTTTATAACGATGTGGAAAATCCAGAGGACAAAATTTTGTCAGTGGTAAAGGAGACATATTTAAAACCTATTACTGTTATATCCCATTCGGGAGGTAAGCGTTTTCGGGTGAAATGGGAACGGACTCAATTACAGAAAAATTTTGCCTCACTGAAAACATGGACTCTTTAGAGAACTACACTCTAAACACCGAAAGGTAAAATAATCCCTGGCAATGGTCACGCATGTGACAATACCAAAAACTGGATGAAACTCATCCAAAATTGATAACTTAAAGGGTGGAAAATGTAGTTAAAAGCCACTATCTTGGTAAACCCACCACTTGAATGACCATGAACTCCTTTGTGGAAAAAAAAGCGTCGTAGAAAATTTTTAGGACAAAGGGCATAGTGAAATTGATTAATATCTCGAAAAGTGCTGGGTGAAGGAATAATCCGACTTTTTTGTTCTCCTAACAATAAGACTGAATGTACCAGAATTTCTTTCTCATAGAAATGATGAATATTTCCAGGATGATCATCTAAGTTGAATTTGTGCGGAAGGATCGCAACGTTTCATAAGAGGATTTGAAAACTTGTCACCGCCTATACAGTAAGATTTTCTTCCAAAAGCAATTATCCCACGATCAAAAAAATCCGATGAAACAAGGAAACAACACAATATTCCCTTAAAACTAACTATACAATGGAACCAAAAAACTGATTCCAAATAATACTTTACGACCCCCCCCCCCCCCTTCCCCAAAAATCTCCTCGTTACGGCAGAAGGGTCAATAAATTCTGTTAGTAAATTATTTTTTTCTTATACAATTTGCATCATTTTACATTTCTCACCAATGTGACATTTTTAAACACTTTGAATGACTTGTAGTGTATAGGAGATGAAAACGGAACGTATCATATTTTGCAGCATGTAGCAAATTCATCTTTTCCACTCCACTTTGAATGGAACATAAGGTGGGAAGTTGTCAGGGACAACTTCTTGGGAGAGAGGGGTTCGCAATGAAATGGATACAATATTCCTTCCCCATGGAGAGCCGAACGCATTGTATTTGAAATTGAATTAGGAATAACAATACTCACGAGGCAGCTGAACGTATTCACCAATCTTGTCCACCGTCTTTTCATCTAACCCCTTTTCAATCATTTCTTGACGAACGTCTTTCCAATAGGCCTGCAAAATTAGTTCCATAAAGTAATGAAATACCTTGTGTATCATAAAATGATTTAAATTGGAAGAGATGCACCGAAGGCAACAAAAGGGTATAGCCAGGGGTTGTTTAACAATCCCACAAATCTTTCACAACGTCGTGAACTGTTTCACCAGCCGGGTATGGAAAAGTCAAGAGTGCAATATACATGCCGACTCCGTATTTACATTCTAGAGTGAAATAGTGGAACATCTTCTCCTTTATTCCACCGCCGTTAAAATTGTCTTGCTACGCTACTTAACGCTACCAAACACCGATATTTTATTCAAAAGTCTGAATCGAAAAGTATTTAAAAATTAAACTGCACGTAGCAAATTTGAATAAGGTACACAAAAATAATTTCTTCACATTAAGGGTTGAAAATAATTTCACCCTGAAATCGAAAGAGTAAAATAAGTCTCTCTCTAACAGAGTGAAAGGTTTGAATTCACTGCATTAGAATGTTAATTCACTCTTTGGATTTTAGAGTGCAAAGTTGAAATACACCATTTTGAAAATGAATTAACGATTTCCTACAACATCTCAGACAGGGGTGTGTATATGACTCATTTTCAAGGGATTTTGAAGAAGCTTTAAGTTGAAATCCCATGAGGGAAACAAAACCTTTCCCCACCCCTAGTGACGTAGCCAGTATCACAGGCAGTCCCGAACCTTTCCCGGCATAATTTGTAAATTATATACATCTCCATAGTACTAAGATACATTCCAAGATTTTCCACGGATACACCGGAGGGGTAATGGTTTCTCGTGCGGTAGCACGTGCTGTTCCAACCTCGTAGCTAAGCCACCACCCCACCCCCGCCGTTTCGAAGATCCTCTCACCTTATCTATATACACGTCTTACCTTGTCTAACTTGTCCACTGCCGCACAAATGGTCTTGAATTTGTCCTCTGGGACACCACAAAACTCAAATAATCCATCTAAGAGACGTCGGTGGTTCACCTGGGAGAATAAGTTTCACATCAAAGTTAATAGCATAAGCTTAAGATTCCTTTTATCCCCACAAAAATAAGTTCATGTTAAGTTTCGGTTGAATGCATAGGTGTGCTGTTATTCATGCGGATTGTCTTACACTTCACACCCTCATATGGGCAAATATTTCAACAAACTTTTTACCAACCCTAGGCATGCATGTATATGTTCAGATAAATATTGGGCTAAATTTGCCCAACGGAGGTTGATTAATGGCTTTACCTGATGGTTTGGTAAAAGGTTTCACCAATAACATAATCTCAAACATTACCCAGCCGGCTTCTAAACCGAAATTGATTAAAATTTCCTTTAATTGGTAAACATTCGTGATAACATTTGAGCAAACACTTTTATTTAAAAAGGGTAATTTATGGCTCAACAAATGTGTAATTATAGAATATAGAGGTAGCAAAGGGAAAGTGTTGGACATTTTTAATTCTGTGTTCAACAAATTTACGACAATTTAATTTGTGAAATATTCCCTATCGTCACGCCTTTTGGTGAGATATTAACAAGTAGGTGTTTTAACTAGCTAATATGTAACAACATATACATGGGAGCACATTCACTCAATTAAGGTTCATACTCACTTTAATAACAAAGTTGCCGAGTTTCAAATCGCTTAAAATTTCATGAACGATTTTAATGCACTCCGCGTCTGTAATCATTGGATCAGCTGGACCGGCAATGTCGAAGTCCTGTGGTTTATTAAACAGTGAAAATAAGAATGTTGAGAGACAGGGTCCAACATCTAGTCTTTGAAATTGAGTCGCATTCCGCAGTTCTGCGACTTCCAAACATTATAAATGCAACAACGTTAAGTGGCGCTCAACGTAGGCAGAGTTTGAGCCCCTTTGTGATTTTTGCCTCGTATCTGGCCCTGTAAAGATCTGGTTCAAGACTTCGGAGCAAAATGTTTAGGAGGAAATATCCCTTTGGCCCTATTACGGGGAGGAGGACTATCAAAGGCCAGCGTGAATTTTGCAAGTTTCATGAGACGTGACTCAATGTAATGCAGTTTGTGTGGATTTCATCAAACACCCCCAATCACAGATGCTGATAAGTTTGACAAGCTGATGCAATCAGTGGGAAAGGTACAGTGTGTAGGCCTGTTGAGCCAAGTGCTTAGTCAGTTTAAGTGCACCTTGTTAGTTATCTTTACATAAGGTGTTTGAAGTAAAGATTAAAGGGTTACTTACACATTGATAGAACTCTCGGTATCGTCCCCGAGTCATAGCTGGATTGTCTCGCCGATACACTTTCGCAATATGGTATCGCTTCATGTTGGATATTTTATTCATGGCTACATAACGAGCAAACGGTACCTAGAAGAATGTTATGTTAAGGTAATGCATTTGGTTTCATGTAGTATAATTTGTCCTGTGAAATTTTAATTAAACGTCCGTATATAAAATATGTACTTTCCCACTTATATTTGTAAATTATAAGTATACTGAACAGCTTCCATTACTAACCAAGGTATAACAAGCACATTCTAACAATGTCTAATAAGATAAAATACATGAAAATATTAGAATAGGAATAAAATCATTCTTTCTTCTTTGTACTATCCAACTTAATCGGTTCGACATCAGACGACACTCAAGTTGAAACAAATCGATCGACAACAAGTTATTTATAAACATTTATAAATAGAAGTCATACAGTTTATTTATAAAGGAAGGAGTAACTAATTAAGCCATACATTTTATAATGTAACCATGGCAACAACCTATATTAAATGACAATTAAGTTTCAGTTAGGTTTTATTTCTTCATAGTTCATTAAATTACATTCCGATTCCGGTGTAATATTTTGAGAAAACCACTGATTTAAATAATGATTTCATGGATGAGAGCCCCCTTAGAACTATCGGTATGCCTCTTTTCGTATTACTGTCTTAAAAACCTAAATGATAGTTATGAATTGAAACTATACTCCACTTACAAAAGAATCAGTGGACATTCTGATTTTAAAGGCATATTCTGGAGACAAAATTCTTTCTTTTACTTCAAAATATTCATAACAATTTTCCCTTTCAGGAAGGTGAGAACTGCATCTTTTTTTATATATTTTTTATAAGTTGTAGCCATGCCGACTCTTAAGTTTACCGTGAGTAATACAGAAAGAATGGAAACATTCATTTTTTCTTTTCCATATCGACCATCCTCAGAATACATAGTCGAGGTCAGGTCGAAAATTTAAGAATACTTTGCTTCAGTTACATTGCCTTCAGAAAAGACGTAGTCACCAACTAACTAGGGTGAAGGTTTTGAGGAGTAAACTAAGTTGTATTGGTCATATAGTGGGGCGGGCATAGTGTCTAGAAACTAAATAAAACAGGTTCGCCTTTTCAATGAGAGTAGCGGAAACTAAATTTCGACACCATTTTTATTTTGATATATTGGATACATTTTTCGCATACATTACAATCAATGGCTGCCTTGAAGGCCCGTTTGAACTTAACCGTTTCTGTTGAAAATTGTAAGGAAGGGGTTGGAGTCACAGTAATACGGGTTCAGAGGGGACAACTACACTACGGACCACCAGTAATAACAGTTAAAAATAATTCAAATTGCCTTTTACTACTTTCTCTATGCCTCTTTATTGACCTTTGCCCTCATTCACCCAAATCCTCACACATGAGGTAGAATTGTTTTTAAGGATACAGTGAGATCATATCTCAATGACAGTAGTTCACCTCCCTGATCTTCAAGGTCGTATATCAGCTTAGAACTTTCACTACCGTACTTTCCCTTTAAAGTCTCTCTAAGCTCAAACACCGGTGTGTCAATGGTCTCTGCTCCGTGGCGTTTGAAGCAATCTATGATAACTTTAAAAACGCTCTCTCTTATGGCCATCTGTTTCGGGGTAAAATCCCTCGTACCCTGCAAACACGCAAAAAAGGGGACAAAAGAAACAAACATTTCTTCTGCTAACTGTCTATATAGAGGATCAATTATTTTCAAGAAAAACACCCTTGTCAACTCTTCATTAGGAAAAAATTACAGGCGTACAAGTCAATGGAGATAGAACGATATACCTCACCTAAATCCCCTCACATACGTAATTTCTTTTCATTTGTTAGAAAGCCTCTTTTTTAATTTAGAAAATATAAGGACACCCGGACGGCAATCAATCACCGAGGCATTATACTCCTCTCGAAGTTTGAATAAGAAGGGGTGAGTTTTGGAGTGATTTCTGTGCTGTTTCAACGTAAAGCTCCTTACAGTAATTATGGTAAACAACGAGTAATTTCCTCTGGTATATGAAAGTGAAGGTTTCCTCTCACCCGGCTTCACGTTGTGCCAAGTCGTAAAGCCTGGCCCTTTGTCGATCACTTTCTTTTCATTTTGGTCAAATTTGCATAGGATCGAATCATTTTGGACATGAGCCGGACTCTTGTCAAAATTTGACTAGACTGGGCCCATAGATGAAACGAATAGTTCCATTTGGAGCCATTTTTGGTCAATTTCGAAACAAATATTGTCAAATACGTATTCATTCCCATTCCTGCTCCATTGACTAGACGTTTTTAAAGCGAATGAACCGAGACAAGACACCGTCGTCATCCCCTCCCCCCACCAGATGATAATGAACACTGCGTAATAATTACTACAACATAATTAGGAGGGCATTAATTCCCCTTCAGTCACAACACTCGATTGCCTAAAAGGTAAAACTGGCTACGTGCCTGGGAAGAGCTTTCTCAAACACACACATGTAACGGTCAAGTAATCGCTTGCGTGGCATTTCCGGTACATATACACACATTCATATATAATATACGTACTTATTTCACATTTTCTGAACACGAAAACAAAAAGGAAGAGCCAGTCAACAACATAAGAACCATTTTATCAAATGGCTTGAGAAAGGTCTAGGGTTCAATTCTCATGCCTTGTCGTACCATGAAATTCAAAAATGGAACAATGAGGCAGTGAAAAAACGGATATGGCATGTCTGAATGTTGAAGAGTGAAAATCTATTAAAATATAGACAAGAGGGACCACTCTCTATTCGAATGACATTACATCGACTCAATTCCATCGAATGACCTTTTTTTTTACGTTTTTTGAAGGAACGTTTTATTCCTGCCTTCAAGTACATATATACAAACAAATATTTACAGAGTGGAGAAGTAAATAAAATATTTGCTTACGTATTTACAGTAATTAATTTAGCTAAACACACCATTATACAATAATTGTAATTTACATAAACACTCCGGTACTTACTAAGAATAATCATTTTATAATTTATCGAATGACATTTTCACTAATTTAGGGCTAATTACCACTCCGAACAGAGTGAGATATCGATTTTCACTTTACAAAAGAGTGATCACAGTGGCGGAGCTGCCATATGGATCAGGGGGCGGTCGCCCCCCCCCCCCCGACGGACCAAAATCGTCTGTCGGCGCCCTTTTGGGGTTTTCAACATTCTCTACTCTTGCACCATTTTTGGCAAAAGACAAAATTTAATAGCGTTGTTTTAAGACCCAGATAACAAAATGCTCAAACAGCCACCAATAAATGTACTAACTGCACTTCATTCTGATGAAAAAGATCATCTTCTGTAATATATGGATAGGTTTTGCCCCAAACGTATCTTCATGCTTTATACGCACTAATGAATGTTGTCGCTGTGCTAAGTTCATAGCTTCCACACCAAGCGTGATTATAAGCTTACAAAATACACAGAACGACACTAAATTAACCCTCCCGGCCAGTAAAAGGTGTTGCAAAGGGCGCAGCAATAATTGTAGCGAAAATAGCCCTCTTGTTGTCGGGGATATTTGTCAACATAGACAATAAAAAGACATTTTTCAAAATCATTTGAAGAGAACATTCAGGTTATAATAAAATAGAACTGTTATCATAGTGGTAATGATTTAAGAGTTGTAATGAGTAGTTTTCATTTTGCTTTCCTTCAAGTGATCATTATCATAATAAATGGCTATTTCTGACACTGCACGATAATTCTACGAAAATGCTTATTTCTATCCTTCCGTGGTCTAAAATGCCAGAACATTGCACCAAAAAAGCTTAAGTTTAGGCTACTTTTATTTATTATGAATTCGGTATCTAGAAAGCCAAGCAGACCTCTTGTCTTGGCTATTTCTTTTAATGTACGTAGTTAATGGCTATTTAAGAGTGGTCGCATGATGTAAATTACCTCATTAAATGTTTCCTCCTGTACTTATCTTGATTTCCAGGTGCCAAAAATGTACACCTAACGGTGATTACTTTCCATACTTTTTCCTCTGTAAGATTGCTTGCTATTTAGCTCTAGCAGGTTTAATCTTTACCTTCAAAAAGTAGCCGATTATTACATTAAAATCTTAAATCGAGACCTGACAATAACACACATAATATAATGACTGCCTTCATACTAGAATGTGGAAGAGAAGGATAGAAACATGCGCGTCCGCAGGTAGGGGCAAGGGCGGGAACTTTCCCTCCCGTGGAAAATGAATAAAAAAAACTGAAAAAAAAACGAAGAAAACATAAAGAAATATTTCTTAACAGTTCACTCAGTGTTTTCCCTATTTATATGCGGTAAATAGGCTTTAGCATTGTCATTTCCAGCGATCTGAGCGGCATTTTAGGCCAAAATTTTCTTGCGCTCTGCGCCAACTCACGGTGGCGCGGAGCTTTCCCCCCACAAGAATTTACTCCCACTCCCCCCGAATTTTCTTCAGCGGAGGCCCATGGATAGAAATTTTAACATGTTTTAATAGAAAAACTTGCTGAGGAGAAATGTTAAAGTAGTCTTCTACCAGGTGAAAATCAAATTTATGGAAAATATGAAAAGCCGTGGCTTCGATCGTGCGCAGGCTCAGGGTATTTACTCCTTCGAAGCGCCCCTGCAGACCATTTTCGCCCCCTCTGACCGAAACCCCTAGCTCCGCCACTGAGTGATCACTGCAGTAGGCAATCGTCAAGGGGTGATTTTTTCCTTTACATCTTTCTATCAGTCCTGATAGAGCCACCCTGCACTCTATATCTTATCAGACCTTGCCCGTGCCTGGGTTCGTGAGCCTGAGGATGCTAACTTCAATGATGTTTCATACATGAAATAATGTTAAAAATACTCATTGGTTTGTAGTAATTCTTATCTGATATAATTCTTCATATTCATCATGTGATGATGTAGTCTAGAGAATATCATTCAACCACCACTCTACACCCATCACCTATGTTTTCAAGCTTGGTAAGTACTAGGCCTAGAAGCTTCTCATGAATAGGAGTAGGGAAAACAAGCCAGTGAGTCACAACTGGAAAAAGGCCGTGACCGGCTCGACTTGAACCAAAAGGTTGGAAACTGGGCCGTACAATTCTATCTAACTAAAAAACTCATGAATATACACGCCAGAGATACCTAGCCTGTACGTTCTTAATTGCCAACCGGTATTGTTACCGGTAGGAACGATACCGGTACTTATTGATACCAAACAGCGGGAGGAGAAACACTGTATTGTTACGTACAGATGGGTATGGGGATACATGAATATCGACACGGATATAGATAACGACACGGATCACAGACGAATTAATGTAGTAAAACTGATGAAAGAGAGCATCAGAGCCAATTCTAGTGGATTACTTTATGCAATTATATCATAGTCTATGCAAACAATTTAAATTATAGAGCTACGCTAACGTATTACATGGGCCATTAAAAGGTGGTTTTGAAGGATACTTCCGCAAAAGACGGTACAGAGTCCATACTTCACTTACCTTTGGTGTTTTTAACAGGCTCATTTTCTAAGACTGGTACACAAGTTAAGAAGGTCAGAAAGTGTGGCTTTTCTCGCTAGGTCTGAATAATATAATAAGACACACACTAACAAATCAATGCATTACACGTTAAACAAAATACTTTACGTTACAACTACATTTATATTACTCAAAATTTGAAGAGAATCTTGCGTAATCCCAAACATAACGAGGACACTGGGTATCTTTATCATCAAGAACCTCTTCGATATAATTACCCAATTTAAAGCCAGCCTATTACTACACTGTCAAAATAATCAGTGAATGTGATGTAGCCCATTACATAGACTTGTCAATTTTTGCAGTTGTACTGGCGAATTATTCTCTGCAACCATTCCCTAATAACTCCCTGTTTAAACTTGCTACTTTCGACAAAAATTATGGTAAAAACACTCTCTAATGTGAAATTATTAATCGATCTAAATTACATTTCAAAACAAAAACAGTCATGTCATTCACACTCTATTACGATTAGAATTAATATTCAGTTTAAATAATGAAATTGTACCTATAATTTCACTTTCAGGAATTTAGATTTACTTTCTGACCACCACTGTTTCCTGTAGAAATTACATATTTGTCAATACGCTCAGTATGACAAAATTTAACTCATTGGAAATTTCAGTTCTTCCGAACTGTACACACCTAAAATGTGGTGAAAATTAAACCCTTTTCTTATTTTTTCCCACAAACTCCAATTCGTCCAAATCGCGTCATAGCAGCTTAGCGTAAACGTTGCTGACCACATTAAAGAAGTATTTAACAAATCATGTTTCAGGGGCGTTGTGCAGAAATAAATTTTCGGGAACCCATTGGAAGTGGTGGTCGCCCAGAAGACTATCTAAGCAGGTCGGACCCTTTAACATTTGAGGGAACAAGGTCCGGGGCTGCAATAAGCACCAAGACAGTCTGATTTTATTGCGTGTTTATAAATGTGCAAAACTCTGAGTAACTTAACTGTATGTATGGAAAATTGCCTTCTATACTTTCAAACTATCCCATTCACATAAAAAATGTAGATTTTCATATTTTACTTATAATGTTACTGACCGTAAATAATTAAACTGTTTAAAGTAGGCCTACTTTAGTTTTCTAATGTGTTGCTTGGATCATGTCGATTAAAGTTTCCTAAATATTTCAAAACAATATCTATGCGACTTCATACGCTACATTTTATTCATTTGGAAGGTTTATATTTTTACTTAGTCTTTAAGATGAAAACCCTTTACTTGATTTGAGAGCAAATGACTTGTGACGTAACCTCATTTCAAGGTGAACGAAGTTTCACTGGACTTGAAGGAAAATGACTTGAAACTGGGCTTCAGAAAAATGACTACCTATAACTCCGAATTGTAGACATTTTACGTAACATATGAGAACTGGAGAAAGAGGGCGGTAAGACAGATTGATAAAAAGGTACGTAATGAAAGATATTACTGTTCACTCATTTGCGATTAGAATATTTTTTTATATGTTTCAGAAAACTGTTTTGTAAGAAGTCTATTATATAATTTATAATGTCGTTTATATGATAGGCCTAAGCTACGATGGAATTCCCCGGTTCAATGTAGCTGGCAAATTGATCACTTGAAACAACTTTATGCAACCACACTATAGTCCTTCCTGTATATTGGGTATAAATATTGTGACTGAATAATTATTAAAATGATTGACGGAGGGATATCTTACGCTGTTTCTAAAGTAATAAACTTACCGATAATGGAATGGTTTTTCCTTCCAACAATATTTTCTGTGTTGTTTCTCCTTCCAGCTATACGTTGAACTGGTACACCTTTGTGCACGTACTTGTAGTTTATTATCATTAGAAGTGAAAGCAATTTAATCGAGGGAGCTAATGACATTTGAAAAAATGTAAATAGTTTGTTAAGTGATGGCGCTATTGTGGAATACGAAAAAAAGAGTGATAGTCTCCACTGCTCGAAGTCACCGTCAACTAAACAGCACAACGGGGTTTTATACCCGGGAGCACCTCCCTGGTTATACCGTGTATGTTATACTTATCCTACCGATGGAAGATAAATTTTATTTTAAATGAAAGCAGTGGTGCCGGCAAGAGGTGTGGAATCATTTCTAGAATCAATTATCAATGAAATTTTGACAATGTACACAAATTAGGGTTTAGTTACATCAGGTATGTAGAAAAGTATGAATAATGCTGCTTTAATAATCTACTTCAAGAAGTTCAACAGAACGGTTGCTCCCTATCACCAATCTTTTCTAACATAATTTTGTGGGATCGTTTCGGGCACTTAAACTTTATAAAATGTGCATTTAACTTCACTTCACACACATTGCTATTTACTACTTTGGAATTTACTACTTTGATTGAAAACTACCGACTTAATTCGACGGAGGTAGTTTTCAGGGGTGACTTTAATATTTGGGTGGACGATGTGAATAATAGGGAAAGTAAACAATTTATGGAACTACTTTCTTCGTATGGGTTAAAACAACACATAACTGAGGCCACTCATGACCATGGTCATGTATTGGATCTTCTTATTACTCGTGAAGCAAACAACGTGGTGTCTGAAACTTGTGTTCAGGCTGGCCTGTCAGACCATCTAGCAGCTACTTGTAAGTTAATGCTTCAGAAGCTTCCCCGACAAAGGAAAACATTGGTGAAACGCAACCTAAATTCAATTGACTTTGACATCTTGAGTCATGATATCGTCCAGGAACTTTCTTCAATTGACTTTGATAACGACAATCTCGATGAATGTGTCGGAAAATACAACAGATCACTAAAGGAGCTGCTGAACAAAAATGCGCCTCCTCGGACTCGAAGTATTGTCATTAGACCTAACACGTCCTGGTATAATGAGGAAATACAGTCGGCTAAATCTAAAAGAAGGGAACCTGAGTGTTGATGGCGCAAATCGAAACTTGAAGTAGACCGCCAGGTTTATTGTGAACAACGGCAAATTGTTAATCGGTTGATTGAGGCAGCAAAATCTCGCTTTTACTCTAACGCTGTAGCCGACTGCCATGACGATCAGAAACGTCTTTTCGGGATCGTTAGCAATTTGCTGCATAAACCCAATGACTCTTTACTTCCAAGTTGTCACTCTGAGCAGGATTTAGCTAACCAATTCTCTGATTACTTCGTGGAAAAGATTGACCGAATTCGTCGTAGTTTCCATAAGGATTGTGCTGGTTCTGCTATTCTTGAAGGCGGTGGTTGTTTCCCCGAATTCTCAACTTCGAACCAACAACAAATGAAGAAGATGAGAGAGTGCTCATGAAAGTTCCAACAAAATCATGCTTGATCCGATTTACCTCGTTAATAAAACACTGCATTAAAGGCATTGTTCCTTTCTTGACATGCGTTATAAACATATCTCTTGTTTCCGGGGTTTTTCCCACTGATTTGAAACTTGCATATATTAGACCCCTTCTAAAGAAGCCTAGTCTTGAAAAAGAGGACTTCAAAAATTTTAGACCAGTCGCAAACATACCGTTTCTTGGAAAGCTGATCGTATTGTTTCACCTCGTCTATGGTCTGGAATCACTCAGAATGACTTACAGGACCCTTTCCAATCTGCCTACCGTCCCTATCACAGCACTGAGGCCGCTTTATTACGGGTTCAAAATGACATACTGCGTGAAATGGACCGTGGCAAAATTACTGCAATGATCTTACTTGATCTCAGCTCTGCATTTGACACGGTTGATCATAAAATCCTTCTTCCTTCACAGGCTGCAATACCACATAGGGATTGGTGATATTGCTCTGGATTGTTGCAGATCTTACCTTCATAACCGATCGCAATGTGTACGCATTCGTGATTACTCCTCACAATCATTTGATCTTAATTATTCTGTGCCGCAAGGCTCAGTGTTGGGCCCCCAATGGTTTGTTGTGTATACATCCCCTGTTCGGAATCTCATTAAAAGACATGGGCTTAACGATCATGTTTATGCTGATGACACTCAAATCTATTCGTCATTCGAAGCTACACAGCAGGAGGCAGAAAATTGCCTTCATCGGATGGAGAAATGTGTTAATGAGATTCGTGACTAGATGAAATCTAACTATCTAAAACTTAATGACAATAAAACTGAGTTCATTCTTTTTGGTTCCCTGGTGAAGCTATAGGGAAGATCAACATCCCTCATTTTAGAGTTGGAGACTCAGATATCCCTCCGGTTGACCAAGTGCGTAACCTTGGTGTCCTAATGGATAACAAAATGTCTATGGAATCGCACATCATTGCGACTATCAAATCGTGCAGCTACCATATTAGGAACCTGGGCAAAATCAGAAAATACCTCAACCAAAAAGCTACGGAGCAATTAGTTCACGCTTTCATTTCCTCCCGTCTCGACATGGGAAATGCCCTTCTATTCGGACTCCCCAATGATTTAATTCGTCGACTTCAAATGAAACAAAATACCACCGATCGTCTTGTTACTCGTACTAAGGTGTCCACGCACATATCCCCCGTCCTGTCTGATCTGCACTGGCTTCCTGTTCGTTTCAGGATTCAGTTTAAAATACTTCTCCTCACTTATCGTGCCATAAACAACCTAGATCCACCATACATAACTGAACTGCTTGTTGTCTCCCAAACACGCCCCGGTTTGAGATCAGCATCCCAACATCTCTTGGCTGAACCGAAAACTTCGAGGTCCTGGGGTGACAGACCTTTCTCTGCTGCTGCTCCTCACCTTTGGAACAAGCTCCCCGAACATATTCGTTTTAGTTCAACTTTACAGACATTTAAATCTAGACTTAAAACTCATTTGATGGACGTTGCATTTTCTTAGGAATTTATTTTTTTGTGTGTTTTGTTTTGTATCTCTAAGAGCCCTGCATGCGCCATGAGCGCTTTTTGCGGATGTGTGCGCATTATGAATTTCCATTATTATTATTATTGCAGTTAAAGGCAGCTGTTACCCCAGACAGTTAAAGGCAGTTGTTCATTACCCAAGACAGTTCCAATTCTCTCAACCTACTTACTTCTGACTTCTGCCAGAACTGTCTAAACTTATCCAGACACGAAAAGAGAGATTTCAGGGGCGCTTCGCACGCCGAAAATTTAGTGCAAAGCACATTACTACTCGACCATAAATCAGTTTGGTAAACTTTTCCGAGCCCTAAAAATGACAAAATCGGATTTTTACGATATGTGACACCACATCATCAAGAGACACTGACAGTTATATTGCTATTTTTTAAACTGTCTTTCATAGAATTCCAAATTTTCTCTAATTAAAGTCCTTGATTTTGAAATATTTTGTCTTAAAAGGACAACAAAGTTTGGGAAACTTTTGAAATTTCATCTGAGAGTGTGAGTTCGTAGGCCTTAGTTAACATTATACAGCAACAACGATTCAGTCGCCGTGCAATCATTCTCAGATTTGCCACCAATATATGAAGAAAGTGCAGATTATTCAGTAATCCCTCAACTCTTTAAATTTCCTTACAGGAAACCAAGAATCCAAAGCGTCTGCAATACAAGCTCCACATCTACATATAGGCTATTTGTTTTGAAGGGGCAAAAGTTTCGAAGCGCTTCGCACGCCGCAAATTACGTACCTGATACAGTGGTGTTCACACATGAAAGAAAAAAATCAGAAGACTTAGCAACTACTAACAAGCCCGAGACATGCCCTTTCCGGTTGTCTGCTGGGTCGCGATTTTCCAACATTTCCTGTACGCTCCACGCCTCCTGAAGACAGTCTTCTGCGCAAGATATCATATGTCAGGCAGGGAACCATTAGCTTGCTATACTGAAATGCTCTCATACACACCTATCATCAGATATCTTTCGAACGCATCAGTTGAGCAGTCTGTGTAGATGGATCGTTTAGTTATTGAAGTGTCAAAATGTCATCAATGTTCAATGTTGCCGAGCAGTGACGTAGCTACAGGAGGCAGAGGGCGATTGCCCCCGCCTCGAAAGAGTGAAAAAATCGGAAATTTGCCATTTGAAACACCAGTCAACTACATTGCGGTTTTCGCAGCTTTTACTTCATAAAATTCCTAATTCGTCCTACTGAAAGCTCCACATTTGTAATTCCAAATTTGTACAAAATTTTCTTCAAGATATTCTCTTAATTTTGAAATGTTTTGTCAAAAAAGGAACAAAGTGTCGGGAGCTTTCTGAATGTTGCCGAGAAGCCTCAATCGGCACTCTTTAGATAGTATGTTGCAACAACGTTCTTCAGTCAATATGATAGCTCAGATAAATGTTAACAGGAAACGCAGGTTCTTCAATAGTCACCCAAATATTCAAATTTTCTCACAAGAAAACCTCAGTCTAAACTATTTTCTGCAAAATAAGGTCAATTTTTACAAATTTGTAAAAGGACCCAAATTTTCGTCGCTCTTCGCGCCCAAAATTACACTCCTAATACAGCAGTGTTCAAACTAAAGAGAAAAATCAGAAAATTTGGGTGCTTGACGCCCTTGAAAAAGTCTAGCTACGCCACTGTTGCAGAGGGCATAGATATACTGGAACTGTTGTCTATTGTAGCATGGCTGCCAAAAAACGAATAATTCCACCTCTTTCAGTGGGCAGGTTTATTTGAAAAAATGAGGTATGGTATTTAATCTTTTTATTTAAAAAAATAGTTCTTGCTCGTACAAAAAGGTGAAAAATTTAGCATCAAAAATGTAAACTTCATTTACATAGCTTAACGTGGATTGATTGAGGCAAGGCTAAAAGGCATAACCTCTCACCTCAATTTCGGTACGGGGGTACTTTTGGGGGCTCAGCTCTTTGATTGACAGCTAATTCAAACAATGCAGAATACCAAAACTTATATTACACAGCATGAACGGTACTGAGAGTGTTTTGATTATATATGAATTGAGTTTTTCTATACTCAGCTTGAAGCAATAAACTGAGATTGTATCTGGATGAGGATGAATTTCACACAATTGTGGGAGGGGCTTCAGTAAGAAGGTTAGGAGGATTGGTACTGTTTGAGGTTTGAACTGAGCCTTTAAATACTTCTACCATCGCACAACAGTGCACCAGTACACGGAGTGAGCAATGTGACACCATGCAAGCGTACACACAGTACAGTACAGTACAGCGTACAGTCTAAGGGGGCAGCAGTTACTGAGGCGCTACGCAGGCCACATTGCCAGTTGCTTGAACTATAAAACTAATGTGATGGTTTCGACTATTTTCGACGCTATTTACAACGCGTTGGTCCCTTTTTGTAGTTCCATATAACTTGTTCAAAATCGGTTAACCTTCTGAAACCTGCAAGAGAACGCGGAAATTTAAATGTAACATTGAAATTCATTCTTCTGATTTTGCCGCTCATTTGCATTAATCTTCGGCATTCTTTTACAGTTTGCATAATTAGGTTCCTTGGCAATTATTATTCATCAGATGTCCCGAATCCCATTTTTTTTTATGTTATAGGAAGTGTTACCCCTATCTTGGGACACAATTATTTTCTTTTTTCGATTTTACAAATCTATCCCCTAGAACAAATTTTCAAATTACGACCTCAGTTTGTTGCTGATTTTGTCCATGAAATTCAACAAATTTTCAAATTACGCCCTCATTTGGTTGCTAATTTTTATGTGGCTTACCGAGTCTGTAACACGGACTTGTAAACATGGACAGAGCACGTAACGTGCACGTCCTATCCGTAGATGGTCGCCGCCGACAAAAGACAAAAAAGGCGCACCAAAATGGCCGTCGTGAGGCTATTATTTGTGCGACTTGACGACGACGCTATAATATTTTAAACAAAACTTTAACTTAAATGAGAAACAATATCATATTCCTGCAATACGTGTAGTGATTTTGACCTAACTTTACCATATTTCAAAAACATTTCAACTTTCTTGCAAAATATGATGATGTACTTGAGCAGGTCCAAACTTTCACACAAAACTTCAGCAGACAGCCATTTTGTGCGCTTTTTCTCACACGTACGGTAGCAACAATCTACCGTACGGCATGCTCTGTCCATGTATAGGAAGCCGTGGTTAGTCCATGGAATTCGACAAATTTTTCCAAACTTGTTAGGTTTACTTCTCATACCATGACAAATGGTCAAACTTAGACAAACACCATATCTTACATATAAACAACTATTTTATGAGTGAGAACTTAAGGGTTCAATTCAGTTTTCAAATGGTGCACAAAACCATTAAACGTCAGACACCACGAAATTCAAACTTTTTAAAAAAAAATTAAATTCAACTTTTTCCGGTTGTGAAACTTGACTTACTATTCTAACTATAAGCTTTGTCATGTGGTAGTGACTTTTAAACACTCTTATTATGTTATCAGTATCAACTCAATCAGCCCCTATAAAGGGCGAAAGCAGTACACGAAACTTGCAGTAGTGTAGTAGACTGCCCTGTGACATGATTGGCTTTTGAGAGTTATGAGACGATATTTTCCTCCTCAAATGTGATATTTACTAGCAACTGCTTGTTTTACCTTGAATATGCAATAGTGCAGTTCTAAAATATTATAAAAGAAAGATATTTTGGAGAGAAATAAGAGGTAAATTGTGAGATTTAGCTGAATGCTTCAAAACAAGTTTGGGGCCACTGCTTTTGCCCTTTAGGCCGAATGATGAACTGTGGACGGTGTTGCAGTATCGCATACAACAATTTCTAAAATGTACGCAGTCTTTGAATTTAATAATCTTCGATTAAGGAAGGTGAGTGTTCTGTAAATTGAATGATATTCTATATAAAAGATATCAAACCTAAACTGTGGTGCTTAATTAAAAGCTGTCCCACGTTGTAGGGATCGCCCAGAATGAAACTCATGTTTCATTTGTTAAAGGTAATATATTCTTGGCAATCTGATAAAATTGTCATTTATTTTCCCTGTTTTGTTCTCGAAATATCATTAGAAGTTGGTATTCTCACGTTTTCTACAAAGAGTACACTTGAAGCAAACGTGCGATGTCAAAGATTCACATTGGTGCCCAATGTTTTGTTTTTAGTCACCAGTTTTAAGCAACTTAACCCTGATACTGATACCATCAGTTCATCCTCAGCAATGGAAATTTGAAAAGATATGCCTTTGGGTCAAGAAAGCATTCTTAATCAATCCAAGCAGGGTCATCGCTAAGGTCTCATGCCTGGGGGTTGTCATGGTCCCCAATTTCGACTGGCCGGATTTTTTTCCAACTAAATGGAGGACAATCAGGCAAGTTTCTGAGAGTATGAATACATGGATAAAGAATGCCTGGTGGGATATGTCTGAGAGGACAAGGCTGAAGACTATATTAGCGGAGCGCCACCAGTAGTTGGGGCGGAGTGCACATG
Organism: Holothuria scabra; assembly: GCA_037179385.1. Classification (NCBI taxonomy): domain Eukaryota; kingdom Metazoa; phylum Echinodermata; class Holothuroidea; order Aspidochirotida; family Holothuriidae; genus Holothuria; species Holothuria scabra. The sequence continues at coordinate 11,169,711 of CM074199.1, forward strand.
AAATTTGAAGTCAAGACGCCTCAGATGGCAGGAAACTTGAACAATCCCCCCCCCCCCTCCTTTGCGAAAAATCAAGTTACGGTAGATCGCATGTGGTGAAATATTGACTTGAGCTTGAAATAAAGACGAAAAGTAGTGTGGCGAACAAAAATGCAGCGAGGGAAGCCTCGCCATCTTTTCATTTTCTCATAAAAGCCTTGCATTAAAGGCCCAGTTCTCTCAACCCAAACAGTACCAATTCTCCTAACCTTTTTACCGAAGCCCCCCCCCCCCCCCTCAATTGTCTGAAATTCATCCTCATCCAGACACAATCTCAGTTTTTTGCTTAAGGGTGAGTATAGATAAACTCAATTTATAACCAAAACACTATCGGTACCGTTCATGTTGTGTAATATAAGCTTTGGCACTCTGCATTGTTTGAATTAGCTGTCAATCAAAGAGCTGAGCCAATTGAGAATTTCGGTGCTCGGGTACCAAAGCTGTAGTTTGGATGAGAGGTTTGGCCCTTTAAACAGACACTTTTTCAAGGAATGGGGAATAATGAACGATTGGCTTTTACGAAAAAAGACGTGTAGGTGAACTGGTCGAGTAAATAATTGCTAATAACTATCTTATTGCATTTTCACGGCCACAAATTTAAGAACATCAACAGTAAGCTACGCCGTGGTTTACGAAAAGTGGAAAATATGCAGTCATTGTATTGTAAATCTAAGCGTAACGACAGTTGGCGAAGAGTGTACATAAAAATTTGAAAAATCGGGACTTTTTAGAATTCCCGAAAGTAGCATTTCCAGACTTGTGAGTAACTTCAGGAGGTGTTAACTCTGAGAAGTCGTTACTTTTAATGTTCGTTTGCAATAAAATTTTTACTCCTATAAGAGATGAACGAATTGTAATACGATCAGAAAATCACCAGATAAAATGTACTATGTCAATTTTCCGGCCAAAACTTTGGACTCTTTACACACCTGGGTACTCTCCTGTCTGCATGTGCTATCCAAAAACAGGCAGTTGTTACGCATCCCTGGCTGCCTGGTTAGAATCGTCCCACATCGTTTTGCAGCTTCTACCACCTGACCACGTAGGGAAAAAGCATGTCCATACTCTGAAGTGAAACTGAGGTATTTATAATTGTCTTGTGTAGGCCCCCAGAATGTGTGGCCAAGTTTCATTTTGTTTGGGAAAGTTTCGTGAAAATTTGAGAGTGACCATGATGCTTCAGACTCCCGTACAGTTTTAAGTGATTAACCATGACTCCAAATCCAAATATGAATTTATTTCTGGATAAATCTGGTTAACTACAGCCTTAATATGGCCATATCAAGCCAGATATACAGCCAGATTTAGATGTCTTGATATAATATATCAAGTTTTATATGGCCATATCAAGCCAGATATAACTTGATGAAACGCAATTCCAGATATTCAAATAAAGTTTGATATGGCCATATCAAGCCAGGAATAACTTGATGAAATGCCTTCCCAGACATGTAAATAAAGTTTGATATGGCCATATCAAGCCAGATATAAATTGATGAACTACCTTCCCTGATATATAAACAAAGTTTGATATGGCCATATCAAGTCAGATATAAATTGATGTAATGCCTTCCCAGATAAACAAATAAAGTTTAATATGGCCATATCAAGCCAGATATGACTTGATGAAATGCCTTCCCAGATACGCAAATAAAGTTTTATATGGCCATATTAAGCCAGATCTAACTGAGTAAAATACCATGACAGAATTACATATAAACTTTAACATAGCCATATTAATACTTTTTGGTTTAATTTGTGGACCTGTTCTACATAAAGACTTTCTCTGGAAGCTGAACAAGTATCAGCAAACCAAAATCAGAACATTTAAACCACATTTAGCCATATTATACTATCATATGCAAATGACTCTCCAATGTGGGCGTGGTCAGGATTTATGGGCCTGATTTTCTTTTTGTTTTGATTAAGGAAGTAATATGTGAAAAATCATGAAACGTTCAACAAAATTTACGTTGGGATATTGCCCCACATGATAATTTAAACCAGCAATGCAGTGTAAACATTTAAAAGTATTATTTCAAAGCAGTTTTTTTTTCTTCACTATTAAGTAATTTAACAACTTCAATACTTAAGTCAATGTTATACGATGGGCATTTAACTTTGTTGTAGATGTTCAAATAGACCTTAACATTATGTGGTCCCTTTGGAGGGCGTACTTGTCCATTTGGAACGTTTAGCTCCTTTAGGGAGCAGAACTTCTCCGGGAGTAATCCTTTGGTTTTCGCCCCTTGGCTCTTCGCCAGAGAGTAGAGGGGACTTTTAGAAAAAAGTATGCTGGCTAGGGACGTGGTGTGGCTTCTGTTCTATTCAGCCAGTCTAGAGCAGGACCACACATGTTTGCCCGTTAGAGGGCGTTATTGTCCATTTGGGATCAGAGCCGTAAGGGGGCAGAACTCCTCCGGGAGTAAATGTTTGGTTCTCGCCCCTTGGCTCTTCGCCAGAGAGTCAAGGGGACTTTTAGAAAAAAGCTGGCTAGGGACGTTTAGCTCCTTTGGGGAGCAGAACTCCCCCTGGAGAAAATGTCTGGTTTTTGCCCCTTGCCCAGAGAGTCGAGGGGACTTTTAGAAAAAAAAAGCTATGCTGGCTAGGGTAGGACGTTAAACTGCATCCGGTTGTGAAGTTTGTTTAAACGTGGGAATAAAGAGGTTACCCTTTGTAACAACTGCCTCCGGGGCAAGGTGTATCTGTATATTGTTGGTTGGTGGTTAGAGTTTGTGTTTTTGTCCGGTCGGTTTGGGTTGTCTATTTGTTGCAACGTGCCTGTTTCTAAGTACGTTTTAAAAAGAAACTGGCTCAGGAGGCTTCTGATACGCTTAATACAAAGGTAGTGCACTAATAAATTTTGGTCCAGTCATATGGGACATATATGCACCATATTTGTCTCCTTAATATGGGATCAATACAACAAATCTTTATATAAACCATATTTGGCACTGCTTTATATGGGATCAGTATGGAATAGCTTTATAGAAACCATATATGGTATTGCATTATATAGTTCATATCTGTTCCAGATAAAGACCTGATCCAGATAAAATTTTATCTGGCCCATATATGGATAAGATCTAGTTCTGGCACGGATCAAGGTTATCTCTTCCCAATTTTTTATCTGGCCCAGATATAAATCCCATATCTGCATCAGTTATGGGCCGTATATGAAATTTCATATCTGGTCCATACCTGGACTTGGAGTAAGGGAAAGCTTCTCAGGTTAAGACTTCTGGTTAGGACCAGACTAGAAAAGCTTATAGCTTCATCTGGTTCCATTTTTTCTTTTGTTTTTTTACTTACTGTAATTAAGTGCATTGCCTGCTTTTTATTTTTAATTTTTTCCCTGCATTGTATACTTTTACATTTCTGTACTAACATTTGTATGTAGTGCAATTGAAAAGATAAACGATACGATACGATACTTAAATGGCTGCCAGAGTTTTTGAAACCTCTGCCCGAAATTCAGATCTTTCGAAAATTTAGAATGCAATCTTCTACCTGCTCCATAGGCTTTGGGTTTAAGTCCCAAAATGAAGTAGTGTGGTAGACTGTCCAGTTTCATGATTGGCTGTTGGGGGTCATGTGACAATGTTTTTTCTCTTCAAATGTGAAATTTACTACAAATAACTGCTAAGTTTACCTTGAATATCCAATAGTAAAGTCATAACATGTAATGAAAGATAATTTGAAGGGAAACAAGTGGAATATTGTGTTATTAAGCTTTTTCTTCAAAATAAGTTTAGGGGCTGCTCTTTACCTTTAACAGATTTGATCATTTTTCACTGATTGAAATAAAGAAAATATGAAAACAGATAAAAGACCGGATCACACATGTGAGGGAAGGAAAATGAAAAAGATGGGAGTGAATGTAGGAAAGGGGCATGTGTGGCGGAACAGGAAAATATTGGGGGTGAGTGCCCCAAAACTATCTAAGCAGAATGCCACCACCGGTTAACGAAGAGTGTACAAGAAGTTTTTGGTTGTACAAATGCTACAGATGGGGGAAATGGCACTTTATTTCCGAATGTTCTGCATGTACCAATCTTGCACAAAAGACCTCATGTCTGCAATTTCTAAATTAATAAGCTAAAACTCATTCTGTGGAAAATAATTCATATCAGATAAGAAGAGGAAATATTGTGAGGGACTGAGTAAGCCTTTAAACCCTTGATTTTTTTCATTGGGGTCTGAGTTCCCAAATCAGGCTCCCTATGTTTTTCTGTTGAGGGTTGTAGGGAAGTAAGGCAAGGAAAATCAATGAAGGGTAAAACAGACAACGTATAAGCGCTTTTATTTACTTCATAGTATCCTTCAAGTTAAACTTAGGTCTATTTAAGAGAGTTCGAGAGTTTTTTGAAATGCTATGTTTGCTACTAATTATTTCAGTTGTTTCTGGTATTATCATCTAACTTTATGGAAGAAAGTATGCCGGAATTTTTTTTAACTCAAGGAGACGGTACGTGTGTTAACTCTGCAAAGTTTGTTTATTTTTTATTGGAATGTGGTACTCCCATGATTTCAACAAGTCATAATTTTACTCCCTCTTTATTAATACCTTCAATCGTCGCTCTTCCCGGGATTGTGGCTTTCCCCTATTCCTATGACCATCCTGGCAACGTGCATGCAGGGCCGACGAGAATAGAAGGCGAGTTGTCAGAAATATACAGAAAGGGTTCATTCATAAAAACCTTTGTAGTACGTGGGAAGATATTGCAAGACTTGGCAAAGTCTTCTTCGTGTGGGGATATTTTCATCCATGCCGTATGAGTGGTTCCATTGATTTTAGCTTGTAAAGTTACATGTTTTGCAAAACTTGCAACAAGCAGAAGTGAAGTAACCTCCTCACTGTGATCATAGTTATTATACCTTCCCATGGTTTGCAAACTCCGCGAACTGACTTCTTATGTTGAGATTCCTGTTTTCGTCAGTCAAGTGACGTTGAAAGTACACGAGAGCCTTGTTGTCCGACTCTCCATACGTACTGTATATATGTAGACAGAATAAACTTATTTCTTCGAGAGTCTCTTGTGAACAATTATCAAACTGTAATGACTTCAGTTAGGGCGTATATTATTAAGAAAGGTTTGATTAAGATTTATGTCTTAAATTAGAATGGCGTAAAGCGAGAATAACTGTACCCAAACTAAAATAGCGGGACAATCGTCTGCTGGGCTAACAACAGCTACTTGGTAAGCACACTCAACAATTCCGCGAAATCATTTGCGAAGCACGTAGCAATATCACTGTATAACGTTAGACTAGTTGGATTAAACCATTTTAACTGTTTAACAAACGAGTGTAACGGTTCATCAGGCGAGTGTATTATACAATATTTATCAGTAACTATGGTCGTACAAAATGGTCGTAATGAAGTAGGTCTACTTTACCCTTACCGCACACTGACTGAGGTATGATAAGTCTGTAGGGCCTACTGAATGTCCTCAGCGAATGTCTCCAAACGCCAGGCCTCGGAACCAGTATTTTACGCTTAAAAAGAGAAAATGAAACCCGAGAACATGTGATTTCTTCATTTATTAAAACATCTTAAAAACTTACTGATTACAAGGCCGTTTGCAGTTATCTTTTATCCCTTGACTTTTTAAATCATTTCACTGAAAACCAAATTAAATTCTTCCAGGAGAAAAGTTCAACTTTTGGGCAGTTTTTGAAAAAATTGTCCTGTATACTACAGTGATTCTCAAACTGGGGTCCGTGAAGCTTGTTCGGGGGTATGCGAAGGTCAAAGGGGTCCGTGGGGTCCGCGTAAAAATAGGGGTCCTTATGGAAAACTAGTTGTTCGCAAAAGCTAAAGAGCTCTAAAATTCAAATCGTAGGCGTTATAGAAAATTATGAATCATACAGCAACCCGCATTCCTAAACTAGTAAGGCTCGTGGGTAAAGTAAATTTTCCTAATCAGCAGTAGGTATAGCCCTCTTTGATTCAAAGCTAGCAATTATTTGTTACGAAAGCGCAAATGAAAACACGAAGTTGTGGTACTAAGGACCAATATAATTCGAGTTTTGAGCCTCTTAACTTTAAAATAAATTGCAGGGCCTCTGTTGTACAATGACCGGTTGATCCGACCCGTGGAGTCTAACACAATGCTCTAACTGTACGGTACGATAATAAACAAGTTAAACGAATCGGACAGAGAGATCTTTTCATAGAAATAACTTTCATAGGACTAAGACTCATAGTACCTGTATATACGTTTCCTTTTCAGTTTCAACACCGACATAATACAAAAGCAAAGTAAAACTATGTTTACCCATTTCTCATTTTTGTTTCGTTTGGTGGATTTTTTTAAGTTGTATGTAAGACAAGGACACATAAAAATCCATTTCCTCACACCAAATATAATAAATTTCTGAATTTCGTCCGAGCGCCTGTAATCTGCACAATGATATTGAGTAACCCAGCAAACAACAAGTTGCCTCGGTGACCTATTCGATTTTTGTTTGAAAGGGTGAGATTCTTTAATAAAACCCCCACATCTGTCATAAAATTGTCATTTTTTCAGTATCAGCTTCAGAATTCCAAATATTTGTTAAAACTGGCAAAAAGATTGTCAGTTTATTTTCCAGTGACGGTGGATAATCCGTACGGTACAAAAACCCAAGACAACTTCAATCACCCGACATTCTGCTCTTGGGAAGCAGGTCAGTTAATGAATACCCAAATTTCAACTCATCAAAAGCTTTTTTTCATTGAAATTCAAAATTTCTTTAATATTAGCTCTTATTTTTCAAATCTTTGTTCAAAAAGGTAAAAAAAAAGCTTTCGGGCAAATTTCCCATTTCTTCTGAGAGCCTTGGCCTACATCAAAATGCTTAAGCCCGTACGAGTTGTAACCCACATAACTTTTTCGACTTTGCTTATATATACGGGCACGTTCATTTAATGGTCCTGGCAAGCTTGAAAACAAAATTCTTCCAAAAAAAAACTGGCTTTCTCTTCTAAACAAGTTCCTTATTTTAATTATTCTAGTGTTAATAAAAACCCAAAACTTTTGGCGCGCAGCGCGTACCTCAAGTCCTACAAGCCACGTCCCCTGGGACCTAATCGTCTTTGCCGTTGCTTCGAAATTCTCACTTGGTTGTCGGTGAGCTTGAGTGCAATCTTGGCGCCATACCTGCCATTAGCATGACATAGCAATAGCCATTTTACCATAGGCGTCCGCAGGCATTGGCACGGGGGGCACTTGTTCCCTCCCCCTCCCCCGAAAATAAAAAGTTTGAAAAAAGGAATAAAAATCAAAGTAAACCAGACGTAACGCGTTTTCCAAGTTGCTATGGTTTTCTATGGCTTTAGAAATGCCATTTCCAGCGATCTGTGAGGCATTTCGGGCCGAAATTTTCGCACGCTTTGTTTCAATTCATGGTGACTCGGAGGTTTTGCCCCCCCCCCCCCCCCCGTAGAAATTTTGCACCCTGATTTTTTTTTCTGTGGACGCCCATGCATTTTAACCTTTTGAGTTGTGTAAACATTTGTAGCCTCCCCCTGCGAAAAATAGGCTGATGGGGGTAGGGACGCCAATTTAGATTTTTGTCCTGGGACACAAACCCTAGCTACGCAACTGATAATGCGTAAGTCGTTACTCAATCAAGTGATTTTCTTTTCTCCGAATGGGGTCCCTCAAAAAATATGGAACAGCCTAGGGGGTCCGAGGATGGAAAAAGGTTGAGAACCTAGGCTGTATAAGACAAAAAATCAACAAGGTTGCTGTCGGTATTTAGACATCTTTATCCTTCTTACAGGCTCCTTGGTGAAAATTGATTTCTTCAAGGGGGTTTATGCCCCCTTCCATATCCAGGGTGTACCTCACATCATCGTTGTTGGGAACCAGTCCTTTATTTTTCCTTCCTACTTTTCATTTTGCTGTTTTCTGCTTCGTCACTGACGTTCATGTAGTCTCATTACACTCTAAAAATAAAAAGAGTGAAATTTCACCTGTCAGAAGGGTGACAGTTATAAAGCTCACTCCAAAAGACTAAAGTTTCACCCTTGATGGAGTGCCTCGGTAAAAAGTGATCCCTGCAGACACTCCACAAAAAGTGAATTGTCACTTTCCTTGCAGTGAATTCCACTCTAATGGAGTGAATTCATTCTTGTCACCCTATTAGCGATAGAGAGTTACTAAGTTCAATATTGTATTTTCGGAATGTAGCTGACGAGAAGCAACGGATATTGTTGTGACGTTGGGACAGGTGAAACCACAAAAAGAACGTTCCTTGTTCATACGTGACGACTTAAATTAAAAACAAGCCACTGGCAATGTTTAAAAGACTGACGTTAACTGAACTGTACAATAAAATAATCATAAATATTCTTAAGCACTTCTTTGATCTAGAGAGGAAATCAATTTGCAGTTAGGAAATATCTCTTAAATAACTTCGACGCTTTTAAAAAAATATAACTTTACTCTTCAGACTTATAACAACGGTGTAGCTTTATGCTGGGGTCAGAGAATCGTGAATATTTCCTCATCTTCTCCTTGGATTGAAAAATTTATATAAATTTTGCCTATTGTCTGATTGATATTTTAATTCTTTTACTAGTCGATATCATTCTTTGTTCTGGTCTCATTAAAATTATTTTCTAGTGAAGGAGGTACCCAGAGAGGAGCGACGTTAACTATTTTCAACTCGTGAATCAAAAAACTAGTAGGTCGAAACGGTTGCCCTTTAAATTATTCGGGATTAGTGCACTCCGATCAAAGACCAATCGCTGTTTAAATAGTATTGTGTGTTTCACAGATCACGTGACCAATTTCAAAGCTTCCATTCCGGTTCATGCTATTCTTCAATGGAAACCAAAAATTTACGATTCTCTGTATAAACATATGAAAGGCATAAACGTACTGCTTAAAACGTCCACTCAGCAGGCTTTGTACTGACCTAAACGACTTACGATGATTAAACGTAATGCTTGTGCAATTGCCGTGTGCTATCTATCGCAGTTAATTCAGGCTTTTTAACACCAGCTACGGTCAAACCTTCACAATTCGGACTAAGAAATGAAACTGAGTTGAGTTTTATCCTCATTATGTTGAGCTTATACATTTTTCTACACGACGTAGCTTCATCCGTTTATTTTCAATTTTGTTCATGCTAAGCGTCAATGCTGTAGAGGTGGTAGGCCTATATTCTATAACAGTCAGGGAAGGTAGATTTCAAAATTCCTGGCTGGAACGCATCAGAACACTGGACATTTCCATAGAATAGTTGTCAATATTTCACAGTTTCGGCACTTTGCCAATATGATCTTAGAATCCATGATTCAAAAAGCCTGCACATTTTAATAATAACGTATAAAAGACTGCGTGAGATGCTCCCGCAGAGAAGACGAGAACAAGGACTGCATAATTACAACGTCCGATCGTCTGTCTCTCAGAAGAAGGCGTAATTCCGAGGTGTGACTCAAATAACCTTTACACCTTGTGTGAGTAATTGAGTATGATTCGCGGAACTGAATAAGAGTCTGAATCACATTTTATACACAACTCTGTCTAAGACGGTTAAGGTGCAGACACGGTTCATTACGGACATGAGGCCTCGAACGTTTGCTAACGATGTAGTTCAACTGAAGCCAGGCACAGTATGCATTTCAGCGAGGTATAAATTTACAAGTAAGTAGTATTTTCTTACATAACATGTTATACTAGTTTGATAGTAGCTTGATTTCAGCCTCATCTAAGATCATGACTACCGTACAGCTTGTCAGTCCCATTGGGAATGTTCATGTTCATCATCCTTGGAAGGCTCCGGGCCTCTAATTTTACACACATAAAAGGCAAATCAATCGGAATTCAAAATTGTGAAAATATATTTGATTTCTTTGATAAATTTTCATAAATTTTTCCACTGAAATCTTTTTTCCTGAACTTGAGACCTGTTCGAAGTTGATGTTAATGATTTTCTGTGGAGATTTAATTATTAAGGGGGCTAACGTTTATCACCAGTAAAAACAAAACAATCATATGCACTGTACATAATACCGGTATGTTATTAAGTTCAATGATAAGACATGTCATATTGTCCCCTAACCTGATGTTAAAAAAATTGTAGGCCTGAAAAACAATCATACTTTTTATTACAATTCATTTCTTAAATTGCTAATCTTCTCAACCAAAACTACAATTTTTGTAGTTGTAATCAGAAATTCTCAATTGACACAACTCTTTGACTGACAGCAAGTTAAAAAAAATCAGAGTATTGCAACTCATATATACACAGCATGTACTGTACTAAAAATGTTCTGATTACATATTGGGGTTTAGTATGCTCACCCGGAAGCAAAAATCTGAGATTGTGTCGGGATGATAATGAATTTTAAACAGTTGTGGGAGGGGCTTAAGTAAGGAGGTTACACTCTAAAAAATGTTGTGTAGAATTTACACAACATTGTGTGAATAGTCCACCAATCAACACATGTGTAGAAAGTGCACATCGTTGTGTAAAAAATTTACACAACATTCACTGTGTAAATTCTACACAAGTTGTTTAAATTTTTACACAACAATGTGTACTTTCTACACATCTGTTGAGTGGCGGACTAATCACACAATGTTGTGTAAATTCTACACAACATTTTTTAGAGTGTAGAGGAATAAGACTGTTTGTGGTGGGAGAAATAGGCCTTTAATCCTCATGATTGATGGTCAAGGAAATTTTCTGATTTGTAAAAACATCACGAATAAATATCAACTAAATATACAATAAATTTATTTCATTGCATGTTTAGTTTATATTGTTATTCAGTTTTTGCTTAAACTTTTTTATCAGTCAAAGAAAAGCTGTATTATATAATGAATATACAATGTGATGTTTTTAAAAGCACTATGCGAACATGTCACTCAGAATGAAAACCAACTAATTATTTATAAAGGATTGTTTAAAAGACATTAATTTGCTTCACACCTATAATCATTTTTAAGCAAAGGATTATTTTATTCACAATTGTAAAATTTTACAAAATTGCACAAAAAATCAAAAGAATCTTCTAACAATTAACTTATGGAAATACTCCTTTAACTACACAGATAATTCTCACACAGGAAAACAATTAAGTGCACAGAAAAATCTACAACTGAATGACTTTTAATAATTAGAGGTATGCGATAAAAGGCAATATTTTTTAAAATTACGTAGATGCATTGTTTTTTTTTAACAAAACCAAATAGAAAGTAACATTTTTATATAATTCTCGAATAAAAACGTTTGGCAGACATAGAGTTTAGTAACATCACGTTTAGGGACTTTGACCAAATAAAAATATTTCCAATCATTTGTATGTTTTCAACACTATTACATTTTAAAAATACCTCAAATTGCTGTAAATGTAAAGAACAGAGGTAAAGAGTAACATAAAGATTACGGAAAATGATACCAATTGGTGTCCAGAACTTTTCTCTAATTCACATATACCTCTTTATTTTGTTGTTCTGTAAATCCCCGCTAGTCTTTTAGAGTGCAGCTACACAAGCCTTATTAAGGGGATTAAGATCCTGCTCTGCCATTATTTCCTATTTTAGTTAAAATATCATTTGAGGTGTTCATGGGAATACCACGATTACGCTCGTTGATAAATTTTAAATTTGGAACGAACTTCAACTTTTAGTCTTCCCCTTCTGTCTATTTGTCTTGAGAGGTATTAATTTTGCTATTTACTCTAAGTAATACAGAGTGCAAAGAGAAATCTAATTTTCCGAAGCTTAGATTCAGTGAATAAAATGAAAACTTAGCATTTATTTCCTCTTTACAGACAAATTACAATTTACTTTATGCTTAATGTTATTTACTTTTGTTTTGTTTTTTTCTCTAAAATGAGATTGAATTTTAGTACGATCATAGATACAATCCTGTCGACTTCTCAGGTAAAATTAAAGGCATTAGCAGTGTAAGAGAATGATTTTTTAGTTAGATGAAGTTCCTAACCAATTGGTTTTAGTCTAGCTGGTTACAATGAGTCCCAAACGGGCAAAAACTGGGAGAATTGTCCCATAGATTACTGGAGACGAGAAACAAAATCATTGTACAATGTCACTATATATAACAGATAAACAGATTTATTAAAGACTGAATATTCATTTTTATCATGGTGGTCAATGACGCGCCTCATGATTTCCACGCTTATTGCTTTTTCTGCAGCTCTTTCCTTTTACAAATCAACATGACGTCAACTTTGAAGCCATTCTCGTCACGATTCAACGGAAAAAGGGTAATTCGTGTTCAAACAATATGGGCGCAATGAGCAGAAACCCGATTCAACCAGAGAGTGAACAGCCCTCCGTGAGAAGAAAAACGAAAGGTGAAGTTACGTCACCATTACGTCAAGTAAGAGTAAGTTTCTCTTGTACTTACATTAAGTTAGTAATTGTCATTGAGAAAATACTTTTGGACTCGGTGAATGCTCATCAAACCCAATCCAAAATGAAGTCAAGTAAACTTGTCAAATGAAAAAACACAGACCCAACGTCGTGTAACATCAGAAATAAAATAATTGGGATGACAGTGCTCCTTAATGACGTAACTCTGATGTCACATGTTCACTTCACGAAGTTTTGAGATCCCTAGGTCAATATTGACTTTTCAATACTCCGTAAAGATCAATTTGAAATGTTAACGTGGAGACATGTAACTGCATGGGTATTTATTTGAAAAGTTTCGATTAATTTCACGCGTCTTCATCAGGATTATAGTCGAAGAGGTTGACTTTGGAAAGCCAATGTAATAAGGTCATCTTGCCCTTTATCCTGAAAGGTTTTTATGGAGTGAGTGTTTAAATTGTTTTTGGTTCATGTTTGATGTTGTTCATATGCATTCTTTGCACCAAAGGCGAAGTACTTGATTTACAAAGCGTCATTTAAAGGTGGGCGTTAGTTCAATGTGAGAACACTACGACAGCCAAATTGGTACAATCATTTGTTCTCATTGAAAAAAGCAAAATTTCCTTGCTTTCTGTATTCCTCTCATTTCTGCATTTGTCAATAACAGTTAAATTTCTGCCTCGTGAGATCTAGTTTCCGTTAAGTGATGAGGATAGAACGCCTAAATACATTGGAAAATAAATGAAGGTTGAAGCAGCATTCGTATTTCTCCCTCCCTCCCCAATGAAACCCAATCCCTGAAAGAGGCTATTTCACTGCCAAGTTGGCTGACTACTCCAGAAAGTAATACAAGTGGGGTGCCGTATATTATATTGTGCGCTAGCGGAATTTCACTCAAATTTCCATTTTCGAAATAATTTGACGTTATTCTTAAAATATTACACCAACCACTATCAGACTGATAGAATTCGATTTACTTCAATTCCCTCTAAGTTGATAAAATATTGTCTCTGTGTGTTATCTTACTTAAAGCTGTTTGTATCTTAAACTGAATCAAAATTTTAATTGCAAAACCAAACATTTTCTCCCGGAGGAGTTCTGCTCCCTTAAGGAGCTAAACGTCCCAAATGGACAGGTATGCCCTACAAAGGGCAAACGTGTGGTCCTGCTCTAGACTGGCTGAATAGAACAGAAGCCTCACCCTGGATGCAGTTTAACGTCATGCCCAGGACTGAATCACAATTTTAATTGCACTACAAGAAGAGTCCAAAAATCAGGTGTTGACATATTAAACGTTTTCAACACAAAGTGAATTTAGAAAAAGGATATATGATGTCATATCTTCACATTATTGAGAAGACTCGTTGTTCTCAGAAAAATGCAATTTTCTTCTCAACGGTCCTGGACTTAGCAATATGACAATTTTACAATTTCCCCATGAGGATCTGATTTTGCAATCAACTAAAGTTTAACACAACAGGCTGAATAGGAAAGGAAACTAAGAAGTCCCTCTCAATAATAGGGGGTGATGAAAACCCTGCTTGCCTGAAGCTTACCTGCTCACTTTGGGTCACATATGTAGAAAGTTCATTGGCTGATATTTCGAGATATAAATTGTGATAATTTAAGTTCCTCTTTAATATGAAAATTAAAGTTTTGCTTCAATCTTGCTTTAAAGTCTCTTTAAATTTGGAACAAAAAAATCATTGTTTTGCCTTACCAGTATAAGATCGCAGAGTTCGCTTTGAGTAAACAGGCGTGGAAACCGATACATGAAAGACATTTTAACGTGTTTTCTGCCGTGGTTAAGAGCGATGGCAAAAATTAAGCTTTAGTGCTATCCTCTTGCGTGTACTGCTAACGTGTTAAACTATAATTCGCATATAGAGCATAAACTGAAGTAGGATCACACGTACGAACGCACATGATGGCCTTACCAATGATATTTTAAAACAGATACATGGCCATATTATTGATCCTCTTACTCATATTTTGAATTTATCTTTTTCTGAAGGTGTTTTCCCGAATGAACTTAAAATTGCAAAGGTCATTCCAATTTATAAATCTGGTGGAGCTGAAACTGTATCTAATTACCGCCCTGTTTCAGTTCTGCCTGCTATTTCTAAAATTTTTGAAAGACTTACATACAATAGATTATCAGCTTTTATAAATAAGAATAACCTATTATATTCCGGGCAGTATGGATTTCGGAAGGATCACTCAACATATATGGCTGCTTTAAAGTTTGTTGATGATATAGTGTGTAACCTAGATAATAGAGTCAGCACCGTGGCCTTATTTATCGATTTATCTAAAGCTTTTGATACTATAAATCATGAAATTTTATTGAACAAACTGTACAGATATGGAATACGGGGTGTGGCATTTGATTGGTTTAAAAGTTATCTTTCTAATCGTAAACAATTTGTCCGTTTTAAAGGGAAGGACTCTAATCTTAATAATATTAATATCGGCGTTCCGCAAGGTTCAATACTGGGACCTCTTCTTTTTATATTATATATCAATGATATGTATAAGTCGTCAAAATTACTGAAGTTTAAATTATTTGCCGATGACACAACTGTTTATTATCATAATCCTAATGTCAATCGAGCCCTCCAAGTTGTTTCTTCAGAGTTAAAAAATGTTTCTGAATGGTTAGCGTCAAACAAGTTATCTTTAAATATAAGTAAAACTAAATTATTGGTTTTTAATAATATGAAAGGTGACACTGCACGTTTTACTATAAATTTTAAGAACACCATCATAAGTAGTAAAAATTCTACTAAGTTCTAAGGGGTTACAATTGATAATAAACTTACATGGCAGGATCACATTCATAACGTTACTAAATCCGTTTCTAAAATCGTCGGTGTTATGAATAGACTAAAACATTATATTCCTAGTAGTTCCTTGTTAACTATCTATAATGCATTAATTTTACCACACCTTACTTATAGTATTTTATTAAGGGGTAATGCCTTGCCAACATATACAGACAAGCTTATTATTCTTCAAAAGAGAGCTGTACGAACTATATCAAAAGCTTCACCATACACTCATTCTCTTCCACTTTTTCACCATTATAATATTCTAACTCTAAAGGACCACTACAATTACCAGTTAGGCGTTCTTTTGTATAGGCACAACAGCGGTCAACTCCCTCCCGATTTCCATTCCTTTTTCAACCTTAATAGTTGTCATCACAACTATCCAACAAGAAGAAGAGATAATCTTCTCCAGCCACAGTGGCGTAGCTAGGATTTTTTCCAGGGGGGGCAAAGGTATGAAATTTCCCCAATAGAGCAATCGGAAATAACAAAGTATATTATTTTGGTAAGCAATATCTGGTTAATTTGTATGTACTAACGCAGTGGCGTATGCAGGATTTCTCTGAAGGGGAAGGGGCATGCAGTATGGTCTAAGGGGAGGGGTGTCCGGAAATTTTTTGACGTTTTCAAGAAGCCTACATGCAAAATGGTGCAAGATTTTCGACTTTGACAGGAACAGTGTTAAAAGTTGAATCGTGGTGGTTCATGAGGATAAAACTGAAACTTTTGTGTCTTGACATGCATTTCTTTGTGCCATTTATGCTACCTTACGAAGAAAAACTTGTCATTAGATTTGCACACTATTATGAGTCAAAATAAAAGAGCACTGAACGGTATTTGAGGTTTTTCTTGGCCACAAAATGTTATTTTGTCATAAAGATTATCTAAGCGGAGCGCCACCATTGGTTGGCGCGGAGCGTAGAGAAAATTTGGAAAAATCAGACCCCTTAGATGGCCGGAAATAGCATTTTCCAGGCTAATACGAAGTATCTAGCCAGTCGCTTTCTTCTTTTGTCGTTTGCAATAGAATGCTCACTTCAAAATATGTTCGCAAACTGCAAAGTGATCAGACAGTTATGAGCTAATTTTACCCCAAATATGTAATTTTGCCCAAAAGACCGAGCGAAGCGCCACCATTGATTGGCGCTGAGCGTAAGGAAAATTTCGAAAAATCAGACCCCTCAGATGGTGAAAATAGCGTATTTATGCTTGTAAAGAGAATCTAAACATGTAGTCCTTTTTATCGATGCCACCAGTGGGAAACAGATTCTACCTTTTCAAGTAAAAATTGGAATTTGACAGAATTTGCCTAGGTCTATTTGTAGGAATTAAAAAAAAATGGCATCCCTGAGAGACCTTGCAGGGACAATTAATCCTTCCCCTTTGAAAATGTTTGAAAAATTGGGTGCCCTTATAAGCAATCTGGTGCCACATATGCTATCTTTTGAAGTAAAATCTGTGTTTATAAAGTTAAGACTACGTATTTTTAAGAACAAAGAAAAAATGGCATCTGTGAGGGGGACATGACCCAATGGTCTTCTCTTCGCACGCCACTAAGGAGGCCTAATAGTGGCTCGATCACACAGGATATCCTGTGAGAAAAGCAGTCTGTTAAGTGTAGAAGGCTACAAGGTACTCATTGTCCATTAATTGTTACACTCAAAGTCAGCAGAAAGCTGTTTTCCCGAACTAGCTTGTAAGCATCGTTATGTACACAGAGTAAAATCGTACAGCTACTGCTAGCTTGTAGAAGAACATAACAACCCCGAGGGTCTACGGTAGTGACTTGTCAGTTTTCACATCCTTTTACTGAATTCCCAAAGTATCACCCGAATAACAGCTTCCTGTACACTGAAATGCACTGATCATAATCCCCGTGCATCTACAAGCACAATAGAACATTCAATCTGTTACGCGGCAAGGACATTTATGTGGAACGCAAATTGGGCCGGTTCATGCGACACTGACGAAATCTGAGTTAAATTGTTGCATGAAAATACGAATTATGCATGAGAAATGTCTCACAATTTCTTGTTCTAACAAAAATTTTGAGAAATTTTCGTGAAATTTTTGTAATAATAATAAGATTCATCAAATTTCCCCAAAAATTTTTCCAGGGGGGGCAACTTGCCCCCCTTGCCCCCCCCCCCCCAGTAGCTGCGCCACTGTCCAGCCATATACTAGGACAATGTTTGCGCACTCTCACGTGAGAAGTAGCGGGGTATCTCTATGGAACTCTCTTGACATTAGCATAAGAAATGCCCCTAACCTTAATCTATTCAAGAAGTACTTAAAGATATCCTTCTTGTTATTTTATGTGGATAATTAATTTTACCTGGCTAAAAAAATAAATAATCAAATAAATAAATAATTAAAAATCTGGCTAAAAGTAAGCATCAAACTAGCAGCAATTCTTTGTATACAATCATGTAAATGTTATAGGAGTCATATTCGTATTTATATATTCTAGTTGTGTAAGCAATTAAGAACATCTCAGTTATTAGGGCCAGACTAGAAAAGCTTGCAAGCTTCATCTGGTTCCTTTTCTACTGTCTTCATACTCACGTTTCTTGTAAATATTATTACGTATTGTATCATAATAATAATGATAATGAATGTACGTTTGCATGTAGTACAGTTGAAAAATAAACAATAAACAATAAACATAGAAGTTGTAACTACAATCAGCAATAGTTCAACACTTGCTACCTGTCGATGAAATTATATCATGTGAACTTTTGTCTGTCCCTCAGAACTTCCTCAAGTTTCAATTAAGGTTTTCGAATACCCATACTTTCCTAGCTGATAAAGACCACAAACGCCATGTTGATCGTAACGGGATTTTGGAAATGTCACATCAATAAGAAATAAATGAACTGTAGGAAGTACCAGTCGGTAGACTTCTCGACTAAACAGGGAAGATAAGTGTTCATAATTGCGGACTTAATACGTCAAACACAGTCCCCTTAGCAATTTTTATCAGCCAGTGGGTGGATAAAACAAGGACATACACACGGAAATCACTTCTTTGGTGTCATGTGATGAATCTGTCTTCCCTGAAGCAACCATCTTTGTAATCATATATTGTAACCATATAGGCCTACTGTACCTGCGTAACTGGCTACACGACATATTTCACTAAGAGGCCATACCGATTAATTGACAAGCAAGACTAATGTATTATTTTATAGAACGTTACTCACAACGACAACGAAAACAAATTAGTAAAATACGCATATTCACTATAGAAGTCAATCGGGTACGACGGCACGTTTCATAACAAAATTGTAACACATTTTATAAAATCCATAAAGGTTATTTGAGATTCTGCTTAATTTAGTAAAGGACGGCTAGCTTTGAGGGAGTTTCTACTTTATGAATACATATAACTACATCCCAACAGATGGAACCTACGCCATCAGCTACCCATACTGCGAACTCATAGTTCTTAAATTCTTCAAACGTCCGCTTATCCTACGGATCTTAGGAAGTATTATTGAAATACGCCTGTGCGCAGGGAAGAATTTCGAGATCGGTTGATAAGTTTTGTGTTTCCTTTCTTGCTAAGTTTTTTACTTTCTTTCTTCCCTTTTTTCTTTTATTGATTAATTTATTATTTGGTCGGGGAAGATTATATCATTATCAGCAGGTGTACAGCCACAGTGTATTGACCAATGTGGAGTGTCACTGAAGATAGAAATTCCAGAAGAAAATGTCCTAATAATAATTCGTTAAATTAAATCTTTTATCCAATTATCTCACCTTCAAGGGTTAGGTTAGGTTTTATTAGATGGAGTTCTACAGCCCAGTTTCCAAACAATTGGTTCAAGTCGAGCCGACCAAGGCCCTCTTTCCAGCTGCCGCTCACTGGCTCGTTTTCCCTACCCCATTGCTTATGCTGAGCACTAAGCAGTAAGTTCCGTTTTTAAAGTCTTTGGTATGACCCGGCGAGCAGTCA
This sequence comes from Holothuria scabra, assembly GCA_037179385.1. Lineage (NCBI taxonomy): Eukaryota > Metazoa > Echinodermata > Holothuroidea > Aspidochirotida > Holothuriidae > Holothuria > Holothuria scabra. The sequence continues at coordinate 11,188,880 of CM074199.1, forward strand.
ATCTCCCGACCATTGCCAAGGGAGGTTTATTTTATGTTCACATGAACAAGCCATCTAAGACTTTTGCTGTTTTGCTGTTTTGCTATTACGATCGTAACTGCGATGACATGATTCGACAACTGTGATCAAGATTACAACAGATAGATCATATTATCACCAACTTTCTTTTAATATTGTACCACAAGCGATGATTGTATTTAAACGCAATCACTGGCATACCTAGAATTTTATTAAGGGAGCGCTCAGTGTATCTTGAAATATTCGGTCTGACATGGGGATAAGGGAGGAGGCTCCCAGCCATTTATTTAACCTTGTGTCATTTTATGTAATCTGGTACCACATATACTACATTTGAAGTAAAATTTGTGTTAAAATATTTTTACGTAGTTTTAGGACTTAAAGCAAACTGCATTACAGGGGAACATCGTCTTTTTGTACGTACGGTAGCTCATTGTGTGGTCTCCAGTGGATATCCACTTTAGAGACCATCAAATGTTTTTGTTCAATATAGTTGTACTTTGGTGGTTTGCTCCAATTTTTATGATCTTAGGCGTCATGATTGTAACTCTAAATTGTTGTCACCAAATTAAATTTCATATGACCGCAATTTTGCATTTAATTGATTTGGTCTCCTCTGTGATCTGGTCAAGTGACCCCTGCCCCATTCCATGTTGGTCGTTCCCTTGCAATTTTTCGAAAGTCTGCGATCAGAAAGGGAATAGGGGATCTGGGTTATTCCAAATACTTGTGTCGGTCGGATCAGGGAGTTTTCGGATATTGTGGATTTACTAACGACATCAAATTCAACCCGGACTACCTGGTAACCACACTGCACGGCCGTTTACGTCAAACCTCGCAACTGGATTCCCAGTAGACGCACTCTGAAACGAACGAGATGCACATGCAGTAGTCGCAAAGGAGAGACAACTTATAAACAAAAAATTTACGAACATAGACTGGCGTGTGTAACCCCTAGTTCTTGCTTATTGATGGTTCTATGGATATGGCACTAAACTAATTAAAATACCCCCATAACTCTGTGTAGAATTTATTCGAAGAACACAAATCAAACGGGACTAGTTAATCGAAGCCTACAGCTTCGATTATTGGATTTGCTCAGTTTGTTAAATGAACTCTTGCCTTCTTTCTTGGCTCGTCGTATGAATATCTTCAGTGTGATGACTCCCTATTTACACACGAACAATACTAACGTTTTACAGCATTTCATCTGCCACGCAGTTATTTTTACTTTTTCATGAAGTGGAAATTTCGACTACTTCCCCGATTTCACTGACTTGACGGTGTTCCAGTAGGATAATCAGCCTATTTGAAGCAAGGAGGAAGTTTTCTTTTCGAAAGACGATAAGTCGTTACGCAGTTCTATTGACTTTCTTTATATACTTCATTTGATCACTCTAAATAGTCACAGACTTGAACGCCGCTACCCAGACTAACGCTACTATTTACTCCAGGACCACACCATCGAAAATCCCCGCTTGTTTAAAAATAAAGAGCAGTCCCCCAAAACTTATTTTGAAGGAAAAGCTAAATGACTCAATTTTCATCTTAATTCTCTAAAGTATCTTTAATTACATTTTATGACTTTACTATTGCATTTTCAAGGTAAACCAAGTAGTCATTTCTGGTAAATTTCACATTTGAAGAGAAAAAACATTGTCACATGACCCCCAACAGCCAATCATGAAACTGGACAGTCTACTACACTTCTGCAATTTGGGATGACTGCTCCTGCCCTTTAACACGCTTGTCAACCGCTAAAAGTCCGTTTGCACGTCTCAGCTTAATCTGCGCATGTGCAGATGCCCGAATATGAGGTATAAACATTTTACAGCCATTCGTTGCCCGCGTGAAAGGTACTTTCCTGACACATCGGTTAAAGTTGTGTTAGTGGCAGAACATTTTTCTCTGAGATGGTGAGCATGGTAGGCCGTTCGCTCATTTTCGTACAGCACTTATAATATTTATTCGATCGAGGCTTGGAATCAAGTGGCGCAATATTTGGCTTTTTCGTTTCGTTTCATACCATTTTCAGTGGCTTCGGTCAGTACTTGCCTGCAAGTACAAACCGTCTAGTTTTTTCCTACTGATTTTGAAGCATGAAACGGGATAAAAGGGAGAGTGGTGACATATTTAGATATTTAGAAGAGATTTACTACTCTTTTATTTATTCTAGACTTACTTATGCTATTGAAGTCTATGGTACAATCTGTGCTACTGTCCTTAAACTTCTCCGGACATTTCAAAATAGAATACTTAAGCTTCTCTTAAAGAAGCAATTGTATTTTGATTATAACATATTAAAAATCAAGGATATCCACAGGTATAAGGCATGGGTGTAAGCGTTTTTAAACATTGTAATGGTATGCTACCGAAGGTATTATCTAATGTATTAAAGCCACCTAATGTAGCCCAGTTCCCAATGCAGACCCCTCCACAATTGCCTCTTTTCAGTAACCAATCACAAAACTTTACACGGCAAATTAGTTCTCCAAAATTATTGTTATAAGGTTTGGCACAAACTTTCCCCTACTGTTAGATCAAGCCCTTCACTCCATTTTTTTCAAAGGAATTTGAAATCTTTCCTTATAAGTAGTTACCATTAGAAAATATTTAGTTATTAGTCTCAAATCTCTTTACTTTGTCAAGTTTTTTTCTCTTTTCTTTTTGTCATCATTTTGTCACAAGCCTTGATAAACTTTATTGTTTTCTAGTGTCCATGATACGTACTTTGTTTTTAGTATTTGTTAAATGATACCTCTGTTGACAATTGTTGTACATATGAGAAATGAATTGAATTGAATAAACGGGGTGGATTTTATCACGTGTCGGTACTGTACACAGGTATGACGTCACTCGAAACATTTATACAGAGAAATGAGATAATGTACAGGAGTTTCTATGGTGTGGTGTATGGTACGCCAAAAGGTTCACCAAATATGATGATGTTCTAAAAATACACGATGATATACTAACTTCATACGATCATGATGTAAATTTACACCATCATGTACTAAAACCATAAGTTCATCATGTTAAATGTTACGATGTACATGTAAAATCACACGTTGTACATCTAAAAACACATGTTGTACATGTAAAAACGTAAGATCATCACGTTATTATTGTCTCTTCCGCATGCCATACTGAGTAAGCCTTTCGGCGTACCAGAAGTCCACCAAAAGATTCACCGACAAACCATCATCATCTAAACTCATGCGATGAAGTAAAAGTACACGTTCATGTACTAACTGCTTACGATGATGTACAAAGATTTCATATGTTCATGTACTGTTTGCTTACGTACATGTACTGATTGCACACGTACATGTACTGAATCCATACGATCATGTACTAAATGTATACGTTCATGTACCGGACGGGCCCATGTGAGTATCGAATGGTAATAGGCATTTGTCAATACTAAGGGCCCAAAGAATTAATTTTGAAGCTACGACCTGTGGAACTTTAGATTCGATTGGAAATTTCGATGGTACATTTCATTAAATAGACTTAAGAGAACAAAAGGTTTTTTTTTCTAATTTCCGTGACAGAAGATGGCCCAGGGGCCTAACAGCCCTGTTGATAGAGAAACTTACTTCAAGAACCGGAAGTACAGAATCATCATTGGGTCTGTTGGCGACGGGTAGGCCTGGACATTCACTGGACATGACAAGTTGAAGTATTAAGGGTCAAATTGCAGCATGGTAGTAGATCGAAAGTGCCCAGGGCCCCATTGTGAGCAAAAAGGCACCGAACACCAAAAGAAACATTGAAGTGACACTCAGTAACCAATGCTTTATTAACATGATGATCTTACGTTTTTCCATGTACAACATGTGTTTTTGGATGTACAACGTGTGATTTTACATGTACATCGTAACATTTAACACGATGAACTTATGGTTCTAGTACATGATGGTGTCAATTTACATCATGATCGTATGAAGTTAGTACATCATCGTATATTTTTGGTACATGAACGTGTAAATTTAGTACATGAACGTGTATTTTTAGAACATCATCATATTTGGTGAGCCTTTTGGCGTGTCAAAGTGGTGGAGTTTGCGTCTTATAGAGTATACATTTGTATGGGATATTGCAGTACTGACAAGGTAGGTGTAGTCTCCCATGTAAGCTATGGAGGAGTCCAAGTCATGGCCGGGTTAAACCGGAAACTTTAACAACGGAACCCACTGCATTTGTGCTTGGTGCCCAAAAAAGCCAGTGAGTCACAACTGGAAAAAAGGCCGTGCCCGTCTCGACTTAAACCAATTGGTTGGAAACTGGGCCGTACAACTCTATCTTACTAACTAACTCCATGTAGTCTATGGAGTACATTCTGCCATTGAAGGGCAGTTAGTTTTCACCCAACACTGTAATTTTTGTAGTAGTCTACAGGAATTCTCAACTGACACAGCTCTTTGAATGACATTAAGTTAACAAATTCAAAATACCGTGGCTCATATATAGAATTATATAAAGTTGCTAAATTACCGAATCCTTCACTTATCCCTCCCTCATAACTACTTCTTTTAGGGCAAAATGAATTATTTAAGGGACACTTCCGTGCTTCCGTTTTTTGGGACGGATCGAAACAAAACAAATATGAGTCGATTCTAATACGAATTTAAAGGTGTTTCTCTAAAGCTTCCCTAAAAATCCATTCCATGAATTCTACGCAACCTTGGGCGATCAACTTAACAACTTCCCATGGAAATAAGCACTCGTTTAATTTTACGGACAAAAAGTTAGAAAATCTTCAATTTGGGGGATTTGTTGGTTGAATGGCTCTCAGTCATCTACTTCTCTACGGGGTTAAACACACCTATAGAAAAATGACTTTTTAAATGGCGTCTTAAAATATTTTTCAGGATATTTATCTTTCTAAAGTGTTCCCAAATGTTGAAAACGTTGGCAAATATTTCGAACGCTTTGCGTAAAAAGAAAACTTGGAAATTTATTTACTCCCCTAAACTAAGAACTCCAGGGAGGGGACAACAATATTTGACACGAATGTGCAATTTCAATTCATGACGGTCGTTAAGTTTGTATCAAAAGATTGTCGAAATAGAATTTTTCTTTCAGCGTGACTAAGTTTTTCTGACTAAACTACGACAAAAGGCAAATTAATTCATCAATAATAAGAAGGTGAAGAAAATCACAGGGGTGGTTATTTGCTAAAGTGTGTAAATTTATATAAATCCTGGCTGCCGCAAGGAGCTTCATGGTTGTCATTGAAGTGTCTTTGTCCATTCTCTCCAAAAGAAGACTCATCCCAGTTTGTCCCCTTTGAGATATTGACGAAACGACAAAACGTTGACTTGATGACAAATATTACCTTTTTAATTGTGAAGTAGTTAAGCAGTATTACACAAACCGTTTAATCTTTCCACCATAATGATAATGAAATAAATTTCAATTTTAAAAAGGACGTTTGAAAATCGTCCCCCATTAATATATATGCTGCAAATTAAAAATCCCAAAGTACTGACCATTTCGTTATATTTTAATAAAAAAAAGTTAAATATTCTTCAATGTGCCATAAAATGGACGGCTCAATTAAAGACCAAAATAAGATTTTTCAATTCTTTGAAGGAGAACAAGAAAGCCTTGATTGAAAGTTACATGTTTGAGAGATATCACGCCAGTTTCAAATTTTATTGCATTTGGGTTAGGAATAGGGAATAGAGTCAAAAGGGTTCAATAGAAAAGACACACTTATCCCCTGGGACGTAACTCAATAATACTCATGGGGATGAATGTATTTTTACTGAGAAATCAGTCAGTGGCCCTGACGTTATGATGAAAAAGAAAAATAAACGGTGATTTCTGTCACTGACTACTGTGCATTCATATATTATCTTGTCGTCCACCAGTGGTGTAGCGAGGATTTTCTTGGTGGGGCTGAGGGAGTGGTACGTAGATATGTTAATTCACTGGTCTTATATAAAAGCAGAGAACCATCACCACCGAGTAGTTGACACAGAAAAGTTGGAAAAGTTGGAAAACAGTTACCCCTCAATTCCGTTTAATTCCATTCAATTCAGAGAGCCGGAAAAGGCATTTCTCGAGCCTGTAAAGTAGAAGCAGCCGTTACTTTCATTAAAGAGGCTCGTTGAGTTGTTACTGATAATTAAATGGGAGTGTTAAAGGGTCACTGCCACATAACAATGCCTATAGCTAGCAAAATGAGTCAAGTTCCATATCGAATAGTTACGAAAATAATAAGTAAAAAAAAATAGTAAAAAGTTTTATAGTTACGGTAATAGTAAAAAAAATTATTTGATTGCTGACTTTTAACGGTTTTGTGTATAATTTGGAAGTATCTGTTCAGAATTTTTGGAAACCGAATTGCAAAATGAGCATAAGGGCAGCAGAGGTCATAACACTCCCTCAAATTGGCAAAAAATGCTTTCTTTCCCCTTTTTTTTTTTTTTTTTCTTTTTTTTTTTTTTTTTTGTTCACTGTTGTGTTGACCTTGAAGTTAATAGGAATAGGACCTCACTGGAGGGAATGAAAATTTTGTAAAGTTCTAATGCAACCACATTTTGATAATACGTGATTGTTGAGGAGAAAGTTGACTGTAAAGTTTAAAGAAAAACAAAATATTGCACATTAATCTGAGGATATGAAGTCATATTTTCTTCTTTCGTATGTTAAGTTGACAACTTAACCTGCTCAAATCTTGAAAAGCACACGTCTGATTCCAATGCAATTTTCACCGAAATACTAAGCATTGATACTTCTAACATATCAAGCCCTCAAGTGTGGACACTGTGAACACGTGAACATCTTCCTTTTTGCCTGTCTGATCAGGGAGTTGTCTGATTTGGTCTGATTTGGTAGTTCAAAGCATCCCAGTGCTATTATGCCCAGCCCAGTTTCCAACCAACTGGTTCGTAGAGCCGACCACGGCCTTTGTGACTCACTTGCGTGTTTCCCTAATCCATTGATTTTGCTAAGCACCAAGCCTAATGGAAGTACGTCCCGTTTTTAAAGTCTTCGATATGTCCATAGCCAGATAGCCGGCAAAATGTTGCCCAAGACAATGGAGTGGGGTTGTGAAAAATCGGTTCCCCATTTTTCGCGAATTGTTTACCTTCTTTCCATATTCCATGGAACTGTTATGACCTGATTTTTCCTGCAGAATATATATTTTGACCCTGCCGGAGTTACATATTTGCTCCTTTGAGTTATGATCTGCATATCTCTGGTCTGAGCCACCCCTAAGGCTGGTCGCAACTGAAACATCGTTGGCTATATTTGAAAGATTTGAGCGTCAAGAGGGATCATTTCGTACGGAAATGGAAAGGGAATATTTCCTTTGGAGGGACAATCTTATCCGAACAGTGTTTGTTTGCGAGGAGAAATGTTCTTAGTTTCCGAACGCCGTCCCCCCTTCTCCTGAAATTTATTGTTCACTCTGCAATCTGAAACAAAAGGAGTGAAATTTCACCCGATGGAAGAATAAAGGTTGTAAATTTCACTTCAAAAGAGCAAAAATTCACTCCAAGTGAAATTCACTCCAAAAACACGACGTTTCGCTCTTGATAAAGCGCCTAAGGGCAGACAGGGACCACTCTTAAAAAAGAGTGGTGCCTGGAGGCACTCATTAAAGAGTAGAATTTCACTCTTCTTGGAATGAATTCACACATTTCACTCTATTAAAATGACTAAGCTCACTCTTTTCTTTTTGGGGTGTAGAAAATTTCAAGTTGCCAATTGACTTACTACATTTTTACATATTATTTTATACATTTGACCCCTTGATTTTTTTCTTACCTAACGCCTCCATCTTACCTTTTATACCTTGTCTCGCTACAGGCCAGTCGCATGTGTTCCACTGGGTCTCATCTAGATAAGATAAACATAGAAAATGTTGTTTACGAATTGTCAAAGTCTATAGAAACGTAACATGAACTTGCAGTGAACAATTGATTGACTCCCTTTCGTCAAATTAGAGTTCATCGTGTGCTTAAGTCTATAGTAGTCCTACAAATTGAGATTTCTTACATTAATGTGAAAAGTTCGAATTAACATACTTAGAGTTGATCCAGATGGTGGAAGTATTCCTAATTTGTATAAGAAATAAACATGACGATTACTTTAAAGAAACACTTTTAATATATCAAGTTTGGAGGGTCAGGCAAATCTTCTGAAAATGAATAAAAGGCAGTGTGACATGTCAACAAAAAGCACTGATTTAATTTAGCAGCAAAAAAAAGTCACTTAGTTAGTGTCTTTACAGTTGTAAGGATATTCCTCTTCAAAGTTTGAATGTTTCGGAAGCAACCTGCTCCTTATGCTACAATAATGACGTGGAGTGTTTCGCAGTGTTGACATTTCTTTTGTTAACCTTACATTAATTATCTCGTAATTACCCATCAGAAAGTTTATGGTTTAGGAATTGGTACTGATGATTTTTAAGGACACAATTTAAACTTTTAAAATAAAACCCCCAGGACAAAGTAATGTTACGACTGACCTTGAAATGGATTGCAAAACAAAGGATAATAATTAGCCATGGTGTCTCTCCCTAGACATTGCAATTCACAAGATTTGCAAAATGAGCTCACGTTTATGTATGAAAAAAGTGCACAGCAGAAATTTCCCCCTTAAATGGTCAGTTTTTGATGAATTAGGATGGGAAATGCGGCAATTTTCTTGGCGTTTGATGTTTTTTTCCATCAAATACCAAATTTTGTCATTTCCATTTCACACGAAATGTAAAGATCATAGCATTGTGGGTAAAAGTAAATTATATACTGGACAACCAACGGGCGCAACGATAACTTTCGACCATGATTAGTCATTTTCACGAATGATTTGATATTAGCCCACATTTTTTTTAAATTATACATCATTTTTCAACCTACACTGTAACCCACTGTTACTCTACCTTCATTATTCGTGAGATAAACGAAATTATTCTTTTGGGTGATCCTCATATTGAAAAATATGATGACATGTATATAGACTTCCTAACAATGAACAAAAAAGCACGTACTACATTTTTCTTAAAACTGCCAAAGATGTAATTAACACATGAAAGGTGTAGGTAGAAATGGTGTGTTGAAACTGAAAAAAACCATTATACTTATATGTAACAACTTTACTTTGGATGGTTAACCGACCTAAAATGTTAGGTCAAATTTGGTATCATCTGAATGATAAGAAAATTTATCGATGCCTTTTAATGAACCCCTTAGCATACCTAACCTGGCCAGGGATCGAACCCACAGTATCTATGTGGATGTGCTGCGGCGCTTCAAATGGCACCCGCCCCACTTTTTACCCACTTAACCACAGCATCGGTTGATTTTATATGGGAGAATATTTTAAGTATCCACACCTTATTTTTACTCTTAAGAAGAGATGATTCAGGAGTTATTTTAACGTGAGACATTAACCAATTAAAAGTGATAAACAATTGTAAAAGGTTGTGGTGTGATAAAGTTGTGTTTGCTTTGTGAAACCCGAGACACACAGAACTCCATTTCAGTATCTGTGATCCAGTGGAGGAGTTAGTTAGATGAAGTTTTACGGCCCAGTTTTTTGTTTAAAGTCGAGCCGATGGATGAGAGTAAGAATCAAACTACATTTGCACCAGCAGCACCATAGCAGGGAGCTCCCTGACCACAGGAGGAATTTTCATTTTTCCTCTATTTTCATATAAATGCGCATGGGCGTCCGGGAGGGACAAGGGGGCACTTGCCCCCCACCCCCCGAAAATCAAACGTGTGAAAAAATTAATTAAAAATTGAAATAAAAAATTAAAAATAAATCATCAAAATATCTTCACTCACAGCGTCAGTTTTTAATCGTGAAATATGCGGGCATTTGACCAGGGATAGCAAAAGAGAAGATGGTATGCTGTATAGTGAAATCGTAATTTGGGGACCATCATTCGTGATATCTATTGGAAATTTTAAATTTTAAAAACTATGCCAAAATTGTACTAGTTTTTTGGTATGTAATGCGCATTTGGCATTCGACTATTGATGAATGCGTTGGTCTTGGTTTGGTCCCGTACGTGCTGATCTCAGGTGGCGACACGCGGATGTACCTGGGATATATAAGGTGAATAAGGGGTGGGGGGAGTATTTTCCATAATTGGGTAACGGATATAGGCCTATATAGGCTGTTTAACAGTTGCAAATTTTATCGTGCATAGGCGTGCGAGACCGTTACCGAGAGGCAGATTTCCCTTCAACAATGTTTTACATTGAAAATTCTAAAAATTACAGACATGAAATTACTGTTTCAGGGCTGGGTACATGCAGCTTATAACACTCGCCAAGTGTTGTTTCCCGCCATCTGGAGGGTTTGTAAGGCCCAAAATTTTCTTGTACGCTCCGCGCCAACCTATGGTGGCGCTCCGCTTAGATAGTGCACACAATTCAATCATCCATGAATGACCTTGCCCCCCCCCCCCTTGTAAAAATTTCTGTGGACGCCCATGTAAATGCGCCTTTTGAGAGGTAAATCAAACCTGCGAAACCGACATACGCGTCAAGTTTTCAGACTCTTAGTTTTGAATACAATTATGCGTTTACCAATTTTCAAACCAGGTCAAGCAAACAAGACTTCAGTGCAGTGTAGCTCTTATCCTTATTCCAATTGATCAATATAATTTATTGCCAAACAGCGCCCTCTACTATGTGCATTTGCTACTGTACCGTACTTCTGTCACGCTTCAATACATTGTCAAGATTTTGTTTCTTAAAGAGAGAGCATGTGAGTGACATGTTTCCTTCAAATTCCGAACTCTCAAGCTGGACATTCATATATTCTAAACTAATTTCGTTTTCATGACTTTCGGTACGTCATTAATATAGTTATTGATAGAAGGTACCAAACAGGAAACTATTCTTTTAAAAGGTACAGTAGCCTACTGTCTTTATGTGATAATCTGAATATGGTTGAATGTAATAGGAAAATTATTTGAGAAACATGTTGTTCAATTGTTAGATGGCTAGACAGGAGGATGACTTTCTCATATTTCACCAAAGGGAGTCTTAGCGAATATGAAATTACACCCCTGTGATTGGTTACCTTTCGAACGCCTTTTGTAGGTCTAAGCAGACCGCTGAAAAGTGCGTAAATATAACCGCTTATGTATTGACTTGCCTAAGGTAAACACTGCCATGAATTTATTAATATACTGAGAGGTCAGGAGCCCCTGATTCGTCATTCCTGCTTTGAGCAGATTCACACATATCAAAACAACACTGTATTTCCGTTCAAGATTTGACATGGTGAAACAAAATAATTATTCTTTCATGCATCCACCCTTGGGACTTACTGAATTTTCAAGTAATCAAGATATTTTGCCAGCAGCATCAAAATTCTGCCATATTATTAGAATATTGTAGAATAACAAATAGATTGCAATACGAGATTATTAAAATTTAATCAGAAACAACACGAATGAAATCGGCAAAATAAATATTGATGTGCAGGGACGTCTTGAAGGAACGATGACTGGGTACTGTCCCTTTACCCCTAAATAAGAGATAACTTCCCGACACCAGTTTTTATTAAGAACGATTAACTTACTTTCCTCGTTTTGAGGCAATCTCTTGTATAGGAGTACAACTGTACAATGTGTACCGGTAGAAACAAGCTGAGCACATACACACACGGAGGCTTAACCTAGCTCCATTTGTTCGTTCTTGTTTCTTCAAGATGCAGAGAGATTAAAGGTGGGAAAGGGGATGGGGGCACCGAAGCTTTTGATTAAAAGTGATTTTCGATCTTAGTCTAATAAAACACCGACGGTACAAAATCAACGTGTATCGAACCTGCCATGAAATAAACACGGTGAATTGTATCCTCTTGTTAAATTAAAAATTGAGCAATAGTGCATGTGGACTCAGCGCGCCGAAAAATAGCATTTTAATGACGAATCTTTGAAGTATTTAGGCACTAAACCTTCATTAGGAGTCTTAAAGACAGCCTCTCTCGAAGCGATCCAAGTACAAATTGTAAACGCATATAAGTGTCAACTCAGGCACTATTTGAGTAAGTTCAAATCCCACAGTCTGCAGTAACCTGATTAGTTAGTTAGATGGAGTTTTTCGGCCCAGTTTCAAGCTATTGGTTCAAGTCGAGCCGACCACGGTTTTTTCGAGTTGTGGCTCACTGGTTGGTTTTCCCTACTCCATTTCGGAGCATCATGCACAACGGCATTAGGTTTCATTTTAAGAGTCTTTGTTATTTCGCATTTATGTGACAAATCCGTAAGCATATCGTTGACTTGCAGGTGTACAACAGAATAGAGAAGTCATTAGATGTCGATCCATGCGTGACGTCATTTTTGGTTTAAAATATACGCATTGACGCCATCACCTTCCACCAGTAGAGACATACTGCACTACTGGTAGAAAAGTCTGTACATGTGTGTCCTCTGACTAATGCATCCGTACGCCAAAGTTTAGGCTAAATATGATAAATGTTTCGGGTGAACGCGGCACTGCCTCCCTCCGACGGTTCGGTGAGATAGGTCAAGTATAATTGCACATCGTCTCCACAAATGGGTTTTTGTATTTTCGCTAATTGCAATGTGACTTTGGCTAAGTGACATTTCGAACGGTTTTACATGTTTCTGTAATCAGGGAAGAAAAAAACTGGTTATTTTCGTAGGAAGACTACTTTTAATCCTTTGTTTGTATACTTCAATGTGTTTTAAGCAAAACTCGGACTTCCAGTCCACTTCTGAAAAAAGTCACTCGTCTTTTCTTAATAGTGCCAGCTGGATTGGTAAAAATCTTCATGTTTGAAAGAATTCGCAATCTGCGAGTTTCAAGGATAGGTGTGATAAACGCAGTGTGATCTATGCGTGGCCTACTACCAACGCGTGGCCTACTACCAACGTACAATAGAATCGCGGCGGTATTTACTGATTTGGATTGCGCGTTATAACATAGTGCATTACTGTCGTGTCACGGATGTTTTTATTTGCTTTTGCAATGTTCAGTGGCGGCGCTAAGCAGGACCAATGACGTTCGTTCCCCTTTGACATTTCAAAAATGATTTCTGATTTCAGAGTGTGACCATAGATCTTGAAAGGTTTAATTTTTCTTTGGATAAGAAGGCAGCAATTTTCATTTTCTATAATGAAAAATCACCCAAGAACCAGGGAAACGTCGTTTCCGGCTGTCTGAGAGGATGCAATTGCATTAATTTTCAAACTTTTCTGTACCTTCCTGCCTGAGTCAATATAAGGTGGCGCTCAGCTCGGGTAACCATTCGGACCAAATTGGTACATCTTTCTTTACAGCCTTAAAGGAAGCACATTTAACTGTCCCTTTTACATGCTTTCTGTATAGTTCAGCTACATGCACCCCCCCCCCCCCCGTCCAAAATATCAGCCGGTTCAGCTCTGATGGTACCGCAGTTCCTTACTTGAAGTTACCAATTAATTTTGAGACCAGTATTAACTCAATAGAATTATTCTTCAATGACGACTTTAATACAAATATCCTAAAACTAGGAAACTTAATCTCCCTCCTCCATATCCCGGCTCCTGGTGGGGCTTAGCTCCTGTCTGGAACCCACCAGTCATTTTTCTAATAAAGGACTTGATCATTGTTAAGCCGAAGAAATTACGAAGGACAATCTCTTACGTTCCCACGTCTCCATGGGTACTCTAACTTTTATGTTACTGAAATGTACTTCATATTATGCATGTCGTATTTACTTTATGGCACAAACCAAAACTGAATTTTCTACACTTGCCTAATGCACTTAAACAATTTTTCAAATAAAAACCCTTCTCATTTAACCGCGTGTAGACATAATGGCAACGGTCTGGTTGGAAATACATATAACTTCATACGCAGCTTGAATACTTCACAAGGTCGTCAGGAAACTATGACATATGAAAAATGCCATCTGTTATCAGGTAATCTGCAGAGATGCAGATATTGCCCTCTGTCAGTAAAATGTTAGGTGTCCACGTGAATCACGTGAATTCCCATTACACTGACCAGAAACGATATTCAAAAAGAGGAGGTGTCTGAGTGTGATAGGATGCTATCTACTACTTTACCGTGGCAAAACGTCAATAGGTTGGCCTGGAGCGAGATGTAGTAACGAAAGAAACTGATGTAGGACCTACACAATACAAATAAAACACATATATTACAAAATCTTGAGGAAAAATAAAAACTTTTACAGTCGGCACTATACTTGATGCTCTGTGTGGTCAATTAGTTGGCTACACAAAACAGACTCACTAGACATTGTGGCAAGAGTTCATTAAGCGTAAAATACCCAGCCAGCTTTATGTGGTTGAAAACGCTTCAGTAATTGATGAATATTCATATTAACAAAGACTCTAGGATCGAGTTAATTGTGAAAACGTGTTCAGCCACTGCACAAGAGATATTGCTTAGTAGCTGCAGGTAGGCATGAAGGCGCGGCAAATATACAAGGCAGTAGTGCTGTCAAAACCATCTTGTGAGCACTGAGATATGATGTAGCACAGGACGATTAACTTGTTTACATCCCGCCCTGTTGAAGACAGAAAATTCGCACAGTTTAAAAGAAAAAGGTAGGAATGTTATTGCTGTTTTAATTCATGTCTTGTTACATGTAACCAGCTGGTTTGTTTGATAAACGATTAAGTGTTTTTCGTGACGTCAATTGTGAACCAATAACAGTTTATCTGTTGTTGTTTTCTCTGTAGTTGCATTACGCAATAACGAACGGTTGAGTGTACGTTCTATCATTTTCGCCGTAGATTTAAACATAAAGAAGTAAATTATGGTAAATTTATCAATATAGTTTACGAATACGTCTTATTGGAATAGTTTCAAGGATATTCATGAAATACATGACTAATTACTATGTCAAAACTGGTCGAGCTAGGAATTAGATGAATCTGTGCAGTACATGGAATACGCAGCCGGCGGTCCTCACGGAAATGTATTGTGCATTCCAGTGTGATAAATATCAGTTCAAAATTACAGTTTCTATGTGTGTAGATGTTAAAGCATACAGGGAAATTCGGCTTTAGAATCACTTTTGTCAAGGTGAGTCCAATTTCAAACCCACAGCATTATTGTGACATAGAGTACATAACGAAACCCAATTCAAGTAACGGTCGCGTAAATTTACAAACTATGTATAATTTGGGTTAAATTTTGAGTTCAAGCCTCATTGCCTCTTCTCTTTATTTATTCGCCGATGTTTTCCCTTTTACATTTTAGCAAGTATATTTATGAGACGTTAGTCTTTTCATATTTAAATATCACACTGAACATGATTCGGATGACCTTGAAAGAGTGAGACGACTAATTGATGTTGCAAATTATTCCAAACATTTCATGTCGAACTTACAAGAGTCGAGGTGATGATTATACACTGGAAGGATACCTCCACATCAGAGAGAATTTGCCATTAACGTTTTCCCTTTAGGTATATTTTCGGAAAAGCTTGTATGTTGGAAGGGGCTTATTGAGTTTATGTCTATATATGAACGATTCGGAGAGTGGTGAAGGGACTAGGCCTACAATATGACAATTTTAATTAAAAAATAATAAACCGAGGCTTACATCCAACAATTACGCAAAACGGTTAAATCTTTTATTTTTTTTTTAAATCTTTACTACCCCGAATTGTTACGGTTATATGATTTAAAATAAATAAATATGAATAAAATATATATAATTTAAAAAAATGTGTGGTCATAATTTTTTCAAAACCCAATAAACTGGTTCATTTCTCATACATAAACATTTTTTTGTATTTACGAGATATGAGGATTGCCTAAGCTTGATCATTTGTCATTGTGATACCCTGGGTGAAACTTAACGGTTTTGAAGAAATTTGGTGAATTCAGTCCATGAACCAACTCTAAATATCAATCGTGACTGCATTTGATATAATTTTAAAAAGAAATTACTTCGCTTAAGATGGTCGATAGATGGTCGATAGATGGTCGATGCGCGACTTGTGCATTGAGTTGTGTTCTCAATGTCTTAGAAAATACTGGGTCGATATGGCCTTGAACCATTTAACTCAATGCAAATTATACTTAAGCATGCTTGACTTGAGTAATGTATTAGACGTACGTTTGTATACTGGACTGAATGAGAGGTGAGATATGTTAATGAAGAGGACTGTATGTACTGATCAGCTGACCTGATTTTCAATTAAAGATTACAAAATCATTTTTAGAAATTTTGCAATTTAAATTTCGCATAACAATCACCTCCTGATACGTACTGTGCACGATACTTACAGAGGCCCATTGAGTTGATATTGATAATTTAATGAGAGTGTTAAAGGGTCATTACCACATGAAAATGCTGATATATAGTTAGCATCATAGGTTAAGTTTCATATCCTATAGTTACGGAATAAGTTAAAATTTTGCATTTTATGGTGTCCTGACTTGAATCGGTTTTTTGCGTAGTTTGAAAAAGTGTCTGGTCATGAATTTTTGAAAACCGGATTAAGCCGTTAAGTACTCACTCATAAAACAGTTGAATGTATGAAGGATATTGGGATTGTCTACGTTTGACCACTTTTCATTGGTATATGAAGAAAACTTAAAAGCTTTTGAAAGAAATGTGTTGAATGTCATGAACCAACTCAATGAACCACTTTGGGAAAGGACACGATTTGAAAAACGTGGCTGAAGCACTTTAAATGTCACACTTTGATGATTTGAACATATGGTGAGTGAGGCCTAGTGACAACCAGGCGTGACGGTATTACCATCTGTAGGTAGTATGATAGTGCCTAAAACAGAATGATAACCATGAATAATTAGATGTTTTACCATTGAACTGTGATTACCAAAAGAGAAGCTACTTCGGCTCAACTTTCCATCATAATCTCAAAATTTGAGAGGTGTTAGTCTCTATGACGATTTTTCTCACCATACTGATACAGTAATAGTTTGATAAACCTCCAGGTAGGCTTCTTCCACTGGTAGCACACGGAACCATTTCAGATGACCACGTTCGGCTAGCTGTCTGCATGACAAAATTCATACTAAAACTCCAAATTGTAATAATAAATAGAACTAGCGGAGGGGCCCTCGTATACAGAAAACAACATTCTCAACATTCAATTGGGTACACTTGCAATAATTGAGATACAGTAGCTAGAGTACATTTAGCTGGCTTATAAAATACATAAAACTCAGTGGCGTAGCCACAGGGCATTGAACAACCCCCTCCGTGATACCATTTCTTCTAGCTTCTAATCAATATTTTAGAAGTTTACCTTAAAAGGTATCTTACGTGGCACTAAATTGATTGTAAGGACGCACAATTTTCAAATTTTTTAAAAGCCGTTAGGAATCACTCGACCACCACCCCCCCCCCCCCCCGACCTAACACACATGACGGCGATCGTAATGCATACTGCATAGTTGGATCGGGACCATTGTATTTTACTTCCGAATAAGTGTATTTTCCATAAGTATTGCTGAGAAACCCTGCTCCACAACATCGGCACTTTATAGAAATCATAACGAAATTGTTTTATCATGTTCAGTGTTTGACGTTATAAGTACTCTTAGCAATTGTTGGTTTAAATTTATACGGGCAGTCTGATCGTAGTGGTATTCTTTATCCACTAAAATTTGGCATAGTTGAGATGTTCACCTGAAGATTCATCCACACGCCACGCTAGTTTACAGATTTACTGTTCTTCATACGGTCATACGGACTGTGTATTCACCAGTGGTATTGGGGAGGGTCATCCGACCCCTTTGACACAACGTATTATCTTCCAATCAGAAAATAATGCATAGGCCTACTATCTTTGTCTTGTTGCATTGAATGCTAATACATTACATCCTGTCGTTTATGACTGTGTAATATAGTGTCAAATTATGTCAATTAATTTCGCTACAGTATAAATATAGCAGATCAATATACATTGTATGCCCACATATATACACCCACACTTTTTTGTGACGGTTGGCAAAAAAACGTTAGGCCTACAGTGCTTATGTTAAAAGCCTTAATTAGTCTACTCAAAGTGTTCGGGAGTTACGTTGATCATTAACCAACTTTGGAATAACTTGAAGACGTTTTCTTCCTCAGAGACGTAGAACCACAAAGAGTCCATTTTACAAAGTGTTGTTACAAGGTTGGCAATTGGATCAAACATTGGTATATTTGATAACAAGGTTGGCAATGGAGTCGACTGTCATTGTAAATATACTCAGATCTCTCTATCGTGGAGAGAAACTTGTCTGATATTGACAGCTCTATGAAACCTCCCCTCACAGTTGTGTTCACAATCACGTGTGACACTGATGGACTCATTTGCCGGAGGCAGTTTTCAGTAAGCGAATCAAGGAATGAGGCAAATATGCAAATTTAAAGGCACGAGAGAAATATTATTTCACTTCTGCTATCCGTAAAGGCATATTGCACTCGAGGCGAACAGCACTTTTCTATTGAATTACTCTACAGTAATTATATAACATAGTTTGTTGCAGACGGTGTAGTAATTAAGGCACATTCTTGCATTCAGAGAAAGCAAGCTGATATTACACGGTATGTTCAGACCGCGAGGGGGTGGGTAGGCCTACTGGTTTCTGCCGGCCAAGATCTTTTCCACACTTTACAGGACACTGGTTTTGAACGCAGTCTACAGGTAAAAATGATCAGTTAAATTTAACCCTTTACCATTGTTTGGGTCCTTTTGGACCCATGCGGAGAGCTCGGCTGTCACCCATCTTTACTGTTTCACGCGGAGCTCGAAACTGCGAGGAGCTACCCGAAAATTCGGCCACAACAACGAGAGAGACAATAGTTTAAGGTCACGGGGTCAATGGCCTACGGAAGCCGATGCGGGGCGGGCTACGTCCGCTTTTCCGCCCACTCTCGAGGCGCGCTAATATGCCCCGATCGGAGCACAGCGGTAAAGGGTTAATGAGGAATTAGAAAAGAAAATATTTGGAAGACAAGATAGTTCTAAGGGAAAGATAGTGCAACTAGCTTCTCTCTTTCATGGGTTTCAAGAATCCATTTTCCCACAGTTTTCTTGTAAATATTTGCTTCTTTTGTGAGCGATGAGACATAACCCGTGGTATTGTTTCATTTTTCTTAACACTCATAAATCAATAAGGCAAATCTAATATTTCATAAACCCCATTCATTTTTTAAGGATTCCGTTAGACCAAACGTTAAATTTTGGATGTAGACAGCTGCAACGACTTCAGACTCCTCCGAATGTTATTAGACAAGTTTATTATAACACTCATCTTTACCTGTTATTACGATGAACTGATGGAGTAGTTCGCCGTCACAATTGCAGATAATGTAGATAATCTTTTATGGACATACTTAAGTGCATGGTCAGTCTCTAAATGGGAACGTATCAAAATGGACTGAAAAATTACACAAATAAGAATACATCCTTTACAAGTCACACAATTGCTGGTACAAAAATATTTTTAAATAACACATAAATATGCTAGGCATACATGCATTATTTTGATTTCGGACAAGGTGAAATGCTCAGTGATTAGCTTTAAGGTTATTGTTAAAATGTCATGATCAAGTTTTGAAAATTTGACCAGACTTGTTTATTATATGGCAAAGTGCACCAACCGTCAATTGACATTCCTTAGCCGTACATTTATTTCTAGGCGATGTGGTGCATCTGCCCTATATATAGAGATATAATTGGAAAACGATGCCATTAAGAAAGGGAGACATATTTTTAAAGATGTTGGAATTGGATTTCAAGGAGAAGATAATCATTCGCTCAAAACTAGTTTTAGTCTCATGAGACATTATTCGTGCCTTGCCTCGTTGTGCCATCATTACTCTTACGGCGTAAGGAATTCATCGCTTCAGTGAATGTTTTACTGCAGTAGAAGGAATTGAAATAATCGAACTAAATACAAAACATGATTCCAATCCGCATCTAGGAAAACCTTATTTTATTTTTTATTTATTTGTTTGTATTTCTTTTGGAATATGACGATAGATATGAGGATCTCATTATGTGTTGTATCGGTTGAATTAAGAGAAGCAGTCAGTAAATCGATATTCGCCAGTTGTAAGAGGTTTGTTATGCATCTTTGAATGCTCTTCTCCGGTTTGTACACTGAGTATGTAGTACTGAATATAATAATAGGCCTATTTAGTGTTACTTCTGATCAAGCAAGTTTTTCGAATACCCCTGATCCTGACCCTGAATAAGGTGTAAATTGGTTAATGTAGGGAGTAAACTGGTGTCTGACAATACTCCACACACTGCCCTTCCCTGAAGTGATATCGCCTCTTTGTGATTTTCGACACTGGCCCGATAGTGACAACAAAAGGAGAAGTGGGCAAATCGAGAGGGTGCCGTTTTACAAGCGTCCTACACTCTTAAAAAAATTGGGCAAATTTTGCCCAACTTTTTGCCCAACACTGGGCATCTATTCAACAACCTAAACAGTTGGGCAAAACTTTAACCAACCAAATTGGGTAAAGTTTGAACCCAACTGTTGGGCAGGAAATTACCCAACTGTTTGGTAAATTAGCATTTTAAAACATACCCACTTGTTGGGCACTTCTTTTATTAAGCTGTTGGGCAAATGTATTAACCAAATGTTGGTTATATGTTAATCATCTTTTCCTTAAACGTTGGTGCTTTCTTTACATATTAGGTTGTAGGTTATGGCAGGGAGCTGCCACTGCAACTCCCTGGTTATGGCAACCCATCGGCCCCGGTTAAAAAACCCTGGCTTAATAACCTATTTGGTTTGTCACTGAGTTTCGTATAGGTACGTCCAAAACTATCATTTTTAAAAGGCACTGTAAAATGATGTGTGTTAATGATGTGATGAAGTCTTGTAGTTTCATCAATGCATAAATGTGAACACAAGGGCTGCATGAGAATTAGCTGGTCCGTAGCTCTCATACACTGTTATCATGGTTATGACACAGGTTTCTTGTTATGCCGAAATGTTTCAAATAATAATATATAAATGCTCATTCGGACGTGAAAGAGAATATCCCAGATCCTGACCTCTCATTGGATAGCAGTTTTGCGCCAAATACGAATCATGGAATCTCATACAAATGTGTTTTAGTTCGTAGTACTGTTTTAAGATTTTTATGGAAATAGAGATCGATTTCATGGTCTAAAGTAATGTACGAGTTTAGCTGTTTGGACAATATAAAAGATGTCAAAGAGAATTTTCAGATTATGGTACCATGGTCTGATTATGAGAAGAATTGTGAAACAAATCGGGTCAAGTGCACTGTTGTTTGGTGACAACACTGCAACCAACAATATACCCAACAAATTGGCAAAAAGTTACCCAACAAGTGGGTAAAGGGAAAATATGCTCAACTGTAGAATAAAATCTTATCGTCATTTTGACCAGTCAGTTGGGCATAACAGTATACGCGTGCATGGAAGGGGAAATTTAACCATTATGTGAGCAAAGATTGACCAACACTTAAGCAATTACTTTTACTCAACAAAAACTTTGCCCAGCGTTCAAACATTGCACCAATTAGCCCCAAAGTTGGGCAAAGTTTAACCAACACATTTCATAAACTTCTTTAACCAACGGATATTTTACCCAACGTTTTAAGAGTGTACCACCCTAATGCTAGTAAACGATTAATTCAGCCTTACCTTTCTGCTAAAATCAAACCAAATTCCCTTAGACTAACATTTTCAAGCAAAAGACACAAGTGAAATAATGACAAAACACACATGTGGTTATTATAGTCTGCATGAAGTTATGGCAGGTCTTGGATAATACTTAAGTGTGTGCGACACTTTTGAAAACAAAGTTGCATTGGTGCAGCTAGTAGGTGGTCAAAATTAATCGACTTTTGAGGGGCTTTTCTGTCAAACACCTTTTGATAAGGTGGTGTCCTTTCACGACTTTAACCATTATTACGAAACCCTGCGGCATAGGGCAATTACCTGAAAAACTGGGCCAGACGATGTTTCTACCGATAACGAAATAACGATTCTTCGGTGTGAGTGTTCACCATATTGCAGTCTGAACTTCCAATTTGTTTCTTCTTACTTCCTGTTCGTATTCTGGCTCCCCTTATAAATCGAATTTTAGATGTCGTTTTCACTTTTGCCTCAATGTTCGATTTATTTCTGTCACAGGTAGATTGTCGCGTACACTTGTCGACTTGTCATTAATAATGTCACAGCAAACATGTACATGAGTTCTTCTCCTTCTTCCTCGTGCCTTCCTTCCTTCCTTTCAAAAGAGTAGCTACAGGGGCAGGAAGAAAAACTGTTCTCTCTCTCAGTATAGAAAATGAAAAATACGGATTTTTTTAGACGCCAAATCATCAAATAGCACCGCATAAGTGACACCGGTCAACTGCAGTGCAATTTTCCCAAGTTGAGGAAATGAAGCCTTAGCCTTAGAGCAGTGGTCCTTACCTGAGGATATTTTTATCCCCCGGGAGTATTTGCGGTACGTACCGGTAAAGGGTAATAATTAATTGTTGATGCTGTCAATTATCTCTTTTCATTTTTTCAGTCCTGCAAGATTACTTGAGTCCAAAAACCCAGGACTGTGTTGGATGGAAATACCGTTGTACGATAATTTGCACATTTTGAGTTCTCAAATATTTGGGAGACTCGGACAAGGCTGTCAACCTTCACGCATTCAGCGATCAGTATGATATAGTTACACATTTCAGCGCAATTCCACGCCCTCGATGTGAAACACGCAATGACACATTATGTGGCGTGAAGTATTCCATTCAAAAACGATGTGGATTCGGTAAAACAATGTATATCGTGACGTTTCCGGCGTTCCTTTCCCAACTTATCTTAGTTTGCAGTAGTAATGCCGAATTTCTAAATTTGCTTGGCCTATCCAAAATGTGGACAAAAAACATTCCCGCTAACAAGAAACACATGAAAACTGAAAATTCTGAGCAAGCAATAATGAGCACGGCGTGTGACATTTCTCGTATCTGGGTGATATAGGGCTAAAAGTAAAAGTACCCTGCATAAGGGGACGCTCAGCAAACTAATGGTCTCACTTCACGTCACGATAATATCTCAACGAATCTCACTTTCACCAGTAGTTGACTGTCGTGAATAGAGTATAACTGCAGGGCCCTTCAAGGACCGCCTCATGGAAAAATAAAGGATAATACAATCAAAAATCGTCTGAAAATTAAATTGTATGCACTTCTGCACGAAAACAATGAAGCGCAATACTCTATGTGCTGAGCTTGGTTTTGGCTATCCCACGGTGTATCCCACAATTCCATGTTGAACGAGTTACTTATTGTACGGTCCCTAGTGATATATTTTAGGAGGGAAATACAAAGAGCGGCTGATTGAAAGTTAGAACGGGACAACAAAGATAAGACCCACTGCCTTAGAGTAATACCTTAATAATAAGGTTTTTCTTCACTGTTCATTTATTTCGAATTTTCACCCTGTTTGGCTTTTTTCCGAACCCTACCCACAGGCAGGCAGGCAATTTTGGTGGGTGGTCTCCTCCTAATCATATGTATCGACACTCCCCCACAGGTATTTCTTGTAAAAAAATAGTGAGGTGGGTAAAAAAGATTAACCGATGTGAAACTCAGATTCCTTGCTTCAAACTATTTTAATCAGAGAACGACAGACCAGGAGAGATGTACCTTGCTTTTGGCATTTATCTTTGGGAATAATACACCCCAAAAACTGTCGTATTTTAAATCATTCCAAAGTAAGAAATGCTCAAAGTTGTAAAAAAGAGCGTGTATGCAACTGGAGATTATTGAGCTCCAAAAGGCGTAATTGCAAAAGAAGCTTAAGTGAAATCACCTCTTCTCCTTACAAAACAAAACACCAGTTAAAGCGGCTCATTGAGTTGGTTCATGAAATTCAAAAAATATTTCCAAACCTGTAAAGTTTTCTTCACATATCAATGATACCCTACACACAAATAACTGTGTTATGAGTGAGTAATTAACGGTTCAAGTCCGTTTTCAAAAATTCGTGACCAGACACTTTTTCAAATTATGTACAAAACCCTTACGAATAAGGATACTAGAAATTCAAAATTAAACGTTTTCTGTGATTTTTGGACTTGAAACTTGACTTGTTAGGCTAACTTAAAGCATTGTTATGTGGTAGTGACCCTTTGAGACTCTCATTAAGTTATCGATATCAACTCAATGAGCCTCTTTAAAAACGCTATGCAATACATAAATCCTACTTTGGGTGGTTAAATATGTCGTCAATTCTCTCCTTCTTGCAAATAACCGTCGATCCAAACTTGAGTTATCCACGAATTTTCACGTGCTACTTAGTCCCATCTGTCACTATATCTTTTAAAGATATGTTTTTAAAAGTCATTGGCTAATTCACACGTCCTTTACCAGCCTTTTGCTACTGCCTAAATGGAAGATTCCGTAAGACTAAGAGCATGTACTGCAGAGATCACTCCTCATTGCGGAAAGAATTATCAAACTGATCAGATATGACCTTAGGACGAGTGTGTTATAAGTTTTATATGTCTTTGAAGAGAGTTCTTACACCCGAAAGTGAAAAAAATGAAAGTTGATCAGCTAATATAAATTTCAGGGGGTTAAACCTTCCTTTCTTTTAATTTTGTCGTTAAGTTTTTTATCGTCTGTATTTATGTGTTCTGCTATAAACTTAGTTCGTTATCGTAAATGTTCCGTAACTGCCACTTCATTTAACCCTTTACCGTTGTTTGGGTCCTTTTGGACCCATACGGAGAGCTCGGCTGTCACCCATCTTTACTGTTTCACGCGGAGCTCGGAACTGCGAGTAGCTGCCCGAAAATTCGGCCACAACAACGAGAGAGACAATAGTTTAAGGTCACGGGGTCAATGGCCTACGGAAGCTGATGCGGGGCGTGCTACGTCCGCTTTTCCGCCCACTCCCGAGGCGCGCAAATATGCCCCGATCGGAGCACAAAGGAAAAGGGTTAAGTTAGTTCCCAGTGGTCAATCAAGACAAGGTGCAGTAACACAGATGCGCACACTCTTATTGTGCATCATTCCTGCAAAATATTTCAGAGGCGAAAATATAAAATGTATAGCATCACTTTGCATCTAGAGACGTAGCCTGGGAAGAGCAGGGGCAGTTGACCCCAGATTTCCAAATCGTACATGCACCACGTGTTCAGGGATGGAAGCGCTTTTCTTAGACAGTGTTTTAACCGTCGCCTCTCCTTGGAATTTTGCGAGTCTGTCATTTAAACCTTCTTCCGAGACCAAAGGTTTTTTAAGAAGGGGCGAAACCAGAGAGAAACAGCAGATGCAGCTGCAAGGAAGATAGAGTTAAATTTCATGCAAATTTAAAAATGTTGTTGAGTTACTTGAAATTTCTGAATAAATAGTTACAAGTGACTTGCCTCAAATCTGAGTGTACCTAAGCTCGATGATTCTCAAGAAGAAATTAGTTAAAATGGTTTTAATACTCCTGCTATTTATTTTTCCTCCTTTTATTCAATCTGCAACATTCAAGACTGTCATTTTTATTTGCAGTAAGTTAATATTCAAACTCGTTGTCCTGATCAGTCATTTGAAATGTTCCTTCTCTTGGGAAAATGGAGATAAGAACACTTTTCAACAGGATTTCTTGATAAATTGCCCTTCTACATCCTCAAAGTTCATCTGATGATGCCTGTCTGCGAAATTAGTTTTTCTAAATAGCCTCGTATCCGACAGACTTGTAAATCCATTCATAGACTTCTATAAACCAATACGTCAGTGAGTGGGCATGCTTAAGTAGATAGAGATACAAGCATATACGTCTGGGTTATTAGAGGCCGCGCGTTATTTTCCTTTTCAACAAAGGCTACGCTTCGCGGCGTGAGGGGCATTTGTCATTCAGAGTTTTTCCTTTTCCCCATTGTTTCCCCCAAGTTAGTTCAGTTCACAGTGTAAAAGAGTCTCGTTTCTTGACAAAAACACCAATAAATGGGCGAAAGCAACCGACCTGAAGTTATTTTAAAAGCTGGGTCTCACAATTTTCCTCGCAATTTTCTTATCAAAATCTTTATAGTATTTTTAGGACTTTCAAAATTGTATATTCAATAAGAACGTAGATACTCCAGGTTAATTATCTCTCCATCAATTTAGGTGGAAGATACTGTCACATGATACAGGAGAGTCAACTATACAAATTCAAGCTGAGATGTATTGTAATGTAATGTAATGCAATGGATTCACATTCTTGGTCAATGTTTTGTTTTTATTTATAATTCACCACCAATTTTATGCAAGTAAACTTTGACGTATATTAAACCATAAGTACATCCTGAGCAATGGAGTTAAACATTTTATGCCTCAGTGACAAAACAGCATCCCTAATCAATTCAAGGTCAAGGAAAAAGTATAAAAATACAGAAAAACAAAACAGTGGCTAACAATGTGAATCATGACATCACACCCATGTGCTTCAAGTTCACTTTTAATAGATAATGCGTCAAGTTCAATTGCTAATATCTCGAGAAAGAAACATGGGGCACGAATTAAACTTTCACCACAATGCTTAAAATAAGCCTATGTTCCTCTTTAACATATCAAAAGTAAATCTGGACTATTCTTTTAAAGAGCAGTGAACAGAATCTTTTAAAACACCCGATACTCTTGGCTTACATTAACAGTTTTGCCTGATTCTTGATCCGTGTTTTATCATTCTTAGCAAGTGCTACAAGCCTAGTAGAACTAGAGACATTCGTTTTATTATCAAACCACCTGCACGAGTATCATGAAACACAAGAGTTGCAGAATACGATTGCTAATGCTTCTTGAATACAAAGGTTTTATCATTTGTCAATGGTGATTGGTTTCGCAATAAAATATACGTACTTTTTGCCATCTAGAAAGTGGAAACATTACGCCTTGAGCTAATGTAAAGGCAGCGACGTAATTTTCACAGACACACGTACTATACAGATATTTGATAAGAAGGAGTGACGGTTTTACAGCATCCCCTAGATTTTATATCGTCTGATATGGTCTGGAATCACTGGCAATCGTGTTTCAGTTACAACAGTACAAACGAGATCTCACCGCACACTAAATATGTAGGCATTATCAGTGAGATCTTGCCGATCACGTAGGATCAATAATCACTCGCAACGAGTCTTTTCATGGCTAGATTTATTCATAAAATTACCAATACATAAACCATGAGAAAAGACTTCATACTTATTATACTTGGGACGCACTTTTCGACCGCATAAGGCAAAGTATTAGTCAATAAAGCTTTGCTTCTTACTAAGCAACTGGGGCAGATGAAAAAACCTTTTTTCTTCTAAAAAAAAATAATCGTTAAAGAACTGAGGGTAGAGTTATATCGGTTCTTTTTATTTTTCTTGGAAAGTTCATGTGCCCAAGAATCACGTAGTAACCAAGCCAGTGGTTTCCAAACTTTTTTTCCTGGGATGCGGTACCATTGCGTTGAGTTGGTATCTTGGCCTCTCGTTGAGATTTATCCCAATATCTTGGGATTTGAAGTAAAGTGTACAATGTCTGATAACAAAAAGTAATCGACCTTACTTCTGGTGTGATGAATGCATGAAGCAAACAAAATTGAGGTAATGCTGAACGATGCACGGATGAGAGATTACGAGAATAAAAGAAATTGTACACAATGTGTACCACTCGACGTACTGTTATGGTAGGCGTGCATTGAGCCTATATTCCTCATTTTGGGGGGATGGCGGCACGTCATGTCACGGCCGTCTTTGTCACGTTTCGTCTGACATACTCTGAAAACATTTTATCTAGTTGAAAAGATTTGAAACTGCCAATACGGTCAATATCCTATTTTTGAATTATTATCGAATATTTTTTCTATGAAAAAGGGTACTGATGATATAAATACAAGCTAACGCAGACGAAGAACAAAGTGACATGATTGTGGTACATATTTCCACCATAATAGTTCTTCATTCAAATTTAAACCTGCATGATTGTGGCAGTTCGTTGGACTGAGTTAATTGTACGGTCATATTTCTTCGTTGTCACAGATACATAACATATACATATACATACATTTACATGCTACATATTACATATATTTTGTATTTTTGAGGGAGAGGGTGTTGTTCTGCCAACGGATCTGGTAAATGCGAACTACCATTCTGAGAGCTTTTGAATTCACAGACGTTCGGATAGGCTAAATTACAGGATTAGTATCCATAAATAAATAGACCCAAGCGTTGACTTACTGCACATGTATATTAATCGAATGTGAAATGGTACTATATGACGATAGGTGGCAACTGATGTTCTCCATCCAAAAAGGGAAACGCTATAAAGAGGCGAAGATTATTAGTTTGCGTAACACACAGCCTAAAGTGTTTCTTAACATCCACTATTTAAGAATTTGTGTTTCTTGTTACAATATATATGTGACTCTTGTGTTCTGCATTAAATAAAGTTGAATGTTCCGACATGTCAGTCCAGATTCCCTGTTCAAGTTTACAACCTCCTCTAACCGTGTAGGCATGTAGTATGTTTGAGGATCAACCTACCTTCTTTGCAGGCTCAAATAACCCCACGGGTAAGGTAAGTTGAGCCATTTTGTTTTCACAGTTTTGAAGGCTGTAACTAAGTAATACTAATCAATTGACTTCATGTACCATGATCACAAGTTAGACAAATGTTTATAGTACACGTATCCCACATCGGCTTCAAAAGTTTCTACTCTCAGTTTGGTTAAATGGCCCAAATGGAAAAATGGCTCAACTAACCCCAGTCTCGGTCCCCTAGCCCCTTTGCGGCAAAGGACGTCGCGGGTTGTGCCCCCCCCCCCGTGTGACTCTTTAAGAGATCTACATTTGATGGACTTTAGCAATTTATTGAACCGGTCTTACAAAATAAGAATGAAAAATCTTTTCAAAGGAGGTCATTAACTGCAGTTTGCTTGGAACTCCAGTGACGCATTGTTAAGTAAGAGCTAAAGAGAAGGTAAAATTTGCCAATGATATGTTTAGTCTTCCTTCATTTTTATGACAAGAACTACCAACAATATTGAATGTAGTTTAGAAATGGACACCTTCGTGTATTCTGATAAACTGAAAGTACCCTTCTACGCCCCACTGTTCTCTGTATTTATATGCATCAGTTCAATGAAATTACAAACCAAACCAAATTTAAACAAAACATTTAGAAGAGTTATTTTTGGATTTCAATTCAGTTTTTATGGAAGTTTTCGTTTCTTGTTTCCCCCTTTCTATTCATTATTTCCAATTTTTCAACAGTTAACTGCATATTTTACCACACCGTTTTAACTATAAATATATTGTGATTATCAGAAAACCTATGTGCTCGATCACCAGGTCACATCGTCACACCTTACCTAGCTTCCAATATATGATTGCTAGATGGTTTTCACCGACATAGTTAATATCCGTTTAACTATGCAGTTTATAACAGAGTGTATATCTTTCCTCGCTCGTCAATATTTTTGATTGCTCAGAGTAAGCCAGTACAATTTGGAACATCGAAGACTGCGAGAGAGTCCATGAAGATAAACAGACGCTGTAGCTAGATTTAATGAGGTTCGTTGGCTTGAGATTATTCCCTGTAACGGCGGGATCATGATTGTATTTTTGTAATCTACAGCGTTCCATCATCTTCTCCAGAAATGTCCATTAGTCAAAGGTTTCATAGATGGAAGGCAATTTGTGTTACTTCTGTATCAATTTGAAGAATCCGCGTATCTTTGTTGTATCAATATCTGCGCCTGAGGTATCATTTGGATTAGCGTCATTCGTTGTGTTTATTATATTTCATGTACAACAATGCAATCTTTCATGTTTATTTCTACCAGTATCATTGCACAAACATTAAATGTAATTTATTTTTCGGCATAGTAAAGTGTACATAAATAGCGCAGCTTTATGTACAGCTATAGAAATTATAGATCTTTCAAATAGTGCTAATTACATACTGACATGATTGAAATCGTAACAAACTGAATAAAGATTAAAAGAAAGAAGAGAAATCAGAGGTACCAAATTTAAGAAGCTTTTCAAATCTGTTTCTTTCAGATTGTTCGGAGACAATTACATGAAAATTCACAAAATTAAAAAACAACAACAACACACCAACAAAAAACAGTACAAACAACAACAGCAACGAAATGACATAGACCTACAGTCGGTAAAGAAGGGAAAATAAAATTTGTTTGGATTGCATTATAATTGCTCATATTTTTCTCGTTATGCACTGACTCGTTCGATGCAATGATTTCTTCCTCCTAATTGAAATTAGAACATGATTTCTTTCTTCAAGGCCATATTTGGAAAAAGTATTTAAAAAACCCCTTTTATCATTTTACGTACAAAACCAAAGTCTATTATTCATTGATTGAAGAGCCAACTCTTATACCGACAAACGTACGATTTTACCGTACTGAACCACCCATATTTTGAATTCTGTATTAACCATGCTCAAGGTTGTCTTCACGTGAGCAGCAGAGTGGATCGATACTTCGATACTGCCTGATAGCCGTGCGTTGAGTCATTAAGTGTGTCATGAATCAAATAGATTACGCTCACTACCGTCAGCCTTCGTGTAACACAATATTTCTTTGATTCCGATATTTCAAGGCAGCATAGAAGTTCACAGATATGTTGCGTAAATTCATTCAAATGGAAGAGCAGAGAGAGGTATTTGTTTATTGCAATTAACTTATTAGATTGATTTAAATTAGTAAAAGTGTAGGACTGCAGAACCACCCTTTCAAGGATCTATTAAGTCTATAGTTAAACAAAAAAGGGACTTTTCATTGTTCCGGTCATGATCTAATTCACGTTTAACTCGAGGGGCGGATTTTCATCTAATGAGGGCTTTGAGGCACCAACCAAAGGCTGCGCCGAGGCTGGGTGCAGGGGACACTCGCCCTCCCAATTAGGGCAAAAACAGTTGTCCATTCAGGCAAGACATGATAAGGCATAGTTGTAGGAACGGTGAGCTGGGGGCTGGGGGACAGCCCCCCCCCCCCGTGAAAAATGAGGGAGGAGGAAGCATGCTTCCGTCTCCACTTCCCTGGTAGGAAAACCTCTCATTTCATTTTTCCGAATCTCGAAAAAGGAAAATTTCCGGCGCGCTTAGCGCGATGCAAAAAATTCAATATAAACTGCATTACTTCTGGCTCATAAATCAGTTTGGTAAACTTTTCCGAGCTCTGGAAATGACAAAATCGGATATTTACCATATATGTGACACCACATCATCAAGAGACACAGGAAGCTATAGCGCTATTTTTGTACATTGTCTTTCGCGAAATTGCAAATTTTCCTCAATGGAAGCTCTTAATTTTGAAATATTCTGTCAAAAAAGGGCAAGAAAGTTTGGGAAACTTTTGAAATGTCATCGAAGAATGTCATATCGTTGGCCTTACCATAGTTAATATATACACATCATATAAGCTCTTCATATTCACCTAACATATAAACACTCATTAACAGTAACACGATTGCACGTTTTAAAATCATTAGAAATAATGGAGGGATTCAAACAATTTGTAAACTTTGATTTTTCATTGACTAACATCCGATTCAGAGAATCGATTGGGTTGAAATTGTCAGAAGTTTTGTTACAGTAATCATCAAAGCAGATGTTCAAGTTGGACCTATATGGTTATTTTTTTGTTAAATGGGCAAATTTTCAAGTGCAACCAGACTTGTTTTCAATTTTGCCATAACAATCTAAGATTTGGGAAGAAAATTTTGACGGAAGCCAATCTTTGTGCACTCTAAAATCAAAAGAGTGTTTAGAATGAAACAGAGCGATATCAGGCACGTGTAATGGAATGTAGCTCTGCTTGGAGTGAATTTGCACTTTATCTTATGTGAAATCCACTCCTTCTTAGGGGTTGTTCCTTTTGGGGTGAATTTCACCTTTTTGATTTCAGGGTGTCTGTCACTTGTTGCCCTATTTTTTTAATAGAATACACGTGTGGTTTATGCCACCGTCAACCCAGACTAGCAGTAACAAATTTGTTTCACATTGAGATTCCCTGATGTAATCTTAAATAGGGGGCGCTTTTCTCTTTCAAAATTGCTTCTCTCAACCTGTCACCCTTAACCTGTCGCCCTTAACCTGTTGAACCACTGGACAGACGTGTAGCCAGGAGTTTCGGGTGACAAGGAGACCGGGCCTAAGTAGAGATTAAGGTACCCCTCCGTTTTGAAGGAAAAAATCATTTTTTATGTACCCAAATGCGAAATGGTGAAATACGGGTCTCAATGATGTGATAAATTTTATCGTGTTCACTCTGTTACAGTTCTTGCTACTAATTTTCCCACGCTTGGTTCATGGGTTTCAATCCCTGTTACCCCCTCTTTTGCTACGCGTCAGTGCCACTAAGTCGGCTTTGACAGTGTACGTCGAATGACCAACCAGAATCTAGCCTCCTGCTGTACAGTGCAAAGGTAGAACAACACCGTACATATTATTATACAGGGCCTCAAGAGACGGAGGATTTAGGGGAAGACCTTCTGCAGTTGTTGCCAGGAATAAATAATGGGAATTAGAGAAATGGTTTCTATGAAATGAAATCTTGAACATCCCCGTTATGACCCCATTAGTTTTATTGAAATAATTGAAACAGTATCGACCATAGATTAGTTGGTCTAGGAATTGTGCATGAACTCACTAACTCATAGGGTCCACTGTATTGATCTCAGCCAAGTCTAGGAAACTGAATTTATCTTTGACAAAGTTCATTACCTGTCCCAAATAAGTGTACTTATGTAGTCTCGTGTACGACACTTGAGAGGATACAGCTAAACAAGAATTAAACGGTGTCTACTTTTACCTCAAACCTCACGATTTCCGAGATAGTTGAAATTGCATGAAACTGCCTGAATACTTTGTTGAGCATTTTATTACAAAAATACGGCGGAAATCATGTTGCACCGTAAAATCGACAGTTAAGGGTGCAAAGTGCGTATTCAATCAAAGAAAATGATAATAAGTAATGTGAAGTACACTCTAATAATTCACAACCTCCAGCTGAAAATCAGATCTGCTTGAATCAGGTGAAACGACTCTCCGCTAGGAAACTGGTACATCGTGACTTCTGTCATCCTTCAAGCTATCCCTCCACCTCCCCCCCCCCCCCCCCCATAACTTGTCTGACTATACTGGTCTGGCTGAAACACGAAAAGTACCGAATGTTACCCGCTTTCAATAGACGGTTTCATGATATGCAGTGTTTGGAATGGGTCACTCACTAATTGTCTTTGAATTGTATTTTGGAAAGACCGCCATTCGAAAATATGAATAAACGGTACCGGTATTGGACGCATTGTTCGTACGAAAATTTTCGGATACAGTAAGCACATTGCAGGCAAAATGCTTTTGAGTATGCACAAGCATCGAAAGTTTGTACTTCGCATCGTACTGATGCGCGCATGTACATGTGCGTACAGGGACGCAGACGATAAGTTAGATGGGACCCTACGATACACCAACACGAATATGTTATTGTGTAACCTAGAAAAAGGGCAAAGTTGGGGTTAAAATTACCTATTTAAAGACAATAAAAATTGGACAAGAAGAGTCTAATAATTGTGTTGATGCTGTGCATACATACATACATGCGCCATCCCTAACCTGAAACGTTACATATATGCATTTAAAGAACTTTTGGGTCTGTGTATAAAGTTTTTGTCTTCTCTTTTTGACATCTACGCTCTCTTAACCCTTTTATGAACGTAACGTGCACATGCAAATTAAGAAGACCCCTGTCTACAATTTAACAACAGATTTCCAACGATCTCCGCAGAGTCATATGCGTCTGTTTGTATGACTCTGTACGTGAGTAATGTCAGTAGTCTTCGTCTGAAATTTGAAAACAGATATGCTTATTCCTACGAATATTTTGATGTGAAAAGCCACAACCTTAATTTTACATGAAACCACTACCGTTCATAAAATCTATATCATTTGTTTGAGTGATTGAGAATGACGAATGTCATTGCTTGCTTTCTCAATATCCAAATTTCAGAATTTGTAAGAAATGGTTTGTTTCCCGTGTAGGCTATGCAATTTACCGTGCACTTGTCTTTGAAAGGAGACAGTTATGAGAATATTATATCACTACCATCTTTTGTAAACAGAACCTAAAATCTTTTTCAAATCCAAAAGAACCTGTGCGGGGAATAAAATATGGTTTTAACTTAACTCGAAATAAAGATTGTTAGGTGTAAAATAAGGCCCTTCATTCATATCCCATTAAGTCACATACACTCTAAAAATAAAAAGAGTGAAATTCACTCGTTATAAGATTAGAAGTTACAAAGTTCATTCCAAGATAAGTTAAATTTACTCCAAAAGAGTGAAGTTTCACTCTTAATGGAGTGTCTCAAGAGACCACTCTTTAAAATGAGTGATCCCCGAGGCAATCCTCTTGGAGTGAATTTCACACTTCTTGGAGTGAATGTCACTTTTCATGGAGCAAATTGCCACTCTAATGGAGTGAATTGACACCTTTCACTCTATAAGAGAGTGACTTTGTTCCTTTTTGTTTTTAGTAAAAAGGTCTGGTGTAATGTCTCCGTCATATCGATGCTCTCGATGCTCTCAAAATTTCTCACAAGGGTTAGCAACTTGAACTCATGCCAAAATGAATGCTTCGAATTTTCTTATCATTCTTGTAATGCAATATGGAGCCTGCTTGGTATTCAGGTCTTTACAAACATTCGTCTTGTCTCCTGTATTTAAAGGGTATATTCATCCATAGATTACTTGCTTTATCATTTGCAAGAAAACTGACCTTAAATCTCCTCCCTTGGGTTAAATCTTCCCCTACAGAGATGTCCCAATTCTAGTTTTTCCTGTAACAAGAGTAGAAGATAATTGCCTTGTTCTTACAATTGTGACGCTTTATGGTGTTCTTATGGTCACTTTAATGAGATGAACATGGAAAAAGGGAAAGAAAGAAAGAAAAAAGGTATTTTTATTATTTTGGAATTGCTGTTGATGCTACTCATGTTGTAAAACAGGATCATGATGTGAGAGGAAGTTTTTACAATATTGATCCGAAGGCAAGTATAATATGATTATTTTACTGGAATTACAAATCCCTGTCTCCAGGTTTAGTCTGGAATTTCATGTTTAATAGAAAAATCTGTTCGGATTCTGTGTTTTCGTAGTTCAAGATTTGCAAGTCATGTTTCGACTTCACTTGCCTTCAAATGAAAAAGGTATTTCCAAGTCCCTCGTTCTCAAAACTACTTGCAAGCACATAATGATGTTGTTTTTTTCACTACCGATAAACTGCCTACGCTCTGCACTGTATTATGACTGCAATATACCTTATATATTGACGTCACGAAACGTAAGTCTGTAGGCAAAAAAAAAGAAGAACACTGTACGTACTGATGAGACTTTGCTCCAACACATAGTAGACTTCCCGCGTAGTCGATAGATACACAGATCAATCAACTGCCAGTATTAGTAATGGGGGATGCATTGATACGTGATTGCCTCCAACTGAGAGCGCACTTCCTGTAATGTGACATCACATACGGTACATAAAGTGTATATAGACTAGCCTATGCATGCAATAATGTGTATGCAAATATTCAAGTGCATACCTAATCGCATGCAGCGTAAGAAAAACATGTGATTTCTTTTGGTTTCATTTTTTAAATTAGGCCCTTGAAGCTATCTCCCCCAAAAGTATAATGTGAAACTAATTCATGAAGGAAATACAATCACATGGGGTAACGTATATTTTTTCACGCCCAGAGAGTCCATACTTCTGTTCTTATCAATGCAATGTAACTTATCACTTTTTACACTCGTCCAGTTTTGAAAAAGTAGGTTGAAGTCAGAGTAAATTAAAACGACAAATGTGTTTATTTTCTTCCTTCTTTTTCTAGAACATCAGTGAAAGAAAAATTGTTGGCGTACAAATTAAATTAATGACAGTAAATTGTGGACGTATAAATAAAATGGCGCGGGCTTATCTATCAAACCTACATTTATATTAGTATTGAAAATAAGTATAAGTTTAATGTTCGACGGTCAGGAAGCCTCTTGGCTCATAAAGGACTTGGTGACAACTTGATCTTGGTTAAACGTAAGATGCGTAAGATTCGCCTCTTCTGCTAGTTCACAGAGGAGGAAAAGCAGAGTTGTAATATAGTCCCCAATCATCCCCTTGATTACGATTTAACATTACTAAGCGAATCCTATAGTCATTCCACAAAGATCGAAGATTGGAGATTGGAGAATCCTTAATTGCGAACAACTAGTCTCTTGAGTCACGGATGACGTCCCATTACGTATAACCAAGCACACACCATGTTATTAAATGGCGTACACACTGTATGCCGACTATAGTCAACTTAATGACTGAGCAGCTGGGTATACCACTTTGTTATTTTGGTTTGCCGTCCATCCCGACTACCGAAGTGTTAAATTTAGCGGCGCTTGAAATTTCTCTTCATCGACACGCCAATTTTGTGTTCATCGTTTTGCTTTAAAGTACACAACTTAGAGAGAGACCAAATTTACAGCGTGGTGGTAGATTTTCATTTAGCAGGTTATTGCTTCAATTTGTAAAATGGGCTTTGTATAACGAGGATTACTGTAAAGATGTCGATGCTGCAAAGTATCAGTGAAAATTTAGTTGTTAATGACTGCAGACTGACATGAATTCTAGGCAAGGATTAATGTTACTCCATACTTCACACATGCCTACAGATTCCCGAATAATTAGGGAAAGATTTTGTACATTTTTCTTTCTGTTTTCAACAGCCCATGGATCTTATTCTGTTACTGGATAGTTTACTCATTCCTCACTAAATATTACTGTTCACCATACTGTAGAAATTCAGCCAATGTCGACCCTTGTATCTTTCATATATTCAAAAGATGAAGCAGGGTCGCTTTTCCATTTAAATGATAAACAGGAACCACCGTCTTGCGATTTACTAATGGTTTTGAATCACAAAGGTTAAAAATGTTTCCAATGAAATAATAAGTAACTTACAGTTAAAAACTAACGCCTACGTGGCAAATTTCTGTCTCTACCGAAGAAAGACGATTCGTCTGTTCTGACCGTGTTTATGATCGCTGTGTTTGTTGAATTGTGAACGTTACTGATTCTAGTAGAATGAAGGTGTAGCACTGACTCTACACTTATAAGGGAGGGTAAATTGACAGATACTTTACTGGTCCCACTACTAAAACTGTAGAAATGCAAGGCTTTCTCCAGAGGCCATAACTCTTTGGCGAAGAACCTCATGGCGAAAATCAATCCTTACTTTAGAAGGTTTTCTGCTCGACAACGGAGCTGCCACCCTAAGGTACACTCAAATTTAAAAATCCAGTTAATCATGCATAGACCAAAAGCAAATACTATATACTTAGTCCAGCTTTGAGCAAGTTACTCGGGAGACAATTTCAAAATTCAGGGAATAAATTTGGTTGCATATATACTATGTACCTAGACGGGTATGAGAATAATTCTGTGCTTTGTATATAGGCTTCAACTGAAACGCCATTACTTATCTCTTTTTACAGGCCTCCTGTGATTTCTATTCTAAAAATCTGCAATGCATGGAGGGCCGTCCTATAATAACGGCCTAAGAGGTCATTGACACTTAAAAAGAAAGCTTGTCGTTCGCTTATTGCTTGAAGTCATTTAATGGGATATGAAACATCTCCTGTAATTTATTTGAAAATTAATCTTCCTTACGCGGCAGGTTGTTGAGTTCCGATTATCAGGGTTTAGTACAGAATTATTTTCTGAAATTTCGATGTTA
Organism: Holothuria scabra; assembly: GCA_037179385.1. Classification (NCBI taxonomy): domain Eukaryota; kingdom Metazoa; phylum Echinodermata; class Holothuroidea; order Aspidochirotida; family Holothuriidae; genus Holothuria; species Holothuria scabra. Next base: position 11,226,636 of record CM074199.1, read on the forward strand.
ATTTTCCTTCTGTTGACGTAGTTAAAAATGGAAGTTAATTAAAACATATATTTTAATCAGCTGTATGCTTACTCCGATTCGAAAGCGAACAAGACTGTCAATTTATGCCACATCAAAGCAAACTTAATATTACTTTGAAGTTTAAAATTATGTGCCATATTCAAAGATATTATAAACGTAATATTTTTTGCCATGTTGCAAAATAGTGCCTCTCTCTCACGAGCGCAGCAAGACGCACAGTCACATAATATCAATCCCACATTCCAGGAGCAATAGATTGCGGAGTTTAAAGCGATTGTTACACCCCTCGAGAAATAGACGTCCCTTATAAACTATAGTAACAAAACACAACGACAGTTTGCGATGAAGTTTAACCAATTTTCCGAATTATTCGATTATTTTCATTTAGCGTTAATGTATTATTAATTAATAGAAAAATTTTCTGACAAAAACAGGGATCTATAACAAAAGGAATTTCAGGAACCAGCTAATTCAGTAAGTATATCAGTTATTCACCTATTTAGAGAGCTCTCTGCATAGATTTAACCGAGCATCCTCGTGAAGTCAGCCATCAGTGGGGTCATCAGTTTTTATATTCTCTCTATTGTTTACATGCAATTTTGAACAATCAAATTAGTGGACTAAATTTGACCATTGGCTTCTTATCGTTTTTTAAATGTTTGAATAATAAGGTTTCCTTACATACAATTTGGGTGCCACATAGGCCTATGCTACCTTCTAAAATAAAATTAGGAGTGTTACAAAATTTGCGTATTTTTGTAATTAAAAATACAATTAGCACCAGTGATGGGGCAATTAAGAAACAGTCCTTTCCCATTAAAACTTTTTGAGAAGTAATGTGTTCTTACGTGAAATCTGGTGCTACATAAACTAGTTTTAGAAGTAAATTTTGTGTGACTATATTATGTATTTTTAGGAAAAATGACGATCGTTAGGGGGATGGCCCAATGTCCCCCTGCGTACGACAGTGGTTCAACAGGCAGGCATATATTGGATCTCAACAATAGAATCTTCCTATGAATATTTAATTTCCATAATCATGCCATATACGTATCATAAGAAGGTGTTGCGTACCTCTTTGAAGCTGCACAAATGCACCAATTCCATCGCGTTCGGATAATAAACAACTTCAAGTCTTCTTTATTTTTGCGTAATGATTACTTCAGTTGATTATGTAGCAAATCTCCTAGGCAACAAATACACTGAGCTCATATTTTGAGGGGACTTAATTCGTCAGGTAACATTTCCGGTGTCGGATTTCCCCTAAATTAGTGTTGCGCTTCCTCTGATGATTTTAAAAATAGTATGTGACGTCACAAAACGATGTTTCATATATCCGTCGGTCTGCTCTTTGTTCTTTAGACTTGGCAGGAGAGATGAAAAAGAAGCCAAGCATTTTTGAGCTGTTTGTATTTTTCTTATTTCAAAGTTGTTAGGCACTGCTTTTTCAGGAAAACAAGATAGTTAATTTTTACTAGCTGTCAAAAAGGGGTATTTGGAACTAGCAGATTTTGCTTTGTTTATATGTTTCTAAAGAAAACAGTGGATATGAACGTCATCGGGAGAGGCACAAGTCCTATGCAGTTTACAAACCGTGATCAATCTAAAATATTTTCCAGTAATTCTGTTTTCTCCCATCATTAAGCAGGAAGATTGCTTGCTCCAGCTAACAAAACATTTGATTTCCTCATCTTTACAAATGCTTTGCGACTTCCAGATGCACATCATGCTTACTGATACTATTCCAGGGTCCCCTTCCGAAAGCCTGATTCACTTGGTATTTGGTTAACACAGCTCTGAAGCGACTGTCTTCCTATAATGCATGTCAAACACCGTTGGTCACGTGGGGTTCACATTTGTTTTAAAGATTTCATGCATTGTGTTTGCGAAATAAGTCTCCCTAAACTTGTACTTGTATGTGTGAATGTACCTGTGATTTGTATGTGCTGCATTGTACGTTCCTTTGAACATTTTACAACAACGGATTATCCTATATTATCATGAATTTAATATCTCTGAAATCGGTGCGGCGGTCGGCCGACTGACCGACAGGCCAATGATAAGAAAGTATTTGATCATCATGCACATATCACCTACAAATACTAGTAAATTTATGAGGAGAATAATCACCGGAATATATCAAGAAAAAAAGTACGACAGAAAAATTATCTGCTCCCAGTACTGAGCTCACCTCAAGCCAGCAGGAGCCATTAACCCTACTATTTACACATTAGCATTCTTATAAATCGCATGGATCAGTTGAATGGTGCAACGTCAGTTTACAATGCGTCGCTGTGCACAATGCAATGACGCCAATGTAAGTACACTAACATGTAAACTATACTGCGCAAAACAGCGATCGTCCATTGAACATTCGCCTTGGTGTTGCACCAGTTGCCTAAGCCGATGGAACGCCAATGTAGAATCAGGGAGTTGTTATAATAACAACTCCCTGGTAGAATTGCACCTTTCCAATGTTCCATAAGCTGCAAGCCTGCAAAGTTCCCAAATAAATCCCAAAGAAGGTTAGTGCATGGAGCTATTACTTTGACGTTAGTGAATGCTCTTTGATATCCGTTTCGAAGGGATTGAGATCAAAAAGCGATATGAACTGTTCTGTTCCTTGAATGTGTATAAAATAATGCAATCCCTCTGTTAAGAAAGCTTGCTTGTGGAAACTAATTAAAAAAGTGATTCGTACAACGATCCTGTTTCAGATGTTTGGCACTAATTTCCCCAGATGTTCCTTGAACAAGATATTGTTCGTAGTTTATTTCTAACATTGTACAATCTTTTTTAATCAATGTTCAGTCGGTGCCACAAACGCACTCTTAACTTAACTACCCACTTACATGCTGTGTACATCTGCTAAGATGATACGACACAAAGCGAGGCAGTTGTCTATATATGTTGAGTACTCGTTTAAGCAATATGCCAATGCTCCCTCAATGAGATGCTAAGCTATTTAGTGTTTTAAATGTAAAATCAGTGGAAGTAATATTATGTGACGTCAGGATATTTGCGATTCCCCGACTTGGGGCACGGTACATACGTGTAACGAGTGTTTGCGAAAAGTGTGTACAATTCCTTACTACTTCACGCATGCACATTATACGAACTAAACAGACACAAGGTTCAATTCAGTTGCAGTGTTACACCTTTGCAAATTGGCACATTTTACAGTTTAGATGGAAACAGATGGTACTAAAATTAATACCTCTTTGATCTAGACATCAACCAGGGCCTTAAATAATCCTAGCAACATAAGGTATGCATACGTAGTTGTCCAAAGTTGTTTTATTGAAGGCTGAATTATGTGGTTAGATTCCACTCTTTGGGTAATCCGCCACGTCGACTGACCAATTATTGGAAACATTTATCCAGCATTTTCAGCATTGTAACATACGTGACCAGAGGTTGGTTAACATTTTATCCAACAGTTTTTAAAGTGTGGGGACACTCGTCCGTCCAACCTTGCATGGCCCCAATCGAAATCTGAATATACATATATCTATTAATTTATTAAAGAAATAAAAACCTGACTTCATGTTGCACCAGATTGCATCTGAGGGTACTTAAATATTCCAACACCTCACACACCTTCCCATATACCTCTCCTAGACCGGCGATGAGGCCCTGCAGTTGTCCACCCAAAGTCCTGGCTACGCCAGTGGTCCAGTAAACATTCGAACCAAAAATTTGTAGACGACTGGCTTTCATTCCAGAAGACATATGACTGCACACGTCATTATCGACGAACTAGGGTAAAGTTTTTAAATTTGAAAATTTGTTTTTAATTAGCGTGTAGTAACTTGTATTTAGAGTTTTATTCCTTTAATATCGGTATGGTGCTGAAGTCCCTTTAAAATGTTATTTGTTAAACCGAATACAATAAAATATGTACATACACGAAGATTCGAAGATGTACCTGCGTAGCGTCTCTGTGCATGGTTCTCGCTCGTTGGGCTACCCTTCTAATTGACCAAAAAGTTCTCACGCTAAGGCTAAGATATGTCTAGTCTCTTTGTTTCATCAACCTCTTTCTCAAAGAAGAAAGTGATGGCAAATATATAAATTATTTTTTTCTAAGTTCCCTCATCTCAACACAGGTAAACCTAGATACTTGCGTCGTCTCATCTATATGCACTTGTCAGTCTGGTTTATACGCTTCTGAGCAGACTAGATTTGATCAATACTTCGTGTCGGTTATTTCCCGTTAGTGGCCTTTTCGTCCGGTGGATGCAAATCTAATACTCTGGAAGCTTCTCAAGAAGTCTTCTTTTACTACATTTTGTTTCCCTTTGATGCAGAAAAGCTAGCAATGCACTCATGACAGGTATTGCAGGAAATGGTTCCCTTTGAATCAATTCAATCTTCAGGGAGTGGAAGACATTCAGTTTAGCTCTGTGTATATGGTTAGACACGTACAGAAGAGTGGTTGACTAGAAACCATACATTGACCATATGCTCACCAATTTAACAATGCAAGAGGTAGGGACATTGTGTGCTGGAAGCCTGAGACCAAAATAGTAGACGGTTGGTTTGAAAAATTTGTTCTTCTTATTTGAAAAATATGTTCTTCTAATCGCAAGTTCCTGAAAACTTAAATATGGACTCAAACTGTGTAAGCAATATATTTTAGTAGTTACGTAAGGCTTGTAGTGAGTTATGTTTCGAGTGGTTAATGGACCTGTTTTCAATCGTTTAAGCATCTTCAACTTCCAAAATTCTGTAATCACCCGCCAACTACTATAATATTCGGGCGTTTCGTGCACTTCAAGCCTCGTTGATGTACCTTTTGTCTATGGCGTCTCAGGCATACTGTTTTTACATTAATCATTGTCCCGATTATAGGCTGATTGTTCGTGTGTTGAAATTTAATCATGAAGGAGCGACATTCAAGAATGCAAATAAGAATTCTGTTGCCTTTTCCATAAGCCATGTGTAATGAGAATTTAGCCAAGCATATTCACCACTCCCCAAACTTTATCTTCTGGTGGCGGCAAGTTACGACATCATCTGGGAACGGTGCCTTCTCGCAATCACATATTCTAAGAGGGAAGTTTGCAAACAGTTTGTAAATTGTTGTGGAGTTCTCTGAGAAAATGTTTGACTCTACTAGTCTTGAAGTTCTCCCTTAGAGTATGGAATCTGAGGTGTAAAGCACATGTATGCTCATTAAATTATTTTTTTTCAAGTTATCTGGTTTAATCATTGCTTTCGAATTGTCAGTTGTAAGCATGGGTTTCAATCTGGGGATGGGAACAGGAGGAAATGTCCCTCGCATTTTGGAAATACACCCATTGACTCTAGATTTTAACAGTAATTTTTGACGGAAGTGGTGTCCAGTCCCTCCCAGATTCAAGTAAAAGATTAATGCTACTGGTTGTAATCAACCACAACCATTTGGCACTAGACAAGATATATGTGCCGAACATAGAGGAGAACATGCTTTCGGGATGAAGAAGAAAGGAAGGAAGTTTTCAAAGGATTACGAAGTTAAAATAGTCTACAAACGATTAAGGCATTAATTTTAAATAGATTATACCTCAGTAGCCTGTGTAGCGCCTCTGTGACTGCAGCCCCCTTTAGGCTGCCGCCCCTCATATTGACTTTTTCGTAGCGATGAGCTGGACGAAAAAATCCGTCCGCCACGCGGGTCAATACCTCAGGCGAAACCAAACCTCACACAATCTCATTTCAAACTCGGAAACGTAATTTCTTTTGCTTCATTTTTGAAAACCATCACACTATTCGAATGTTTGAAAACGATTGTAGGCAAGCCCTTATGCCCCATCCCTTTTCCGCCTAGCCCGCGGAGCGGACGAAGTCTTTTCGTTCAGCTCATTGCTACGAAAAAACAAAGCCTAAAGGGGGCTGCAGCCACAGAGGCGCTACGCAGGCTACCTTCCGCCCCGCTCCATTGTAAGTATAAAATTACAACGGTGTTAATTAAGACGTTGACAGCTTTGGTTAAAGGAGTGATTTATTACTGTGAATCAAGTTCTTCCCCATCGCAATCGATTATTTTACAGGTCATTTCCACTGAAATTTCAAGCTAAGCCTCCAAATTGTATTTTCAGACTTCTTTTTCGTATCCGCTATTTGACACTCTCGGGTTGTGAACTACATATGCTGCCTCAACTAGGGAGTGTTGCACGAAGCAGTTTTAGTAAAATTAGTTTCTACTTTCGCCCTTGGACAGTGTTTAATTGGATTACATGATCACGTGACATATACAGTTATCGATTGCACGTTCGAATTTCTCCAACCTCTTAATAAAGACATGCAGTAAATTAAAAGTATTCATCGATTGCTCTGATGTTGCAACTTATAAGTGATTTCATTTTTCAAAGTCGCTTCCAATAAAATATACTTGTGAAGAGTTCTTCTATAGAATCGCCCTACTTGAAGTGTAGAGAGCTGGCAACGCCACATGCATTAACTGCCATATTATGTTCACATTTTTTTCGCTGCTTTGTTGAAAGGAAAAATATTGCACAAAACCCTCAAATATTGAAACATTTCAGTTTGCTAAATGTTTGAAAAGTTAACTGCACAAGCCTTACCTGACAGTCCCAAAACTGTGACGTCATTAAGGATGATTTCTTCTTTCTCTCTCCCGACAAAGTTTTTTTTAAAGTTTGCAAATTAGTAGCATACCATGTCTTTCTGTTTAAGAGCATTTTATAATCTTTCTAAGTTGTTACACATCATTCGTTTTCAAATTTAGAAAACTGTATTTTATCACTGTTATGCAAGGTTTGGAAGCTGTTTTCACGGTTTTATTCATATCCGTAACTGGACGTTTTACACAACTTAAAGCCCCGTCCACACTATGCGGCGCGACTTATTGCAACAAGTCTGTCTACACATTATGTAACAAGTCGCAGGTCCATGAAGCGACTCATGTAAAATTCTAACGTTTATCATACTGTTTATTTGTTACGTTGAATAGACAGGAATGTGTTCTGTCCATTTCGCTTAACTGAACTTCGCGTGCTTTGTTCCAGAAGTCCGTTATTGTTGTCAGTTGCACGTTTCAGTTCCATGCGACCGAACATGTTCACACCACATTGCCTCTTTCAAGAACCCTGATTCATTTGTTTTTTATGTTTAAGGGCAACCAGATTTGTTGTTATTTTTTCACAACTGCTTCTCATTTTTACATTGACTTGAAACTAACAAAAATGATCCGTGACCACGGTCTAACGTCATGATTGATTACGATGTAGTGAAGGATATCTAATCTTGCATCTGTGTGGATTGTCCTTCCCGGACAAATAGTAACAAATTTTCTTTCAACATTAACTAACAAAATTAACAAAACTAACATTTTTCCTAACTTGACAGACCTCTTCAATTTTTCTACATTCTGGTAAACAATCAGTTCAGAAAGAGAAATCGAGGTGCTGGAAAAAAAAGGTTAATACTCTCTGTCAAACTCTGATTGCCCCTTTAAATCTTAGCGTTTCATGTGGAAAATAGATACTTGGGGAGAGCTGTTTCGGGAGAAGAGGTTTTTATTCATCCTTTGGGTCAGGCTTCGACAGAGAGTCTATAGGACTTTGCAAAAAGTACAATATTTCAATGCATGCCTAAAACTGTCGGTTTTAAGCAACCCAGTTCATTTATAACACAGACTACGTCGTTACCATAGCAACTAATGACTTTCATTTCCGCAAAACCATAATTCAAGATATATTTGCTCTTGGCTTCTCGTAACAATCCCGTTATGATCTAAATATGAATCTTTTGCTTAGCATCTTTGAGTTCTTTTTTCATATTATCGTAAATCGTGACTTTTAGAAATAGATTCTGAAGGAAACTCACTCGAAATGTTTTGAGCAAACGGCAGATTTTCAGGTCATAGCCGTGTTAACAAAAAATCCGAAAATTGAAGGGAACCTTTGATCATTTAAATGACCTAAGGTGGTTTGTTGGTAACTAGGCTGTATCTTATAGAAACAAATAGGGCCTACTATACAATTACGAAAGGGTAAAGTCACTTGTTACAGCTGGTGACCTTTTCAGTTGATGACGTCAGATCAGTGTGTCTAGTTTCAGTACACAAGAAATTGAATGTGTAACGAATATATTTTAGAGCATGGCGGAAGACGACCGCATTTGTCATTACATGGAATACTTTCACTGTCTGATTACTTATGTTAAATGTAATTGTTTTACTTTCCTTACATGTTGTTTATAAAATGGTAACAAAGAAACTGATAACTACAGCCGCTCGATATGTCTTTTGTGATAGGTTGTTAATTTCTTTCCTCGTTTTTTCTCCACAGGGCAGTCCAAAGGATGTAACCGTTCCAGGAACGAATGGCTTCCACACTTCGTCTGAATTTGTTCGAACCTTCACAACCGGAACGAAGATGAAGCTACAGAATTTTATGGATGAGACACTCTCGAGCACACCCTCAGTCGAAACATCGCCCTCTGATATATTTCGCGTGTCGTCTGGAATGGAAATGACCTTTGATCGTTTATGTGACGATTCAAATGAAACAATATTGAACAAAAAGGCAGAAATTATAAACGACGACGATAGTGTTGGTTTGAAAGAAAAAATTAAAAGCAATCTACATTTAGAACTTTCGACAAATAGTTCATCTGATATTACTGACTCGGAAGTTGAATTCAAGATGGCACCCAACCCGAGATCTGAGGAAATAAGTGAATTACAATCAGCTCACGGGAGTGACGCTTCTTCAGACTTTACTATGTCTGAAGCAGAGGATGAGCTTGTCAGAAAACCAAAGGATGGTCACAGAACAATCGGGGAAATAAAAATTAGCCTCGAGAAGGGTGTGAAAAGACTCCGAGAGGAAAAGGGGGTCCTTGAAAGAAAATTGCAAATATCACGCGAAGGTGAAAGTATCTGTACACAAGAAAAGGTCAAGCACGACGTACCTGGCAGGATAGTTCGCTTAAAACGAATTATATCCGAGTTGAGAAGAAAACTTGAAGACCAAGGCAAGAGATTACAGAGCAATTACAATACTATACTGGCCATACAGAGAAATGTTCTTCGCTGTCGCAGTTTCACCATGAAACGAAAATTTGTAACAGACAGCGTGATTAGGGAATCTCCATTTTAAGAAGAAAGTTATTTTTTTCAAATTCGATGAGACTCTTCGTAATATCTCATTCCTGATTAGAGATCGTTGATGTACGTTATGAAACTTTATTTCAGTGGATACCGCTGTACGTTCTGAAAAAGTACGATCTGTATCAATCTTTTATGCATGTTACGTGGATATTTATTTCCTTGTAAATCTGTTTAATGTTTTTTTTTTTCTTCCGCTGTTAAGTATGCAATCACTTACATCGAATTTTAGGGACGGATATAGGGGAATTTGTTTGTTTTAAATAACACTGACCACGTCAAAGTTTTAACACCGTCTTTGAAGTACTTTAAAAGGGCATATTGAGTGGGTGTTGATAGTTTCACAAGAGTGTTGGAGGGTACACTACCGCATAACAATTGTTATGTTAAGCATAATTAGTCAAGGTTCACATGAAATCGTTTAGCAAAAAAGTAAGAATTTTTTATTTGTTTGCACCGTGGCTTGGAACCGTTTTGTACATAATTTGAAAAAGTGTAAATTGGAAAAGGTTACGCATTTTTAAAAGTCAAATTAAATCGCACGTTACTCACTCCTGTAACATTTATTTCATTGAAGGATATGGGTTTCGTCTAAATTTGACCATTTCTCATTATTATAAGAAGACAAATTTACAGGTTTCGAAAAATTGATGTTTCAACATAATCAACTCAATGTTTCCCTTTAAAACCAGATGACGAATGGTATGGTGACTGCTATATTGATATGAGGTCTATTATCTGTTCAAAGAAACATATTTTAAATTTGGAGGTGGTCTGTCGTTTAGTATAGCATACAAATTGTTATATCAATAACTCCTGCGTAACGGACAATGTCGTTCCACTGAATTCTGAAAATACTTTTTCTGGTATAATGTAACAAAAAAGTGACTTCAAATGACGCTGCATACTGCACCAGATTGCATCTGAGAGAGTGCTTAAATATCCAAAACTTTCGCCAAGAAAAAGGCACCCCTTGCCCCAGTCTGGCGATCAGGTAGTTGAACGCTCCTATCGATAATTCTTGTTACCCGTTTGATGAAGAAAAATGCTTTCACTTCAGAGCACTTTACCTGAGAATGGAGTGTTGATATACCTCCGGAAACTCGACGCCTTCATTTCATTCTATCGACAGTATTTTGGCCTAAACAATCTGGAAACGGCGTCGTGTTAAAGGGAAATATTGTGTTTAAAATGCACCAACAAAGAGTACAAAGAAAATCGCTCAGACACTATCCAACAATTCAGCCTTAAACATAAGCCCCATCAATAGCTACATATCTTCAAATACTGTGCGCAAGAAGTGCCATGGACGTTGCATCATTTGACATGTTGAAAGTCTGGGTGAACAAATTATACTTGGGCAACAAACAACTGAATTTCTATCTCTGGGAAACTTATCTCATAAAAAGAAGGCTAGCATACTGACTTTACTTTGATATCTATCAACCTGTGTCAATATATATTAGTTTAAAGAGGATGATTTTTTTGCAAAACAAACGCAATATTTCCCTTTAAGTCAGAGCAGGGATCGAGTTGCCTCTAGTGGCAACTCCCTGGTAAGAGATCTTGCATTCATGCTTGCTAGAGCTATTCAGGGCCGTCGGAAGCGGGGGGCTGGGGGGGCTGCAGTCCCCCCAATAATTTTGCCATATATAGTTTTTTGTTGTTGTTTTTTTGGAAGTGAGCATTTTATTACAACGAAAGGTCAAAATAAGGACTACTTAGATACTATTAACAAGCCCAGGAAATTCATTTCCAGCTGTCTGAGGGGTTGGGATTTTTCAAAATTTTCTGTACGCTCCGCGCCAACCGATGGTGGCGCTCCGCTTAGATAGTCAGCCCGAGTCAGCCCCCAATCGAAAATACCTTCCGACGGCACTGCTATTCAAATGAATGTGAGGTTAACACTGGTTAAAAATGTACAAAATAAATATGTAACATCATTTTGATGGGAGTACTATACAAATCGCTGAATTAGAAATACTAAACTGATTTCTCTCTTCTTTAAGGGATTTAGCACTCAATGAAATGAAAGTGCTTTTTAACAATGTTCAAGTCTTTATAAAGTATCAATGAACCGTACAGGTTGCCTCTCGTAAAATGTACGCACAATTATAAGTTAACGAGCTTTTCCAAGTAAATAAGAGTTGTGTTTCGTACTTCAGAGCGCCTTAAAAGCGTTATGGGAATAGTGTTTTTCTTTCATAGGTAAGGAAAGAAATATTTTACATTGGTTTTTCATATCGGTATTGAAAATATCGATTACTTAATAACTGTTGTGCAATGTATTATGTTTTGCTCTTCCTTCAAATCGTTTCTTTTCCTCAAAAGAAATCTTAAAGTAGCACCATAATAATAACAAAGGTCAGTGTTAAAAATCATTGGGTGTGGCATTTTAAGACTACTTTAAATAAGGAGATATCAACAGGTAACCTTCGGTTCGGGATATTGGTTTTGTTTTTTTTTTCTTGGGGGATGTTGTACACTGTAACTAATGAGCGAGTTGTTGCACTTTCTTTTTTTTGAGGAAGGAGTTCCAAAAAAGACATGTAATGATATGGGCCTTATTGTTGGAATGGTAGATTCCAAGACAGGTTTCAATGTCATTTTTTTTTTCTTAAATTTCCAAATTCACATGGATGTCATTCTTGGTGCATTTAAATCCCGGTCAAAATGTTTTTAAATCCAGTCAAAATGGTACGTATATCTATTCATCTTAAGAAGTAAAACGATTTTTCGAACTTACAACGACGTATCAAACATGAAAGATACAACGACAACGAATGACAGTGAAATAATGCTAGGATTTCAAAATATGGGACACTTTTATTTAAAAAATGTTTCATGTTTGTAATTGCTAAGCTTTGTCACTTGTACATGAAGAAGAAAGAATTAAGAGCATCTTCTATTGTTCAAGTTAAGGAATGTGTTGTGTCGATCTACATTGTTACTTCAAAGTGCATGATCAAACTCTTGATATTTAATAACATATTCACATATCGGCACTGATATTGATCCGCTTTACCGTTATGTCTCAAACTGTAATAAAAGAAATCAAATAATATTACGTTTAGACTACATGTACCTATTTGCAAGATGGTTATACTGTTGAGGTGGGGATGGCGCCATGCGGAGCCGATTTCAAATTCTTTTAACACACCCAACTTTTTAAATTTTGTTGTAACGACGAATTCATTTTCATGGGGATTTCTTAACGTCGCACCCAAAATTTTAAGTTTCACCGTCCTTCCAGCAATTTGTCGCCTTGTCCCCTTCCGAGGCTTAAAAGCCAACATGAAGGCCACTCATGCCCAGATGTTACTAGACCTTTCCATATTGAGGACCAAAACAGAGGCATACTGTGTTTGAGAGCCGCATTCGAAACACTTAACTTGATGGCTAGCCTGCTGTAAGCAGGCTATTGTGTTTGCGTTTCAACTACTACATTCAAATATCAAAAATCTTGCTTTCGCTACTAAGTACTATAAATAATACTATGAGTCTTTCAACGGCTTCACTGTTGAACAGCCCACGTTTCCAACTAAGTTACATGGCATACCTACGGTATACAATAGCCTGCCAACTTTCCAGCGAATCTCATTTACGACCACCAGATATGACGTCACGACAAAAATTAAAATACTAAATTATATCTCGCGAAATAGGTAATATTTATGCATCGAACGTATTGCCTGGTGCACATTTTCCACTTACAAAAGCTAATTAGTTTGTTTGCCGTTCGTTGTATCAGTTGTATGTACCAAAATACACTATTCATACTTGTTTCGTGCACCACGTGACCGTCTCATGTTTACTAATTCGTCCCTCAAAATGAGGGATTCCTTTAAATGGAAACTGGACGAGGGTTTGCAGACTCTGTATATTATACTGTTTAGAGACGTGTATTATGATTGTGAGAGAGCGGATCTTTCGGCTACTACAGAGTTTGTTCCGCAGGCCACTTGATGGCAGGTAATGCATTGAAGGGGATATATGATGGCATGTATAGGAGTTGATCCAAGGTCCAAGGCACAACAAGCTGGTTTATAGAGTAAGAACATGTCGCAAGTGGTGGGGGAAGGACCCGGCCCAGACCCTGGGGCAGGAGAGGGAGAAACAACAAAAGTCGTGCAATCTTTAAATGATAAAGACCACACAATTTCCCTGATGTAAATAATTGAATTGGCCGTGACCTTGAGGTCGAAAAAAGTTTGGTAGCGGAGACCATTTGGGCTGAGTAGATCCATCAACTACATATCTACCTACCAATCAACTACTTAAGTCCCCCCCCCCCCCCCCCACACACGACTGACTGAAATTCACTCTCATCCAGACACATCTCATCTCATTGCTTCAGGGTAAGTATGCAAGACCCAAATGTGTGATCAAAACACTTTCAGTACTGTGCATGCTTTGTAATATGAGCTTTGGTTCTCTGCATTTTTAACTAGCTGTGTCAATGGAGAATTTCTGTGGACAAACTACAAATATTGTGGTTTGGGACGAGAGGACTAGCTAACCAATTCCAAAGGAAGAAAAACTAGAAAAAGATTTAACATTTAGACGGAACATTCGCTTTAAGACAGTGAGAATGACTCACCTTCGATAAGACTTTTCACCCCAATTTAGATTGATTTCTCTTTTCACTCGAAAGGAGTGATTCTCCACTCAAAGTTTGGCAGAAGATTTTCACCGTCAGTAAACGGGGGCGTAAGGTAAAAACTTAAAAAGTTTAAATGTCAGTTGCTGGCGGGAGTTGTCAAAGAAGCAATGATCGCTTAATTGCTATCACAGCGTTGATATTAAACGTTGTTAAATATTATTGAAACGATGTTTAAATAATATCTTTCTTTACCCCAGATCGTTGATTTTAGCTTTTGTTAACTGAGTTTGCCCCAAGGAACCAGGATGTTTTAAGGCTAAGACAACCAAAGCGAGGAGCCTCAGTAACCACATGAGAGTATTTTCTATTCAATACTTTAGCACACGTCTTTATGTTATGTGGTCGTATCGGTCCTACCATCGGGAACCGACATCCTATCTAAGCTGTCCATACGGGCATGCTCACAATGAACGCGGTGCCTGCGTTCGGGGATATGTTGGCGCGGGGATTTGCCGTCCACCGCCCGTGGCAAGTCTGAGGAAATTGAATGATCAGTGGTGGAACCAGGTGTCAAAGTGGGGAGACGGGGGACAAATGGAAGCCAAAATAACATGCTAGGGTTCATGCTAATGTTCGTATATAGCAGCAAAACCGAGCTGAAAGCACTAAGTTTGTGAGTGGGGTTCAGAAGCCCGCCTCAGAGGTCGCTAGTCGACTTCAGGGGCAAGCCACGGTGGGATTCACGGGGTGAGGTCGCGGTAAGCTATGAGGTTTCCGCATATCTTTGGGTGAATGGTTAAGTATCAGAATAGGGTTGTTTTGTTTTAGAAGGTTGATTTTATAACCTACTTAAGGCACTTTAGTGGCGTAGCCACGGGGGTGGGGGCTGGGGGCCTAGGACCCCCAGATTTTCTTCAGTCCCCCCAGATTTTTTTGCCTCCTGATTAAGTAATTGAGAAAAAATAAAATTTTTGAACGGAAATACACTCTGAAGTAAGAATGAAGAAAACATGCATGATTGTGTGTAAAACACATTTTGTGTGCACGTATGAAATCAAGTAATAACTTCAAAATGATTACTTTCACTAAATTAGATACCGTATATAATCTGCACTGTCATTTATTGCATTGCACTTCGAAGATGAAACGAACATTTCGACGGCAAACTCGAAATTGACTTTGTTAGGTTGAGACCCTTTCTGCCTTTCGGGTGACTGGTTGATTTACTGAAAACAAGGCAATCATACACTGGAGACCACTCTTACACGACCATTTCTACACTTTATCATACACAAAATATGCCTTAAAGGCCCTGTTCTCTCATCCCAAACAGTACCAATTCTCCTAACTTTCTTACTTTAGCTCCTCCCACAATTGTCTGAAATTCATCCTCATCCAGAGACAATCTCAGTTGATTGGTTCGAGCCGAGTATAGAAAAGCTCAATATTTATAAACAAAACACTCTCAGTACAGTTCATTCTGTGTTATGAAAGATTTGGTACACTGTATTGTTTGAAAAACCTGTCAATCAAAGAGCTGAGCCAATGGAGAATTTCAGTACACCCCTACCAAAATTGTGGTTTGGGGTGAGGGGATTGGCCCTTTAACGGTAAGTTACTGCCTTCGAATAGTTCTTCCCATCCATCCCTAACAAGTAGGCCTATGTCGTGCCTCACTCCTTACCATGACAAGTGCCACTGTAGAACGATTTTTTTCGACAAGTCCTCTTTTTACAAGTTGGCACTGGCGTCAGGGCGGATTTGTAAAATGTCCACAAGGTCCGCATTTCATGTGTTTCCCGCATGATCCATACTTCTGCTTTGCGGCTTAAATATTTTGAGAGATTTACTCGTGGTATTTTAATTTTGAATACCTAATGTACCGATGACTGAACAAATACTGCACCATTTCCCATCCAAACACCACTGAAAACCGGAAAACATTGTTTCTTTGGTGGTATGAATGTCACTTGTAAAATCTCTACAAAGGCTAAAAATGGGTATTTTGAAAATTTTCATGTTCCCCAATAGGAAAATCCTAAAACGTAGGCCTATAATCTGTTCAAAGATTTACCAAGCATAGCACCATTTTGCATCTAGGAAATCTAACGCAAAGAAAGTTTCTCAGAGTGGGACACGACTAATTTTGGTTTTCCTATTGAAGCTGAAATGTATTCAAATATTGCCGCATTCGCGATCTACGTTCTCCTGAAGTTCACAATTTTTCTAAAGAGAAACGGAGATGCCGGTTCCCTTTAGTCTCATCCCACAGGCCATGGCACAGATCAGAAAAGCCAAGATTTTGGGTCCCTAAAAAGTGAATGTATTATCATTTTTCATAGGCTGATTTTTTATTTACACTATTTGAGAAGTGGCAGACATGATATTCGTATATCAAGGCTGGGTACATCCAGCTTAAAACACGTGGGAAGTGCCGTTTCCAGCCATCTGGAGGGTTTTTAAAACCCAAAATTTCCTTGTACTCTCCGTGCCAACCTATGGTGGCGCTCCGCTTAGATAGTCTTGCCGCCCCTGACCCTCGCAGGTACCAGGCCCCCCACTTGTGACTTAGAACCCCCCCCCCCCCAAAAAAAAGAATCCATCCTGGCTACGCCACTGAGGCACTTACTGCATTCCATGGCGGAAAACACTTGATGGGGTCCAGAGGGTATTCGTGTGAAACCTCTGGAACACTCTGTTTACGAGTCCCATGTTAGAGATATTTCAATTTGAATCAGTTTAAGGATACATTTTCATTTCGACTTTAAACTAACTTGAAGGAAAAGAATTTGAAATCCAAAAACAACATAAAATAGCCCGCCGTGACTTCTTCTTAGAAAATACAATGAAGATAGCATTTTACAGTTTTGAAAAATAAAGGATGTAAAGAGGAAGAGGATAAAGAGGAGAAATTGTTTACACTATCAATGGTTGAGATATTTAACATTGGAAGAGGGCGTGTGTCATACTGAATATTCTCGAGATCAAGTATCAACAGTACATCATTATTGTAGTGCGCCGCACTACAATATTGGCATTTACTGGCCGACTGACAATTTCTTTTGTGAAGCCTGTTATGGCCCACCACTCATTTCCCTGCGCGTACCGTAACTTAATTCGTACAAATATCCATGATCTACCCTTTAACAATAGCAGTAAGTGCAATCTGTGGTCGTCTTTAACCCTTTACCGTTGTTTGGGTCCTTTTGGACCCATGCGGAGAGCTCGGCTGTCACACATCTTTACTGTTTCACGCGGAGCTCGAAACTGCGAGTAGCTACCCGAAAATTCGGCCACAAGAGCGAGAGAGACAATAGTTTAAGGTCACGGGGTCAACGGCCTACGGAGGCCGATGCGGGGCGGGCTACGTCCGCTTTTCCGCCCAATCCCGAGGCGCGCAAACATGCCCCGATCGGAGCACAACGGTAAAGGGTTAAACAAAAATCAACTTAAGAAAAGCAAATACTACACTTACAAGGCTGATTTAAAGAGTTAGCTTCATGAAAGGGCATTGCGGATAAATTTCCAGAAAACGCGATGTAATGTGGTTCGGCCTTTTCACACTGAAGTGATAAGCCTGGAGAATCAATCGCTGCTTCCAAATTGGTATACGTAACACGGCGCCATTGCGTCCACTATCGTTGAACAGTATCAAAACGTTATTGTACAGTATCTTCATCTAGCTACTACGGAGCAGGGTATTGCCAATTCCCTTTACGGAACGAATTGGCTTTACTGCATTGGATTAAGCGACTTGTGCTGTAGTTCTATTATCATGCTTTATTTCAGTGGTAAAAGCAGAAGCTATTTTGACAGCAGTCTGACCGAAACGTTTTGACAGCATGCATGTAGCATGCATTGCGAATTAACGAAACACGGATGTTAAAACACACAGCGTCAACAGTTATTCGGCCTTCCACGAGACAGTTGTCATATGCATGCAGCCTTGCAGTCAGAGAGCTTGAGAGGGCGTCATTATTTAACACAAAGAACAGTGGAAGAGGAGTCGAGAACCGATAAAACCATTTCAGGCAGGAGTAAACAACACAACAGAGCATAAAGTATGGCTAAGCAGGCTTCTCAGCACGAGTCCTATGTTTCGTCCACTTCATTTTACTCCACACTAGACTGTATACGGAGTAGGTCCTACCGTTAAGCGCAGTACACGGTCTTGTTCAAGGACTACTCAGCACTTGCTTCATTGTTGGCAAATATGCTTCAGAATAAAGCAAGTGACTGACTATTAGCATAGAAGGTCCGGATTTACTCCATCATTGGTTACTCTTCTATGATTTCTTTATGCGTCCAGCCAAGGAGCTGGGAGACAAGTGGTCCATCTTTGTACTATCAAGAAATAGGGTTGAGAGGAGTGGCCAAAATGAAACAACAGCCCCTCTTCCCGCCATGAACAAATCCTAAAGTTCAAATAAAAACTGGGCTACTGTACTAACTGAAAAGACATCTCTAACACGCACTACAATTCTGCGTATTTGCAAGCAAATGCAGTTCTAGTTTGCGTTGTCAACGGAAGTTATCAGAGCCACATAATAGGACTCTGAAGTTAATAATGGGAGCACGCCCCCACTCAGAACACCACCATCATACTGTCATGACATGACTTTTCTTGGTGTCAACTCTCATTGGGAAAAGACCAAATTGTACGTTCCCGACATTTTCTTTTGAAGAGGTAGAAGGTGTTATATCGTTGCAGAGTCAATTTGACATACTATTGTAATACAGCTACAAAAGAAGACATAAAAGGTTTTGACCTTTCGTCCAATTAAGCATTTCAAGAGAGATTCAAAAAGAGGTTTTAACCCCAAAATTTAGAAGACGCACAAAGACAAGAGACTGTGGTTAGACCCTTTTTATTTATGCCTGTTTCACAGATTAAAGAATGTCTACGACGTCTGTGCTGCATTCTACAACAAAGTATAACTCCTGTTGCATCGGTCTCGGACGACTCAAGGAGTTTGAACCCCTCTGAGGGGTGTTTCAGGTTTCATTAGAACAAGCACTTAACTTGAGAAACGCTGGCTCGCGTAGCTGTCGTGTTGAAAAGCAGGAATAGTTTGAACAGGGAGCTGGATTACCCCGCGGAGCAGACTGTGTTTTCTCAGCTCCTCGGCTTCCAAAGACTGAACAAGGACTATGCCGTACAGCCTGCTACGCAGGTAACTCCGTGGTTTGAACGCTCTGTGTTTTGGTGCGGCAGGGTGAGTTGTGAGCTTCCTGGGTGCATCCAGCGGGGTCCGCCTGCTAGTACCCCTGGTGGTGTTATGCTTCTTGTAAATCCTGGAGAACTGACAGTGGGAATAAAGAAAATAACAGTAACCAAACTGCAATAAATGCCCACCTACACGCAAATATGACTCGAATAAACAGGTTTCATTCTTTTTCCAAGATGGGGAATCTGCAACCACCCTGTCGTGATTGAGTGCGTGTGAGAGCGTGCATATGTGTGTTTGCTGTACTCAGCTTTGAAACGCGGAGGTTATCAGGATAAAAATAATGGATAGCGGTTCCTTACTCCTTTATGCGTTAATCAAATAATCAATTGATGGTATAATTAAATTAGCCGGGTATTTCTAGGGTCCATCGGCTTCAATTTTTCAAATTCTTTTCTTACCTGTATCATGGATGGTTATACACTAAATTCTTCAATATCAATAAATGTGCAGGGTTTAAAATTACACGTAGAATATTAAGTGAAGACAATTCGAGGCATATGGGTCCTACGAATGGCCGACTCCACTAGCTGTTCAAATCCATTCATAGAGTATTTTCATTGACCTCACAAAATGGTTAGCCACGCCCACTGTCAGACGAAAAGTTAAGAGTTGTCAGTCAGTTTCTGATTATATGTACTGATGTATTAGCTTAACTTTACGTATACACTACTTAGTTCTGCCCGGCAGTCAAGAGAGTGGTAGGGCTTTTGACGTCAGTGGACTCTTTGGAAAGATGTACCCAGGCTTTGGGGGTTAAGGGTCAGATGAGATCAGCAGAGATCTAAACTGAAAAAAAAGATTAGTTAGGAAAACTTTATGACCTACCTCAACCACTAATAAATTGTCTTTAACGGGTACGAAATTGTGCCAAACGACTTAGTAACACCTACTCGAGGATATATACTGCACACACTAATTTTGCAATATCTGCGATGACTGCCAGTGCATCGAATGTTTTAATTAAAGATTCCATTCTACAGCTACAAAGCCCTTACTCAGTGGCGTAAGAGGCGGAGGCAAGGGCCAGAGTTCCCCCACAAATTTCTTCAATGTCTAAAATTCGGGCAAGAATTTCGGAAAAATTCGGAAAAAACAGCATGGTGTTCAGACAATTTCGTGCCCGAAATCTTAGAAAGGTATGCCCCCAGAAGGAAAGAAACCTCAGAGTCGCGGTAAAATGTTCATGAAAAATGACAAGATTACAAAATTCGCTACACATTCAGGCAGCAAAGAGAGCTGCCATTTACTTACACTCCTTCACGCCACAATGCCCGACATGGTCGAAGTTCCGAATTCTGTCAAACATTTGCCCCAAAATAGGAAGTACCATAGTCAGGGTAACATATTTACGAAAAGTCAAAGAGATAAAAAAATCGCTACACATTTGAGAAACCTGTGGCTTAAAACAAACAATCATTCTTTAACCTGTTTTCAAATCTTTTGCTACACAATGACCGAAATAGCCGATTATTATAAATACCGTCTCAAATCTTTGCCCGAAAACGGAAAACGTTTAAACGTTTACAAGTAAAATTTTCATGAAAATGATAACAAAAATTTGCAAGACATTCGGGTAGCTTGTGAAAATTGGTTTCCCTCTTCCCACTTCATAATGCAGTGTTGCGAAAAAAAAAATTAACAGAAATGGTAAAATATGCGGGCGCAGGTTGAGAAATGCTGTGACGTTTTCAATTGCGAAATTAATTCAACGGACAGACGGGAGGGTGGTCAGGTGCAGTGACCAATAGTTTGCCACCTGTCCTGCCTCTAGAGCCACTTGTCCTGCCTCTAGAGCCAAATTTAGGCAATGTTTATAAAAATCGGTTGATTTGTTTTTAAAAACTGTAATTATGCAGTGTGAGAATGTCTTCCCATAAGTGTGTCTGAAAATTCATTTAAACCCACCTGTAACGTAACATTTTTCAAAAGGATTTACTAATAGACGTAAGATCACTGATAGTCTGAGGGATTTGGGCGGTTCACTCAATTTCATCAAATTAATATATATTGAATTAAGCCAAGAGTCACAAGAGAATAAAATACACTATCATGTTTTGAATTCCGTTTTATAGTTTCCCCCGAAAGCATAAGAGACCATTTCATCCAATGGTAGTGGTACATGGTATCCTGTAATTTCTTTATCGAAGTAGCGACTGCTTAGATCCTCTTCCTAAGCCTGGAAAATGCCATTTCCGGCTGTCTGAGAGGTTCGATTTTTCAGAATTTTTTGTACGCTCCGCGTCAACTAATGGTGGCGCTCCGCTTACATTTTCTTCTTATAGTTTTAATTGAGCATTGCAAACTCATAATAGATATTGCTTAGATCCTCTTAAAAGCCTGGGAAAGGCCACTTTCGACTGTCTGAGGGATACGAAATTTTAAAAATTCCTTTCGCGCAGAATCACATTTTGCGGGCAAAAAATCTTCTGCCCCCCAAACTGAAATGCTCCCGCACGCCTGACGGCCCAGTTTCTAACCAATTGGTTTAAGTCGAGCCAGCCACGGCCTTTTGTCCAGATGTGGTTTACCGACTTGTTTTCCATACTCCATTGCCGAGCACAAAGCACAATGACAGGAGGTTCAATTTTAAAAGTCTTCGGTATGGTCTGGCCAGGACTCAAAGTCCAGACCTTCCGGCTGCCAGTTGGATGCTCTAACCACTGGACCATGCAGTCGGTCATTGGATGGAAAGGTCGTTGCAATTCCCTTATAATAACCTTTTCACCTCGTAGAAACAAAATTGTTGAGGTAATTTGTACAAAAATTGTTGCTGACTTCAGGGTCACGTGGTTAGAGCATCCGAATTGCAATGAAGAAGAGTTCTAGTCCTGTCCGGGTAATACCGAAGACTTTAAAAATGGAACATACTGCCATTGTGTTTGGGATTCAGCATAAGTAATGGAGTAGGACATAAAACAGCTAGTGAGCCAGAACTGGAAGAAAGGCTATGGTCGGCTCGACTTAAGCCAATCGGGTCAAACCTGAGCCGCAAAACTCCATCTAACTACGTAACTGAAATGAATGTCATATTTGCATGATCAGACGCGGATCCAGACATTCCAGAAGGGAGGGGCTAACTAAGAGAAAGCAGGGGTACTGGGGGATGCACTGCTAATTTCCCGTGTTTTATTATTGATGTGGCGAAGAAGGGAGGGCTGAGGTCAGAAGAGCTATCCACCCCACCCCTTTTGGATCCGCGCCTGAGATGACGGTTGGCACTACGAAAAGTATCAAGTAAAGTGTGAGGAATGTGTTTCTTCTTCGGGGTTTTGATAATGAGTCATTAATCCTGGTTTATCGAAGCATTCAGCTAGGAAATTGGGGAATAAAAGAAAGATCACCATCGGAAACGAACATTGTGTTAAAGAGACTAGAACGTATTTTCTCCTTCTCTAACAACTCTCTGATCAAATTGAGAGGAAGAGCGTTTTATCCCATCTCTAGCAAATTGATTGACGTTATCTTAAATTGACGATAATTTCGAGGAAAATTTCACATTGACGTTTCTATTAAAAACACTGCACTTAGGCCAGCAAAGCACGATTTTCTCAAAAAGTCGTTCAAACAGGTCGCAAAAGCGTTCGAACTACAACTTATTTCAAGTTTTCGAAAACTAATGGTTGTGATGAATAACGGGGCAAATTAGAAACAAAGCCTTTCAGTGAAAATCTTTTGAAATCGTCTCAACTTGGTTAATGTAAATTCAAAAAGTCCTCACTGGGATAGTCATCACGAACAATTCAATATAAGCATGCTTGAAAGTAATGAAATCCTTATCGTGACCCAAAACGTGTTTACTTTGACGAAGAGTTCAGTTTCAGAGGCAAATCCAAATAATTATTCTAGAGGGAATTCTGCTTCCCATGGAAGCTACGTCTCAGAATGGACGTCAAACTGATGCAGTCATCAATTTTAACTCGCACCTTCCGAGTACAGGACAGTTTTGAATCAATTGTGCTTCATGTTCTTCTGAGTCGTGATGCGCGGGTGTGTCAAAGCAGGAAGGTGTTAACACCTCCCTGGTCAAAGTTATCCAGATTTTGCTTTAAAGCAGCATAATAAATGCGACAAAGGCACTGTATAATATATTCTACAGGAAACGTGCGTCAACTTGTATGAAATGTTTGGTAAATTACGACGGAGGGGTGCGTTAATGCACAAAAATACTTGGCTCTTCTTACGAACACTGACCGCCTTTACCCGGGATGAGGGGTTGCGACTTACAATAATTTTGATAAGTAAAAATCCAGGTTCCGAAAAAGGTTGATAGTGCACCTCCCTAACAGGAAATAATCTAGATCTCCTAACTATATGTTTGCTGTGATCTAATTGAATGCATACTAATCAGATAGGCAAATGTGTACTAAGCAGAACTAGAAGAGGCAGAATACGCCCCCCCCCCCCCCCCAAAAAAAGAAACCGCAACAATTTAAAATGTTTAAATAAGGACCGAAAAAAGGCCTTCAGTCATTTGAGTTTTAAAGGAGCAACATAGCTTTATTAACATACAGACACAGAAAACTCCTAAGCATGCTTCAAATCATAAAAAGATAGGCCCGCAAAAGTGGAGAAGAAGTATAGTCGCTGCAAAATTTTCGGGGCGATGCGCACTGTTTAACAAAAAATTTCCTTACTGGCTAACGATAGCCCTAATCCTAACCTAATCCCCAACTCGAACAAAGAATACAATCGATACAATACAATGGCAACAGCCAATCAAGAAACACCTTGTTAAACAGTGCGCATTAACCCAAATTTTCGGGTAGATGCGCACTGTTTTACAAAGTGTTTCTTGATTGGCTGTTGCCATCGTATCTTATCGATTGTATTCTTTGTTAGGGTTAGGGATTAGGTAAGGGGGAGGGCTATCGTTAGCCAGTTAGGAAATTTCTCGTTAAAAAGTGCACATCGCCTTAAATTTTCATGGAAAATCAGCGAGATTTAAAAAATTCTCTTTATATATTAGGCAAACTTAATTTGGGGTAGCGGATCATCTATATGAAATATGTTATCTTGCAAAAAAAAAAGACTATCCAAGCGCGGAGCGCCACCATCAGTTGCCGAGGAACGCACAAAAAGCTTGAAAAATTGTGACCTCTCACAGAGCCTGAAATGACATTTGTCACCCTTGTAAGTAGAACAGAATGAGTGGTTTTTGGTTTCCCGAAAGGGAAATCCTTTGGACTCATGCAGACTACACTTTTGCAAAACGTGTAGGATCGTGCATTTTAGTGTTGGCTGAAGCTATGGTTTGTAATAGTCAGGTTCACTATGTATTTTCGTTGGCAATTATGGTAGATTAGGTAACCTAAACATTTTTGGAATCGTTATTACATGGAGAATCTGAAAGTCAATGTTTACATTTGCGCTGATACCTTTATGGATTTTGGATTTTCAAAATGGCCGCCGTAAAAAGACATATTTTGCTCTATTTCTACCTCTAATTACCCTCAAAACCTTATAAAATATACAAAGTCTTTGTTTTCAGGTACAAGGAATCCATACTTGGCATAATCAGATTTCTGACTGTTACAATTCTTTCTTTTTGAGGAGGGTGAAGGCCCGTAGCCCCCCAAAAATATTTCTGCTCCACGCGAATGAAAATTGAAACTAGTACACCGGGCACTAGGAGAAAGTGCTAAGGCCTATGTCCCCAATCACAACACTTGCCCCCAATCACAACGCTTGCTCCCCCCCCCCCCAAAAAAAAAAAAAATAACAAGCTGGCTACGGGCCCAGGGTGGGGTAAAATGCAACAATAAATTTTAAAAAAAGTAGCAAAATGACGGCCAAAAAATTAAAGATTCCTCCAATCCTGCAAGCAAATACCCGTCCGCTTGTTTTTTTCTTACACAATTTTAAGCTGTTTTCGAAAAAAGGTGTTTTGTTTGAGTAGCAACACGTACCACAGGCCTGTTTAGCAACATTCTACTGGTACCGGGACCCATGAACTGATTTCACTCAGACGTTTCAAATGTTTTCGGCATATTGCCGGTTAGGATTCTTTAATAAGATGCACAAAACAAAAAGGAACTTAGAATAACAGCTATTTTGTTTCTAAAGCAGTAAAAAAAACAAATTGTGAATACTCTGATGTCGGTCCATGTCGTTATAGCCTAACGGTCACCTTTGCATTGAGCCGGGTGCTGTACAGCCTAGCGTTATATAGGCTAACATAACGGTAACGTATATAGTATGCATTACCATCACGTCATATTTAGGGTGTCCATTCCTTCATGAGAGAAAAGGAGGACAACCTTCCATATTATCTAAGCGGAGCGCCACTATAAGTGGGCGGGCAGCGTGCCAGAAAATTTCACAAATCCCACAGACGGCCGGAAGCGGCCCTTCCCTGTGTTCTTAGCTACATGATTACAGTCGTGAAAATGGAATGTTGAACTCTGAAAATCTGTGCATCAATGAATTACTTCCGAGACATTTTCAAAAGAGGGCTCTCAACATTTTTTCCCAGAGGAACTTCCAATATAGGTTCAAGCAAAATTCGCTCGATAGTACTACGAATGTATGAGTCTCCTACATTCAGGTCGTATTGCAATTCGTATTTATATTGTTTACACGTAGCCCAGTTAATTTCTAATGTACTATTCACAGCCTACTTGCTCGGCAGATGTGAAAAGCGGGACTGATGCACAAAACACATTGCGTGTAATCTAGACTCTGGGCTCGTCCGCGCTGCATATTGTTGTAAATTTACACTATAATTTTCAAAATGAAGGAATTCCAACGTCCGGCGCTGTGTGAGACCGAACGGAGGACAGGGTCCTCAAAAGCCGGATTGCCCGGCGAAAAGCCGGACGAATGGACACCTTAGTCATATTTGAATTTACTACTGTCGTTTTTCACCTTTAGTAATTGATTTTTATTTGGCTCATAGTCATAAACTATTTGGCAATAAAAAGGAAACTTTAAACTGACAAACAATGTACTCTCACAAAGTGATGCCCATGCAATCGACGTGAAATATCACAAGCAGTGCTTGACGAATCATGTGTTTCGTGTCCTCCGTGATGATGTCAGAAACCTTGCCAGACCAGCGACGGCAGACCTTCTACTGCAGATGTCATGCTTGATTGAGTTGATCAATATTGTAGATATCCAAACTCAAAACAAAGCATATCTCCCCGTGGATACCATCGAGACAACATACACATCGATGCTGGGTGGTAGTGATGAAGCAAAAAGTACACACCGACGTTGACCCGAAAATGGCTGAAGAACAAGCTGCTATCAGAGTTGCCGAGTGTGACTTCTGTGAGACTGAAAGACAGACGAAATCCTCCTATTCGTTATTGCCCTGAAGGCTGCGAGGAAGACATCGTGTTCTTTGCTATTGACAATACTGACTTTGCAGAGGACACAGCCAATGGGAAAGGAACCACACATGGGACAATTACTGCTGTATTTCAAAAGGCAAATGCTACTGGAGAAAACGTTGCACCCAGTCTGCAAGTTCGTGAGGCACACAACCTATCGGTTCTTCAGTATCATGTTCCCATCAAGCCATGCAGTAAACCAAAGACTGGGTCAGACAGGAGAGTAAACAAGTTTGAGGTCGACAACACAGGTATTCCTACATCATATGAACTGACCAATCTAGGCTGGGTCATAGCTTCTACTCTTTCCAGAACAAAGACGAATGGGGAACCGAGCCAAATCCCAGGCTGGGCAGGATTTAAATCACTAGTATCAGTTGGCCAATCTTTAACCCACGTCGATGCACTGTCATTGCTGCCAGAAGTTGCACACGAATGGTCTACGATGCAGACTGTAATCCTGCAAGCATCCGAACTAAAGATGTTGGTCGTTGGTGAAGAATTCCCAACAGTGATAACATTCGATATGGTCCTGTATGAAAAGGCAGTGCAGTTGCTGGATGCAAGACCTGATCTGAAAAGAGCAGTTGTCACCAGACTTGGTGAGTTACACACTGTGATGGCTGCGCTGAGAGCTCTAGGAACCTCCATAGAAAACTCCGGGATAGATGATGCATGGATTGAGGCTAATGTCTACGGCTCTGCCACAACTAGACAGATCCCCAAGTGCTCCAACTACAAGAGAACCCTTCAGGCACACATCTATACTTACGTGGCTCTATATGAACTTGTTCTGGAACATTTCTTCATAGAGAAGCCAGACCTTAAAGCCATCTGTTACGAGACTACATCGACCAGATTGAATCCACGGACGAGCGAGTGAAAAGTTCTAGAAAGTGCTAGCTTCGGTGTTGTCTCTCTAGGGAGCATATCCCCATTACAAGGTGTATTAATGCGTCCATTTGTTCGCCCTCAGATAGAGTCCCTAAAAGGAGCACTTTTTTGATATGTTATGGAATGAGCTGGGGTTTTCTGTAATTTTTTTTTGGAAAGTATATTAAATGAAGTACCATTTGTGAAAAAATTGGCTCAATTAAAGCAATTTTGTGGAAATTATGGGCCTTAGAAGCTGGCGGAGGCATACCGAGATTTTAGTGAAAAACAAGGCTCGGAAAAGGTGGTTTGAACTTTGAGGTGAAATAGCAAAAAATCTTCACGGTCATGATATGGTAAATTGAAAGTGCCATGAATGGCCAACTTGTCAGCTTTCATATGAGGGGTAGCTTGACCCTGGCGAAAACTTCGACAAGCTTTACGTTTACTTTTTGGATTTAGTGTATAAGTCAATGGGGAAATTAATGGGGATATGCTCCCTTAAGGGAGAAAACTGAAAATTTTCAAATCAGTTTGAAATTGACCAAACTTGATTTATTGTACTTCATAGGCTACGTATAAACCAATTATGGGCAGACGACCCACAATTTCGCGCCTGAGCGATTTTTGGGGCCAAAATTAGTATTTTTGTGAGAAAACGTTAAAAATTCCACAAAACGGACTAAATTTAGGCCCTTAAAGACACAATACTTTACTCTTTTGCAGATATGGTGAACCCTTTTGATGAAAGTAGTACCAGGATGTTGTATAAAGGCTACCATACAGCTTTATGAAGTAGTCCCGGCCAATTGTACATGGTATAGACATACACCAGTGCTGTTGTTGTGGTACTGAAGCATCATGCAGTTCTGCGAGATTACCACATTACTTTGATGTGTGAATGTTTGTTGAGCCCCACATTTTGGTGAGTACATGTGCAGTGTAAATACAGGTTAAGACACATAATTAGACTAAATACTTGATTGTCAGTGCTCAGGTTTACCCTCCTTGCCAAAGTTTCACATGGCCAGCCTATGCACTGGTCTTAGGCCTATGTGTTGCTACAATACAAATGTCTGTAATACACTGGTAGCCTAAAAGTGCAACTCCTGAGGTAATTACGACAATGGCAGACAGAGATTGGGTCCAATGGTCTGAGAGAATTAGGAAAAAGCTAGAAAAACGAAGTAAGAGGGAACACGGGTGCATAGTATGGAAAGGTGCATTCACATCCAGCAGTGCAAATGCTCCAAAATATGGTGTCATTCGAACGAACCTTCCACTGGCAACAAAACGAAAGGCCATTAGAGTGCATATTTTGGCATACGTTATTGCAGACATTTTAGACAGGAAGGCTTCACTTCAACACAAACATAAGGACATATCCCATTTGTGCCACAACAGTCTATGCCTTGATGCAGCTCACCTATCTGAAGAGCCGCGGGGAATAAACAATTGTCGGCGGACATGCAAAGTTTATGGAGCCTGTGTCGGGCATGTAGATTATCCCAGTTGCATACTAGGCCTACCCCGTGGAACCTGATTAAGCCTGGGAGTATACTTTTCGAGGTTGGTATGTGAGTTAAATTGCACACTTGAATGTTTAACACCAATAGTTGGGATCCAGGGTGGGTTGTCTGGAATAGTTGTGGTCATTACAAATTAGCTGATCTTTCTTGTATTCACTATTAGTATTATTATTTTTGGTCCTTTCATGCAACATGTATTTTCGAAACCTCAGCTTTGCTTTCCTCCTTCTGTACAACTGACACCTTCTACGTAATTTATCATACTCCCTTTTTTGTTGCATTTGCCATAGGGTTTTAACACATGGGCTGTCTGAAGTCAGCTGCATCCCCATGGCATTCATTTTTTGTAGGATTGATTCTCCTGGCCCATTATTTATTAAATGAATCGCACTCTGGTCTCTAAACTGAGCATTCCTGGCAAATGTAGTACTTTGTTTTGGGTTTGTTACTTTGAAGGCATTGTTTACTGACTCTGACTTCTGGGTTGATGTTTGAAAGCGAGTAGACCATAGTCTGAGTCTGCACACGCGTGCCTCCAATATTTTCCGTATCTTATTACTGTCAGCATCTGATATCGACAGACAACCTTTCGCCACGTGTGGCATGTATGGAAACTTGTACCGTTTGTGCCTCCTACATACAAATGAAAATTTGTTACAACCAGTGTGTTCTCCACCATAACACTTGGTCAAGCAATCCAGCCACTGTGGTGTGCATTTATTAATTTTCTCCAAGTCATTTCTAAGGTGATTTCTGGAAGCCGTCACTTCAGCTTGTACACGGTAAGTCAAGTCCTCGGCAAAACGTTTTGCCATTACCAGCTTTTGAGCTTGATTCTTTGCAGGAAACATAGCACTGGAAAATTTGATCTTTGTAAGGGCTTTGCGAAGTGACCGGTTTAAATGAACTTCGTCTAGTAGGTTGTCTGTTGATATTTCAGATGCTGCAGTCCTATAAACACTGTTAAATCCTTTACAAGCCTTCCCATCAGCATCTGTTGTCAAGTATCTAACCTTTACTGGGTTTTTACTCTTTAACAGATGTGAGGCACACATTTTTCCGCCACGTTCTTCATCTCCAATGTTGTCTGTCTCTTTCAAGTTAGCTGTGCAGCCAGGATGCCCAGGACACTCAACTTTTTCACCCTTGTTCCTTTTAAGTCTGCCTATCATGCACAGTTTATTGCTGTGGTGGTATCCAATCACAAATTTGTCTGTTGTCACATTCTCTACAACCACATCTCTACTCTGAGTTGCTGGAGCAAAGGGTGTTTTACCTCTGGCATTTCTGAGAGGGTTGTTGTATTGGCGATCATATTCAGCAGAAATAGGAGATTCATTTGGAAAGCCACGCAATGAAAGAGTATTCTTAATGATAGCCCTTTTTTCTGCCATATCACTTTCATTTATTTTTTTCATTTCAAGACCAATCTTATTTGCTGACCGCTGCAGTGAACTCCCAGAAGGACATGGCAAAGAGACAGCTAAGTAATTTACGTGCTCCACTAGTACTTATGGAAGTCTGATGTAAGCCTAACTGAAGGCCAACATTTGACTCACATGGATCCTTTCCAGGTAAGTTCCCCCCTCTTTTTATTTCCCTGTAAAGTTTCAAAGGCTTACTTTGGAAACTGCAGAGAGGACAACTAAGCACCACTTGGGTGCCTAGCCCAACCTGAACCTCCTGTGATGCCAGGGATACAAGAATGCCACCACACTTTTTGTTTGCCTCACGGTGAGCTAGTGCTGCTTCTTGTATGAGAGTCAGAGAGGTTCCCAAATGGACTATTCTGTTGCCCTCTGACTCAGCATTTTCGTGGTGGTCTGCATTCACTAGCCTATCAAGTTTGCTAGTACAGCTCTCCTTTGGCCTAAGCAACATTGAAGGTGGTACTACATGTTCAAATTTTTTGGGTGACTCCATAACCCTCTCATGCAATTCTTTGGCAAGCCTTTTGTAACCAGCTTTGTGACTCTCAGGCTTTTGCTCTTCACCACTGGAAGGTTTAGGTATGTGGTTAGGACAAACAACATCTACTTCACAGGCACCAAAACCAAACGTGTTGCCTTTTGTGAAGGTTGTTGCTTTCCTTCCAAGCATTCCTTTCCTCCTACCCATATTATTTTAGACTCTGAAATAACCTGTCTAAAAAGTCTGACTCAAATAACAAATATCCACTGAAAGAGTGATTTAAATTTCAAATTAATTGTAGCAGTATGTCAAAACACTTGTGTGAACACATGTGAAGTGATTGAATGCAATGAATACACTGTGATCATGGTCAAAGCTCAGATTCCTGTTAACTGTGAACAGCGCCCTCACTCAGACTGACCAATTTGCTCTGGCCTCTGACCTTCGTTTTTTGCCTTTTTATCCATTATTAATGTTGCAAATGTATTGTTTGAAGCAAAATGTAACTGAGAACTGCTGTTTCTTCTTGTTACAGGAGAATTGACCCAGTAAATAGACAGTTTGGAGCCAAATTGGACCATTATGGATTGGTTTGAGGTCTGGTTGGATCCATTTTAAATTGGAGTGTGCTTTAAAATGGACAGGACCATTTCTCCCATTTAGAATAGACACAACCAGTGTATAGTACACAGGGCATAATGGGAGTCCTTCCTTCAGGTCAAAACAGGCACCAAAGAAGCCTGCTGCAATTGGATATACCCTGCAGAGTGTTATGGGTCAAACTTGGACTTAGCACTATTTCAGTGTGGATAGTATATGCTAATACCTAAAATTGGGTTCAAGGTGAAAGTCCATGGAATGGCATTGAATCAGGTCAAAAATGTTTCAAAATGTGAGTAGACTCCTAATTTGAGTTGCACAAGTCATCTATTGCCTTTAAATTACACTTTTGGAAAAATGTAAAAATTCACCTCTCACTTAAGGGAGCATATCCCCATTACAAGGTGTATTAATGCGTCCATTTGTTCGCCCTCAGATAGAGTCCCTAAAAGGAGCACTTTTTTGATATGTTATGGAATGAGCTGGGGTTTTCTGTAATTTTTTTGGAAAGTATATTAAATGAAGTACCATTTGTGAAAAAATTGGCTCAATTAAAGCAATTTTGTGGAAATTATGGGCCTTAGAAGCTGGCGGAGGCATACCGAGATTTTAGTGAAAAACAAGGCTCGGAAAAGGTGGTTTGAACTTTGAGGTGAAATAGCAAAATATCTTCACGGTCATGATATGGTAAATTGAAAGTGCCATGAATGGCCAACTTGTCAGCTTTCATATGAGGGGTAGCTTGACCCTGGCGAAAACTTCGACAAGCTTTTAGGGGCCCGTTTACTTTTTGGATTTAGTGTATAAGTCAAAGGGGAAATTAATGGGGATATGCTCCCTCTAGCATATTCAACGGGTAACCCCACAGAACATTCGCACAGTTACGAGAGTGTACGATCACCTACTGGAAACTACTGTATGATGTAATGGCCTAATAATAGCCAACTATGGCAACTGTCAGCTACTGTGCATTTCTCTTGAGAGCTATCTGTCCCGCTTGTGGTTATGGGTTACTGAGCCCAGAACTTTCGCTGTGTGTTTTGTATGAGATCAAACGAGACGTTTCAATTAGAGTAAGTTCCAGACTTTTCTGAAAGAACTACCAGGCGTATAAAAGGTCATGTAAGAACTGTGACAAGGGAGAGAAGAGAACAGAAGATACACAGATAATACAGAGACCAGACGCCTGCTTCGCCGCTTAACGCTGTAACTGTGTCGCCATTCACCGATCACTATAGTCTTCATCCTGCCTTCGCGGAACCGAATCCTACGCTGTGCTGCTGTACAATCGACGCTAACAACACTACCCCTTGGACAAAGAGTGATACCTTAAGCTGTAAAAGATTGTAAGTAGATTTAAGATTAATTGTTGTAAATTTAAGGAAGTAAGAGGTGAATAATAATTAAGTTGTTGATTTTAATCTCGCTCTTCTGTGGTCTTTCGCTGTTATTGGTTTGTATTGCGACCAAGCCGTAACACATCTGCTTGAACCCAGCCGATAAGATCCAGGAAGCTTGTGAAAAATCAGCAGTTGACAGAAGCACGAGTCCAGAAATTGTGACTATGGCCAAAGACATTGTACATTGTACATTCTCACCAACGAAGATACTATTCAAAAGCTGAAAATGTGGGAAGCACAAAAATCTTCAAATGCAATATTCAAGTCCTTGATGAACAACATCCATCGAGTTGAAAGCATCTTGTACTTTGTCGAGGCATCCAGGAATTCAGATCTCGTTCTCCATTTGAAAGCAGGGGAGGCACTAAGCAAGGTATTTTTTGCCATGGATCGAATAAAATGCAAGCGTCTATGGCCAAGGTACATCGCAGATATGCATGAATTGAAGGCAAGTCATCCAAGAACGTGGCGTGAACTTCAAGGCGGGAATGTATCTTTCACCAAGAGTGCCATCCCATTTGTCTATATTGGAGCAGATCACGCATGCGAACAACTCAACAGGATGATGAAGATCCACTCTGGGTAAATTGGCATTTCCAATAATGCCAACGCTCGTCAACGGTTCTTCTTAGCTACACCAGAGATGTCACGTCTTTCAGGAGAATTCAAAGAGCAATTTGATGTTGCTGTCGACAAGCCACAAGAGCACCATCATTTACAACCAAGTGCCGTCAAAAAAGAGCATGAAAATGTTGACCGGATAAAGACTGCCATACTGAGCCATGGCAACCCGTTCGCTGCTGAAGGTGACCAGATCTACAACTTCATCACAAAGGCATATATTCCCAAAGAATATTTCCCCCAGACTGTGAATATCGATGACGCCGGCCAGAAGCTCCATGTGGATTAAATTGCAGAACGAATCAATGAAGACATCAGCTTGTGGGCACCAGTAAAGAAGCAGAATAACAAAATGTACATGTCAGGAAACAAAAAGCAAACAGTCAATATCCGTGACCAGTCGGTCGATCTGAAAGAAACGAAAGACCTGTACGGTCGGTTAATGGTATTAGCCAAATGAAGCCGTGACATCGATCAGAAGAATGCAATTGGGAACTACGAGTTCACTCTTACCCCCAGAGCACTATTTGCTCCTGATGGCTCCATCCTTCCATGTAGTGATAAGTCAAAGCTGATCCATAGCCTCGAGAACTTTAGTAAAACGGATGAAAATAACACTGATGCACAATAAGCAAACTCAACAGAGAGACTGATGATATTGCTGATGCGGTAAATCCCCTTCCAAAAATCCCCTGACAAAGAAACCAGAGACGATCACCACAGTCAAGGATCTTGGCCAGCTTTACAATGACCGTCTCATGTCCTTGACAGCAGAATTCGATGAGATTATCCTGGTGTTCGACACATACAATTCTAACTCCTTAAAACAGAAAACCAGAAAAAAACGACGATTAGGCAAAGACCCCATTCAATACCACATTGCAGATGATACAAACATCAAACATATACCAATGAGCCGTTTCCTATCTCATGAAAAGACGAAAACTGGTCTGACAGTGCACCTTTCTGGGGCAACACTCAAGTATAATGTAAACTCTTCAAAATTAATCATCATGTCAGCAGCAGGCCACACTAGAAGCAACCGAAACATGCAGTTTGAGCCAAACAATCATGAGGGTTGACACACTGATGATATGCTTAGCATTGGCAGCATTACAACGTTGTCCCGAGGCAGAACTAGTTACCCCGGATACAGATGTCCTGGTTTTAGCTATTGCAGCCTACTGTATGAGAAGCTCTGCGAAAACACTTCAATGACTATGGTTTCAGGAACCGTGGAGGGAGGGCCAATATGGAGGCGCTAGGAAGAGAAAAAGCAGCAGCACTACCTATATCCCATACATTTACTGGAGCAGACAATGCTGGTCGATTCTCAGGAGTGGGTTAAACGAAGGGTTTCAACACTACATCAAGGCTGAAAGGGACGTAATCAAAGCACTGATGCAACTACGAGAGGATGGTGAACTAACGCATGAGGTATTAGAAACATTGGGCAGGTCCTTGTGTTTGGCATATTGCCCAAAAGGTATTCAGACCGCAAGCATTCCTGATCTCATCTGTTTTGCAAACATCTAGCAGGAAGTAACAAGTTGCCTCCAACAACTAGTGCAGTTGAGGAGCACATTGAACTATGCGAGTACAGAGTAGAGTTTGGTGCCAATCGACTGTTATGTGGCAACAGCTGTTTGACCCACTCGAGCATGGCTAACATCAGGACGAAAAAAGGCCGTATACTCCCTATCACCACCAAGGTTCTACTAGCCCCACAGGCCATTTTAGAGTTAGTCAGATGTCAATGTAAAGCAAGTTGCTCAACCCAGCGGTGCTCATGCAGAAGAAATGACTTAACTTGCACCGGCCTTTGCTTGTGTGGAACAGACTATGAAAATGATGCGGACTATAATGCCGGATATGACACACAGGACAGTAATGACGAACTATAAATGGTATATTCTGTAATATTCTCTATGATGTAAGTTTTTTACCTTAGCCAATTTGAAAATCCCAAAATGGCCGCCATACAGGGATCTCTCCAGATTTAAACATTGATTTTTAGTTGTCCAATGCTATCACCTTTCCAAAAATGTATAAGTGTGTAAAGCTATCATGGTTTTGAAAGTAATGAAAGTTAAATAAAGCGGTTAGGGTAATAAGCGACGGCAGAAAAAGTACAGAATATGTATTTTACAGTGGCCATTTTTAAAATCCAAAACGGCCGCCATAAAAGCTTTTCTGCAAATTTAAACAGTGACTTTCAGTTTTCTTATGCTATAAC
Organism: Holothuria scabra; assembly: GCA_037179385.1. NCBI lineage: Eukaryota > Metazoa > Echinodermata > Holothuroidea > Aspidochirotida > Holothuriidae > Holothuria > Holothuria scabra. The sequence goes on from CM074199.1 coordinate 11,262,113, forward strand.
CTTTCTAAAATGTATAAGTTTGCAAAGCTACTATGACTTAGAACCAAATACAATAGGTTTAGTTAAGTGTTTAAGGTAATTAAGGGCAGAAATAGAAGAAAATATGTATTTCACAGTCACCATTTTGAAAACCCAAAATGGCCGCCATACAAACATCTGTTCAAATGTAAACATTAATTTTTAGTTTCCTTATGCTATAAGCTTTCCAAAAATATAGAGGTTTCATAATCTACCATGATTGCCAACGAAACATAATTTATTGACATAGTGAACCTGACTATAAGCTCAACGATTGAGAATTATTCCTCTGTTTTGTTTTGTTTTGTTTTCAGTAGAATAGTACCAAGCCAAAGACTGTCTTCATTTTGGATGATTGAGGTTGATTTTGCTAGAGTAGAGGATTTTTAAGAGGGACATCTGTTTGACTGATATTGCTGGACACTTAATTTTACCAAATATATATTGCAATGTTTGCCTGTTTGTTTCTTTTTGAAAAAATATTCTGACTTTCATCGGGTATATTTGTAATTTCTGATTGCATAATTGCATAAACATCAAATTTCGTCTAGAAAATATGTCCACATGGGGCCGTCGGAAATATTTGTTCCTTCTGTAAAATGTAGCAATCTTGAAGAAGCTGTGTTTTACTAAGTGGTTGTACATTACTTGATAGCAGGGCATAAACAAATATTTTCATGTTTCCACAAAGTGACTGACATTTATACATCACTACTTTGTCAACATTTTTGCTTAGAATTATAGTTTTACTACTTGTTATGCATGGTAAAAGGTACTTCGATGCTCTCGCAAAGAATTGTGAGGGTTTTTTAGTTCAAGATACAGCTTTACCCCCTATTATTTAAGTGAAAGGCTTTGTACCGTCTGAAAGGTCCCACGTCCGGCTGGATTTTCGACCGCAGTTACGTAATAGCATTCACAATGCATGCATTCGGGTCAGTTACTGGTTGTGACCTTATATCAACAGAGAGCAAAGTAAAATATTACCGTGTTTCTTGCATGGATGGCTAATATTTATTTTGATTTTTACATCAATACTTCCACAAAATATTGTTTTAAATCATTTTTAAAGATTCATCTCCCATTTGCAAACTTCAAAAATACCTTTGGTACAAATTGTTAGGAAATTGTTAGCCAAGATACACTCTTTACTCCCCATGATTTAAGTAGAAGACACCTGTTTCTCCTAAAAGGTAACTTATCCAGTCGACCTTTCTATTCTTTATCGCAGTGACAACACATGCGTGACTTAATTGGTTGAATCATTTCGTCGCGTCACTTCAACCGGATCGTAGTAGTGTATAGGTTATTACTGAGTCTTGCATGCTATTATCACGGCCTGAAATTAGACCCAAAGAAAAACTTTGCAATTAGGCTACTGAAGGTTGCTTTGGACTGCTCACATCTAAAGAAATATTTCTCCCTTCTTTCGGGAAACTTTTCATACTTAGGTTTTGATTCAGTTTTTGTATCCAATAGACTTTCCGTTCGTTGTGGATCTTTGCCCGCCTTGCTCATCAACCATATGCCCAGGGGTGATAAATGATGCTTTTTCCTCTTTTTATTAGTTTTTCTTTTATCTGTATAATGAAAGGCTGCACGCAATTGAATACTACAGTGTGATACAGATAATCTCAATATTTTGAATTTGATGGACCTTAACTTTCCATTGTGATTGTTGCCCAGCATAAGGAAAGGAATATGGAAAAACCCCAGTGAGCCACGAGTGGAAATAAAGGCCGTGGTCGGCCCTACTTAACCAGTTGGTTAGACACTGACCGTGAAAAACTGAGGTTTCATCTGTCAATGACGAAGTGAGGGATTTTGGTTAGCGGGACGAGAATGGCCCGCTGGGGAGCGTTAGAGCAAGTTGTTAAAATCTTTAACCTAAAAGGGGGCAATTTTGGTCCTTCGCGGCTAGTAGGTCTACCCAAGGAATACAGTGAGTACGAAGATCACATTGGTAATATCATCGCACAATTAAAATGTATTGAATTGATTGAAAATTGATTAAAATATCGTGAACATGAGTCAGCAACGCAACAAGCTTGCTTTAAACAAGTTTTATTTCCAAAATGGATTCTGGACAGCCCCTGATGCAGAACTTTTTGCAAATTTTGATAAAAAATTATAGCCCAATACGATATCCTCATACTCTATTCCGTGGTAAAAGGATCAACTCGTTGTCACACGTGCGACAAGGAGTCGGGAAATATTTTAAAAATGGCATTAGACAAGGACAGACTCCTTGTCGCAGGTGGGACAAGTACCTGTAGTTGGGATGAACGGACTAACTTTTTCTGGCATATGTGACGAGAAGTCACGGATTACTGCCAGAAGAAGCACTCTCTCACTGGGTATTGTCGACATTTATCCCAAAGAAAACAAATATATTTGATGAAAATAGTGAAAAGAAGTGGATTTTGGAAATCCATTTTGAAATTGGAACTTGTTTTTTAAACGCAATGGCAACGAGAAGATATTCCTAACCAAGAGACGCGATTCTCCTCATAAATTCCTGCAATTCTCGTTAGTATTTCTGGTAGGGGCGACGTCATCTGCCCTGGAAGTCATCCAAGTTCTAATGAGAGCGAAGAAGGAACGATAGAAAAAACGGAAATTGTATGACTTCCACCCAAACAGTTTACACCAAAAACATCTCATTTAGCAAATAGGAAATCACCGTTTCCTTGCCGTGGCTGTCAGACATCATACACCTGTACTATCACGACTATTGTGTCTGAAAACTTGACCTGGGCATGAATTTGAATGTTTTCATTGCCTCTAACCTAAGGATGACTTATTGGAACGTGACTACTTAATTGCGTGAGGCTAGCAAGTAGCATAAAATATACTCTCGTAGGATCGTAGTACAAAAGTTCATATATCTTTGGGAACGTTTTTAATAAAGTACATTAGAAATCCCAATTTTCATTGTTAAAGCCATTTTATCATCAGAACAAAATACATATTTAGGTATAAGGACATTGAAGATTTTGGTTGGGTTTTTGTAGTTTGATTGACATCAAAATTTATAAATTCAAAAGGTTCTGAGTGACTAAGATTCTACACTCGAAATGCTCAAAGAGCTCGGATTATGCATTGTATCCTTGTGGTCTTACTTTTACTATTTATTAATAAACTGCATTGTCTAGATTTTAGAGCATCACACTTGCAGTCGGGGGGTCGAGAGCTTGAGTCAAAAATTAAAAAAGGAACCTACTGTCATTGTGATTGGTGCTCAGCAATAAGCAATGGAGTAGGAAAATCAAGCCTTTTGCCACAAGTAAAACTCCATCTAACCTTTTGTTTTTGTTTACTGTTGTCATTATTTATTTGAAAAGGGGGACAGTAGCAGTGCACAATGGCGCCGAATGGGGCAGTGCACCATGAAAGATGGTTATTGTCTTAATAAAGACCATTATAACAGGGAGGTGCTACTCTAATGACACCTCTCTAATTATAACAGTTTATTGCGCTTTCGCATATTCCATTTTGAATCATTCAATCATTTTCCTTTTCTTATCGTCTCCCCTTTATTCACTTTCTCTTAACTGTTCATTTTTTCCCAATTCCCTTTACTTTTCCGTTACCTTTCTGACCTATCGCATTTTATTTTTCTGCCCATGTCCCCAACCCCCGCCCACCTGTTGGATGACTTCCACATAATAGAAGGGATTACGGAATGTAGTACTTATGTTGAATTGCTTTGATTTCAACTCGGTGAAGATGGCTGAAATTAAAATTATTGGCAACGGTTACATTGCAGCTCTTCGAGTTGCACATATGAAAATAACATGGAAGGCCCCGCTTTATCAGGTAGGACAAAAGTGAAAATCGCACATTTCGACGATTGTTACTAAGCACCAAACGGCAGCCAATACGATCTATGATCTTGGACTAAGACATGGCGAGAATCCCAACATTTTAAAAGCTACATTTTGCGCATGTATAGTTACATTTGCCATCAAGACACTTTCTTTAATTTCAAACTTTCCAACCTCTTCAAGTTCATAAAGCCATTCTTTTGAAATTCCAATTCGAGTGATAACAAAATTATGTACCATAACAGAAAGTTCACATTGAGTTGCTATTTGATGATTTTATTTTAATTCACTTTTTTTGAAAAACATATAAAGCTGTCCAATTTGTTGGAATAAGCAGACGGTTTTTACCTAAATGTGGCAATATTTCCGTCACCTAGGCATAATGAAAACTGAAATTTTTCCCAAAGGATGAAGTTAGCCAGTTAGTTACATGAAGTTTTAAGGCTCAGTTTTATCCAATTGGTTTAAGTCGGACCTACCATGCTCTTTAACCAGTTGTGGATCACGGTCTTGTTTTCCTACTTCATTGCTAATGCTGAACACCGAGCACAAAAGCAGTAGGTTTCGTGTTTGAGGTCTTCGGTATGGAGCGGTCCGAAGTTGTACTCCAAACCTCCGGCTGTAAGTTGGATACTCTAAACACTTAACAATGCAATGAGGAGGGGGGAGGGTAAGGACACTCTGTTGGCTTCTCCCAGGCCGATATATGGTGAAAATGTCTCCCCTCCCACCCAAATTGGAGACGCAGCATGCCCTTGGCCTGAGGGGATGATATGTAAAGCCTAAAACAGACATTTCAACGGTGTGTTTATAAAGTGCACATGCTCGCAAAATGCGCAAAACTTCTTTTCTCCTGGTAGCAATTTGCTCATCATTTTGCAATACACTGCGTGAAAAGTTTCAAAAGTGAAACGAAAACTCAAGCTATAAGCACAAGATTCAAGAGGGGGCAAGCAGTTGAGGAGTTGGGTACTTAGTTTGCTATCGAAGAGGAAACGAGGCTGATAATGTCAAGGTGACACTTTCATAACTATGCCATGGCATAAATTTCATAGGCATCTAAGTTCCAGCAAATATCATACTTCTTTGGTAGAATTGAGAGAAATTATAAATGCAATTTGAATGACAGAGAAGTAGAAAATCAAAATATATACAACAGGGCTGAGGGGGTTGTGTTGGTCAATACCGTCAGCTTATATATTAAGGCAGGGGCTGCAAGGGACTTTTACAGCTGCAAGTTCCAGAATCCATACTAAGACTCAAGATACAATCTATAAAAAGGAGTTTAGAAACGAACAACCAACTTGAAAGTGACTTTCAAACAAAACAAAACAAAGGATAAAATATAGAGCTTGGTATCAAAATGCAGTCTGATAAGAATTCTAATATATTTCAGTTGGACAGAGTTTTACATCCCAGTTTCCAACCAAATGGTTCAAGTCGAGTAGGCCACGGTTTTTTTTTCACTGGCTTGTTTTCCCTACCACTAAAGTACACAGTGGCGTAACCAGCGGGGGCAGGGGGCAAACTCCCCCCCCCCCCCGCCGGACGCAAAAAAAAATGGAAAGGGAAGAAAAAACGGGAAGGGAAGGAAGGGAAGGAAAGAAAGGAAAAGAGAGAAAGAGAAGGAAGAAGAGAAAAGGAAAAAGAGAAAAAGAAGGGAAAGGAAAGGAAAGAAAGGTAGAAGAAAAAAGGAAAAGAAGGAGAAAGGAAGAAAGAACAATGAGAAAAGAAAGAAAGTGGGCCAACTATAACATCAAAAGCAAGATTGATCTGCATTCATGGAGCACTGTTTTGGTCAATATATGAACATTCATTTAGTCACCTAAAGTTTACAAAATAATATCTGCGGTCCACTTTCCTCTCTTGCTCTTTGCCAGATAGTCGGGAGGACTTAAGAAAAGCAATCATTCTCAGATTTGCCACCAACATTTGAAGGAAGGGCAGATTCTTCAGTAATCCCCCAACTATTTAAACTTCCTCACAGGAAACCCAGAATCCAAAGCTTTCTGCAATATGAGCTCCATATCAACAAATTTTTGTTTCAAAAGGGCACCGCGATATATCACTAATATAGTGGTGTTCACATTTGCAAGAAAAATCGAAAAACTTAGCTACTACTTGGAAGCCCGAGACATGCCATTTCCCGCTGTCTGAGGGGTCGCGATTTTTCAAAATTTTCTGTTCGCTCCGCGCCAACTGAAGATAGTCTTTCTATCAAGACTTCATATTCTAGGCAGGGGAATCATTGGCCTACCGTACTCAAATGCCCTCATACACACCTGTCATCAGATACCTTTCAACCCTGTCAGTTGTGTAGTCTTTGTACATGGATTCTTTAGTTATTGAAGTGTCAAAATTTTATAAAAGTTCAATGTTGCAGAGCAGAGGCGGAGCAACAGGAGGCAGGGCGGTTGTGCCCTTGCTCGAAAAAGTGAACAATTCGAAAATTTACCATTTGGGACACCCGTCAAATACAGTGCGGTTTTCCCAAGTTTTCCTTCATAAAATTCCGAATTCTTTCTAATACAAGTTCCATATTCAAAATAGTTATTTTTAACAAAGGCAAAATTTTCCGCGCGCCTTGAATTGTAACCCTTAAAACTGTAAGTGATGCTCATAAAGCAGTCAGTGGATAATTTGTCAAAGCCGCTACAGTGCCGTTTCCCTAAAATTTTCTACAATAAAGGCTTTCATTAATCTTGTCTTAAAAAGACAACAAAATTCCGAGTTTTCTTAATGTCGTCGAGAAGCCTTAATCCGCTCTCCTGAGATAGGAAACGCAGATTCTTCGATAATCCCCCCAAAATGTAAATTTCCTTACGGGAAATCCTGAATCTAATCTATTTTATGCAATACAAGCTCCATATTTACAAATGTGTGAAAAGACCCAAATTTTCGGTACGTAAGTTATATAGTATTGTTCACACTTAAGAAAAAACCAGATTTATTTGAAAAAAATTGTTCTTGCTCGTAGAAAATGCAAAAAAAATTAACATAAAAATGTACCTTTGGTCAATGGGGTAGGCTGAGTTGCATGCTCCAAAACTGTTGCTCCCCCGCCCAACACTTCCCTTAAGGCGCTAAGACACCCACAAACTAACACATTGAAGCTCAACTGCTCAACTAGTACAAAATCGGGAAACCTCTGTTTTTGCCCCGGACAGTCAGGTCTGGTTACGCCGCTTTAGGTACACCATACGAATCAACACGATTATCCTGAAACTCCTGTAGCTACACTGCCAAAGTGCGGTAGGAAGTCTGAAAATGAGACAAAGGTATCCAATATGATTTAATATCACTGAGCCCGAGATCTTTTGCTCTAAATATCGTTAACAGGTTATCGCAACTGACTTACCTTTTTCGAACAGTTGTTAATGTGCGAATTGTGTTATAATCAGGCTATGGGGGAAAAAAAAAAGTCATTTTAGCAGAGCGCCACCGCCAAATGTGTTCTGAGCCACGACATGTCTGAAACAGAACTACGCAAGGGCTGTTAACTTATCTTGTACAAAAATACATGGGATATACCCCACTCCCCGTATCAATGCTGAAGTTTCAGGACGCCTTGAATGGGGAGTGGGGGATAATGATCCGTTCATTGCTTGGTTTGCTTGCTTTTCCCATCATTTTTGTCGAGGATTGCAATTACCTACTTTCCTAAAATCGTAATTGCTGTCTGAAAAAATAATGCTGTTCACCCTCCTTCTATAAATTGCACTTTGATCTTGTCTTCGATCCAAGGTTAATTATAGGCTACTGTTGACCTACTTGAAGTCACTCAACTTTAACTCATATTTTCAAACAGTTATTTCTGGCTAATTGTTCGTTTATATCAACCTTGGTCCCGAAGTTTAAACTCTCTTGATTTTAAAGTGATGGCAAGTTTGGTGCTTCCTGATAATCTGTTAATTGTGTGCCGTATCATTTCAATGACCCTGTAAAACTCCAACTAATTGTACCCTGTGTTTAATCCGCACTAACACTTTGCTTATGCTATTTCGGCAGTTCGGGTACGTTGATCTCGGGTGATTTGGTTTAAAGCTTTATCGATTCTTGCGGTTTTGAATATTCCAAAACCGACATCGGTTTGGTATCGGGTAGACCGTGAGCTGGTAGGTTTAAGTGTTGCCGGTTTCAGGCAAGCTTGGTCAAGTCCTACCCGTCTGATAGGGTGGTATAACGATATCGAAAACCGGGTCCGGTCGACGCACACCTTTAGTAGGTCCACCTACCCATTTCGGGTCCCTTTACTTCAATATTACCTAGAAAATGATGATATTCAAAATTAACCAAATGAGGTCATAGACGGAAGACATAGCCTACGGAACCATACAAGGGCATATACAGGACGAAGGGGGTGGGGGGCTCACTACTGCCGTGGTTGGGGTCGAGGGAAGAAAACTCCATACCGTTATTCAGATTCGCACTTGGTGACGAAATGACCTTTCGACTTTTTTTGTATGACCATGGAGCTAACACGGACCCATGGAATGACCGACGCTAAATTTTAGCAGCAATGAGGTGTCCATGTGCTCATAATGGCCAATTAGTAACATTCAGCTAACGGAATGTGGGCATTGACCTGCAAAAATACATCCTCTCCGACACACCTGGTTTTTACTGCATCAGAAAATACGGTAAAAATGACCAATAATCATTACCATTTGAAGAGGTTAAAATTGTGAAAGCTTGTTAGTGAGTCCCGATTCTTTGGGAAGTAGGCTACTGTTCATGTCGGTCGACTAATTTGCTAAGAAAAAGTGCTGCAATTTTACGTACACCAAGTCGAACGGACAGGTCGCGGGTGATCTAATTTATACATTTTGGAACTTAGGAGCTATGCAAGCATGATCAGTATGGGTGGGGGATAACCTAAAGTAGATTCAATATGAATCAAGGGTCTCAGCTATGTGACATTATGCGGAAGTGTCATTTTACGTACGATAACGATGATATGCCTCAGCACTGCATGCACGACAAGTTCTGCCAGGTTTGTCAGAGTATTTGTTTCTTGAACTGTTGAAAGGACGACATTTTCATGTGCAAGTTTTCAATTTCAAAATTTTGTATAAAGCAGCTTTCAAGAGATCTGGGAACTGTCATAACCAGTAATTTAAAGGTATATTGGTGCAAAATGTTCCACTAAAATTTTCGCGAAAGAACAAAAAGTTACAAAGCGTAGCGACACATTCGGACATTTTGACTCGACTTGCTCATTTTTTTTTAATTGAAGTGAACAATTGTTTGAAAATTTTGGTCCCACTCACAGGCCTTAGAAATTACATTTCAGGATGTCTGACGGGAAGAGGGGTCGCGATGTTTCAATTTTTCTCTCCTCGCCAACTGATGGTGGCGTTCAGCTAAGACTATGATCGGTCGCGTCAGAAATCCAACCCCTACAACGTATTTAGCGCCCCTAAGTCTTTCTCCCATCAAGAAAACCAAGGTCATGTCACTGCAGAATAGACAGGTCATAAGTTCTTTTATACAAGATGGTCCAAGTAGTCGGCCATACATGTGGTACAGTTGTCTCATTTTCGCATGATATTGTAAGTGAAAACTTCACTACGCCGATCAGGGAAGAGAAGGTTCACTTGATATGAATATTGTTGCGAATCCCAAGCAACGGAAAACGTGGCCGGAAAACAACTTCGGTGAGATAAAGACTACTCCCAGATAAAGACCATGCAGTCGCCCCATCAAATTTCGTAGTTTGCTATTAAGTAGGGCAGATTCATTAAAAAAATCTTTTCCAGTTTTTCTCAATGAAACAAAAGACGAAATCTTTTTCAATCCACACCCATTTTTCTCTGCGCGTTAGCCGCACTTTATATTTTGAGCTCTGCAATAATTTCGTCAATCCATTGCATCTGCCGGGCCTTAAGATTAGTTATCCCCCAGTTAGGTTGTTTGACCCCCATGCACGTTGGCAAACCCAAGCAGCACTCCAGGCTGAATCTGCATGCAGTTGATACTTGGGGCAATGAAGTATACCACCAATTTTTCGTTGTTACCCCAAATATTGAGACATGACTTCATTTTGCATTTTGGCTCCCTTCTGTTAGACTCCTCACCAGCACAGGAGAAACGGTTCAAGACAGACGCCCTCTTCCACATTTTCAAAGTCAAACCGACGCCCCCGAGTCTTCCTGAAAAATCATTTAAGTCGATTTCAATAACGTAACATTTTTTAAAAGGTTTTATAAGTAAAATCATTTTAAGTTGGCAGTTCAGGTAGTCAAATAGACGATTTCATCAATTTTGTAAATCCTGAATTTAGCCAAGCGTCGCAATTGATCTAGAGTAATAAACATTGCCATGTTCTCAATTCCGTTTTACAGTTTATCCCCCAGAAGATGCAAGACGGTAGACTATTTCATCTAATTGTAGTGGTACATTTGTGATCAGTTAGCAAGTTGCTGATTTTTTTTCTACTATTGCAAACGAAAGCTCAGGATAACGAATGCTGAAATTTTACTAACAGGGCGACCTAGAAAATACCATTTTCGGCCATCTGAGGTGTCATGATTCTTTAACTTGCGCTCCGCGCCAACCAATGGTGGCGTCCCGCTAAGATGGTCTTCCGGACAGAATTACATTTTCGGGCAAAACGAAAATAACTTTCTGTTCACTTTACAGTTCAGGTAGCCACGGGGGTGGCTTTGGGGGTTGACCCCCCCCCCCCCCCATGACCTAACCTTGAAATGGAAAAAACACCCAAGATGGCGGTTTTCCTCTCTCCCCACTTAGATTTTTCCCTCATGTCGTGCTCCAAAACCCTCCCCGTGACTGCAGTTTGCTATTTGAAGATTTTTGCTTACATAGATCCTCTTTCATCAGCTTGAAAAATGCAATTTCCAGCCGTCTGAGGATCTGATTCTTAAGATTTTTTCAACGCTTAGTCTTTCTTGTAAGATTGCAGACTTCAAGCAGATAGAGATAATCCGCTACCCTGAAGCTACAAGGTACTTTGCTCTCAAAAGCCAATCATGACACAGCACGGTCTACCACACTACTTCAAGTCGGAGTGATTGCTTTTGTCCTTTAAAGTCTTCGAATTAAATCACTTCAAGGCATATTCTTGAGACAAAATTTGTTAACTTCAAAATAAGCAAAATCATGTTCTCTTTCAGAAGGTGAAAACGGTATCTCGATAGCTTATAGCGTTCGGAAGATACAAATTTTTAAAGTAATGCAATTTTTTCTTGAGATTTGATGCATCATGGGAAATCTGTGATGTCATCGTGGCACATTAATTTAACATTGCATTCAATTTATTTATTATTATGATGCCGCTGCAGGCAATGTTAAGCAATGCTGTTGGTTGTACTCTATGTATAGTGAAGGGTAATGCTAGATCTACAGGAAAAGATATTCAAATATTCCCGCAGTATCAAATTTCAAGGACAAACAGGACCTTCAATTATAAAGAAAAACAAAAGGAATTTGAAGCAATGTGCCCACATGGCATAACTTATTGTGGCTTTGCTGAAAACCAGAGGTATTTTTTAACTAAAATAACCAATCTTTATAGTGAGATATCTTGAGTTAGGAAAATTGCATTGTAATAGGGTTTGAAGGACATGGTGTGGAATATTTTTGTGTTTCTTACAAGACAGAGGCGAAAACCCACCAGAACATGCCTTTAACAATGCAATCGGTCATAGTTAAACGACATTCTAATTTGGAGTATTGTTTGCATGTCAGACCAGAACGCAAAAAGGCTTAGTGATTCCCTGCAGCTGAAATGTAAGTATGAACTGACAGTGCTTCATATACCCACGAAGTATACAAACTTCATACATCGAGATATCATGCAAACCGGGTTCAGAGATTCAGACCCTGCGACACCCGAGATGACCTTTAACCAACTGGAGCTACAGTCTGCTCACTATATTGCATCCACGCAATATTTGTGACATTTTGTAGTATCCAAGTCTCCACCATGAAAAACTGTGTAAACAAAGTATTGCGACTTTGACCCCTTGTGACCCCAAATGACATTTGACTTCCACCATTAAAAGAGGATTCTGCTCCTCACCATAATGCATCCACATAACATGTATGAAATCTATCCATCAATATCGTGTGAGCAAGAATTTTAGACTATGACCACTGATGACCCCACATGACCTTTGACCTCCACAAAAAAAAAACAGTACGACCAACCCACACACCATATGCAAGATCAGTCTCACTTACCCTTTTCTTGAGATAATGTTTTACATCAATTTCTAAGGTATTTACCATTTGACCTCTTGTGACCCAAGTAATCTTTTACCTCCACCAAAAACCAAAATGATTATCTCATAAATATGACCAACTCACACACCAAATATGAGATGAGTCACATGAAGTACCATGTTTACAAGCAATTTCTAAGGAATTTACTACTAGGACTTTCATGACCCCAAAGGACCTTTGACCTCCCTTAAAAAGTAGAAATCATCTACTCCATATGGCCAACCCACAAACTACAAATATGCACAGTCACAGGCACCTTTCTTGAGATATCATGATTACAAGCAATCTCCATGATGTTTACCATTTGACATCTACCAAAAACAACAGGGATCATCAACTCAATATGGAAAATCAACATGCTAAGTATGATATTCCTCAAGGTTACCCTTCTTGAGATACCATATTTACAAGACAGTGACACACACATCCACACATACATCACTATCGCATAGTTTCCTTCCCTGCCTTCTACTGCAGTTTGGTGAAAGTCGACGTTTGAAAGAACGAAAGGCATTTTATAGTTTATTGCATTGTTGCACTATTGTTCCTAATCTTACTACCACCTGAAATGCTTTTTTTAATTCAACAAATTATTATTCCCAAAGTGGCCCATTGCTCCACAATAATTACTATTTTTTCTCTGACAGCCTCTGTCTGCTTCAGTTGCAGCAATTAAGTCAAACTCTTAGATCCTTTCACAGAAAACTCAGAACATATTAAGTCATAAATGTCCTCTAAATCTTACCCTGCTTTAACATTCTTCTTTTTTCCCTCGCTTTTGTATTCTCTTCCTTTTCTTACCCTCATTTCCTTGATGTGCCTAGTACGTTTGTTCTTATTTGACTTTGTGCATATTTATTGCATTCCGGGGAGTAACCTGCCCTGTCCATCCAGAGGGCAATTTAACTCAAGAGGTTTCCCAATTTTGTACCAGTTTCCCCCTTTTCTTTCTTTTCAGCCTTATTTCTTCCCTTCCTGATTTTTTTTTTTTTTTTTGCTGTTCCTGTTTTGGGGGCGCAGGGGGGGGGGGAGCAACCACTGGCCACGCCACTGGTCATGCCCCTAATTGCAATAGTGCAATTATTTTTTTCTAAGGCTAGTCAACAGCTTTGAAAGCATTTTTGTAGTATCCCTCATATGTTTATGCTTTCACATGTTTGGATACTTTCTAGTCACCTTCAAAAGCATATAACGAATTTGAAATGATCTGAATGACAATGAAAATTTCTGGCATTTACATTTTCCTCCCCAGTAAGCACCAGCATCAGTCAAAGCGTCTTTTTCAAAACTGCCATGAGGCTACTGGGACCTTTGACCTTGTCAGCGATGCATTCTGTTCATAGAGTTATCAGTTGTCTATCTGCAATTCTAGAACATCCTGAAACACGAGACCTGGCTAGCTACTGCACCACCTTGAGTTGATACCAGAGTTGGGGGAGGTGGATAATAAATAAACCCCACTCAAAATTTAAACCCATAAATCAGTTTGACTAGCAGCTGATTTCAAAGTATTATGAAAACAACTAGTAAGACAACAACTATGAAGATATGCCCAAAAGATTACTGTATAAAGCACCTCTCACAAACCTAGGGCAGGCTCAGGCTACTAATTGTGCCTCCCCCCCACTTTGACTCTATGAATTACTTTGACTAACAACTTGTTTCAGAGCATTATGAAAGCTACTAGTAAGGCAGCAATTATGAAGACAAGCACAAACCAGATTGCAAAAATGCATTGCGGTTTCGATGATAGGTATATGCTCTTTTCAATAAAATGCTCCATTTCTTGTAACACCTGGTGACCCAAAGTGACCTTTGACTTTTAACCAAATCACTTCTATATTCAAAAAGCCAAATTTCATACTGTGCCTTAAGATATTCTGCAAACAAGGTTTTCAGAGTTTGATATCAGGTGATACCAGATGACCACTGACCTCCACCATAAACAATAGGTACAATACTTTCAACTCACCATAACACATCCACATACTAATTAGGAAATCCATCCAAGTTCTCTACCTTGAGATATCCCATTTTGACGACATTTTCAAAGTTTGACCAATCATGACCCCAGATGTCCTTTCACCTCCACAAAAAACCTTATACAGACCATCTTCTCACCATAACTCGTCCGCATACTAATAATGAAATCCATCCACATTTCGCACCTTGAGCTATCCTAAACAAGGTTTTCTGAGTTTGACCATCATAACGCATCAACATATCAAGTTAGAAATCAATCCAAATTTCCTACCATGATGTATCATGCAAACAAGGATTTCAGAGTTTGACCCCATGTGATCCCAAATGGCCTTTTACCTCCACCCAAATAAATTGGGTTCTTTCTTACATCATAACGCATCAACATATCAAGTTTGAAATTAATCCACGTTTCCTACCATGAGATACTGTGTAAACAAGGATTTCGTGGTTTGACCCCACGTAAGCCCAAATGACCCTTTACCTCCACCAATATCAATAGGGTTCTTTCTTACATCATAACGCATCAAAATATCCAGCTTAAAATTAATCCACATTTCCTACCATGAGATACTGTGTAAACAAGGATTTCGGGGTTTGACCCCAAATGACCTTTGACCTCCGAGAAAATTAATTGGGTTCTTCTTTACGTCATAACGTATCAACATATCAAGTTTGAAATCAATCCAAGTTTCTTACCTTGAGATATATTGTAAACAAGGATTTCGAGGTTTGACCCCATGTGACCCCAAATGACCCTTGACCTCCACAAAAACAAATCAAGTTCTTTTTTACATCATAACGCATCGACATATCAAGTTTGAAATTAATGCAAGTTTCCTTCCATGAGATATTGTGTAAACAAGGATTTCGGGTTTTGACCCTTCATGACCCCAAATGACCCTTGATCTCCACCAAAATCAATATGGTTCTTCCTTACATCATAACACATCAACGTTTCAAGTTTGATATAAATCCAAGTTTCCTTCCTTGAGATATAGTGTAAACAAGGATTTCAGAGTTTGACCCCATGTGACCCCAAATGACCCTCTACGAAAATATATTGAGTTCTTTCTTACATCATAACGCATCAACATATCAAGTTTGAAATAAATGCAAGTTTCCTACCATGAGATATCGTGTGAACAAGGACTTTGGGTTTTGACCCCAAATGACCCTTGAACTCCACCAAAGTCAATAGGGGTCTTCCTTACATCATAATGCATCAAAATATCAAGTTTGAAATTAATCTGTGTTTCCTACCTTGAGATATGGTGTAAACAAGGATTTCGAGGTTTGACCCATTTGACCCCAAATGACCTTTGACCTCCACCAAAATCAATAGCGTTCTTCCTTACATCATAATGCATCAACATATCAAGTTTGAAATTAATCCAAGTTTCCAAACAAGAGATATCCGGTAAACAAGGATTTGGGGTTTGACCCCTAGCTGTGACTCCAGATGACCTTTGATCTCCACCAAAACAAATAGGGTTCTTCCTCTCAGTTTGGGGTATCTGTGTACCAAGTTTGAGAACTGTCAGATCTTCCCTTCTCAAGATATCATGTAAACAAGCAAAGTGTCACAAACACACACACACACACACACACACATACGCACGCACATTCACCCATACATACACATGCATGCCATCATGAACGCATAGGTTTCTCTTTTCATCAAAACCAAAAATCAGTCTGGTGAATAGTTTCCTTTACCTCTTTTGACTGCCCTTTTTGAAGCCCTTCTATAACCAGCATACATACATTTTGCCTTACACCACACTACTACCTAGGGGCTACAGTATGCTTCCCACCCCTCTCCCGTTTTATGATGAAAATCCTTTATTTGTTTCTCTTTAAAATAAAATAAAAGAAATAAAAAAAATCTGCACCAAATTTTCAACTTGCACAAAATTTTGGACTGTGCTCCTTTTCATGCAATTTTATTTAAATTGGTCGTAATATAATTTCAGCAGTTACATCAAGGAAGAAAAGAGCGGAGCTGTTTGTTTATACCTTTTATCTTCAGTTTCACTGTTCATTTATATTTTTGACAGATATACAACCATTAGATATACAACAAGTCAGATATACAACCATTTTTACATTATATACAAGGCTATATATGATGAATACATGCTTGGTTATACTTTGAACAGTTGTCGTACACAAAAGGCAGTTGCAGTCCTGTTTTATTCAAACACAATTTGAATTCAATTGAACTACACATACTTAGAAATTGAATGATTGATATGTTCAATCTACTTCAAGCAAATACCAGCGGAAGTGTCATTTTCTCTGTCAACAGAAAAAGGAAAGTAATCCAAGACAAAATCATAGCTGACATCATGAAATATCTACAAATAGTGTGCTCTCAACACATATTTCAGAAAAAAAGGAGAAGACTCACATGTGTAGGAAATGAATAACTCACAGAGAAACAGTTCTTCATATCCAAACAAATCAAGAACATCATCAAAACAAATGTAAATTAGGGATGTGTACGCATACAGAAACGAATACTATGCTACAGTAATTCCAATGAACGTAAAATATCCTGAGAGAGAGAGTCATGATGTAAGGCTAGAGATGTTTTATTTTGTCGGTGGTACAATTTTTCCTTTCCTGCACAGTCCATTTTCTTAAAGTTTCACAGATTCTTCAGTTCCTTTTGAATTTAAATACTAATGAAAAATATATTTTGAGGAAATACGATGATTATCTAAGATGACCATCAATACTTGA
Source organism: Holothuria scabra (assembly GCA_037179385.1). Lineage (NCBI taxonomy): Eukaryota > Metazoa > Echinodermata > Holothuroidea > Aspidochirotida > Holothuriidae > Holothuria > Holothuria scabra. Next base: position 11,278,933 of record CM074199.1, read on the forward strand.
ATCACCAAAAGCCAAAAAATGAACTACTTCTTTTTGCAAACTGAAGAAATCCTCAGACTAGTAAAATCCCCCCCCCCCCTCCCCTTGTCCCCTTTTGCATGACTTTGTCAAGAAATTGTCACCACTACCAGCATTTAATGACTCAAGTCATGGTTCATATATAATGGGAAACACCTCACTAGCATACTCTTGTTATAATGTTTCACATGACCTGTTTCTGCCTCCTTTGTCAAATGGCAAAATTAAAAATAGTACACCTATTCCAGACAATGCTTCTGAAAGAATCAATACAATATTTTTAAGGAAGAAAGTCTGAAGAAGGAGGTATCAAAATCTTTTCTGATACTTATAAACCTCTGTAAGAGAATAACTTTCAAAATCAGGATCTCTTCTTCTTACGGTTGACCCCAATTTACTCCAAGTAAAATTCTCTTGTAAACCAAACAGCTTGAGTTAAACCTTTGTATGAATTTTAATATCAACCAAAATTTCCCTGCACCACTTATAGAAAAACGTACATCTAAGCCCGTATTCATATATTATTTTGCAATAATTGTTAATTACTGCAAATGCAATTATATCCATCACTACCCATAATAATATAATATAATCTATGTATACATTTCTACATCTTCTAATTGTAAGACACAATATAAACACACACGCAAGATTAATACCCACACGCTAACATCATGCAGTTCAACCACAGAGCCTACATAATCCTAACTGTATGTTTGAAATATTGTCAATATCAGTATACTACTGTCAAAACCTATTACATTTTTATAAAACACTTAAGCGCTGTTAAACCAAACCAAAAAGACCATTAGAGAGATACATCAACAACGGGATTAAAGACCTGAGATGTTACATTATAATGCCAATACCAAACACTATAGGGTATACTCCACACAAAACATGGATTTGGCTTTCAAAAATAGATCTTCACTTCTACAAGTTATTCCAAAACAAAAACTTTCAACATTGCTGCAGAAAAAATGGTTAATCCACAGTCAAAGGAAAGATTCAATTTAATCACAAATAGGTTATTTATTGATCAAATCACTTTCATGTTTGCCATTCCATGCTAATCATGCAAAAACAAACTGCAAAAACTGTCACAAATTTAAAACTTGACTCTTACACAAATATGATCCTAACACAGCACAATTTTACCTCTGTGCAATTTTCAAATCAGCCCATAACCTGGAAGTGCCTCATGTTAATTCTTGTTTCAGAAAAGTAGAGGAATATCATTTTTGAATCCTCATTTTTATACACATCTAAGTCCAATTTAATCTAAAATGGCATTTAAAACTGAAAACAATACAGTATGTTAATAAAACAAACAAATATTATGAAAAAAAAACATCTGCACTACTATGGATGCTTTTTAAAATACAAACCATTAAATGGCAGAATTTTACAAAACATATCACTCCAAGCAAGGTTTGCTACTCTGTTTGCAACTATCTGCTTCAAAGTAGTACCTGACAACTAAAGTGCTCGTTTAGAATACACTCCAAAACAGCAGTTCTAATTTGCATATCCTAACCAAAATTTTAAATGATTAAAGTGAAATTAATCCACTCTGACGACAAATAGGAAATTGCAAAATCATGCTCAAAATGTAAAAACAGAAACAGTAAAATGTATAAAGCTTTAAACGAATAGTACTATAATTAAACAGTAGTCAAAGAGGAAGGCAAAACTATCTACAACTAAATTATACTAGAGACTGAAGGCACACAGGGAAGTAACACACAAAGCAATTCTTTAGATAGACTGCTGAAAAAACTACTCATAAAGTTTCACATTTTAGATGCTTTGCATTAAGGTTTTCATAAAAAATAAATCTATACTATTCAATTTTCTTTCATTGGAAAAAACTGGCCACTAGACCAACTATGACCTAATGCACCTGATGCACCTTTGCAATGCCACCAAACATTTACAAACCATAATTCCCAAGCATCCTCTGGATATCTTTGTCTAAATGTCAAAAATGGTAAAATTTTACACACTGTGGGAAGTTTTCACTCTTTTTTGGTATTGATCATTCAAGTTAAATATGAAAACAAGATTGCAAGTACAATCCATGCCACTTCAGGTATCATGCTTATCACATTTTTAATATGATGAATGAGAGATTCTTTAACTCTATAATTTCAAAGGCCCCTTTCACATTTTCCTAGGTCACATGGCTGTTTGGAATGAACTGTTGCACAAGGCAAACCAGCAGCTACCATGACCTAGCAATGATGATGCATGCACTGAACAGCTTGTTATTAATTGAAAAGAGCTTATTGAGACCAGACATGAATATTATGAAATTGAGATGAGTTCTTAACAATTTTCATGAATACCTCATACAGTCTAACACATTTACTAACACAAACAAAACCTTTTCAGCTTGTACAAGTCATAGTTGGCATGTTTGGTGGATCTGTTCCTAAACATATCAACCCAGGTCTGGTACATAACAGCCCATAGTGAATCCTACACCAATCACATGACAACGGTCCACTGTGAACTATTACATATCACATACAGGATGCTATGAATCCTCTATGAGTTTTGTATCTGTGGTGAGAGTAAAAGGTTTGATCATAAGGGAAACTTTTCTGAAGATCAAAAAGCCACTACAGATTGGAATGGACTGCCAGAGAAGTGGATAATGGATCACGTTGGATGTACCAGTAGTCCTGATCTGGCAGGACACAGTGTGAGATCCAGGAAAGTGTGAAAGGGGCTTAACGCTCATCAGATTAAGTGTTAACACTTGTCCAGATGAAGACAAACTGAATGCCTCAATGTTTGTATACACTAACATAAAAGCAGTTTAGTTTCCAGTATAAAAATCTGTGTCTTCATGCAAAAATTATTATGGCATGCTGCACATTTTACCTCTACCTACATAACCAGGAAAAGCAACATAGCTTAACAAGATATCTATTTTCCAAGATCTATATAGGATCCACAAAGAAGAATGCTACACAGTAAATAAAATGACTGCAGGAAAGATAGAGTACCAGAGTTTAGACACTGTACTTAACTGGAACCCTACCTTCTCTTATCATTTTGCTTCACTTACACCAACCAGAAAATGAAAATTACCCATTCAAGGAAAGTAAGGTTGCTCCTCATGAGTTAATACCAATAAAGAGTTGCAACACCGAAGTGTATTCAAGAACACCTATTCTAAAGGCAATCTACACGAACCTGGAATTCTCAATTCAGACTTGAATTTAAAAGGGTAATACTGGAACCTAAATTATAGGCTAGCAGCGGGTTAAGTGAAAGTAAGGACAAACTAAGCTGCCACAGGTGTTAATACATAACAAGTACAAAGGAGTACTGCTCTTGTATATATCAAGGTTGTGTTTTGTCAGAATTTTGCTAAGCATTTCAGTCTAAAAGATTATCATTCTCTTTAACTTAAGCATTTTGCAACAGCAGTAACAAAAAGTGGTATCACAACCACAAAAATGAAAAGATGTGCTTTCGGTTCTCACCAATTCTTACAAAACCTTCAAGAGAGACATTCTCTTTCTTCATAATACACTGCATATCTGAATCATAATAAACTGCTTCTGCATATGTCTGACCAGCTTTTCTTATCACAATTTTATTATTCCACCTACATCTTAACTTCATTACCTTTCAATCTACTAAACAGTTCGGGAGATAACCATTTTCAGGTGAAAATGAGAATTCACCCAATCGGGGGAAAATCTACAGCATAAATCTTGATAAGCACTAAGTGTGTACCTCTTCACAGTCTTCGCTTTGTTTTATAAATGTGGATATATTCAAATACATGGTAATCGTTTATCAACACAGACCGAAATTACAAGAAACTTTCAACAACGTATTAATGAGTACAACTGCAAGCAATAGTAACTTAAACAACTTTCTTTAGAAAATATTACATAAATCTTGCGAATGTGTCGAGTCTATAATTTAAGCAGAGGACACGGAACGTGACAAAATTGCTCTATATCTCAAAATTTGCACGGTGAACTACCAAACATGATCCGGCTAAAATAAGAGATTTTCCAGGTGTTCCAAACATTTGTCCCCATTAAATTTGTGCAGTAAGATCACAAAGCATAAAGTGAGAAATTTGAAAATGGCGCCACACATTGCCGTATTTTCCCCTGATCGGGTGAAAAACCATTTCCCCCGAAAGAGGTTATCTCCCGAACTGCTAAACCTCACAAAAGAGGCTTAGTGACTTCTCTTCTACTGTACTTCTACATTGCATTAAATGTACCAATGGTATCTCTAGGTTTAAATTTCCTACAACCCCCTCTTTTCATTGTTTCCTCGCATTTTTCTAGAGTATCTATATGAAGACCACAGTCCCTGGCTGCACTCAGATCACTCAGTCTTTGAGTAGGGAACATCTTCCAAACAAATCATGATATACATATGCTTGTAATTAATCTTCCTTCTAAATATGGCAACATATGCAATATTTCTTCCAACAATTAATTGGTCAGTCACTTTCATTTATTTGCTAGGTGACATTTATTCAGATTATTTTTTAAGCAACACTGTACATTAGTTTGCACAATTAAACTTAAAATAGTACCAAGCTTCAAATTTAAAAGCTATATCTTTAAGGGGTTAGAATCTTATCCATTCAAGTCCCAATTTTCTAATTGGTTCCATTGCCGAGATAAAATAATATGTTGAAATACATTTACTGAATATAAAAAACAGCCCACTCCAAAATAATTTGTGTAACTCACAGCAACTGCTTGTTTCCTCCTTTTGACATTTAATTGAACATACAGTATTAAAAATTTCCTGTACTCATGCATACCATGGCATGCTGTAAGGAGAGAATTTGTGTAGTCAAGTCCCACAGTGACCAGGAAAAACTATAAAGACAGTCATTAGCGTGAAAAGAAGACTGAATCACAAAATGTTGCCCAATCTACAACTGAATGAGTGAACTTCAACATGTTTTATGTTAAGGTGTTTTCAGATAGCCAGCAAAGCAAAAAATATTAACTAACTGATTGTAAACTATGGGGCCAAATGTTCATAGCTTTCACACTGCAGGCAAGCACTTTCATGGATGGTTTTCAATTACGTAGTTACTTAATTTGCTTCTCTTTGCTGAGCTCTGGTTTGCTCTGCTGGTGGTGTGAAAGTACTTTTAGCCCAGAAATATCCTCTGATATGAGTTTGACCGTTTGAAGTCATTTTCAGGAATTCAAACATGTAATACTGAAGCTTTAGACTTTTGGTACACCTGATATTATCACAGCAAACTGCCCCCCCCCCCCTTTTTTTTGGCTTCTGAACAATTAGCGAAGGAATCACTTTATTTGTTATCAAAACTGAACATAAGGCAAGCAGTGATGCCTTGTTATACTGAAGACAAACACTTCTTTTTTCAAACAATATGATCAAGTGCCATGCGATACTAAATTCATTTAACCCAGTCACTGTTCTGGATTCATTATGGAGTACTGTATAATGATGCTATTGAGGAAGAAATATGCTGGCAAGTTGTACAAATAAAGAAATACTTTTTGAATATGAGGTTATGATGTCAGTTCATCTTGCTTCCAAGTTCTCACAGGGTTAACATGTCATAAATACACCTGGAGAAGACTAATGTTAAACCACCACCCCTTGAAATTGGAATGAATCAATTACTGCTTTTTACTATCCCCTTCTTCCTCTACATCACTACAACTATCAGTTCTGTCAGAAGATTCAGGACTTGCAGCATAATGATCATCTTTATCCTCTGAACCTAACTCAGCACGAAGCAGCTGCTCTTTGTGAGGTGGAAGCTTTCCTGAGCGCTCTAGAGTCATTAAGTGGCCTCTAGAGCGCAAATGTTTTGCCAGATGACCAGGGATGCGGAAAGCAATGGAGCATTCCTTACACTTGAATGGGCGTGGTTCTGGATCAGACCCCACAGTTGCAATTTCTACAGCTTCAACTTTTGCAAAATGCTGCTCTGTTCTTTCATGTTTAGAAAGGAGGAACTTGGTAGGAAAATGCAAGCAACAGTCAAAACATGTATAGTACTTTTCCATCATATGTTCTCGGCAATGTATTCTCAGCTGGTTGGGTTTCATGAAACCTTTCCCACAGGTGGAGCATCGGTGTGGTCCTGAAGTGGAAGGGCTCGGAAGGGCTTGATCATCCTCTGGGCTTACTTCACCATTGAAAGATGAGGTTGTGGCAGTGTGTGTTGTGTTGTCAGCTGAGTGTGGTTTTTCATTCTGAGGTGCCTCAGCAAATGAAGATTCACTTTGACTTGCAGTGCTTTCTTTCTTGTTACAAACTGTTGACTGTGTTTCTGATTTCAAAGATTGTTCTAGTCTGAAATTAAGGCTATTCCTAGCCAATGGACTTGGAGAATGAACTCTAGATAATACTGTAGCAGGGAGTTGTGACAATTTGGATGGAGACATTGGTGATACAAGTGGAGGTCTTCCTGAAACCGGTGAGAAGGGTACCATGAGAGTTGGTGATGGGGATGCATTTAACATTGATGGTGATGGTGGAATGAAGCAAGGACTGTACGGAGATTTTGGTAAGCCCTCCATAGGAAATGGCCAAACTGGCGCCCTAGTAAGTAGCATATGTTTTATAGCATTATTGCCTTCCTCGGGAACTCCTGGTAAAGAAAGCTTTGTAGGGTCATAAGACGTCTTACTCAATTCACTTTCTGAGTGATGTGGCTTCTGCCTCTTTGCTCCTGGACACTCCTCTTCATCATCAGAAATTGGTTCAATAATGGGTGGAGGAACCAAAAGGATGTTCTTACCAGGTTTGACATTTGCATCCTTCGACACATAGAGTTTGCTTTGCTCTGAAGTGGTTGCCATATGTTGCCTGTTTTCCTCACTTTTGCCAGCTTCCTTTTGTAAAGAATTGACAGGAAGTGGGAACACAAGTGGTGGACGGAAACTGGCCTCTTTGCCCTCTTTTTGCTCAAATCGGCGGGTAAGAATATTTTTCTTCAGGGGGGATGACCGCCCTAATAGGCCAGGAACATTTGAACCAGTAGTCCTTGCAGGAACACCCTCTGACTGGTGGAACAAAGGGGAAGACTTTGGACTTTCATGGGTTACTCGACTAAGAGGCAGTTGAGATGGTGAGGCTTTTACTGGCACTGATGTCACTGGTAAATGACTTACAGAAATACTTCGTTTCATTGGTGATAAGGGTACTTTACCATCAAGACTTTGTCTCTGCTTATTTGTAAGATGCTGAGTCAATTTGCAAACCACTTCAGATCTTGATGGTTTCACCATGGGAGGCATGGTACGATTCTTCAATGCACCCATCAATTCATCCAGACGTTGCTCTCTGGCAGGGTCTTTCTCTTTACTCTCTTCTTCCAACTTAGAAGCAAGATGTACCTCACTGAGTGATCTCCGCAGACCCATTCTTTGATGCAAAGCCATCAATGATGAAGAAAAACCCGAGTCACTGATTGCTGAAACGAAAGAAGCACAACTACCAACCATGGTTATTTCTGATGTAGACCTAACACCAAAATGATTTTCCATCTCATCCTCTTCCATTTCATCTCCATCTTCTGAATTATCACTGCAAACAGAGTCAGTATCTTCACTATCTACATCTGCAAACTGCATCTCTTCACCCTCTTCCACATCATCAGTGGCATCTTCCAAATTGATGTCACCCGGTGTGACTCCCATTTCCAGACATTTCTTTACATGTGCTTTTGACTTCATGTGCTTAGTCAAATTTCCCTTTGTCTTAAATGAAAAGCTACATCCTTTGCACTGATATGGGCGAACATCTGTGTGTGTTCTTATATGTTTCTTCAGCATGCTAGGTTTCTTACAACGTATACCACACTCCATGCAAACATACTTTCCCCGTCCTCTCCCACGGACATACACATAGTCTTCGTGAGATTCATAGCCACCAGGAAACAAAGGAATCCTAGACAACTCTACATTTGATGTTGCAGTGGAAGTCTGTGACTTTGAATCAGGTTTTGAAGAACTATTGACTTCACTGGCCACTACTGATTGAACTGGCTGGGTAACCCTATCCTCCTGTTTGTGGTTCTCCCTGCTAAGTTTGCCTGTACCACTCAACTTCCCTTTTCTGGAAGATTTTCTTTTCTTGAAGTCTTTAGATTCTGTGTAAATCCCTCCTGATGTGAAATTGCATTGGCTATACAGAACTTTTGATTTTCTATTTTGTTGTGAGTTGTACATCCCTAAATGGACCTTCCATGAAATTCCCAGGGGATGCTGAACATGTCTCCCTGCTCTCCAATTAGAATACATGGATATTTTCGTGTTAGATCCTTGAGGTGCATACATTGGCTGAAGTCTCTTCGAGCAACAGTTAGTTACTTTTGTGACACCACACATCCTGGCTGACATATTAGCATACAAGAAAATAGGCACTGTTGGGAGTGTCTGCCCTTGTTCATTTTTAACAAGACCTAAGAGTTTCCCTTTGCCTTTTGTGAGCAGGACATTACTGAAACTTTGGGAGAGGGACTTGATACCTTCAGGTGCTTTACTCTTTAATGCTGCAGGATTCAGTGGTTTCTTCAGCTCAATGGCAGGAGAAGGTGGAACTTCGTTGAGACTTTCTGGAGGACTATTTGAATTAAGATGAACAGGCAAAGATGTTGACATCTGAAGTCCCATAGAGCATGATGGTAATTCTTTGGCACTCTCTTTCTCAGAATTCACTGGTACTGTGCTGTTTGGACCATCATGACAATCTGATGCCAAAGTTAATTGTGGGTGAGGCTTTGTTGCTGTAGAAGTAGAAACTCCAGTGCTGGGTGGGAATGTCATTGGAATATCACTGCAAGATGTCAATGGTTTATTATTGGTAAATGAAGGGTTTAATTTTAGATGACCAGCTGTGGGCAAAAATGTTCTCTGAGATGCTGTGGTTGGAGTGAGAGGTCGCATGGGCAAAGACTGTGGGGAAACCAATCTTGTAATAAATTGACTTGCACAGGATGGTGGATACTTGCCAGGTGTAACAGTTGGCGTAAATGCACCTAAGGGGAATCCTGAAGGGACAAATGAACTTGCTACTGTATTTGAAGGGGTTGAGGGCTTTGATGACCCAGAACCATACATAAATGTTTTCGAAGGTGCCCCTGTTGGTGTAATAGGCTTTCCAGTTGCACCAGTTGGAGTGAATACTTTGGGGGCGTGACCTGTTGGGGTGAAAGGTTTTGGTGATACGGCTGTAGGAGTGAAAGGCTTTGTTGTAGTACCAGTGGGGGTAAAGGGTTTCGATGTAGCTACAGGAGACATCCCTGGGAAACTTGGTGCTTGGCTTGAAGAAGGACTGGGTAAAATAAATATCTGAGACTTTGCACCTGAGGATGTTGGTGTAGCAATTGGGCCCACAATTAGATTGCCATCAGATGAAGACAGAACACTCTCAATGTTTCCCCCAGCATTATGAAAGGCATGTGCAACAAGTCTTCCAAGTTCACGAGCCTGTTCGACTGGTGTGCTGGGGGTCTTTGCATTTGTTGGTGATGCTTTCTTCATTACTGACTCTGCAATAGACAATGCTTCAGGAGAAAGTAGTACTCTTGGATCTATGATAGGCTTCCCGCCGATTCCACCTGGAGGGAATTTGACCATTTTTGCTAAAGGTGATGCAATATCAACATTTAAACTTTGGTAGGAGCTCTTCTCTCCTAATTTCTTCCATCCCATGTCAGGTGTGGGCACCCCAGAACGTGCCCGTGGAGATCCAAGTTGTATGGTAGGGACATCTGATGTCATTCCAGGCAAATTCCCAGAACCCCGTGGGGATGATGCACCCTTAGGTGAAATTCCTGCTTTTGGTGTTGGTATCAATCTATTGGATATGCTAAATCTTCTGTCCTTTTTACTAATATAAGAACTGTTAAACTTTTGTACTCCTCCTAAGTTTAGAGAGCTTGGTCTAGTTAAAGATGCCTGGGCATCAACATCTGACTGTTCTCCTATCTGGAGCAAACCTTGAGGATTTGGTTGATATTTCTCTTTGATAGGTCCTGAAGCAAATGAAAACCCCTCTGGCTCAATTTTCCTTGCATGCTGTATAACAGGTACACCTGTAGAAGTCACTGGTTTTAATGGTAAAGAATGTCTTCCAACCGGAATATTCCTTGGTGAAATAGCACCCAATGTTGTTTCTGGTGGACCTGGCATTCCAAGAGGTGTTCCACTCCTGTGAGAAGGTGAGGGAAGTAGGAGCATATTTTGTGTGGGAGTGGTTTGAAATGTTTTTGGTGCATTCAGTAAATTGGACAATATCACAGGATGAGGTCCTTCATCCTGGCTTTTACCTAAATTGTCATCTGCTGGCATCACTAGAGTCTTTTTCATTCTCTTACTGAAAAACAAAATCTCCTTTTCTTCTGTTACCCCACTTTCAGACATTGTTTTCCGTTTGAGGGGCTTTCCTTCGTTTTCAAAAGCAGCTGTGGATGAGAAACTAAATGGTGTAGGAATATGGGGGTTCCTATGAGTAAGGGATATCTCTGCAGCATGAGACCTTGTAGGTGATAAACTATGAGATGTTGCCATTTGTGTGACACGATAACCTTGGTTTTCAGAGAACATCTGGTGAGGAGTCTCCCTCTCAGCACCCTCTTCCATTGAGTTCTTTGATTTGACGCCAGACAATTGATCACTTTGCCTGGTACCTTCAACCCTTGGTGGACTCTGTTCTTCTAGTGAGCTTTCCCCTTCTCGCATCAGAAAGTTACTTTTCCTTGGTTTTACTGATTCTAGATTGGTATTATCCATTATCTCTTCATTGTCACTTATGAGTTTCTGAATTCTTTCTTTGATTTTGTTTTTACCAACTTCTTCTTCAGTAGACTCTTTAGCTCTACTCTGAATACTAGCAAGAGCCTCTGGTGGAAGGTTTCCAACAGGTAGTTGCAAATGATACTGTCCTTTTGCTTTTATGATATTAAAATTACTGAGAGGGATTAATATTTGACTAGAATTTTCCTCTTTGCTGGAATCAGTAGGAACCCCTCCTGACTCTTCTAGTGGCTGAATATGACTGCCTATCAAAGTCTTCCTGGCATCTAAATCAATTTGAAGCTCTCCAACATTTTCAGGTGAACTGTCACTTTCCCTTAGATTTTTCATCTGGGGTTGTGAGCTGCCAGCCAATGGACTTTCCTGTGTCATGGCAAGTCCCTTTTGCTTCAATAGCTTAGAAATAGAATGTTCAGTTAGTACTGACCCTTTTAATTCTCTGCCCTGTGATGAAACTTGCAAAGGATCTGAGATCACTTTCTGCTGTGGGGATGATGAATTATGAGACTGCTGTTCATTCACCTCTGCTGATTTAATTTCTACTGATTGATGTTGTGGATTACTTATATTCACATATCTATCTCCCTGAAAATGTTTAGTTTCATCATCGCTCTCTGTCTCCTCCGAGTCTTCCTCTCCATTGGAACCTTTGGATGGTGAGTCAGTCCCCTTTATCCCTACTTTGAGTGCATGGGCATGGGACTTGCAATGCTTGTATAAATTACTTTTTGTCTTGAAGGCAAAACCACAAGGTAAACATGGGTATGGTCTTTCACCAGTATGTGACCTTAGATGTTTTGTGAGAACACTAGGTTTTGCACACCTGTGACCACAGTAATGACAAACATGCTTTCCTAACCTTTTAGAATTTCTTGCATCTGACAAGTCAATGTCCACATCAGAAGTCATACTTCTAGGAACACTCCCTCCATCAAAGTCTTGATACTTTGAAGTGTGAAATACAAGGGAAGATGAATTCATGGCAGTTTGCTTCAGCGAAGAATCCAAGTTCCCTCTGTTTTCTTCACTAACTGTTTTAGAGATATCTTCTCTCCCAGAAAGAAATTCTCCAGAAGCATTTGAAATTTCTGCTGCTTTGTTATTGTTATTTACACGAAGATCCACACTTTTGATCTGAAGCAGAGCTTCCACTGCTTGCTCTTCATCACCTGTTTTATTTTGTCTCTCTTGGCTTCCGCTGATTTGGTCGTTTTGACTTTCAACATTTATGTTCATATTTTTGCACACAGTTTCATTCTTTGATGAACGAGCCATACGCACCCTCCCCTTAATAATGTCGTACTTGTCTTTGAAGACTGATGGCAGCAGATTACTGTCTACTTCTTGCTGCACAATGGCATCTTCTTCCTTAGCTTTGCCTGCTTCATCTCTCAGTTGTTTTTCCACATGTTTAGTTAACTTTTTTGCTCCCCCTCTTGGATCAGAAGTCTTCTTTCTTTGACCAAACTTGCTTCGATGTTTTACCTTCTTTTCAAAATGTTCACTAGTAAGAACTTTCCACTGCAATGGCTTTTGAGCTGAAAGATACAAAAATAAATACATGTTTACCTTTTGGGAATGTGTGTTTATGAGCTGTCCTAAATTTGTTAGCTTAGCAATACAGCCAAGGCTACAGTATCATCAACCAAGCAGCCATGATGCAGGATCCCCATACTTTTCTAAAACTTAAGTGTCAGTATCAAGGGTAATCTTCAAGCAATGGTCTTGTCTTTTAACAATAGAATAAAAAAATAATTTTGATTTGTTGTTGGATAATGCAACAATTGGTAATAAGCCATTACTGATTAGTTAATATCTGCCAGATGCTGGTTACCATTTACTGATTTAATATTAGAAAGGGGGAGGAATGTAACATGTTTGAGGCTATTGTTCATTTCTTGAATTCTTGCTTTGTACATATCATACTACCATGATGAGGCTGAAAAGTAATGGGAAAAATTCTGTATCTACAACCAGAAAGCCCAGAAGCTAAGTTATTCCTTGCCAAAAAAACTCTTAATTTAATCTAAGCTCCATCTTGCTATGGTGATAGCACCCCAACAGCGTTCATCATAGATATCATGATTACAGGCAATTTAAGAGGTTTTCCGAGATTTACCACTGGTGACCTCGTATGACCTCGAACATCCACCAAAAACAATAAGGTCTTTCTTCTCAACATGGCAAATCCATATATACAAAATATGAAAAGTGTCGGACATTCCTAAATTGAGATATTGCAGTTACAAGCTTTTTAGACTTTGACCTTTGATGACCTCAAATGACCCTTCATCTCCACCAAAAACAATAGGGTACTTCCTCTTAACCTGACAAATCTATATACTAAATATGAAAAAGACTGGTCATGCTAAACTTGAGATATCGCAATTACAAGCACTTTAGGAGGTTTTCACCGATTTACTGCTGGTGACCTCATGTGACCTCTGACGTCCACCAAAAATCATAGGGTTCTTCTTCCCAACATGGCAGATCTATATACCAAATATGAAGTGTCGGACATTCCTAACTTGAGATATTGCGATTACAAGCTTTTCAGACTTTAACCTCTGGTAAACTCAAATGACCTTTGACCTCCACCAAAAACAATAGGGTTCTTTGTCCCAACATGACAAATCTATATACTAAATATGAAAAGTGTTGTTCATTCTAAACTTGAGATATGGCAATAACAAGCACTTTAGGAGGTTTCGCAGATTTACCGCTGGTGACCTCACATGACCTCTGACATCCACCAAAAACAAAAGGGTTCTTCTTCCTAACATGGCAAATCTATATACCACATATGATGAGTGTCGGACATTCCTTACTTTGATATTGCAATTACAAGCTTTTCAGACTTTGACCTCTGGTGACCTCAAATGACCTTTGACCTCCACCAAAAAAATAGGGCTCTTCCTCTCAACATGACAAATTTATATACCAAATATGAAAAGTGTTGGTCATTCTTAACTTGAGATATCGCGATTACAAGCACTTCAGGAGGTTTTCACAGATCTACTGCTGGTGACCTCATATGACCTCTAACATCCACCAAAAACGATAGGCTTCTTCTTCCCAACATGGCAAATCTATATACCTCATATGAAAAGTTTCCGTCATTCCTAACTGGAGATATTGAGATTACAAACTTTTCCCACTTTGACCTCTGGTGACCTCAAATGACTTTTGACCTCTACCAAAAACAATACATTTCTTCCTCTCAACATGACAAATCTATATACCACGTATGAAAAGTGTTGGACATTCCTATCTTGAGATATCGCCATTACCAGCAGTGCCACAAACACACACACACACACAAACACACAGCACATACCCGTATTCAATGCCTTGCAGGATACACAGAACTGGTCCCCGTAAGGAAATGGTCGAAATTCCCCTTTAGCCCCTTAAGTCATGCAGCACGTGAATACCACGAGCGATGGTGGGCTCTTGCATATCATGTGCCCGAGCTCATTGCAGTGTCCGAATTTTCAGGTAGCTATGCCAGTTACGAGCTCCACATGAGCGAGGAAAGACGTGCGAGGCTTGAGCTCTTGTGAGCAGCTTGTACCCAGCAAGGCATTGTTTACATGCTCACACATACACACACACACGACATCACCCTCGCATAGATTCCTTGCCTGCCTTCGGCAAGGAATCAACAAACAGGATATAATTTTTGTAGACCAACTATTTCCACTTGAACCAGAATGCAAACGTGCATTAAGGTTTGGATGATACTGTACGTAAATGTTCCATTTCAAACTAGAGCACCAATGGTGCAATCGCTCTAACCATGAAAATGTATGAAAAGCACAAAGGTAACACTATGACATTTGTGTTTGACAAAGTCTCAGCATTGGATCATACAATCTGTATTCAGAGAAGGCATTTTTGCATTATTTATAAAACAGGACAGTGGTACATGTGTGAGCAAAATCCTGCACATCTGTAGAGGTGTGGATCTTAAAAACCCTATTCATGTGGCTGACATTCATCCCCACCCACAGAGATGTGGACTTGCATCTTTAGAACCAATTTAATGTGGGTGACACTCATCTGCACCAGTAGAGGTGTGGACTTGCATCTTTAAAACTCATTTAGGTCAGTGACAATCATTCCCATTCCACACCTGTACATGTGCTGACTAGCATCCAATTTGAAATAGGTGTTTTGCATCATGAACTAATTTCATGATATTACTTGGAGGTTATACTGTAAGTCAGTGACCACAATAGAACATGTGATCTCTCAGTGGTCTAACAAGACAATTTGCCTATAGATCATAAAGGTTTCATGTGTGTCAACATGGAAGATCATGTGCTAATTTCATGATAACACTTGGAGGTTATGATTTATAAGGCAGTGACCATAATAAGCATATGTGACCACTGGTCTAAGAAGACAATTTACTTATCTCCACTACATGTGTATGTCTGCTGTCACTATATGGATCAACTACGGTAATAGCCTCCAAAAAGTCTGAATTTGATGCTGCCACAAGAAAATATATAGGTCTACATCCATGATACCCTGATTAAAATAAACACCCATGTACATCTGTTACATTAGGTAAGTATGTTACAACTTACGTACAGTGATGACCTATGATGCCAAGAAAAATATTCCCCATGCAATGGACAGTTCGATCAGCACAGGGACTACATACTTGTCACACATGGCTGTTAAGTGCTTGAACAGATTATTCCACAATTTAGAATGTTTTAACTAATCTCAGATTAAGTGATAAGCTCTGGCTGCCTTGTTTACTATTGTTACAGAAAACAGTGAGTCTATACTGTAGTTCGTAATTAGCAAGGCAGAAGGCAATTTTAATGGGCACAAATAAGAGCTTCCTCCCTGTACACAAATAAAACAATGTTGATGCTCCTCATCTCTCTCACAAGCAAGGCTAGTTTCAAAGCAGTGTAGTGTGACTGTGCCAGCTCCTACTGTATATTATTGTAATTTGTCCTCTTGACCTTAAGTATATTTATACAGAATGCCTGCATGCACACACAATGAAAATATTCAAACATCTCCCTTTAAACTAACCTAAACAACCTCACAAGATGGACATCTTGTACACAGACAGTTTTAAAGAAAGTGCAGTGTAAGGAAAATACTGTATTGATTTTGTGAGACTGGTAAAAATACAGTAGAGGGGTGGCACAAAATTGGTCAAATAGGTGTCAAAATTATTCTTCATGAAACATTGGAGAAGTAATTCGTAATTTGTACATGCCACTCATCCTTCTGGGTAATTTTGAAGACAATTTTGTGATGCATGAAGGAGAAAATTGCATTTCAAAATATTTACCTTTATATGGCCTCAAATGACCCTTGGATAACCTTTGACCTACCTTTTTACACCCCTCCTGGATGCCCTTCAACAGTTGATGAAATGAACCATGTTTGGTGACTATTGGACTCACAGGTGTAAAGCAATGCCACATCAAGAAAAATCAAGAACACCTTTTGACTTTTTAACCTTGTATGACCTTAGAAAACAAAATGACATACAACACTAAAGAACACTAATGATATCAGGAATACTGTGACCACCTTTCAAGAACATACAACACTATTTGTGAGAGGAGACACAGTTTTAAGATATTCATAACACAGCCTTTAATGACCCCTAAATGACCTTTGACCTCAACTTTACGAAGATGACATATAGCTCAATGTTCAACGACCAATGTGTCCGAGTTCCGTTAAAATCTGTTGAAGAATGTGCGTCTGAGAGCCTAAGGCAATTGTGAACAGACATGATAGATAGACAGAGTGATGGCACAGGATCACAATAGCTCAAACAGCTCTTTGAGCTGGTTTGAGCTAATAATGCCATCATGTAGCATATCTTCTCACTCAAATCTTATACTAGAACGTTCAAGAATTAATGTTGTTATTCCAGATGATCTTTGACCTCAACCAACAAAAATAGGGACCATCTTCTCAGCATAATGTGCATCCATTCAGTTTCCCACCTTGAGATATGTTAACACCTAACAAGGTTTTCATTCACATTTTGACCTCGAGTGACCACACATGACCGTTGAGATCCATAAAAGTTATACAAAGAAATATATATAGACAGACAGACACACAGACAGAGAGCTAACTTAATATACTGAATTATAAAGGTTTTCAAACTTTGACCCCTGCTGACCCCAGATGAGTTTTGAACTCCACCAAAAACAAAAGGAACCAGAACACATCCACATACCGAATATGAAATCGATCCATGTTTCCTATCTGAAGATATTGCCTTAACAAAGTTTTTAGACATTGACCCCTGATGACCCAAGATGACCTTTGACCTCCACCAAAAACAGAAGGGACCATAACACATCCACATGCCAAATGTACAATCTATCAATGTTTCCAAACTTGAGGTATCGTTTTAATGAGATTTTCAGACTTTGACCCATGCTGACCCTGGATGATCTTTGACCTCCACCAAAAACAACAGATGCCATCTTCTGACCATAACGCATCCACAAACTGAATATGACATCAATCCATGTTTCCTATCTGAAGATATCACATTAACAAAGTTTTCAGCCTTTGACCCATGGTGATGACAGATGACCCTTGACCTCTGCCAATAACAACAGGACCCATCTTCTGACCATGACGCATCCACATACCAAATATGATATCTATCCAAGTTTCCTATCTGGAGATATCACATTAAAGAAGTTTTCAGACTCTGACCACTGGTGACCCCAGATGACCTTTGACAGTCGAAAACAATAGGGACCATCTTCTGACCATAACGCATCCACATACTAAATATGAAATATATCCAAGTTTCAATATCCAGTTTCTACACCCGAAATTCATAATGTAAGTCTAAACGCGTACGACACTTCCAATCCAATCGGAACACTGGTCGTATCATGCGTTTTTAATACATTCTGAACATTTATCTTTATAAGTTGTCAGAGCTAGCTCTCCATTTGCTCAAACTGAGTATTTGCTACACCTAAAGATTGTGAGTCTTTACGCGCACGACATTTTCCAATTAATGGGAACACTGGTCGTACCATGCGTTCGCAATGAAACCTCATTATATCAAGAGCAATATCGTTTTACCTGCCCGACACTTCTTAATTTGAACTCTTACCTGTTTACACCTGAAATTTTTTAGTCTTACGCACTCGACGCTTCCATTTTATCGGAACACCGGTCGTACTGTATGTGTTTGTAAAAAAATTATCTTGTAAGTGTCAGAGCAACTTATCGGAATTTCTTCCGATTACGAACACACCGAGCAATGGCATTTTCTATTCACATCGGAACATCGGTTGTATAGGAGGTGTGCTTTCTTTTGCGGAAGTAACTCTTACCAGTGAGTATTTGTCGCCTATTTGGTTTCACCTTTCACACGTATCTTAACTTCAAATTTCCTTAAAAATCCCAAAAGAATGTCTCCATATACTCTGGAGATTAACCTATCATGGTTTAGCTGTATCCTAGAAACTTCCTAAAACAGAACTCACATCCTTCTGTAAATACAGGAAACATTCTATGCCGACTTACCGTAAAGCTCTACTTAGTTTTGGAAATACCATTTCATCCAGTTACCTCTTTGCTTCTAATACCACAATTTTATCTAGTTTGGAAACTATCTTTACGCACGGAAGTTTTGTGCTTCATCAATATCCATTCACCCGCGATATTTATTACCGCTACTGGCACAAACTCTTCTGCTTACAGTATATACCATAGAGTGAAGCATTAAATTGTAACATTTCTCAAATCATTCTATTTGTTAGTACGGCTTTAGAGGAATGGGTCTGGTTCTTACCATGCAACCGTTTTGTTTTTCTCTTTGCGAGCTATACACTGGCCTACCGTAAATAAGAGAATACAAATTTCGCGATTGATAACCCATAGTATTCGTGACATTACGTTGGCATTTCACCGCCGACTTTACTACATCGCTACTGATGAGACCGGGCACTTATCTGCCACGGTCGAAACGCGTCTAGCAACAGCATAGCAGCTATGGCTTACTCTCAAGTAAGGTCACTCAATAACGTGTAAACCAGACCCATCCCTGGTTTCCTGTTTTACTATCCAATTTACCTCTAACATGGTAATTTGACAATTTCATACGATACATTATCAGTATCTGTTCTATCCTGACATATCATAACTTCAGTCACGTCACTGAGGTCTGGAGAGTCGACCATTCTTTTGAATTATGAGAAGCCAGAATCCTATGTATTCTCTTTCACGTCCGAATGAGGATTTATTTGTTCATCACAATTTATCCTCCACATCAGTTCACAATGAACACCAGCAAGTCAAACAAGACTACTCTGTCACGCAAGAGACAAAATCCAGCTCCACCAGACTATCAGTCTGATTCCAGTGATTGCAGTGTCCACATCGAACACCCACCGCCGAAGAAAGAGAATCTCCGCCTCTCTGACGTCAATTACAACGCCTTGCAACCTTTCTTGAGCAACATCAGAATTCAACAGGAATCTCTTCTGACCCTCGAAAGGAAGTCGGCCGCCCTTACCCGAGACCTAACTGATCTCCGTGAACCCAGATTGACTGCACTTAGAAAGCAGCCTCCATCGCTGCCTACCCCTCTAGTGCATGACTCTGAGTTCCTTGCCAAGTGGCAAGCATCGCTGCTTAAAGGAAGCAGAAAATTGGCCAAACTAACTATCGAGGCTCTCCAGAAACAGTCAATCCTGGTCAAGAAGAAAATTGCTCTCCAACTGCAGCAGGCATTTGCCTCTATTGAGAAGTTCGAGCCAGAAGAGGACAGGAAGAAAGCCGCTTCTTTGTTCCTAAAGTTGGTCGACGGGCAGTTCAGAAGACTACAGTGTCACCGGGGTCCACCACCACCCAAGAAGCAGAAGTTTTAATTTTACTTGAGACGGGAAACACAAACCAAAAGGCTCTTTTCAGGGCCACCATACCGCTCAGAAAGAGAGGTTACCCTTTCTATCAAACATGCTTGTGTCTGTGTTTTCTTCTAAGTTTAAGTTTTTACCCTAGACTATCATGTCTAATCGCCGCTTTAAGGCCAATAAAAGGCCCCACTGCCCGAATTTTAATCGTAACCGATCGAGATATAATCGTAAATTGAGATTAAGTTCTTCATCTAAAGAACAAGTTAATACCAATCTGAAATTTATCAGGAACTGTTATAAACGTACCCTCACCGACCCAGAAATACTTCTTCTGGGTAAGGGTCTTGGTTTCATCCCTACACCACGGCAACCAAAAAGGTTTTCTCTGTTACAAGCTATGAACCAGCTTACCTGAACTATGAGGAAAACCTATTTTATGCATCATAAACCATCCCGACCTTATACCAAATTCCGTCTTAAATCCACATGGCAACCACGCCCGACACCCTGTTGTGACCTAGAGGACTACCTCTTAAATACTAAAGCCTGTCTAGCTAAAATACCTATCCGCCACGCAGGCAACAACCTAACTTCTCAAGAACTAGCTGCCTTACGCTCACTGCGTAGTGACGACACTATCGTCATAAAAAATTCGACAAAGGCA
The DNA here is from genome assembly GCA_037179385.1 of Holothuria scabra. Taxonomy (NCBI): domain Eukaryota; kingdom Metazoa; phylum Echinodermata; class Holothuroidea; order Aspidochirotida; family Holothuriidae; genus Holothuria; species Holothuria scabra. The sequence goes on from CM074199.1 coordinate 11,299,305, forward strand.
GAGGCACTGCTATTCTCGATAAATCCGACTATGAAAAGGAGGCATTACACCAACTTTCAGGCTATCAGTATAAATGTCTGGAATCAGATATCACCCACGAAACAACACTCCAGGTCAAACATCTCGTCTCTAAAGCTTTTCTCCCTAAAATCGATCTCGGAGGAAATTTTCAAATATCTCAACCCTGGTAACCATGAGATTCATACACCGATCTTTTATCTGCTACCAAAAGTCCACAAAAAAACCGCCAGTAGGCTCTGTTTTTACCGGGAGACCTATTATCTCTGGTTGTGGCAGCCCGACACAACAAATTTCAGAATTTCTAGACTATTTTCTCCTTCCCTTGGTGAAAAATCAACCAACTTACGTGAAGGACACTAACCACATCCTTAATATTCTAGAAAATCTTAAACTACCTGAATCCATCCTTTTGGTTACTCTTGACGTTGTTGGTATGTATACTAATATACCACGAGATGAAGCTATTTCGGCTTGCACTACAGCTATATCTAAGGCTAATCGTAGTCTCTACTCAATTGATATACCGCCGACTCACCTCACTGATGAACTCCTCACGTTAATTATCAAACGTAACTGCTTTACCTTTAATGGTAAATTTTATCTGCAAACCATGGGAGTCGCAATGGGTTCCGAATCATCACCAGAAATTGCCGACATTACTTTTCACCTTCTGGAGAAAAACATTATACCCATCTCCAATAAAATTCTCACTTGGCTGAGATACAGAGGCGATATTTTACTGTTTTTTGACGGTACTACCACTGAACTTAACCACTTTGTGGATTATATCAACACCTTACATCCCACCCTTAAATTCACAGCTGAAGCCTCACTCACCGAGTTCTCTTACCTTGATATCCTAATTTTCAAAGGGAAGCGGTTCGCAGAATCGGGATACCTCGATACTCGTACTTATACTAAGCCCTGCGAAACCTTCCAATATTTATCAAGGGAATCTACACACCCCGAAAGCTGTTTTAAAGGTTTTATCAAAGGAGAAACTTTGCGCCATCTCCGCCTCTGTAATAACCGCTCCGACTTTAATTCTAAAGTCGCACTTTTCAAAGAAAATCTACGAAAGCGAAACTACTCAGACTCGTTTATAGATAGTGCCATCTCCACTATCAACTTTGAAAATCGCGCATCTCTCCTTGAATCTAAACCCAAGCCATCCAGTCCACCTCTGGTATTCAAACTGTTATACACACCCCACATTAAAACAAGAGATCTCAAAGGTTGCCTCATTAAACACTGGCACTTTATTAAGAAACACCCAACTTTATCTAAGATTTTTCCGAAACCCCCGCTCATTGCCTATAAACAGGCTAAAAATCTGAGCGACTCTCTTATCAGAGCATCTTTTACTTCGGAAACCTCTTCTAATAAGCTTAATTGCCTAGATGCGCCTCTAGTTGATATTCTTGTGGAACTCATGAATGAAAAATACCCCTTAATATGACTTATCACGCTTTTAGTGGCAGCACCGCCATTTCCTATCCTACCGCTACTGATGAGACCGGTTAATTAACTTCCACGGTCGAAACGCATCTAGCAATAGCACACTTGCTATGGCTTACCTCTACCTATAGTCATTGAACTAAAAAACCAGACCCATCCCTGGTTTCCTGTAAATTTTACTCCTATACACCATTATAAGGGAAATTGACCTATTTTATATCTCTACCATTTATCCCGATATATCATCATTTCAATCATGCCACTGAGTTCTGGAGAGTCGACCATTATTTTAAAATCCTGGTGTACACCTAAAACATAACCAGACGATTCTAGTTTGGCTGGCCAGCATGTAAACATTGTTCACCTAGCAGTTGGACTGTGTCAAGGAAAAATCTCTACAGCTAAAGTAGTTCATTCCGTTAGTTATGCTGCCCATGAGGGCAAAAGCTGGTTAGATGAAGTTTTTACTGCCCAGTTTCCAACCTATTGGTTAAAGTCAAGCCGACCACAGCCTTTTTCCAGTTGTGGCTCACTGGCTTGTTTTCCCTATTTCATTGCTCATGCAGAGCATCATGCACAACAGCAGTAGGTTCCATTTTTAAAGTCTTTGGTATGACCCGACCTATTCCCATGAGGGCAGGAATCGGATACTTTAAAGTCATAGTGTACCATAAATGTGACCAGTTTGTGTAGAACAGTAGCATAAGCAACTAAGGGGAAAGTAGATACCACATGTCTTTTCTCACCCCTCCCTCAATCCCTCTCTCCCTTCCCATCCCTTCCATCAGCTTTTTTTCTCCCTCACTCCCAAGCTGCCCTCCTCCATAAATTTGAAAGCACTCAAGTACTGGAAGAAACTTCACTACACAATCCATTTGATAGGAAATGCTGACTTAACGTACATTTAAAACTGACATTATTCCAAATTCTAAAATGCCTTGTGTGAGCAGTAGTGTTCGACCGATCATCTGTTAGGTAATCGGCATCAGGCCGATAATTCCGTTATCGGTAAATAATCGGCATCGGTAAAATTTTGCCATTCACCGATCACCACTACCGATTATTTGCAAACTGGAAAATGGGGTACATATACTTGAAACTTGCTCTTAATTTTGTTAAAATTCCCGTAAATACTCAATCCTTTAATTTCCCGCCAAAACGGGATGCAATGATAATCACAAATGTACAAATTTTACCCCTGCCATGGGAATGATCGTCTGTTTTCCGCTATAACCCGGTAGTATTACTTGGAATTTGATTCAGAAGTGCATTCAAGGTGTATTCCTTGCTGTCTCGCAGAGAGCCCCGTGTAAGTTGCTGTACAAACTGTTATGCACAAAACACAGAGTACAGACTATCTAGCTGCAGTGTTTCGCCGTTTTTTTTAAATCCCCAAGCTTTGCATACATATCTGTGTACATTTTGTACACTGGGCACCTAGAATCTTGTGAAGTTCGGTGGTTATTACCTTGCATAAATTAAGGCATTCCCAGCATTTCATAGGTAATGTTATTTACAGAAGGACTTAAGTAATATTGTCATACGACGTCATTGCAAACGAAAACAGTAATCCCGCCAAAACAGGATGCATTGATAATCACAAATGTACAAATTTTACCCCTGCCATGGGAATAATCATCTGATGTTTTCCGCTATAACCCGGTAGTATTACTTGGAATTTGATTCAGAAGTGCATTCAAGGTGTATTCCTTGCTGTCTCGCAGGAAGCGCCGCGTAAGTTGCTGTACAAACTGTTATGAACAAAACACAGAGTAAAGACTTATCTAGCTGCAGTGTTTCGCCATTTTTTTAAATCCCCAAGCTTTGCATACATATCTGTGTACGTTTTGTACACTCAGCACCTAGAATATTGTGAAGTTCGGTGGTTATTACCTTGCATAAATTAAGGCATTCCCAGCATTCCTTCCGTAATGTTATTTACAGAAGGACTTATTGTCATGCGACGTCATTGCAAAGAAAACAGTAATGCACTTGGTGTCTTGCAGCAAACTTCTTGGCCCATGCATGCACTAGACTTACGTGCGTGTCCGTTTTTACGCCAAACAAGGCATAATATTTTGCTCGGTGACATCATATGCAAAAGATCCATTGCAAAATTTAAAATGGCCCCAGCTTCATGATTGGTTCAATTGCGTTGATTCTAGGCAGCCAATCACAACTCGCGCCTTCGTCTATGTGATTTAGTGTGTGAAAATACTCGGTCTCAAGACAATTTTTAACGTTGAGTTTGTGTTACGACGATCGCGCTTGTAATGCCGGCTAGCGAAGCCGGGCGAGCCCCGTGCTAAATTCACCTAGAAACGGCATCGCAAATCTCAGCATGCATGGATTTTTCGAGGATCGGACTTACGTGCATTTCAGTTGCAGATTCTTTTTAAACAAGACGGAAGTTTTGGACAAGAAATGCTAAAAAAATAAGGGGATATTTATTTCTGAAAGGAACCATAAGATACGTTATACGGGTGCCCAGAACTGCTAAGATTATCATGATTGCTTTACATGGGGTTCGTTATTAAAAGCAGGAGAGTAGCTACAGTACATTAACGCAACTACAACCGAGCACAGTTAAAAGAATGCAATGTTCCGACATGATTGGGGGATGAATACCAGACAGAGCATGATGCTGGCCTTAGAACTAAATTATCAAAGGGCATGTGACATCGACTGCAAACAATTGTACATTATTTAGGGTTGATTTGTGTCTCCACTTCTGAAGTGAAAATGTCTCGCCTACAAAAATGATATCCCATTCATAAAACGCATGGAACTATTCCCAATATTTCCATCCTGAACTGTTTATGGCAATACGATACGCACGAAGCAAGGGGCACGTACTTAAGTGACAAACATGTGACTTCCCTCTTTCTAATAATCGGTGATCAGTAATCAGCATCGGGCCGATTGTTAAATTAAACAATCGGTAATCGGGTATTACCGATTACAGCATAATCGGTCGAACACTAGTGAGCAGAGTTCATATCTCTTCACCACCACTCTACTGCCATTGTGAGAGATGCTCCACATAAACACAGCGTAGGGAAAACAAGCCAGTGAGCCACAACTGGAAAAAATCACAGAAAAGTTGCTAAATTATTCTTTGCTTGGTAACATCCTCCCACATCAAGAGGAATTTAAAAGCAAATTAAGAATTTTACCGATCACCATGGTTAATAATTTATCAAAAGCATATTGGTCTGTGAACACATCACTGAGTTTTTGGAGAGTCAGCCACCCCCTCCCCACCTTTAAAAAAAACAAATTAATAATTTGAAAAACAAATTAATAACTTGAAATACAAATTAATAATTTGTAATAACAAATTAATAATTTGTAATAACAATAATAATATGTAATAACAAATTAATAATATGTAATAACAAATTAATAGTTTTTAATAACAAATTAATAATTTGTAATAACAAATTAATAATTTGAAGTAACAAATTAATCATTTGTAATAATAAACTAATAATACTTTATTACAAATTAATAATTTGAAGTAACAAATTAATCATTTGTAATAATAAATTAATAATTTTTTATAACAAATTAATAATTTTCATTTCAATGGTACTAACAGACCTTTGTAGCATAACATTTGAGCATCACACTAATTAGAGAACTAAGCAATGCCACTTTTTGCTTCCACTTGTAAGCAATTGCAGACATGCAAAGACAAGTCTGGGTATCACTCTGCATAGAGTACTGCTTGTTTCACATGCAAGAAGTAAATAAAGGCACAAAGATTATTACTAAAGCATATAACACCATATGTAACCCAAATCGTAAATTTTGACATGTCATCTTAAGGCCAAGTAAGTACCACTATGAAAAATTGAAAATCATAACCACTATGCCAAAATCATAATTGTTGGCATCTCTGCCGAGTAAATTGAAAGGCTTACTGTATTTAAGAGTACTGTATTCACATCATCCATTTTTGTAACCAGTTTTTCTCAATTGCATTTGGTGAGAAATTTAGTGAGTACTCACTATCTGATTCTAGCACTAACATTCTCTTAATCATCAGGATAAATGAAGCACTCCTCCACCAATAGCAAATGCTCCAAAATTTTTACTGGAAAGTTTTGTAGAATATAATTTGCTCTCCTTTACAGCTTGAAGTCTGATGTATACCAAAGGGTGGAACCACTATACAAGCTCCAGCAGACGAAAACAACAATTGTCTCCACTGCCAAATCCCTCAAAGTTTAGCAAGAATTTCAAGGACCAGATAATATGAAGCTTAAGACTTGGCAAAATGCATAATTTTAGAGAAGCAACAACTGTGGTTTCAATTTTTCCCTTACCAGCTCCCTTGTACAACTTACTCCAAGAACATTACTCACCGGCCAAAAGTATATATCCCCAAGTACATCTTGAGTAAAGTGACCTATAAAAATGTTTGCAGACACAAAGAGATCTTTGGCTGAGAGCTAAAATAGAGGATTTATACAGTTCACCAGCTTGTGTATGGTTGCCATGGTGGGAGTCATAGCTCATGCCCAGATGGACTGTTATCCGTATGGTACCAGCAGGACAAGAAAGGTACTGTGATATGTTGCCGGTCAAAATATGTCCAACAAATAGAGAGACTTGTTATACAATGACATGTCTGTACAAAGCCCCTAAAAGGTACTGTACTAGCGCTCTCAAAAACAAGCACTCTGTTTTACGATATCATGCTATCAAGTATCAATTTTGAGGAAGGAAATGACAACCTTTCACATTGGAATATGACATCCAGTGCAAATGGCAACTTTCCCAAAATGGGCTTAGAGCTCAGCCGATTGAGCTTCCTTGAGTGGTGAGTGTATTGATATTCTTTACACACAATGTAGACATTGCTATCTGATTTGAAACTGAAATAGTTAAACAATCTGCTGGATCACAAGCTGTTGAAAAACCACAAGCTTGCCACAAACTTCCTCTCTGTTACCCCTTACACTCATCCCTCTTGTGAGAGCACATTACCAAATTATCAAATTCAAATTGCAATTTAGGACTGATAGTTCCTTTTATGGCATGGATAACTTCCTGGATTTCCTGGGTTATGATGAAGTAGCCCGGAAGAGCAAGGAGAGGACTTCCTACACCAATCATAGGTATATCCCCGAGTGTTTCCCTTAAGCGGAAAGCTTGAATTACACTTAACACTCAAAACTACAACAAGAAAAAGAAAATCCTCTACCAGACAATTGGCAAGGCAAAGACAAAATGTCATTTCAAAACGCTAGACCTGGTAATCCCCATGATATAAATGAAATGACAGACTATGACCGATAGGGTCAACAAGGCTAATGTCACCTCAACACACACACTCTCTACAGCACCGTTATAGTAATAAAGTTTAAATATGCAGGAAGATATCACTGTAACTCAGGGTCAAGAATCATTCCTGATCCTGCTGCAGTGTTAACAGATTGTGTTTAGTAATGTGCACAATGTAATGTACTGTACTTACTTTTCAGTACCTGAAATTTTCCAACACAAGGTTTCGCAAACACCCAAGATTAAAATGTGTTTACAATGTGTTTTGTATTTTGTAAGGCATCTAATGAGCATCACTGTAATTGATTTTATTTTAAAGACCTGGAATCTTCTTGGTATTGCTGTTGCATCAAAATCAAATTGCACCTGCTTTGTGGGACACAGATAAAAACTGGAGCTGTCAAGTTCAACCATTTCTGACAACTACATTAAGAATACATACAGGTGATACAGCATGGTGCCACACTGTTACATAGGGAAGATACAAGTTGATGTGTCATATGGACTAGGATCATGTAAAGTAGCAAATCAGAGGTTTGAGATTTCATCTCCTTATCCTACAGTGGCTCATTGAGTTGGTTCATGCAATTCAACAATTTTTTCAAACTACTGAGTTTTCTTCACATACCAATGACAACTGGTCTATCTTAGACAATCCCTATACCCTACACACAAATAACTGTTTTATGAGTGAGTGCTTAAAGGGCCAAACCTCTCACCCCAAGCTACACTTTTGGCACCCAGGTACCGAAATTCCCAATTGGCTCAGCTCTTTGACTGACAGCTAATTCAAACAATGCAAAGTGCCAAAGCTTATACTAAACAGCATGTATGGTACTGAGAGTGTTTTGACTATATAAATTGAATTTTTCTGTACTCACCCTGAAGCAATAAACTGCAATTGTGTCTGGATGAGGATGAATTTCAGAAAATTGTGGGAGGGGCTTCAGTAAGAAGGTTAGGATAATTGGTACCATTTGGGGTGAGAGAACAGGGCCCTTAACAGTTCAATTCGGTTTTCAAAAGTTCATGACCAGACACTTTTTCAAATTATGTACAAAACTGTTACAAGTCAGGACACAAGAAAATTCAAAATTTTAGCATATTCTGTGACTTTTGGACTTGAAACTTGAATTGATATGCTGTCTATTTAGCATTGTTATGCGATAGTGACCTCTTGAGACTCTCATTAAGTTACCGATATCAACTCAATGAGCCTCTTTACATTCCTTGGTCCCTGAAATGTCACAATGTCATCTTGGTTCAGTTTTATGGTCAGGAATTAACTGCAGTACCATCCTTCCTAGGGCTCAGAAATCAGCCTTAAAGGTCAAAAGCAGTCCCCCAAACAACTGACAGCTAAGTATATCAATTTTCTTCCTACAGTACTTCCCTTCAAAGAATCTTTCATACTTTATGACTTCAATTTTGCATATGAAAGGTCAACCAAGCAGTTACTTCTAGTAAATTTCACATTTGAGGAGAAAACATGTCACATGACTCTCAACAGCCAACCATAAAGCAGGACAGTCTACTACACTGTGTCAAGTTGGGGTGACTGCTCTTGCCCTTTACACGTAAGTTCAGTATATCTACAACGCACTCACTCTGTCTATAAAGTGTAGATACAGTAGTTTCACACACTTTCAACACTATCTGCAAACTATTGTACAGTACAGTATATTCCCCACATCAGGTTGAACATCAGTCCAAAATCACGACGACAACCCAAAATGCACTACAGTCTGGGTGAATCTATTTGGTCTCAGTTTCTGGCTACACACACCTCTAAACTATACTTGAAACAACCTTTTCTTCAATTATTTCTTCAAAAATCAGAATGAAAATGTTTACAGTACAAAAAAAGGAGAAAAAAAAAAAAAACAAGATCCATCAGGTGATACATGTATCACTACCCTCTATCACATTCACTGTGGTCCTGTTCATTTAGAAATGGAAGAGAGCCCTCTGTCCTGATGTTGATAGCTTTTAATAAAACATATTAGGATTATTATGGAAGCATGCAGCACTTTTTAGAGTGTCTTGTTGTCTATCAGACCTTGACAATTCAAAAAAGACATCCACATTAATTCACTGATAATTCATCTACTGTATTACATGTACATGGATAAAAAGTCCCAGCGTTCAGCATGCAGTGAATCACTGGCCCAGATATCAGTTTTCTAGGAGCGTCTGTGTGTCTGTGTGACTTTAAGTTAGTTAATTAGCTTTAGATTTGAGTTTTACGGCCGCGTTTCCAACCTATTGGTTCAAGTCGAGCCGGCCACAGCCTTTTTCCCAGTTGCAGCTAACTGGCTTGTTTTCCCTACTCCATTGCTAATGCAGAGCATCACATACAACGGCAGAAGGTTCTGTGGCTTTAAGGATAACACAGAGATCCTGTGGGACCCTGAGGCATGAACAATCCTTCCCCCACTTACTACTACAGTCATGTCTTTGGTGTCACAGGTCAGTCTCTCATAATATTTGTCACTGTTACAGTAGCAGAAGCTATGACTTACTTTGGCTCTGGTGATTCCCAGTCTACCGTATATGTTACAGTTCCACAAAGTGTTAAACTTTGGGTTGTTGCCGATGTGGATTGCCAGGTTCCTGTTAACATGTGTGTCCTTCTTTTAGGTCCCATTCCTCTAACAACAGCTCTTACAGTCTTGTCTGAGCAGCTCCTTGAAGTATTGCCTATTGGTACCTGGGTACCTGAACTTTGGTTCCAGAGTCTGTGTTTTGTATTTCAGAGTTTGGTCTTTGCATGATCAGAGAGTAGAAGCATCTGTCCAATGGTAATGTGGGATATGACAGAAATGTTTGACAGTGGCCACAGTGCTTGTATGTATATTAAATTTATACATTTTGGTCCTTCCTCTTCATGTCTCATAGGGAAGTGGAATGATAGTTTCAGTTACAACACTGCTCAAAGAAAGGAGTTTTTTCTTAGACATTGAATGGTGTTTCTGGGGAAGATAACACAGGCTAGCCTCAAATATGATGATCTAATCTATCTCTATGACCCTATGTGACCCAATATATAACCTGGCAGTAGAGACCCAATCCCCACATTTCCAATCAGTATTATCTGATAATGTTCCCAGTTCTGAACTTTATCTCTATTAGCAAAATTCAACTTGAGTGGATACTCATGCTAATATTGCACCTGACTGATATTAGAACCAAAATGACTCATTACTGAAGTACATTTGACACACCACTTTCATATACTGTAGAGCTGTTAACATTGCCATGATAATATTTTTAGGTTTAAAGGGTGGTCAACTGTTTTACAATGCTGAGCAACCATGAATGTGAGAGAAGCCTGGAGCTTATGAATAACAATTCCAAATTGGGTGGAAACCATCTAAAAATTTAGATCAAATTTGGTATCTGTTGAAAGGCCAGTTCAGATGGGGTTGAGTAAAGCATACACTATTCTCAGATTAATAAAAACACTCTAACCTGGCTAGAATTGAACACTCCTGAATGCTACAAAGCTTCATTGTTTCAAATGCCACAGCAATATCCAATTGGCCAAAGCACCAGTTTTAAATTTGTGTCTCTAATAATCAAAATCAGATCCATGTCTTCCTAGAATTTTATCAAGTAGCTGCAGTATTGTTGTTAAATGTTCCTTCATCTTTCTGTTTGACTTCTGAACAGAGTTCCCCCTTAATTTCTTTTTAGCTTCTTTTACTGGTCCCCAGATAGCTTATACAGGTAATACAGACACAAGATACTGCATTTTCAGGAAGGAAACATACAAGGATGGGAAATACATAAGGATGCAGAGAAAACATCCTGAACATGACTTCCTTATACCATATACTGTGTGTATGGCACAATTATGATATTTTAACTCCAAAAAATACAACAAGAAACAGGTTCTGTCTGGGTTCAAATGAGCCACACAGAGCTTGGGAAAGAAAAAGGGACATGTTAACACCTGAGGTAGTTTCACAGTGAAAGCTGTACTGTAAAGGCAGTCTATTGTCACCTTAAACTACAATTGCCACATAGTCTACCAAAATTCTCAACTGGCACAAAAATCAAATTAAAAAATTCAGAGTGGCCATGGGCGTCCGCAGGTATAGGCAAGGGGGGGCATTGCCCCTCCCTGGAAAATCAAAAATTTGAAAAAACGTATAAAAATCAAAGCAAAAACCCGAACAAAACGTGTTTTCCAAGTTTCTATGCGAAAAATAGGCCTTAGAAATGCCATTTCCGGCCATCTGGGAGGGCAATTTGGGCTGAAATTTTCGCATGTTTTGTGTCAATTTATGGTGACTTGGAGGTTTTGCCTCCTCCTAGAAATTTTGCCCCCCCTGACTTTTTTTCTGCGGACGCCCATGAGAGTGGCTTACATTTCACAACATGCGCTAAGAGTGTTCCAATTACACATATACCTTCTTACATTTATAATGCCCTTATTCACAGATCTAAGCGCAATACAAACACAGAAAAAAAAAATTAAAGAAATAAAAGAGACATTACACCTTGCCTTGTATGTTCAACAGGGTATGCCTTGAAAGTAATAAACCAAGATTGTGTCTGGTTAAAGATGAGTTACACACAGCTGTGGGAGGTTTTAAGCTGAATCTGGCTGGTGAGGAATGATGAATAAGACTTAATCCTCTCATCCCAAAAAGTTGCAATTATCCTAACCTACTTACTCCCCAGCCCCTCCTACAATTGTCTAAAAATCATCCTCATCCAGACACAATCTCACTTGCCCAGCTGACTGATTTAGGGTGAGTGAACAAGATTTTAAAGCACTCTCAGCACATGCTGTGTACTAAATATAAGCAACAGTACTCTGCATTTTTTAACCAAGCACAAGTAGACTACTACAAAAAATTGCAGTTTGGGGTAAGGGTTAACTGCCTTTCAGATACTGTGAGCCAGCAACTTACCCAATCTGATTTCTCTACATGGGTAATCCCTAGGCAGATTACCTGACTCAACTTCGAGTCACCGCTCCTGGCCTGGGATACAGTGCCAACTCCACTTTCCTTGGAATTGTGACTCCTGGGTAATTTTCAATACTGTAAAAAATATGCACAAAAAATCATAGTTGGGATTTTAATTTGTGTTATTTCAGTGTTTAATGAAGTTTTATGAAACACCTGGCTTCTTCCTACCTTTTTCTCTATTCAAATGTAATTTTACTGTATGTTGGCCTCTTTAATCCACCATAACTCTTACATCACCTACTGTAAACAAAAGTATAGAGATACTTCATACTCTATTAATATCCATTCAGAGATAAGTGAGGATGTTTTACAGCTACTGTGTGGTCCTGTGCCAGTTACCAAAATCTACAGTACAGGAGCTATTATTCCTTCAGAGTTGAACAACTTTCAAATGCTCACTGAAACCAAACTAAGAATATTTGAGCAGCAAAACCCTAATATAGGTGTGATATTTTACTGACTGGTTTAGGCAGCTCAAAAGGTGCAGGAGTGACCAAAAGATGGATTATTTCCTTTTTGAAGATATGACTCAAATGCAGGATGGCAGATTAACCAGTACAGCTCCTGATTAAAGGTAACGGCAGAGCTGCCAACCAGTCACCCCAGAAAAAAGTATTTTTCAGTTACAAATAGAATATTTTTGAAAAAAAAAAAGGATTTTCAGCACGACGAGACAAAGCCGCATTTTTTCCCCAATAACCTGCTTTTGCAGTTCCATAATTGTTTATGACAATATTGTTTCAGTATGAAATGGGTTGTTCACCTAGGAGTGGATATACACAATTGCATACATTTATGTAAATGGAAAAACTAAATTACTGAGCTTATTCAGCTTAGGCCTAAGAACTTGCTGCTTTTTGGCACTTTTCCAGAATCTTGTCTAGCAACTTTGTAACATGACAACTTTCTTGCTTGATTTTTGTACTTTTTTAGGTCAGGAAGTCCGACAGCTGGAGTTTAATCCTGTGCTTAGACTTGATTTGTAAGCAGTAGCTGGGCCTAGGATAGAATTTTTAGGTCTCAGCCTATGCACTACCATAGTGTATACCCAGCTGCTAATTACAGCAGCCTATACATAAGTACAATAACATTAGGCCTTACTCAGGCATAGGTCTAGCCTATGTGAGGTTTGCTCATTCCTTAGTCTAATTTTTTCATGCTCATGTTTGCCTTGAATAAATCACGATCCCACGCTGCATGATTCTACTGCATGAAAAGCAACATCGTGCCAAGCTATGCTCAAACCAAATCAGCAAGTGCCTCTCAGCCGCGAGTTTGTTCCCGAGAATAGGCTAGGCTCTGTCAGCAATCTCCATACATAGGCTAGTATTGTTAGTAAAGCACAGTAGCGAATGCAAACAACTCTGACGGAAAACGCAACATACATGAAAATTGCTGAAGATGGATGGTAAGCAACTCATCATCCTTGTTTTAATGCACTGATACATCTCACTTTGTTGTTTATTCTGGTCTTAATGATTGTTTCCTCCCGTTTGCTTTGCTCACAGTTTTTGACGCCATTAACAGTTAACATTACTCTTTCATCATATATCCGCATACAGTATTGCATTGAGCGATAGATCGAATTGAAGTTAGCAAGCATGATTACGTGCATGCAGAGTGTGAGAAGTACAGCAGTAGAGTAGCAAAGTACTGTAGTCAAGCTTACGGTTTGCATCATGCAATGGTGTGCGTGCGCCCGCGCAGCAAGCTGTAGATATCACTTGCAGAAGGGGATAGCACATTAATGCACATGATCGTTATCACAGACGGCCAGATTCGCACACTCATTCCCAGAACTTTCAAAAAACGGATTTTTGCAGAGCAAAACGGATTTTTGCAGAGCAAAACGTACAAACGTATTTTACCCCTAAAAAACGTATTAATATGTTACAAACGTACTAGTTGGCAGCTCTGTAAAGAGCAGTCCCCGTAATTTATTTTGAAGAAAAGGCTAAATAACACAATTTTAGTCTTCAAAGTATCTTCATCATACATTTTTTGACTTTACTGTTGCATATTCAAGACAAACCAAGCAGTTATTTCTACAGAAGTAAATTTCACATTTGAAGAGAAAACATGTTGTTACATGACTCCCAACAGCCAATCATGATACTGGACAGTCTACTACACTACTTCAATTTGGGATGACTGCTCTTGCCCTTTAAATAAATACTGATCTTGGTTACATATTGCACTGTACAATACTTCCAATTGTCAGATATTCTCAATTTGGCAAGAAGCAGATCCCTTAATTTCCACTCCTTGAAACATTTGAAACTACTGTAGTGTCAATACTGTTTCAGATATCTTTCAAGTCTTTCCCTTTAATTGCCTCTTATGACAGGTGGGAAATACAGTGGACATATATTCTAGAACCCTGAGCCCAGTACCAATTAGTAATAACTTACAATGCACCAGTACATTTCAATACAATGTTCTCAACAGCTGAATTACATGTGCTACTGTACAGTAACCAATGCCTGAGACAGTATACTGTAATGGTCATCTTGAGAGAACACTCACGATTCATGTGTTAATACTTCATTAAACTTGTGAAATTTAATACAGAAAATTAAAACTCAAAGGAAAATTTTCATCCCCTTTTTTTGTAGGTATTAAAAATCACCAAAGTTGTGGTTTTAGGAAAATGTGTCTTTATTTATTTCCCTGAATAGTGGTTGCCACATTTCTAGTCAACCACCTGTAAAATTCCCTTCAGAGTACACAATTCCAGCTTACAAATGTTTATTAAAAACGATGTCTTAGAGCTAAGTACTGTAACAAAAACGAATTCACATGTCGCGTTTGTGACTAAATTGCACAGGTCTTTTAATGCAAAAAAATCTCAATTTCAATTCCTTGGTGCTAATACTGCTCTGTATATCCTTTACAAAGCGCTTGTGAAAACTATTTTATTTGCTCAGAAGATTGTGAAAAAAATACAGAATGGAATGAAATTACCTTGCTAATACAGTAAGGATTAGGGTAAGTGTTAATTTGCGCATGTTTTATTATACATGCAAAGTCCCACTATTTACATTACTGGTAGATTTTCATCCTTCATTGGGACAATTGATTGACAAGATTAAATTCTCTTACACCCTACTATTAATTGAAAGCAAAAACATAAAGTAGCCCAACAATCCCCCAAACACTAAACCCTTACAAGACCCACCAAGTTAGGAATGAGGGTGAGGGGGAAGGAGAAAACCTGTCTTGTGAGAGGATATTTGAACAAATCTTACAAGAACAAACTCTAAATGGCAATTGCTTAAACCTTTCCCACACATACACACTCCAGAAGAATTCCATATTTCCTGGTGTTAACTGTATAAATCTTCCAAAAATTTGTCAAAGGGAATGGATGCCCATAAATATACAGAAACCACTAACAGTGCCTCTAAGATATCAAAAACACTCCCCTTTTGCCAAACAAAAGGGACCCTTTCTCCAGAATAGATGAAAATTAAGGGTTAGAAATTTGCCTTGTATTGTCTGAGATTCTTCCACAGAAATTTGGAACATACTGTACCCCCATGCTGGCTAAAACTTCTACCACACATAATGGCCAGGCAATCAACAATTGGGTAGTGGTTACTGCATGCAAAACCTTCCTTTGCTTGTCTGGGCAAGTATATGTCAGCAGACATTTATAAGGAAGCTCAATTTCCTATAAAACACATAGCTCCCAATCAACAACAAATGGTCAAAATCAGAGAGTTCTTTGCACACATACAGTAACATTGATGGTTCCTTAGAAAAATTGCTCATACTCAGTGTAAAGTGTAGCGGTATTCCCTACGAAAAATATCGATATATAGGTCCGAAAATACCGATAATACCGGTAATATCGGTATTTTCGCAGAATAGGTAAACACACTTTATGTGTATAGGAACGAAGTTCGAAGGTTATTCCTTGCCCCATAACCAATATACGAGACAAACAAAGGTTCGCAATTTCATGTTGATCGGCAAAAATCAATTAAATGTGTACAAAGAGGAAAGATGAATAATTATTTTTTTTTATTAGAATGTGTGTTAGCCTTACTTCTCTCTCTTTCATTTTATTTGTCACGGGATTCCCGCCCAACTCTCCTAAATTGCCCGCAAAAATAATTAGTGGCAGCTTTTCCCATACAGGCCTGTCGGCCCTCGCAGTCAATTCAAATAGCAATAAACACTAGAGCTCTAATAGCATATTTGCAAAGTTTCTCTGATACCTAAAATACCGACCGATATTCTGGATATCAAATATATGCTTCGGTATTATAGTCAACTAGTTGAAAGAAGTCGGTATCACATCACTTCACTGACCTCTCTCTGTCAACTGCCTGATCGGCAGTGATCGAACCGTACCCGCACTTCAAATATTATTCCACAAGTCCGATCCTACGAACACTGCACTGTTTGTTGTCAAAATCCAGGTACCATGCACTCTGTTGCATCGTAGCAGCTCTTTCGCTGCTCTGCGCTGTTGCCTTTTCCAGGTCCGCGATGTGAAAACTTTCCCATATTTTTTAAATCCCATCTTCTACGCAGCAATGTTTTACAGAGTTTGCCCCGTCCTAGTTCCAATGACATTTTTTAAACGGCAATGCAAAATATTGCGAGCTAAAAAACTTGCAAAATTCGATCAAAGAAATAAATTACTTATGGAACTCTGTATCAAAAATCCCCCTGTATCAAAGTGGGCAGATCCAGCCAAGGTTATGTGCTAGGAATGCACAGCCTGTTCGACCACGTGTTTGCATGTTTGCACATGTACAGTGTATACATTTACGTTGTGTAGTACATGCAGCAAATTCTCGCGCTAACGAAGGATTGAGTTGCTATACTAAACCTGCATTGACTTAAACGTTCACTGTAGTAGCCTGCGGTGGATTCCCACATCTAACTTGTGCGAAAGAATTTTGCAAAAATGTTACTTTCTTTTCGCCCTTCGTGGACACATCGTGAAGGCTTTACAGTACCGTTTGAATTTCACCTAATAGTAAGACTAATCGATATGTAAAAGAAATTGACTTGTTAAGTTTTGAAACGCAGGTAATTGCAGTCAAAAATATTTTTGGAAAACATTGGATGAATCGATAGGCCCATGAACTTGGACACTCTTATTCCGCCATTACGTATATACTGGCGTACACAGACACTGCCGATGTACGTAAACAAGTGCATTGAACTATTCCACTGTGCAGATCATTGAGTATACAGCACGAGCTGAGCTGTAGACCGCCAATACATACACAGCACATGAACGAATAGCTCTGTGACTGGAAAGGTCACGGAGAGGTGAACCTAAACATCTCGTAGCTCTCAAGTCTACTCTACTCATTGAAAACTCTTAGTTTATTGGTGGTTCGGTATCGGTATTTTCTCATACCTGTCATGAGTCACTGCTGTTAATCATCAGTATTTGTGTTGAGGGTCTATATTTTGGTTGAATCGGTATTTCAGTGAGTAGTGGAATATCGGTATTACCTCTATATATAGATTTTACTATATACCCATATTTTTGAAAACGCATATCGACGATATTACTAAGGTGGAAATACCGACTAAAACCGGTAATATAGATATACCGCTACACTTAAACTCAGTGATAATTTTTCAATGGAAAAATGATACCAGTATCACCACACAAAAAGGCTGTTTACTGTAGGTTAGAGTCTATGTTTGCCTAGGGACACTGTTAACATCCAGAAAGCTGTATCCAACTATGCACCTCAGCATGGACTACTACTCAAGAAAACTAAATGGTTTTGGTTTGGTTTACCCAACCAGATACATTGGTGATACTTACAGTAGGTCTTGGTGCTACAATGTGGCAGGCCAAGAGGCTCAGCACATATGATGATGTACTAAAATTATACGTTCATGTGCCAAAAATATACGATGATGTACTAACTTCATACGATCATGATGTAAATTTATACCAATGTTGTTTTGGTGTTCAATGCCTTTTTGCACACAATGGGGCCCTGGGCACAAAACTTTCGATCTACTACCACTACCATGCTGCAATGCATTTTGACCGTTAATATTTCAACTTGTTATGTCAAGTGAATGTTCAGGCCTACTCGTCTCCAATGGACCCAACAATCATTTGGTACTTCCGGTTCTTGAACTATGTTTCTCTATCAACAGGGCAAATAATTTGCTGTAAGACCCCTGCGCCATCTTATGTCACAGAAATAACAAAAAAAAAACTTTTTGTTCTCTTTCGTGGATTTAATACAATGTACCATCAAAATTTCCAAACATATCAAAACTTCCACAGGTCGTAGCTTCAAAATTAATTCTTTGGGCCCTTAGTATTGACAGGGCCTACTACCATTCGATTCCCACATGGGTCCCTTCGGTACATGAACATTTACATTTAGTTCATGATCATATGAATTCAGTACATGTGCATATGCAATCAGTACATGTACGTTAGCATTCAGTGTATATCATCTTAAACAGTTAGTACATGAACGTGTACTTTTTAGTCTTTCACATGAGTTTAGATGATCGGTGATGTCATTAGATTTCGGTGAGCCTTTTGGCAGACTTCTGGCACTCCGAAAGGCTCACTCAGTATGGCATGCGGAAGGGGCAATTATTACATGATGATCATACATTTTTGCATGTACAACATGTGTTTCTAGATGTACAATGTGTGTTTTTACATGTACATCATAACATTTAACATGATGAACTTGTGGTTTTAGTATATGATGGTGTAAATTTACATCATGATCGTATCAAGTTAGTAAATCATCGTATACTTTTGGTACATGAATGTATAATTTTAGTATATCATCATATGCGGTGAGCCTTTTGGCATGCCATACTGCAATACTGCACTTTGCATAATGGTCTACATAGCTCCCAAGTTCCGAGAGGCTAGATGTGGGTCCAACTGATCTGTCTGTTGGTGGATCGCAGGCCTAGGGGAGGGGGATAAGGGAAAGGGGTGTCCCCCTCCACTTTTGAAAATTTTTGAATTTTAGCAGTGTCTACATGCAAAATGGTGACACTTTTTTGGCAATTCACTCAACACAATTTCATTAGCTGACCATCAAAAAAGTTCAGTACAGTACCGGTTTTTTTTTTGCGGACCGTTTTTTTTTTTGCGGTGACCTAGAAAAAAATTGTATTGAGAGATTTGCCAAAATAATATTACATACTGTAGATACTCACAAATGCACAATACCTAAAACCTCTCCTAATCACAATATTCTATTGTTATTGTTGTGGTAAATTTTGGTGCGGTACCACTTCAGTTTCCAAACATCAACTTGTTATGTCACCAACAGTAGTACAGTGCTGCAAGTGATTTCCAAAAATTTTGTTGGTTTGATGGGAAACTCTAAAACAAGCCCCACCTTCAACCCACAAAGTGGGCATTCATTTTTACTTTTGAACGCAGCATTGGATGATGTTATTACACTATTTATGCAGTGACAGGAATATATTCCTTCCCTGCTGCGAAGGTTAGCCAAGAGCAATGTTGCCAATAGCAATGTTAGCCAATAGCAATGTTGCCAATAGCAATGTTGCGACAACAAACATAGTTCCGTACACCCTAGGCCTATGCATTGTACAGCAGTGCGAGCAGTTGAAGATGTGCTGTGAGATAGTGAATTTGTAGGTATTGGTAAGCTGAATTGTTTGTTAAATTTGCATGATTTTTTAACTAAGAATACTTCAGAGATTTGAAATGCAGTTTTTTAGAGGGCCAGGAGGGATCAGCGGGTCAGGGTGTTCAAATGTGGGTCAAACCCGTGAAATGTGGGTCACTTGGGAGGTATTGGTCTGTTGGAGTTCAGGACTAGCTCGGGTGATCCTTATATTAACTGTGTGTACCAGCAATGCCAAAAACATCAGCACCCACTTAGTTCATGGTCAACTAAATGCTATTGGATTAGCTGAACCTTTTGGAATTTTTCAACTGGATTCAACTTCACTGATGGGACTTCCTAATAAAGTCAAGTCTGTTGTTCAATCACTGCAAGGCTAACAAAGAGTCCATACAACAAGATAAACTCTCTGTGAAAGGGAGCAACTTTACATTCCTACAATACCCAATCATTAATGAATATAAAGGAAATTCTTATGGAGGATACAAAGAGGACCAGGGACATGACAAATGGGTCAAGTTGATCAATTAGTTGAGGATTAGGAACCATCCTGGCCAGACATGACTGACAAGTTACCAAATACCTATTGAAGTTCACAATGAAAAAAAAAAAAATCAATGGCTGTGGGTCAACTACAGAGATCAAACTCATGTTGCTGAGTTGAAAACGTGCTGATCTTTCTGGAAGTACTGCATCCAAAATGGAAGACTGAGGTACCTTTACATAAAATCTGCACCACTGAAAATCTTCATGGTCAACCCACATGCAGTACAAAAAGTCTTTTAATGAAGGTCAAGAGCAGTCCCCCATAATTATTTTGAAACAACACCCAGTTTCACAATTTTCCTCTTATTTCTCTTCAAAGTATCCTTTATCATATTATATAACTTCAGTTTTGCATATTCAATGTAAAACAGGCATTTACCTCAAGTAATTTTCACATTTGAAGAGAAAATTGTTGTCACATGACTCTCAACAGCCAATCATGAAACAGGGCAGTGTACTACTCTACTTCAAGTAGGGGTGACTGCTCTTAAGATGTCTAGTTTGAATGTACTTCACTCTTACCTTTAGTGGATTAACAGATGACACATTACTCTGACGAAATGTAATTTTACTTTGAAACTACAAGCATGAGGGTGATTAACAAGCCAATTCGTGAGATTTTTGAAAGTTAACACTTGGAGGAGTTTTTTTTTTTGTGCTATCCAATGGAATGCAACAGGCATAAATTCACACTTAAATTTCGAACTGCCTAGTGCCTTGATCAACAAGGCTTTTCTGAATGTAACAATTCTCACCACTCATGCAATTCCTCGGCCTGACTGCAAAGTCCATCTGGCATATTTGGTCTTTTAGAGTCACAGTATTTAAAGAGTTTCATATAAATGCTTGACTTGAAGGCAGTCGGTGATTCAAATAAATAGGTAGAGTTGGTGAGGGAGAGTTAAAAGACCACAAAGTGGAAAGGAGATTTTGTTGCACACCAATTTAGCAGTAACTCAATAACCTAGCAGAAAGCCCATCAAGTTGTTTAGTTTGTTAGATGGGAGTTTTACTGCCCAACTTCCAATCTATTCATTTAAATAAGACCCACCACAGCCTTTTTTCCAGCTGTGGCTCACTGGCTTGTTTTCACTACCCCATTGCTTATGCAGGGCATCACACACAATGGCAGCAGGTTCCATTTTCAGTCTTTGGTATAGTAAGGCTCTACCTGAGAACAGAGCCTGGGCCTTACAAGTGAGAGGCGGATGCACTACCGCTAGACCAAACACGTGGTCCCATCAAAGGCTTGGTGATTCATTGACAGAAGGAATTAAAAATTGCACATTGAGCAATAGTATTTACTGGCCATTTTCAAGGTATAAGCTATTACATCTACACATATCATGCTACCTCTGACCTCTATACAAAACCACGATGCCAAAATACACAGAAGTTTCAACAATACAATAAGTTTCATTCTAAATAATACCAGAATGTCTCATACTGTTTTGTCACAGGTCACATGTGCTCTATCTTAACATGGTGGCAAAAATACACATTTAAGTTCAAAATTGACAACCAGAATTTGTGGAGAATAAGACATTTTGGACCTCTGGTGACCTAAGATGACTCAGGAAGTCCTCCCTTCTGAAAATTCTTTGTTGACCCCATGTAACAACCTTGCGAATACTTGGAAATTCTTGGGAAATATTGCATTTTAGCCTCTCACTATCTCCAGATAGTGATTTTGACAATTCTTGGGAATTGTTGGAAAAATTTTGCTGTTTGATCCCAAGTGACCTCATATGACAAATCTTGGGAACATCTGGAAATTCTTACAAAATTTTCCTTTTGACCCAAGATGACAACGTTGAGAACTATTTGGAGGTTTGAATTTTGGACCTATGGTGACTCCAAAGGAATGATCTTAGGAACTTTCAAGAATTCCTTCATTTTGACCTCCAGTGATCCCATATCATGATCTTAGGTATTTATTCTTGGAAAATTTTGCTTTTGACATATATTGGCACCAGAAGAAGATCTTCACAAATTCTCTGGAAAATTTGTGTTTGACCACTGATGACCCCACCTGTGACCATCAAACAGATTCCTTGTCTGCCTTAAGAAAGGAGTCAAAAACCAGGTAAAGTACAGAAGGGACAAATAAAGAACCAGAATGCACAAATGCGTTGAAGTTTCGATGATATATAAATCTCCTATTTCAAATAATGCCATCATGTACCATCTTCTCACTCAAAGATTATACACTAGCAGGTTCAAAAAAATAACTTTACACTGGATGAACCGTCTTCTCACCAAAACACATCAAAATAGAAAGTATGACGTCTATCCAATCCAAGTTTCCTACCTTAAGATAATGAGTTAACAAGCTTTTCTGCATTTGACATCAAGTGACCCTTGATGACCTTTGACCTCCACCAAAACAACAGGCACTAACCTCTCACTGTAACATATCCAAACACCACAAATGAAATCTATACAAGTTTCCTATCTTGAGATTTTGTGTTAGTTAACAAGGTTTACAGAATTTGACACCTGGTGACCCAAGATTACCATTGACCTCCACCAAAACTGATAGAAACCATCCTCTCACTTTAACGTATCCACAAAACACACACAAAATCTATCCAAGTTTCCTATCTTGAGATATGGTGTTTACAGGGTTTTCAGCGTTTGAGCCCAAGTGACCCCAGATGACCTTTGACCCCACCAAAAGTAATCACGACCATCCTCTCACTATAAAGTATCCACATATTAAATATGAAGTCTATCCAAGTTTCCTATCTTGAGTTGTTGTGTTAAAAAAGTTTCCAAGGTTTCACCCCTGGTGACAACAGATGACCTTTCACCTCCATCAGAAAGGAGAGGGGCCATTCTTTCACTATGACACATCCACACACCCAAATATGAAAGCCATCCAAGTTTCCTATCTTGAGATGTTGTGTTAACATGGTTTTCAGCATTTCACCCGCATGACCTTTGACCTCCACTAAAAGCATTAGAGACCATTCTCTTACTATAAGGTATTCACTTACCAAATATGAAATCTTAATTTCTTATCTGGGGATATTGTGTTAACAAGATTTAAGATTTTCAGACTTTGACCCCTCCTGACCATAGTTGACCTTAGACCTCCACCAAAAACAATAGGGTTCTTCCCCTAAATATGAGATATTTATGAACCCAAGTTTAAAAACTGTCCAATGTTCCTATCTAGAGATATCCAGTTAATGAGCAGTGTCACAAACACATACACACACATGCCATCATGAATGCATAGGTTCCTCTTATCATCCAAACCAATACGTAATACATAATGAATATTACGTGTAAGATCTGCAAAGTGACTTTCAACTCTACAAAGAAATAAAATTACCGTTTTTGAAATCCCCTTCCCTGTTTCTCCTCCTCTTCTTTAACAACTGTTTGACTTCTGCTTGCTGCTCTGTTTTGAAAGAAATAGAAACATTGATTTGGTTTTGATCAATGAATGTTGCCTACCTACAGGAGTACTGAACATCCATCAAGTTTCAAATCTTAAGATACTGTAATTTATTAGCAAGGTTTTCAGTTTTGACCTCAACTGACCACAGATGACCTTTGACCTTTACTACCAAAAACAACACAACTCTTCTGTATGCCATAAAACTTCCACATATAATAGTAATTTCTGAAAAGAAAAACATGAAAGTCACTCTTCTAAATTATTACCAAAAGCTAAAAGGTTAGGTAGAACTTTACCAAATTATTTTGATGAAATTTTGATGCATCAAACTTTCTTTCCACCAAAAATATAATTGTCATAACTCTTTTCAAAAAGTTTCATGTTTGAATTAACAGGATGCATTGCACAGCAATAAGTTGCACAATAACATTACCCCTGTAGCTGTCAAGAGAGTTGATTTCACGTGACCATGTGCCGATGTTTTAAGCAGGATTTACTGTGTGTGAAGTCCCATTGCTTCCCTGTGTAAATTTTTGAAAGAATGTTCATTTTGTATGTGTGAAAGTTCTTCTCACACACACAATTAATATTAAGGAGAAAGTAATGTTCAGGTTAGAGCTTGCAATGCTTTGATTTGTGTCTGCTTGCAACCAATTTCTCACTCATATAATGCTGTGTGTTATCATATGCAAGGTGAAGTTAATCGACCAACGCATGATAACTATTCTAAATACACATTGTAAAAGCATGCACTGATGAGTAGCTACAGTATCGTTTGAAGACTGCGCATAACGTCAAAAGAAAGCAAGTTCCTTGTTAATGTGGGAAGCACTAGTTCTGTGAAATTAATGTTCAACAGCAATTTCCAAAATTTCTAGGGGGAATTTGTGGCTGGAATGGTGCAAAATGATTATCAAGTGCACATTCCACGTTTCTATTGTACAGTACTGTTGAAAGGCACCAGGAATTTATCAAATAGTTTTTTAAGTTATATTTCAGTATTATTTCTTTCACTTGAAATAAATTTTAGGGAAGATTTTCAACTTACAGTTGGTTACTGGTCTCTATGATACTTTGGTAAATGGTACAGTACTGTACTGGTACCATTACATACTGGTGCTTACATTAATACTACTTTAAGGTGAAATGTTTTATGTGGACAATTACAATGAGATGAGCATAAGGTGAATGAAACGTTTATGCCGGACTGATGATGCAAAGGTACAGTACATTTGCAGACAAACCAATGAAGAGGTAATGAAAAAGTTAGCTCTAACATTTTGTTTATTCATTGGGTTGAAATTTTGAGAAAAGCCCTGACTGTAAATCCAGCCCTGACTGTAACCAGCGAAACAGGCATTTACTTATGAGCGCTGCTCACATCAGAATATTTTTAACACCTGCTATGATAGCTGCTACTAAATATTGCAACATTCAAGGTAACCAGTGTGTGTCTTGATAATAGCAGCTACAGGCAGCTGAATGCACCATGATGAAATTTGCTAAATTTACCCAAACTCTCTGGTTTGGGAGTCTATGAGGGATGACACCTACCTCCTGGCAGCAGGTATTGACCACTGTATGTTACTGTCACTGTGTAAATATTCTAGGTGTAACAACACTGCCCAACAACCCTCACAATTGTAAAACTAAATGATCACTTCGTTGGGGAGGGGGGACTTGTCATGAGTTTGAGTTTCCCAACAAAAAAAGTTCTTGACAGTTCAGAGAGTGCTTTTGTGTTTTTAGGTGCTATGTGTGAAATGCAAGAAGTTAACATCTCTGTTTTTAAAGAATTGAAACTAGAAACTGTTGCATTTATTTCTTTACTATTTTCTCCGTAACTTTTCAAGTTGATATGGCATGCTTTTTATCCATCATGCAGTGTTTGCAGATGTGGGCCATGGTCCCACTGTTGGTGACACTTTTGAGTTGACATTCGCAAAACAGAGTGCCCTCTGATGAACTGAACCACACCAAAAAATACAGCAACAATATTAAATAAATACTACAATTTGGAGAGGTTTCAATAATTGTGTGTTTGTGAGTGTCAGTACAGTAACGTTTTGGCAAATCAGTTAACAAAATTTTCCTAGGTTACCTCAAAAAATTCAGTACTTTTAATACTGAATTACTTTTTTGCTGTGACCTAGCAAAATTATGTTGATTGATTTGGCACAAAAAAGTGCTAACATTTTGACCGTAGACACTCCTAAACTTCACTTTTTTGTGAAGGCGAGAAGGATGCCCCTCCCCTTATACTCCACCCCCAGGCAAGCAATCCACCCATCAAAAGATCAGAGGTGGGTGGCAAACTTGCCTACACCTTACATTATATATAGCGTTTCATGGTACCACTGATAATTGGTACCGTCGGAACCGCCACAAATGGTACCGGTAATACCGTAGTACCGGTACCAGAAGAGTAAAAAAGTAGGGTTTTATCACATGCAAAATATACGTAAAAATACCATGCATTGACATAATCTGATAATCCCTGCCTCCCGTTTCAGAATTTTTTATAACATTTAGTCACCCCACACTCAACGAATCGGTAAACAAAACAAGAGCCCAACGGGCACTGTGGTTCCTTGCTGGATATTATAAGTACTAGTGTACAGCCAGTCTTCAAAATAGAGCGAAGTGAAAGCTCATACTCAATGTTTGTAACATCTTCACAAGGGGTATTTTAGTACTTATATTACACGATATCAATGATTAAATTTTTGTGGCCTTACTAACATTCAACTTGTATTAATGCTTGGTGATCCTTCAAAAACACTACCTCATTTCCATATGTATTTATACTTGTAATCAAACTTGATATTATCACAAATAAACAATACACAATGGGGTTACAGAGAGAAAAACACCCCTTGTACTTCTCTCATAAGTTATTTTTACCTGCTATCAAATAAAACTTGCTATTACTTTAAAACAATCTACCATTTGTCCTGTTTGCTATCTCTACACAGAAAACTGGGTTTATTCAGCAGTTAAGCAGAAAGCAAGTGATTAATGGGGTGTGATAATAGAATGAGGATTAGGTTACCCCACAGAGCACAGCAGTATTAAAGAGACATACTGTATAATCCATGCATTGCTTCCACTGGAAGAGAGGCCAGTTTAATGCAGTGTGTGACCTGTGCTCATTGAAATCTACAGATTTCAGTTATTGCCCTCTTACAACTTTGAATGATCCAAAATCTGTGTACAATCCAAAGTAATCATTACTGAACGAATGT
The DNA here is from genome assembly GCA_037179385.1 of Holothuria scabra. Lineage (NCBI taxonomy): Eukaryota > Metazoa > Echinodermata > Holothuroidea > Aspidochirotida > Holothuriidae > Holothuria > Holothuria scabra. Next base: position 11,325,883 of record CM074199.1, read on the forward strand.
AAAGGCCAAATTTCTAAGGTGTTTGGGTGTGTAAGCATGCAAAACCAGGTGAGATAAAAAATCTATTGAGCCTAAAGATAAAGATCTAGCTTACAACATTTTCTAAATAAAATTTACAGTGGTTGACCTCCAGTGACCTTGATGACCTTTGACCTTATCCAAACACAGATTGGTTTGAATTCTTTCCTTTTTACCTTAAAATACTGTGTTAAAACATTTTACAGTGTTTGACCCCTGGTGACCCCAGATGACCCCTTGACCTTCACCAAACATATCAGATTTCATCCTTACACAATAACACACCCACACACCCAGTATGACATCTATCCAAGTTTCCTACTGTACCTTGAAATATCATGTTGAGAAGATTTTTAGTTTTTGACCTCTGGTGACCCCAAATGACCTTTGACCTCCACCAAAAACGATAGGGCACACCTTCAAACTATGGCACTTCTATATACCATGTTTCAATTTAATCCAACTTTCCCTTGTTGAGTTACGGCGTACCCAAACTAGCGTCACAGACACACACACACACACACAGACACACACACACGCCAACCTGACTACATAGGTTCCTTTTGCTAACGCAAGGAACCAAAAAGAAATAACCTCTCTGCAAATTTAGCGTCCAATAAATACGGGACCGAGGATAAATCAGCGCCGCAAGTCCGTACCTGAGCTAGACCCCACAAGATGACAAGAGCACTCAGAATTGTAATGAAGATTGCAAAAATAATTTCTGCAAGTAATGACAATCCCCCTCCTAAAGTATAACCAAAAGTTATTAAGTAGAACTTTACAAAAATATTTCCATAAAAGACTGATTCATCAAGCATTCTTCCCGCTGAGTTATCACTATCAAAACTAAATCAAAGTGCTTCATGATTGAATTTACGAATGAATCGCACAACAATCCGTTGTACAATAACACTATACTGTTCTTCAGTACGTAGTATCAATACAACAAAGCAAGTGAGTTGATCAGGTAAACTGAACACCGGGCCAATGTTTTAAGCGGGATTTACTGTGTGTTCAGTCCCATTGCTTCACTGTGTAAATTTCTGAAAGAGCATTCGTTGTGTTCGTACGAAAGTTTTTCTTCCACAGACATAGTGAGCGTTATGGAGCTAGTCCCACTGAATCACTGTGTTAGAATCAAAAATCGTCCATGCAACGTTCATGTCAGAGCTTGCAATGCTATGCTTCTTTGTTTGCTAACAACGAATTTCTCACTTGTATAATGTTGTGTGCTATCATAATCAAAGTGAATTCTATTAATCAACGCATGGTATCTATTCTTAATACACCATGTCAAAGCATTAATAATAATAATAATAATATAACAGTTCTTATATAGCGCCTTACACAAGAAGTCTCAAAGCGCTAAAACTATACAACATGCCGTCAATAAGACAAAGTAAACAAATGAGTTTTCAAGTTAGTTTTAAATTGTCCAACAGTGGAAGAGTTCTTGACAAAAGATGGAAGGTCATTCCACAGTTTCGCAGATACTGTTGAAAAAGCACGATCACCATAAGAATGGGTAACAGATGACGGCACATTTAAAAGAGATTGAGAGCTGTAACGTAGTTCCCGTAAAGGCTTGTAATTAGATATAAGATCCTTTAGATATAATGGAGCAATTTGGAGCATTTGCTGATGAGCAGCGATCGTTCGGGGGTTGCCCAGAATGTCGAAAGAAAGCAAGGGCCCTGTTAGTGTGGAAGGTACTAGTTCTGCGAAAGTAACGTTAAACGGCACTTTCCGAAATTCTTGGGGGGATTTGTGACTGAAATAGTGCAAAATGATTATCAAGTGAATGTTCCCTGTTTGTATTGCAATGCTTTGAGACACGGAGAATTTATCAAATGGGTATTTGTTCCATTCAAGTATGATTCTAATTCAAATGCTTTATTTTTGAGAAAAGATTTGCACCTCAAAGTTGAATAATCGTGTCCATCTAGAAACACAATGTGAAGGTGAGGCTAGCACTGGCAGGGATTGTTCTGAGATTGCGCAGAATGTCGAAAGAAAGCAAGTCCCTTTTTAGTCTGGAGGGCACTTGTTCTGTGAAAGTAACGTTAAACGGCAATTTCCGAAATTCTTAGGCGGGGATTTGTGACTGAAATGGTGCGAAATGATTATCAAGTGACTATTCCCTGTTTATATTGTAATGTTTAGAGACACGGGGCATTTATCAAATGGATTTTTCTTACATTTTAGTATCATTCTAATTAAAATGCTATGATTTTGAGAAAAGATTTTCACCTTACAGTTGAGTACCAGTCTCCACGATACTTCGGTACCTTTAGGTTGGTGGTACCATACCGTACCAGTACCGATGAGTACCCGGTACTTACGGAAATACCGGTATACCTTGAAACCTTAATTACATACTGCATGTTCAAGCCGACAATTGACCTCAGGACTAGATAAAGATTAAAAAGGAAATACTGTACATATGCAACACAGAAATTAGCCTTGTGTTCAAACCTGCACTTCTGGCAAAGTTTATGAAAGAATTCTCCATCACTAGAATGAACTCCCCATCTTGTAAGTCAACAAACTATCACCACACACATAATGAACCTATCCCAGCTGGTGCACTAAATATTGAAACACACTCTCAGTGTACAACACTGACTTTCCTCAACAGTGTGCTATAAAAAAGATGGTCTTTCAAGAACTTTTCTAGAGCACTACAGTAGTTTAACTTTTCCCTTTTCCATCAGCAATGCAATGTAGAATTGCCACAGATTCACCTGGCAGTGACTAGAGGTCCACCCTCCTCAGTCTGTACAACAGCTTGCTACTTGCCAACACACCTGTTTTACACTTTTCATAGACATGAATGACTGTAAATGCAAGCCACAATAAAAAACTCTGGAATGCCAAAACAAGCATGCCTAGTTCATGACCCTTGACCTTGCCGTAGGGCAATACATGGTATATTGTTTCCTATCAGCCTGTTTGTCTGTCTGCCAAACATCAGGGAAGACCCCCAGAAAGGGTAAATTCCTGCACTCTGGAGACTGAATGGATTAAAGGGAGAGTGTCCTGTAAAGTAGCTACCAGAATATCACAATATTCTGAGAGACAATCCAGCTACTGTAAGTACAGTACATTGAACTTCACAGAACCACATACTGTAGTGGGATAGCCATGATGCTGTCAAATTGGCAAGGAAAAGAGAAATCTCCACATGATAAAATTTGTACAGTAACTGCTAGCTCTGATATCATATTAGACAGTTTTAATCAGACAAGCCCCAAAATTATCTAGAAATTTAAGCCTTGCATGGCAAGTCCAACATTGGGTAGCCTCTATTACCAACCTTTTCACAGGAATTTTGCTAATTCTGATTCACCACTAAAAGATTGCAAGTGGTTTGATAAAAAGATCTGCCACTTATCACAAATCCTGTTTTCTATTACAGCATCTATCTGAATATCTGCAAAGTAATGTCTTCATTGTCAATAAAATTAAAATTTGCTCTCACAGCACTACAGACCATGAGTAGCTGCCTACAACAGCCTGCTTGTTTACTTTGCGCAAGTTGTCACTGTACTGGCATTAGTTACTGGTCTGTTCCTGATTGTGGTCCAACAACCAGACCTGTGCAATGAACTCTGAACAAAACATTCACTGAGAATGAATTGGCCCTATACTGGGTATTACGGTGTGAAACCACTTTGACTCTTTATGTGCCCTCGCTGCTGCTGGGAGTCCAGAATTCTCGTATGTAATTCACATTTACTGCACATACAATATGCTCCCCAAACAGCATTTCTCAACATTGCTGTATGTAAAAACAGTCATACTTACACATACCTTAAGTCCTAAACACAAGTAACCGCTAAACCATCCCCAGATTGTGTGATTCAATGTTTAGCTATTTTGCTACGCATTCATAGCCCTAATGTGGGTTTGATTTTGTTTGCACATGAACATTTGAAAGCTGCATTTTCTTGGCAAAACATCAGTAATTGCAGCTTTGTACTCCTCTGCTACATTTAAGTCTGCATACATTACATTGTTAGGTTCACTTTCTTTCACATCATTTTAAAAAATGCCTTCTTTGAAGTAGTTTGCCATCATACGTAATGAACAATCTAAAACACTGTATGATTCCAAAGATACAGCCGTGAGGCTTTGCGCACACCACTGGTGAATAATGCTGCTGACATTTGGAGTCTAGAAAAGAATTACAAAACATTTAATGTGATGACTAGACAAGTTTGGTTGGCTTGTTATACTTTACACAAATGGATGAAATACATGTGCATTAATTGTACTGTGTGGAACAACTAGCTGGCCTACATATGTGTACTGAATTTAATGCTTCCATGCAGAATTTTGGAAGACTGATGTTGACAACTTGATCATAAAAAGAATGAACAGTCAAGATGAGTTTTTCAATGAGGCAAACAGGTTACATGTGCAAAAGTTACTCTGTTATCCAAGATGATAATTCAGATACTACTGTACATAATCACATTCCAAAAACTGTTCTGCAACTCTATGCTGTAGATCCATAAATTTAAGTCAGCCCCTCTCTCTGCACTTTAGTCCATCCGTAGGTTTAACAGAGTTGTTTACAACGAACATAATACGTACTGTATAAGGGCCAAAATAACTAGCACTACAATGTGTACAGTATTACAATACTACCTGTCCTCTGTGTGCATTAGAAAGTGAACTCGGCAAGTAACTCGCTAACACAAAGTGGACTACATGAATAGTTGGGGGTACAGAACACAACAGACAAACATTTCCTGTTCTTAAGTACTGTAAATTTGGATGTACTGTAATTTGACATTGAATTTAGTGGCATCTGTCCTTAGAAATTCTAAACTACTGCATTTGCTTTCTTCTTATCATAAATTTTAAAACCATGGCCATGCAGCCTGACTTACACAATATTTTGACTTGGTTAAATCAAGTATCACATTCTCATATTCTCAGCGAGATACAGTAATTGCAACATTTTCAATGATGTTCCTAAAATATAAATATGGAAAGTGGAATACTTTATGCAGAAAAATGAAACCTTAAACTTCCAGACACAAGCACAAAGTTCTACTAAAAATTTATTATAACTGACCATTTTTTCTTTCAAACTCATTGTGGCCAAAAATATCAACAAAATCAATTTATGAGACTCACATAATTTCATTAGCACAACCTCTTTAGGATATACTTCCAGTATTCTCTTGACTTTGAAAACCACAGAGTTACATGACCAAAAGTAAGACTTTGATGAAAACCACAAAAAATTCAAGTTTTGGAAGCCAGTTAAGAGTTTCCCACCCAAAAGCTTGGACAAACAAGTACTTGTGTGTGACATTTGAGTTTCTCATGGGAGCCTCTCTGTAAATCAGAAATAAGATGTCAGGCTGTCTATGGGTGGTAGAGTAGTATTGTAAGCCGACTGCATCAAAAAATTTACTCTGAGCAACCAGGGAGACAAATGCCCTTTGGTACAGAAGCTTTCAGAAGGATTTAACTCCAAACAAATCTGGCGGAAAATACCTCACTGCAGAGTATGTAGAAACATGTAACCACTTTGTGCAAAAGACTCAAAAGTCAAAAACATGATTTGCAGAGAATATGGACCAATTCAAAGTCTTCAACCAAACTTGCAATGGTAAAGCACAGAAAGGCCGTGGCCTAAGGTGCCCGCTCTTGAGGAATTTCAACACTGTAACCTTGCACTCCAGTAATGTGGAAACGCCTTTTACAGTAACTCAGTGCTGGTGTTTAAATTTTGATCCACCTCAAATCACAGGCTCCCATGGTTATAAAACTTTGTGTTTTAATCAAGCAAGGTCACACAGTTGTATATGGTGCTAACCTTTAACCACTGCCAAAAACAATACGGTACTGATCCCCTGATCATAAAACAAATCTAGATACCACATATGAAATCCATCCAATGTCAGTAACTATCTCAAGATACCATGTTAACCAGTATTTTCAGAGTTTTTCTCAGTGGCTGCTGATGACCTTTGAGGCTTTTTCCACCACCTAAATTAAGAAGGTTTTCTAAACCATAATGCACACAAAAAGTATGAATTTACCCAAGTCTCCGCTAGGTACTGTACCATACAGTAGTACCTTGACATAGTATATAATGTCGACAAGGTTTTCAGAGTTTCACATGGTTACTCCAGGTGATCTTTGAGCTCCACCAAAAACAAAAGGGATCATTTTCTGAAGTTCTGACCATAATGGATCTACACCACTGATGACCCTACATACCATGTGACTTTCATCAAAAGCAACAGGATCATTTTCTAAAAATAATACATCCACATAGAGAGTATGAAACCTATCCAAGCCTATTGCAGCACTTTGAGATTTTATTTCATGTCTTCCATTAGGTTTTGTCTGCCAGGGGTCCTCCTCCCCATGCACTTTTTATGTGGGTGTGACAGTCGAAAATTGGGCATCCCTGGCTAAGTCCTAGAGTAAACTTCAGTTTTTGCAATAGCACTATGTTACTGCTCGACCAGTATACTGGCTTGTCAGATAAGTAGAGGGTGCACAAATTAAGATTTTTTGTTCATGAAACATTATAAAGTCCACCTATGGAACTTTATGTAGCAGTTTGGTTTCAGAAATTTGAGAAGCCCCTTTTGACCTGTAATTTATCTCATATATCTGTTCGCCTCTTCCCCTGAAGACTGTTTTGATCTGTTCCCCTTCCCAAGAAATATTTCTCGCTCGAAAGGTATCTTCTGGCTTGAAATTCTCTCTCCCTGATACCCTGCTTGCCAAGGGGTTTTCTGAAAACATTACAAAAATTAACGACACATGGCTACCTTATTTTGATCACTTTCCTCTCCTAATTAGAAAGAGCAAATATGGACTGAAGTCTGCCATGCTTAATAAGTTACAATTTTTCCCTGTGAGATATTAAACTAGAGCAGAAATTCTACTGTAGCTCACACACTAACTTGAAGTAGGCATTTGTTACAATTGTCCACTATGGTAAATGTGTTGCTTCATGTTCATGCCAAAATTTTATCAGATTTGTCTCTTATACAGTCAGTTCCAGTATGTTTATGCAGTCAGTTTCTATATTGCAAGGATGAGGCCTGTAATTCTTCCCCAATCCCTGACCAGTATTCCATTCCTTGTATGTCCTGCAATTTTCATACAATTCATTTAATATCACCCCCTTTTGCTGAGGTTGTAGAAAATCTCCACAGTATTTTTCCACGTTGTAGGAGGCGACCAAAGGTAATTCAAATTTGAACTTGAGCCATACTAGAAAATACATTTTATCTTTGAAGTTTTATCAAGTTGACAGACATTGTATAACACAATCGTACTGGTGTGTCTTAAAATCTCATCTTACTATATTGTGAGACCTAACTTTTCTTGTTGAGGTTTGATCAATCAATCCTCTTCCGAGAGGTATTACCAGGTATACCGGAAAATTTGGCAAAACAGGTACTTAACACAGTAGACTTCTATATCAAACTTTCCCAACCTTCCTCAACACATGAGTCTCTGTGCTGTTTCAATTCCACAGAATTTTGCTACTGCTTTCTCTTCTGTTGCAGCAAGACAATTTGAAGATTTGAATAAACATTTGAAAAAACCAGAATGCAAAAATGCATTGAGGTTTCCATGATACATAAATGTTCTTTTCAATAAAATGCTACATTTCTTGTAACACCTGGTGACCCAAAGTGACCTTTGACTCCACCAGTGAGTAACTGGTTTTCCTTTTAACCAAAACACTTCTATATTTAAAAAGCCAAATTTCATACTGTGCCTTAAGATATTCTGCAAACAAGGTTTTCAGAGTTTAACTGCCAGGTGATACCAGATGACCATTGACCTCCACTGAAAATGACAGGTAGAGTTTTACAGTTTTTCCCTGTGAAATATTAAAAAACTGCTTTTATTATGTTGTCCTTTAGCAATTGTTCTTCATAATGCTTACACCTTGACATTTTTCATTGGACCACTCCCTTCAAAATACACAACTCTTATTCACCAACTGACATGCATTGCCCAAGACCCAAAACTTCTCCATATACTGTACTGTACCTTTATACAGGCTTCCCACAATCCTCGACAAAAATGATGGGACAAAGCAAGCAAGCCAAGCAATAAACAGATCACCATCCCCCACTCCCCCTATTCAATGTTGGGGAAGCCCAAGGCATCCTGAAGCTTCAACACTGATACGGGATGGGAGGTTGACCCATGCATTTTTGTTGAGGATTGTAGACTGAAAAGATCTATTCCTAATAGTATCATTAGGAATATGTACAAACTTTTAAATATCACTTCTTGATTACAGTACCGAGCATGCAGTAGATCCAAAAATGTCACAAACATGTGACTGCTGCAAACTGTTACTTACTTTTGACAAGTACTGGCAAACTATCCATCAACTTGCGGTTGTTGTAGGTAAGCTACTGTAGGTAGCAGTACACTAAAAGAACGAAATTTTGCTACAGTACGTCATCATCATGCTATACTGAAATCACAAGCTTCCTGCATTTGTCAGCCACATGCGACTACAGGCTGTATATTTAGCTATCACAAAATAGATACAGATTCAACTCAGGAAGCAAAGAAGGTTCTTGGGTCTATAGTCACCTTAATATAAGAACAATCCAATTCAGAGGTTTCCACAGGTTAAACTAAAATCCATTGACAGGAAGCTATCCAGTGAAATTGTCAATTGTATGTACATTTTAAATGGTGATAACAAAGATGCAAACATGCCAAGTTATCCCACAACTTTTTTGTTTGTTCATTGGCAATATATTTATGAACACCAAATGCAATGACCATGAATACTGCACATGACTGATCCAATTTCCAAAGGGTGAATAAAATACAAACTGTATAGCATAAGGAAGAAATTTGCAACGACGACCTTGCCAAGCCTAGACCACAGGTCCACAGGCTGTCCTTACTGTACATTAACTAGTCTGTACTGTTTTAAACAGTATACAGCAAAAGGATGGCCTGTGGCCTACGGGGACATCCCTATATTCTGACATCTATATGTTCTGATGTCTCTGTGTTCCAACAAAAATGAACTTTAGCATTAAAAATAATGTACTTTGGGGCCAATGAAATAGTACTTTGGTGCTGTTTTATCGGAACATAGAGATGCAGGAACACAGAGATGTAACCTTGGCCTACACTTGCATAACATTACCTCAAATCACTGGAACATGTACTGGAATCAAACACTTCTCCTGTTCTTACAATCATGCTGTATCAAATGCGCTCCACCCATGAACGCACAGACTTGTGCCAATTCATTAGAATAAACTGAAATTTCACACCAGTTGGTATTAAAAGTATGGGCAACTGTCTCAGGCTGCGTAGTACTGAGGCTAGCATGCTCCACCACAAGAACAATGATGTAAAACTTGGAGTTACGTGCTCTATCATTTCAAATCGAAAATGACAAATGAAAGAAACATGGCAGACCAATGTCAATTCAGAAAATTAATTTTGCAATTTTGAATTTTGTAGGGCTGTGACGGTTAATCGGTTAACCGGTTAACCGACCGACTCATCGGTTACTCGTGCGTCATTCCTCTTCAAAGATTAACCGTTTTTGTATTGCCAATAACTCAGTCGCCGCGGCGTGGCTTTGTTTGTAAATTGTTACACAAACATCGTGCAACAAACAGTGTCAGTTTCTCACAAATATCACTGGAACAATAACAGTAAAAGGAGTTTTAAAATCGGCCGTTCGATTGAACGGATTAATTCTGCGGAAGCTCCCTGAATTAAGTATATTATGATGAGTGACAAGTGGCCCACCCATTGTTACTTTCGTTGGCAGAACTTCATGTGCTCGTTTCCTAATCCCTTCAACAGCAACACCCAAGCACAACTTTAGAAATAAGCAGCATGTTTGAGAGATTACCAAGAGAAAAGAAAGCCACAAGACAAGCAGGGAGCTGTAACAAAAGTTACCAAGCCCTGTACTTCTGTGGCAATAAAACCTCCGCCAGACCATAATTAGGGCACAAAAGTATATTTGAATAAGTCTTCCCACTGTAGCTAATCGAAATATTTTATCATGCTACACCTCCGTAAATTTCATTATTTTTTATTGTTAGTAGCAGTATATGGAAAAAATGTAACCCGTAAAAATACGATCATAAGCACCAGATAATTCCCGCCACATTGTTGTTTGCCCAATATCATATCAAATGGAACATTTTATGTTGATTTTTATGAATGAGCATATGCAGTTCATTGAACTGATTGGGTTGTAGTTGCGATAATGTACTGAACTGTAGAAGTCCACCCTATGATGCATGGAAAAATAACGATCAATTTTTTAGCGGTCCTGGACAGCAAAACATGGACTCGATTAACGTTATAAATACTCGCCGTATTTTTGCCACTTCTTGCTCAAACATTACGTCTTGTTTAAAAATAATCAGCAAATGAAATGCACTTAAGTCAGATCCCCGAAAAATCCACGATACACAGAGATTTGTGATGCTGTTTCTTGGTGAATTTTGCACAGGGCTTGGCCGGCTGCACAGGCCAGCTATGTAAGCCTGGGAAGTGCGATCGTCATAACGCAAACTCAATGAGGAAATTCGTTCCGAAGTCTGGTACTTTCACACACTAAATCCCATAGGCGATGGCACGAGTTGTGATTGGCTGGCTCAGAACCAACGTATTTGAACTAATCACAATGCAGAGGCAATTCAAATTTTGCAATAGATCGTGTGCATATGATGTCACCGAGCAAAACATGGTCCCTTGTTTAGTGGTAAAAACAGATACGCACGCAAGTCTACTGCATGGATGGGACCACGTGCATCATTGTTTTCGTTCATAACAACGTCATATGATAACATTCCATAATTTATGCAGGATAATAGGGCTTGGTTGTGCTATCTGCGGCTGGTGGGCCGTTTACAGTGCAATTGTACAGTTCACTACCATGACAAACGTGAGCGCTGTACATGTATTGAACACTGCATCGCAAGCAGGCTGCATCAAAACAGCAGTGTGGGAGTTTCATGAAGTAACTGACAAAATAACATAGGACCAGGGGGGAAAATACAAGTTGGTGGAATGTTAAAAAGTGCACATGGTGTGAAAAAGCTTCAGTAAATGCGGGATGGGTTTTTACTGTGAAAAGATGATATAAACTCAGCGCAAAATACCAACATTTTTGCCACATACCTACATCGGCGAACATGACTTACGGTGCCATTTTTAGACTTGTTCTTTCCTGTACAAAAGTGACGGCATCATAACTTTGACCACACAGGGGACCGTAACTAGTAATAGGATCTTCCCACAACCCTCATGGCTTGAAAGTGCGAAATGAGCTCCCAGTCCGCAAGCTGGACACTCGTGCAGAAAACCCTCAGAAGATGAGCACTTGAGTAACCAACCTGTAGATATTTGATTAATATTAGGCCGGCAGAATAATTGGAACGTGATCATCTTTTTTTGGAACTTATTCATCTTTTTTTGGAACTTTAAATAAATCATCAAATCCATTGAAACTCTCCATTTTTTTCTGTTTCAAACTCCTACGCAGGGTCCCTGTACTGCATCGACTTACTAAACAGTATGTTGGGACATAATCACTAAAACGATATAGCTTCACACAGTACATAGTCTAGTGTCGACATGTAGTCATTTTACCATAGGTTTCAATCTGAATCTTTGTAGTTTGTGCGAGTACTATTTTGGGGTAAACTAATTAATGCAAGACAAAATTATGGCCTGTTTTACTGTATTCCAAAACTTTTTTGGAATATTTATGGTGTCCTTATAAGCTTTCATGTGTTAGTACTTTAAATATAGTAGAAAAGGGTTGATGTGCATAACAGTGATGTCTAACAATTAAATATTCACATTTTTTTTTTCCTTCTTTTTGGTGTATCCGAGGTGACATGCTCAATTGAATGGAAGACAGTGTTACATAGAAAATCATTAGCATCAACTATCAAACTTATATGTACTGAATCACTGTAAAACAGCAACAATTGCATGCAAGACTTCAAAGTGATACTAGAATATTGTGATGTCTTGTGCAATATTTTTGTTTAGTTAGTTTCATGAGGTGCAATGGCTCAGTTGTTTAGGTTTCAGGACATATCAAATGAATGTGCTATGCACACTGTATTATTGTCATGACAAAAAAAAAGTTGGCCATGGTAGGGTGAAAATCAACAAGAACGTGTCTTATGTGAACTCTAATACTAGTGCTTACAGAAAACCACTGTGCTATTTTTAACACAGAAAATTTTCCAGGGAATGTCACACAATACATATACATAGTTTTGGAAGCTACAATCCTCCACAAAAATGATGGGACAAAACAAGCAAAGCAAGCAATGAACGGAACACCACCCCCCACTCCCCCATTCAATGTTGCGACAGCCCAAGGCATCCTGAAACTTCAACATTGATACGGGGAGCAGGGTTTGTCCCATGTATTTTTGTCAAGGATTGTCGGAAACCTGTACGAAGGTACAGACATTTCCAAATTTTCGTTTTAAATGCCCTGAAACGAGTAAGTTGCCCTTTCATTTTTCAAGCTACAGGGAAAGTAGTAATGTGTTGAATTTGTCCGACCAGTATACTGGCGTGCCAGATTAGCGCTGGGCGCTTGAATAAAGATGTTTCTTCCCCAAGTAGCTCATACGAGGAAGGGGGAGGGGGGGAATAGTACTCTGGGTGGTGAGAGATTTAATTTACTTTAAAAATTTCATGTACTATAATGGAGAAATAAAACAAAGAATTTTTTTCCATCTCATTTTTCGTGTTAATAGGGGTAACATATTTCACGATACACTGTCTCCAACGGTTAACCACAAAATTCTCTCCTTTTTGCATAAATAAACATTGAATGATGATTAAAACTACAATCTGGTTAAAGATGAAATTATATGTAAGCATTAGGGATAGTGAACGTGACAATTTACGTAAAGATTTCTCGAAATTGAAACGATTAACCATTTTTGCACAATGAAAGTTTCCTATAAATAGAGAGATCTTCTATTTGCATGATTAACCACAACAGTCACTGAAATACTGTAGTGTGGAAGTCAATGGTTAGTCGTGATGAGGTCAATGGTAAACCGTGGCACTAATTAAATATTCTTAGTAATAAGGAGCAGTGACGAGTTCTACATCGGGACAATGAATAAATTAAGCGTTATGAGGTCCATTTTCAGAGCTTTCTGTAGCAGTTCCATTTCAAAAATTTAAAACGCTGCATTTGTCCTATAATTTAACTGGAATATATCTGTTTTCCCCCTCCCCTGAAGGTCCTTTTGATCTTCCCCTTCCTCAAGAAATATTTCTCGCTTGAAAGCGACCCCTCCCCCCTTCAGTACCCTGCAGCAACGGGTCTTCTGAGTAGGTTAGTGACAACATTACCGACAATTAACCACCCATGGGTACCTTATTTTGATCACTTCCCTGTCCTAATTAGAGAGACCGAACATGGACAGAAGTCCGTAATGCATCATAAGTTGCAATTCTTCACCGTGAAATATTCAAAAGCTGCTTTTATTATCTCCTCATGCAGCAATTGTTCTTCATAATGCTTACACCGTGACATTTGTCATCAAATCACTCCTTTCAAAGTACACAACTTTTATTCACCAACTGTCATTACGTTGCCCAAGACGACAGGCTTCCGACAATCCTCCACAAAAATGATGGGACAAAACAAGCAAAGCAAGCAATGAACAGAACACCATCCCCACACTCCCCCATTCAATGGTGCTACAGCCCAAGGCGTCCTGAAACTTCAACATTGATACGGGGAGCAGGGTTTGTCACATGTATTTTTGTCGAGGATTGTGGGCTTTATTGAACTCGAACAGTAATTTTAAGCAACCTGTACAGTAGTTCCTTTCATACAGTGGTAACACAGATACTACACCATGACCTGTAGAACTGTATACTTTCATGTACATTCAATACAATTAAGATATAGAATGTTTATACTTCATTAAAAATATAAAAATGGCCAGCAGCACATTGTAAGAGCATTTTTCACTTAGGTTAGGATGTACTACTGTACACCACAGTACTTGCCTGAAAGGCCCATGTACAGCAAGTAACTAAATAAAGTGGAGAATTAACTAGCATGGGCTCAAATAGGTAGCTCTGGCCACATGAATTGCTCCAGCTGTAAACTTCATCACCTGGCGAGAAAAATCAGTCCACATCTTACTTTCCATACTGCATACAAGAACAGATTGTAGGCCTACTGCTGCTGACTTGACTCCATAGTATATGAACACATACCTGAAACCCATACACAATTCAGCACTAATGCACACAGTAGATTAATGGGTTGACCTCCTCACCGACTATCTCTAATGACATTTTCACTGACAAGAATGAATATACTGTAGGTACTTGTAATAGTCTAGTACCGCCCTCCTCAGTTCTAAATCAAGCCAGTTCTCATAGGTATGACTCAATTTTGTTCTTAACTGACCTTGCCTTTGCCTTTCATCTTCCAAGAACTCTCTGTGTTTTATTATTGAGTTTCATTTCTGTGAATCATGGAGTGAGGATAATACAGTATCTGTGAGACATATCAAGGGAGAGAGATATAATTTTCTCTTCATGTTTAGAGCTGATCGTCATTGTCATGGTAACTGTTTTGATGTGTGGGAAGTAATTTCTCTGATTAATTTCCAAGTACTGTAGAGATGTTCAGTTTTTATTCAAAAATCAGCATATGTCAGGGATTATTGAAGAAGGTTGGTTTTCATAGATATTGCATTCATCTGCCATCTTTAAAGGACATACTGTGCAGTATGAATCCTATCAACTTTACTTTTTCCTCAAGACAAAACCATGAACTTAAAGGCCCAGTTCTCTCCCCCAAACAGTACCAATTCTCCTAACCTTCTTACTTAAGCCCCTCCCACAATTGTCTGAAATTCATTCTCATCCAGATACAATCTCAGCTTATTGCTTCAAGGTAAGTATCAAAAACTCAGTACTGTTCATGCTGTGTAATATAAGCTTTGGGACTCTGCATTGTTTGAATTAGCGGCCAATCAAAGAGCTGAGCCAATTGAGAATTTCGGTACCCCCGTACCAAAACAGTAGTTTGGGATGAGAGGTTTGGCTCTTTAATACTTTTTTCTCTAAAACAGCATCAACTGAGGCCAACCTTGAAACTAGTTAGATCATAAGAGGACATACATTGTATTATATGACTTGTTCTTAATTTCTCTATATCTGGTTGGAGGGTTTGGTGGTCACATGCCTGTCATTGGCCCCTACCATCACATGATCTGTTGGTTTATAGTGTAAAAGTAGTCCCCATTGTGCAATAGTAAGAGGGCTTAGAGTGCAATAGTAGCCTAAGCATTACGCAGGCCTACATCCATAGTTTGTAGGTTCAAATTGATATGTGTTGCTGTTAATTGATGATCAGTTCGGGAATCACCCGTTGCATAGGTTATACATCCAAGCATGTGACAGACGTACGTAAACGAATCCAGTTACCATGTCATAAAACCGCACACTACCTAGTACAATACAAAATGTTGATTGGATGCACAAATTTTGTGCTCCTAAAGGAGCATAAACTTCCCCAACTTTGGGACTCTAGGGATTCTACAAACAAGATAGGTGTTTTTTATTAAACAATTAATGTTTTCATAAGTGGCATAGCATTGAATTATTTCATTTGTTGAAAGATTGAACCTTCTACTCAATTTGCCTTTGCCCCAATGAACAGAAGTGTAATCTTTCAACTCATGAAATAAATCATGGCTATTGCTCTCATAAACATTCATTATTTGTATAAAATGAACACCCTAACCCCAATGAAAAACATTGCTGAAATAGCAGAATAGGAGGTTCTTGTCATGCTGGGAGAATGTCCACCTTTTGAAAAACACACACGAGGAAAAAACTAGATTGGACATGCAAAGTACAGCAATGTACATCTGAATGCAATTAGATATCTTTACTTTCAAATTAATGGTAAAACATGACTTCAAAAACTTGGTAAATTATGGAGGTCAATTCAACTGTCAACAACTTTGCAATCATATACAATACCTGTACTGGTCAGTATCAATATTCCAGATTGCATGAGAGATAATATGATAACTGAGTTCTTGAAACACAGAGATATTGCAACAACTGTACTTTATACTAGGGGGATTGTTTTGGCATGAAATCACTAAAAAAGTTAATCACAACACATTGGCACTGTTTAGCAATAAGTCCACCTAGCAATAGAGTCGATCATTCCATGAAACAGCTTGATCATTCCGTCTCTGATGGCTGGCTACTTGTATAGCAGTGTACCATACAGTAGTGAGTGTATATTCAGGGTTTTCCCTGGGCCTTTTGAACGTCGCGTCCCGCGACGCTCAAGCTTCAAAATCAAAGAGGCCGCGACGTTCAAAAAACGGCCGCGATGTTCAAAATTGCTGCCAGCCAGCCTCCATAATTTTTCTTCTTTCTGTCAACGATTGCTTTTGTTGTTAATACAATAAATGACAAAATCATTGACTTATTTGTAAAACTGGAACTAACTTTTTTTTAACTTCCATTCACATACTGCATGCGAGTCGGAGCCCTGTATGTGTATCCCATAGGGCCTACTACTGAACAAGTAACACGACAGTATTACTAGCCTGCACTTGCCCTCGTAGGCTCCTATCAGGAAACTGTTGTGTTCACTCTGGAGCGCAGTAGCTACGTAGCACAACAAGACTTGCACGACCAAAACACAAACGCCCGTTTTGCAGGTTAGAGGCGGGGCTAATGTTTGAGATTTGGGAAATTATCAATCAAACGAACGAGCCATGTCATTGTATCTTAACGATGAAATCCCACATATTTCCTGTTACTTCGTTCTTAAAACTTGCGCCGAAATTCAGAAAATCGGAAAATAAAAGTTGTACGAACGTACACTGCAGTCTAACCCCCTCTCCCCCCCCCCCCTCAGTAAATACTCGAAGACAACTGGTTTCTACGCGTAATTCCTACACAGTAAAACTGCATTGACGATGTCGCGAGTATGACTGGCTGATTAAAAGCAATAATGAACCAATCACGATGTTACGATGTTTCTTACGTAGTGGTAACTTAAAATAACATGTTTTCATAAAAGATCGGTACGCACACAATCTGTGATTAATGCTTGCAGCATTGTGCTCCATTGCTTTAAAAAATTCTGGCATTCACTCGATCATTACCACCAATAAGGCTATTTGCAAACTGAAAAAGGGGGGTGAAATATACTTGTAACTTGCCCTTAGTTTCGTAAAATTCCCGTAAACTCAATCTTTCAACTTCCCCCCAAAACGGGATGCATTGATAATCACGAACGTAAAATTTTACCCCTGCCATGGAAGTGATCGTTTGATAATTTCCGCTGTAACCCTGTAGTATTACATGGAATTTGATTTAGATTGGATTTAGATTTGCATTCAATGTGTTTTCTTTCCTTTCTCACAGAAAGCGCCGCGTAAGTTGCTGTACAAACTGTTCTGCACAAAACAAATTGTACAGACTATCGAACTGCAGTGTTTCACCTTTTTTTCAAATCCCCAAGCTTAGCATACATGTCTGTGCACGTTTTGTATACACGAAGCTCCTAGAATCTTGTGAAGTTCGGTGCTTTTTATCTTGCATAAATTAAGTCATTTTTAGCATTCCTTCCGTAATGTTATTTACAGTAGGACTTTTGCAATGTTGTCATGCGACGTCACTGCAAACAAAAACAGTGATGCACATGGTTCCCGTGCAGCAAACTTCTTGGCCCACGCATGCACACGACTTACGTGCGTGTCCATTTATTCCGCCAAACAAGACGTCATGTTTTGCTTAATGACATCATATGCATACGATCCATTTCAAAATTTAAATTGGTCCCTGCATCGTGATTGGTTCAATTTCGTTCATTCTAGCCAGCCAATCACAACTCGCGCCTTCGCCTATGTGATTTAGTGTGTGAAAATACTCGGTTTCGAGACAAGTTTTCCCGTTGAGTTTGTGTTACGACGATCGCCGGCTAGCGCAGTCAGGCGAGCCCCGTGCCAAATTCACCATGAAACGGCATCACAAATCTCTGGATTTTTTCGGGGATCTGACTAAAGTGCATTTCAGTTGCAGATTCTTTTTAAACAAGACTAAGACTGCTTAAAATGTACGGGGATATTTACATCCGAAAGGAACCACAAGATACGTTAATCGGGTGCAATTGTTTTGCTGCCCAGAACTGCTAAGATTATCATGAATGATTGCTCTACATGGGGTTCGCTAAAGCAGGAGAGAAGCTACAGTACATTAACACAACTACAATCCAGTGCAGTGAAAGAATGCACATGTTCTGACATGATTGGGGGATGAAAACTAGACAGAGCACGAAGTAGGCCTAAGAAATAAATTATCAAAGGGCACGTGACATCCACTACAAACAATTCTACAGTACTGTATTTAACAGTTGATTTGTATCTCCACTTTTGAAGTGAAAATATTACGCCTATAAAAATGGTATCCCGTTCGTAAAACGAACAGAAATATCCCCAATATTTTCTATCCTGAGCTGGTAATATTGCAAGCCAACCGGGCCCAATCATGTCAATTTTGGTGAGCAACGGGCGCGAAATAACGGCCAATCGGGGGTAAAAATCGTCCGGTGCCAGCGCTCAATAAAAGCCATGCCGATGAACCAAAACTTTTGAAGTAGAAATTACCGTGATATAAAGTGAGTTTCAGTGCTAGTATTTTTGCGTCAACTTACAGAAATGGTGTTGACGAATTTGCCTCAAAAGTGTCACCATTTTGCGTCTAGGGACTTGCATAAGTCCCTAGACGTCAAAAAATTTCCACAAAGGGGAGGGGACACCCCCTCCCCTTATACCCCTCCCCCAGGCCGGCGATCCACCTATGGACGCATCAGATGCGCGACGTTCAATTCTAAACCCAGGGAAACCCTGATATTATATGTAGCAAATGTTTCAGCACTTCTGAGTGATTTTATGAGATAACCCCACTGAAATCTTAGTCTAAACCCATGGAGTTGTGTCCCTAATCATCTTTGTGCCTTCCAGAGCATCTTCTATTGTATTCTTTAAGGGGATAATTTCATCAATGACCAAGTTTATTTCAGCTGCAATGAAGCAAAGAACTTCTTCAGTACTGTCAATGCACCCACATATGAACAGAAATCTGCAAAGTGGCAATGCAGGCACAGATGCCAAATAAAGTAGTTGCAACTGAACTTCATGAAGTCATACATGTTGGTTAATGAGTAGAATATGTTCTTTATATCAGGAAATTATATTCTCAACTTCTAGATAACAATTAAGGTTTTGTGTATAAGTTCCCACTCTACTTAAACAGTAAACTACACAGTAGCTTATTATGTGAACATGGAAGTACTTAATCCGACAAGGTGTACTTAAAGTAGAATTACAATGGCATTTGCCATCAAAGAAAACAGCCCAAGTTTTCTCTCCAGTATTCCTTAAGGCTTACTTTTGAAGTGTGCCAAATATGAAGTAAAACTAATGACAGGAAATGGTATAAATTTGGGGATAAAACAGCCCATTTTTCATGATAGAAATCGAACATTTCACGAAAAGAACTGCAGTGGTCACGTGTTCCAAGTTGACCCGTGACGTCACTGTGAAGACTCCTTCTTATCGTGACCTAAGCTTGTTTACATGGTGAAGTGCAGTGTATACATACACACGTGCAAAGTATATGCAAGCTAGCGTTAGTTGTGGTTGTACAGTACAGCATGCAACGTGAATCACATCAAACCAAAAAGGTTTCGCTGTTGGACTAGAACTACGAATTGACGCAAAATGCCAAGAAATTGTGTTGTTGGGGGATGCATCAGAACAAGTGCGGATCCCTCGCTGAGCTTTTTTGATTTTCCGAGCGAGAAAACCAACGATAAGTGCAGGAAACTCTGGATACGCTTTGTGAGGAGAACGAGAAAAGATTTTGTGGCACCTGGGGGCCGTTCCACAAAGAGTTACGCACAATCTTAAGTTTGATTCACCATACTTAAGCCAACAGTAAATCATACTTAAGATCGTGCGTAACTCTTTGTGGAACGGGCCCCTGGTGTTTCTCACGGAAAGAACGCAAAGATTTGTTCTGCACATTTCACCGAAGACGATTGGGATCCACAGTATGTTTTACAGAAAAACATGAACTTCAAAGTGAAACCTAAATTGAAGACACTGGCTACTAGAGCGCCAATATCATTGAGCATGTGGTGCGTACACGATTTGGGAATTTCAGTAACGCAACACAATCTTCAACAGTTTTTCGAGGAAAGACGTATCTTTGTTGCAGTGTCGTTGGAACCATGAAAAATAAATAAAAAAAAAATTTTCAAAGGCTTCAAGAAGTGGGGGCCGCGGCAAGAATTTCGGAAGTGGATGTTGAACACATTCTTGATCGGTCCAATACACCTGCACTGCGTCAAGTAATGGTGGTGCTCCGCTTAGATATGCTCGTCCGCACTCCGCCCCCCCCCCTTTTCCATTCCGTCGCGCCGCGTTCTTAGTGTTAATTTATGTACAACCGTGCATACAGGCTCATTTCCAGTTATTACTTTCCATTTCCCCAACTTGGCAGTGGTATATCTCGTAATGTCCTCATCATTTTACAATTTACTCAGTTTTTACTAGAATGAAACTTCTATTGAAAAAAGCTCATAAGGCGACTATCGAAGGTTTAGATTCTACTAACAAGCCTAGGAAATGCCATTTCCAGCAAGGGGGCGCGATTTTCCAATATTTTCTCAACGCTCCCTGCCATCTGAGGGGATGGAAGCGCTCCGCTATAGTCTTTCAGACAGTCACCATTTCTCACGCCCTCCGCCCAAATTTACTTTTACACAAACTCCTTTAGCCTTCTCCCTTAGCCTCACCGGTGCCAATACCCATATCATTGTGGGAAAAGGTTTTGAGCTAAAATTTCTACTGTCAAATGTAGCTATGAAATGGGAAAAGAAAAGCTGCAAACAAATGGACATAACAGACCCCTTCACTAAAGGATAACGATGATAGGAAGAAATTAAACTCCTTTAGATGTCTGAAAAATGTTATCACACATTAGGGAGGTTCAGAGGAAGGGCGGGTTTGGTGAGGGGGAGGTGCATGTCGGGTGGTTAGGTGCTGCCACCCTCATAAGTTTTAATACACACCCCCCCCCCTTCGAAATTTTGTGTATTCTTATAGTGGTGAGGCCACATATGCTCGGAAAATACTCTTTCAATACGGTTTCAAACAATTACATCCCTAAAACCTAGCCCGGGAGAGGAGGGGGTGACTACCGTGTAGAACATTGCCGATACCGCTCTCTTACAATTTGACCAGTGAGAAGTGATTAAAAGTGATTTTAGGGGATTAAATGGGTGTCTCTTCTTCATTCCATCCACTGCGTACAACACTTATTAAACGTTTTCGTAGCCTATACGAATTTCAAAGAGCGCCTTTCACAGAGAACAAGAAACTTTTTTGAACTTCATTCATCATACACAGACTCTTCTAAGTACCTACGTATATATTTTACTTAAAATTAAAAAAAGGAGAGAGAGAGAGAGAAATAAGAAAGGAAAAACGAACCAGTCTAGAACTTGGAGACGGCCCTGATTCAACAAAACTTACCTGTGGTTTGTGAATCTACGAACCCTACTTACCTCACCTGTTCCACAAATGGACTGTTCCATTTACCGCGGAATACTATCTGGCAATGTCTTCTGTAGGTGGCGCTATAGCCCAATAGGAACCATCCCCGAACACACCCTTGTTTCATGCGCCAAGGAGAGGAGAGGCACGAGAGGAGGAGCTGACGGAGAGCAAGTGGCACAAGGGTTAGTAATGAGGAACCAACAAGCGAGAGACACGACTCACACTGCCCTTTCCCTTAAATACTTATCTTTTTAAAAAAAAAAAGGAAAGGAAACGGTGACCGGAGAACCGGCTTACCTTAACTATACGACGAAGGCATGGGCGTCCAGCAAGACGAGGATCCAGTGAGTCGTCCGGAGGTTAGTGTTAGAGTCTTAGTATGACGGTGACACAACTAGACAAGTTCCCCCTCTCATACCTCCCAGCTCTGAGTGGGGTGACGGGAGGCGGGCGATAAGTGAGGTAAGTAGGGTTCGTAGATTCACAAACCACAGGTAAGTTTTGTTGAATCTACTTCACTCCTACTTACCTCACCTGTTCCACAAATGGACTACCAGACTAGCACCGTGAGGTCGGAGGGCCGGACGGAGCTGGAGACTGCGATGATGTACGTGACGTAGAAGCTAGCACAGCTGAGGCGAAGTTAGCTTCTGCGGAGACGGTGTTGGTTAGGTAGCAGGACACAAAGGTGGACGGAGTCTTCCAGGCCGCTGCTTTGACGATGTCCTCCAGTGGGACCCCCGCGAACCAGGCTTTAGATGTGGCGTGGGACCGTAGATCATGTGCCCTAGCCTTCTCGCCTCGGGAGGTAAACGGAGAGATAAGGTCTCGGATCCAACGAGAGATGGTGTCCTTGGAAGCCGGAGAGTATGGATCTTGCGGCAGGATAAATAGTTGAGGCGACTTTAGGGCTGTGAACGTGTAGCATTTTAACTAAACGTTTAATCGCAAAAATTTGCGATCGTTTAGCGGTTAATCGCGATTAATTAACCTCACGAAGTCAACATGCTTACAACTATATTGTGTTCATCATGCTCCCAGTAGACCTATTGATGTGTTTTAATTTGGCACTACATATGCGACATTTAGCAATCTTGTCAGCTTTATCAACATCGAAACAATCCCACACCACGCTTGTTTTACGTCCCATCCTGTACTTCTTATATTGGATTTGATGCAATGCAACTGCGGTTAAACTATTCTGCAACTGCCAGTGAACTCGGAACGTATTTATTACGACAGTAATTCTGTGCTCATCGCAAGTGAAACCGTACGTACGAAATCGAGACAATAAACATTGCACTCTTCATTACACTACGTAAGTACATAATATACGAACGCACGTGGTCGCTTGAGCACCGGATCGAACTAGTTCACTGTTGCCTGCATGGTCGACTCATGCAAAGTAAACAAGCAGTGTGCATTGTACTCAAAACTGTTAAGTGTTGCAATGACTACTCTGTGCAGCTTTTAAATACGCATTGAATGAATGTTGTAAGATGTAGGCCGCGCAGCACATCGAGGCTATAACACAGGTTGTACAACCTCCGTTCCGCAATCCGCGGGGAGTACTACAAGTTGCTCCGTTGTACGGCTAGGCAGCAGTTTACCTCTAGGCTGCTTACAGCGCCGGAAAAGTACATAGGGAAATTCACAAGACGATTGATCTGTGTGAATTGTGTAGAAGGAAAGGTGGGCAAAAATTCATAGGACATTGGGAAGAATATCGGACGAAAAATGGGTTTTGCGATTAATCGCCAGTAGCTTTGAACTAAACGTTTATTCCACATGCGATCGTTTAGCGATTAATCGCTACACGGTCACATCCCTAGGCGACTTCCTAAGTGGCTTCGTTCGGCGAACATACTTTCTTAAGGCCCTGACGGGACAGGCCAACCGATCTTCTGGAATCGACGAGATGGACTCAATCGCTGGAATAAAGACGGGCTCCGGGGCAAACGACAGAGACTGGTTCTTTGATAGAAAACCCGGGTGCGGCAGCAGTTGAACCCCTCCGTTGCGAAACCTGATGAAGCCGTCATCCGTCGATAGTGCATGTAGGCCACTCCTTCTCCTAGCGGAGGCCGCTGCAACGAGGAAGAGCGTCTTTTCAGTGAGGTGGCGTAAGGAGGCCGACTCCAGAGGCTCGTAAGGAGAACGACATAAGAGGTCCAGGACTTGGTTGATGGACCAAGAAGGCGGCAGCTTACGGACCGGAGGTCTGATGTGAAACATGCCTTTGATCAGCTGGAGGATAGTGGCGTTGTCCGACACAGAGGACCCATCAGAGAAACCCTTGTGAATGGCACCTATCGCTGCTCTGTAATTGCGTACCGTCCTGACCTGTTTCCCTTCCCTGAAGAGGGATGTAAGGAACTCGGCTACCTCCGCTACTGGAGCTTCCAAGGGATCGGTACCTCGGGCGGCTGCCCAGGACCTGTACCTTCTGAGACGGGTATTGTAAATAGCCGATGTGGAGGATCTTCTCGCTCTGGATGCGATGTCAGTAGCCTCTTGCGAAAGGCCTTCCGCTTGAAGGGATCGCTTGATATCGTCCAAGCAGCTAGGTGGAGGGAACCCACGTCTGGGTGAAGAACTCTTCCCTTGAGTTGCGAGAGCAGGGTGGTCTTTATCGGAAACTTGAAGGGGTTGTCGACCAACAGCTGAAGGAGCAGGGGGAACCAGGGCTGGTTTGGCCATGCTGGGGCGACCAGGAGCAGGCGAGTCTGACTGGAGTCCTTGACTTTCGCTAGCACTTGATGGACCAAGTTGAACGGGGGGAAGGCGTAGGCGTACATGCCTTCCCAGTCGAGAGAGAGAGCGTCCATCTCCCAGGCTCGTGGATGGAAGAACCTCGTGCAGAAGACCTCGAGCTTTGCATTGTCCCCGGTTGCGAAGAGGTCGACGTGAGGGCGGTCGTACAGGGTGAAGATGTGGCTGGCCCACACGCTGGAGAGGGACCACTCCTTCTGATCCACGGACCAACCCCTGGAGAGGGCGTCTGCGACCACGTTGTCCTTCCCCGCTAGATGAGAGGCCCGAAGTTGAATATCTAGGTTTTCTGCAGCTAGGATCAGGCTGATCGCCCGAAGGCACAGGGTCGGAGATCTTGTCCCCACTTGTCTGTTTATGTAGGACACTGTGGTGGAGTTGTCCGACAGGATAGTTACCAGAGAGCCTTTGAGGCGTTCGCCCCAATGAAGAACCGCTCTGTGCACTGCCTCCATCTCTAGGACATTGATGTGAAGACGGGACTCCTCCTGCGACCAATTCCCGGAGACTGTTGACGATCCCCAGGAGGCTCCCCACCCGGACAGGGATGCATCCGTCGACATGACCTCCCTCTTGCGAATGACTCGGAACGGTCTTCCCTGGCTCCAATTGGCCCGTGTCTGCCACCATAGCAGGTGAGGTAACACTTCCTCCGTCCGGCGAATCGGCTTCGAGGTAGGGTCCTGGGACGGGGAGAACTGGTGAAGCAAGAAGAGCTGGATAGGTCTCATTCTCAGGCGGCAGAGGGGAACCACGTCTACTAAGCTGGCTAGGAGGCCTAAAAGACGAAGCCACTCGTTGACTGGGCTGATGGGCCTTTCCATGAGATGGGCACACAGGTTGACGACTGCTTCCAGCCTTTCGGTGGAAGGGAGTATCCTGCCTACTTCCAAGTCTAGAACTGCCCCCAGATACACCAGAGACTGAGAGGGAACGAGAGAAGATTTCTGGGGGTTGATAATCCATCCCAAACTCCCGAGGAGTTGTGTCACGAGCCGAGTGCGGTCCATCGCGGCCGCTTCCGAGTTGGCGACGATGAGCCAGTCGTCCAAGTACGCGAAGACTAGCACTCCCCGCCGACGTAGGTAACTGGTAACAGCTCTGGTGAGTCTTGTAAAAACCCTTGGAGCAGTCGAAAGGCCGAAGGGCATGGCTCTGAAGACGTAGTCTCCGCCGTTGTAGTGGAAAGACAGGAAATGTTGGTGTTCCTCGTGGATCGGAACATGAAGGTAGGCGTCCTTCAGATCTACGGAGGTGGCCCACATCCTCTGGCGAGGGACGGGAGGATTGAAGCCAGAGGTTCCATCCTGACGTGCTTCGGGCGGATGTAGCCTTTGTTCAGGGGCTTGAGGTTCAAGATCGGGCGCCAGGTATCCGGCTTCTTTGGAGTTAGAAAAAGGTGGATCTGAATAGGTTCAACGATTCTTGTCGGGTGGCCGGACGGATAGCCTCCTTGGAAAGCAGGTCCGACAGTTCTTTTTCCAAGGCTTCCCTCTGGTCCCGCTGGGCTGGAATCGGGGTTGCACGAAAGTGGTTCCCTATCGGAGGAGGTTCTGTGAACTCCAGCCTGTAGCCTTCCGAGACTGTGCGGGAAACCCATGAGTCCGGGCCTAGGATGTCCCAGTTTCCAGCGAACTTTCTTATACGCCCCCCCACCGCCGGGAACGAGACGGTGAGGTGGGCACCCCTAGGGCTTTGGGGCCCTTCCTCTAGCCGGCTGACGACGGAACCCCGGTTGGCTTCTCTCTACGGGTCTAGCTGGGCGTGAACGTCTAGGAGGGTCACGGCGCGTCCGTCGATCCTGAAAGGGTGCTACAAAGCTACCACGGCGAGAACGGTCTACCGGTTGCCGGGCACGAAAGGGGGCACGCCCCACCCCCGGAGCACGACGATCCCTGGAAGAGCGGGAAGACGAACGTGGCTTGGGCCTAAAATCGGCGTCCTTAAGGTCTTTGTGTTTTTTCACCTCTGCCTGCAATAGCGCCTCAAACTGGTTGTTAAACAAGTCCGCTGAGGAAACGGGCAGCTTCTGAAACTTCTCTCTGATAGAGTCTGAAGGCCAGGTGAGGCAATCGAGCGCCAAGGCTCTCCTCTGTCGGACGGAACGGACGGCGATTCTGGAAAGCTGGTCGAAGACCAAACGTGAGACTGGGCCCAAAAGCTTGACGAGGGAGCCCGTGTCCTCCCTAGATACGGCTCTGTCCTGTGGCTGGTGGAACGCCATGTTAATGACTTCCGCTAAGAGCAAGAGGGAAGAAGTGAACTTCAAACCCATTCTAGCCGCTGTATCTATCCTCACAAGCTCCGAATCCAAAAGCTTCTTGTCTTTGGCCAGGAACTTTCCCTTTGAATCCATGGCCCCGGCTGAAGCCAGCTTATCCTTGGCAGCTTGCGGCATAAGGGGGGCTCTAAACAATTCCTCCCAATCCGGTTCATCAACCTTGAAGACGGCGGCTTCCTTAGACGGAAAGGCGGACCAAGTCTTCTTGTCGGCAATGGCGGTGAACCGCTCAAAACACTCATAATCAACTGGTAGGCTGGCTATGGGGGGCTGCTTCGATTTGTTGAGAGAGAGTTTGGAACGCCTCGTCTCCTCCGTGGGTTGGTGCGCCTCGGGGGCCGGAAACCCCAATGTTTTCCTGATAACTTCTACAGCTTTACTAAACGCCTCCTGTGTAATGGTGGTGCCCAGGAGGGGAAGGTCATCTTCCGAGGACGAGTCCTGTGGTTCCGCAAGGCGGGAAGACGCTGTAGGATGTGGTCCCGCGGGACCGGCATCATCAAGAAGGCTCGGATCCTGTACAATCTCCTGAGAATCGGACCCGTCATATGACGGGGCCGGAGAACTTGGAGCTCCAGGAGGGGACGTCGCCGGCTCCGTGGGTTTGATGAAGCCCTGAGACAGAACCTGAGAAAGTTGTTTCAGGAATCCGGCAAGAATAGACTCAGTGTCCTCTGGAGCACTTCTAGCCTGCTTCCTGGGAGGAGCCTCCGGATCCAACGAAGGAGAACGGTCCCGGTGGGGGCGCCTATGGCCCCGATCAGTTGAGGAAAGCTCCGGGTCCACCGGAGCCAGGGTTTCCAGCAAGGCCTCCGGAGAGGCACTGTGAATAAGACTCTCCTCCGCTAAGGAAACGTCGGAGCCGAGAACTCCAAAATCGAGTGATGGATCCGCTGGAGCCGGAGAAGACGGGGCTGCCGGAGCCGGAGCCTGAGAAGGTTGAGCCGGTGCACTGGAACCCGACGAATCACGAGAGGACTTGGCCTTGGAGCCGCCCTTAACCGGCGTTTTTCCTTTAGAAGGTTTCTTCTTCTTCTGGCCCAAAGCCTTATGTGAGGAGGATACACCCCCGCAACCGGCTTGATCCGGGGCCGGGGCCTTATGTACGGGGGGAACACCCCCGCAACCGGCCCGATCAACAGAACTCGCCAGTTCTGGACAGGAGCTCGCCTTCTCCAGAAGGCGCATCTTCCTAGACTTCAACAGCTTGGCTGTCGCACACCAGGAGGCTTCATCCCACTGATCACAGACCTCGCAAGGGTTCTGCTTAGAACACGTGCGGCACATCGGGCATTTGGTGTGCCAATCCCAGCCTCGATGAGGTTTAAACTGATGACAGGACTCGCAGATCGGGTTCATATCTGAAAGATATAAGCAGAAAAAGAAAACACCTGCCATCGCAGCTCCCGGACCAAGTCAGGGAACCGCCGAAAGAACTCTCCCCGGCTCCAAACGGAGCCAGGGAGCATGAAGACTTCCCGGCTCCACAGAGCCAGGACCACACACAAAGCCCCCGGCTCCACCCTGGAGCCAGGAACACACAACCCCCGGCTCCACACAGGAGCCAGGGCAACAACACACCTCGGCCCCGAACGCAGGAACGGAGCCGAGGGAACACAAGGACAAAATCCCGGCTCCAAGGAGCCAAGAACACACGGACAACACCCCGGCTCCGTGGAGCCGGGGAGGACACGAACAGCACAACACAACAAAACACACAACCTGCACAAAGCCTCTGCTTCTACACAAACTGCTAGCGGAGGCAATCAAGCGTCCCGGCTCCATGGAGCCGGGAACACAAACAATCTAACCTACACAAAACCTCGGCTTCTGAACAAAGCTGCCAGCAAAGGCAACTAAGCATCCCGGCTCCATGGAGCCGGGAGCACAACAAAGCCAAGGAACGCAAGCTACGGCTCCAGAACAAAGCCTCGGAGCCAAAGAAAGCCAAACCTGTCCAGTCAAAACCAACGAGCCGTGACCGGACAGGAGCAAGAAAGAAGACAACGGTCGTATCACAAGTACGACCACACCCTAAGGGGGGAAAACCGGTGCGCCCCAAAGGCTACCGGAAGGGGAAGGCCGCGACGGTTCGCCAAAGGCTACCGATCAGGCCGGGGAGGGGAGAAAACCTCAAAGAGAGAGAGCCAACCTCCCCACAACACGAGTCTAGCACGAACGGGAAGACCCGCGTCCTAAGTCCCGAGATAAAGAAAGTAACACTAAAACACGAAAACAACAAATATAACATCAAAGGGCAGGAAGAGAAAAAACAACCAACAACACCCGGAACCGGTCCGCCGCAAGGCTACCAGAACCGAAGGGGGAAAAATGGGAGCCTAAACCCGCAAAGAGCTACGATAGGCCGGCGGCCTACCGAACTCACGCTAGGCAAGAAGCCTAAGCTACGAAAACGGCTAACAAAGTAGCTAGAAAAAGGCCCCTGAAAAACCCCAAAAGGAAACCTCTTACTTAACACTCTGGTCAGGTGAACCGCTGAAAACGATCCAGAAATGACGAAAAACTTCCTGCACCCAAAAAAGGTCCAAAGGAAAATCCAAAAAGATGAAAAAACGAGAGAGCTAATAAAATGTGACTTAAGCATTCCGCTGGCAATGAAACAAGGGTGTGTTCGGGGATGGTTCCTATTGGGCTATAGCGCCACCTACAGAAGACATTGCCAGATAGTATTCCGCGGTAAATGGAACAGTCCATTTGTGGAACAGGTGAGGTAAGTAGGAGTGAAGTAGATTGGCAGGGTTCGCGGCAGATTGTTCTTCTCAGGGTTGAGCTCCTTCAGCAAGCACAGGTTCAAACATGTAAGGGTTAGGTCCCATTCTGGGTACATGACCTTCCGCTCCATCCTCTCCTCCCTCAAGATCAATGTCATCATATTCATTATTTTCTGATTCATCATTTTCCTCTGAAGATGATGATGAATCACTAAATGGAGAATCCACACATTCTAATTCAACATATCCCTCAGCTGGTTCTTCTTCGACCTCGGGGTCTGGTTGGTTGGAGGCCATTCTGACCGCGGAATGTCGATGGTTGGCAGACTCGAAGGTGAGTTCTCCTATATATACGGGACTCTCCAAACACTTGGTGAGCTTGTTTTGTTTCCCGTTTTAATTTTCCTTTTCAGGGTTATGACTTCAGTGAAACTTAGCACGCAGTATAATTAGCACTGTTACCGAAATATCGGGACCGTACAAGCGGGACATCACTGCAGTAAAACAGCGTAGCTTGCATTGCCTACTTGTATGCTTTTGTGTATTGGATCAACACAGTTGTTCTCTCGTAGCCTTTTCCAGGGACTATGGAAGTTTATTCACTTTGTTATGGATTGAAAGGGTTTTCTATTTCGTTTCGTTTTTTGTTTTCTGGATGTTTATATGGGTTTAATACCTTTCTCGGATATGTGGTAAGTTGACTGTCACGATTTCGTTCACTGTGACTCAGGCCACTTGTGTGATTTCCGGTAGCCATTGTGTGAACGAACCAAGCAGGCAGGGAACTGTTCTCAATGTGTTCTTCTCATTCAATTGATAAATAAGGCCTAATTAGTCTATGTCGACATTTGCGCACATTCTACAGAAAGTAGCTCCCATAACCCGTGAAGCTTAACTGGTTGCCAAACCGAGGTATTGGCGAACTGCCCCAGCCTATTCTATGCAGGGACTTGCATTATCTAGCTAGCAGTATTGGAACCGAAAAAGTGAAAGTGGTATTATCGTTGCCAAGAGGTAGCCTATATTTGCAGATTTTGATATGAACATGAATAACGTGATTTTCATAATCCGCCCGCAAACCGCGGGTTGCCAACTGCCTGGACATTGATTCGAAGTCACCTGCAATCTTGCACAGTGATCGTAGTAACTCAACACAGATGTGTACGATTCTTTGCACCACAGGCAGAGAGCTCGACTCTTCACAATGACGTCACGCACTGACCCGTGTGCTATTCGAGGTCATATCGGTGTTCTCAAATTGAGTGAATTCGGTTGTGTTGAGTAGGAGAAAACCCACGTTTTTATTCCCTTCGTTTGTGACTTTGTGAGGAGTTATTTACAAAAATCAAAAAGGATGTTGTTAAGTAACAATTGAACTACAATCTGTGTAAAAATGAGAGGTTTTTGTTTCTGTCATTGTAATTCTACTTTAATAAAGGTCAAGAGCAGCCCTATCCCCTCAAATTATTTTGAAGCAACATCTAAATCTCACATCTAATCTTAAATCACACAAACCAAACAGTTACATATATGATATTTTACATTTGGGGAGCAAAAAAAAGTTTGTCACATGACTCTCAATTTAGTCAATCATGAAACAGGACAGTCTACTACACTACTTCAAGTTGGAGAAACTGCATTTCCCCTTCAAGCACAACAACCTACCTACTATTTTTTACTGAGATGGTAACAGTTAAGTTCAAGGGCTTACATATTATGAATCTACACACAAGTGTACAAATGTTATGAATCAACACAAAATCTGAAATACATGCACTTTAGGCACAGGCATACACAGGTAATTTTTTTGAGAAGGGGCAATGGCAATTTTCCCCCAAATAATGGCATCATGTTTTGTCCAAATGGACCAACTGTTTTCTTCCCGAATTTGGAGGGCAAGTGCCCCCCCATGCACCCCCCCCCCCCCAAGCTTACTAATTGAGAGTTTAAGGCATAACTCAAACATGACAAACATATCAATGAGCATGCAAACACAACTATTGAAAGTCTTTCTTATCATTATAACTGATTCGACATATGAATTTATCCTTATCATTTTTGTCTAAAATTAGGTTTTGTCCAGTTTCAAACCAGGTTTAGTCCATTGTGTTCAAAAGTTTTGACAATTTTTGAGTCAACCCTAAACTGATTGCAGTTCCAAAGTGGTGGCGCTATGTATAAATTCATTTTCTTTGGTGAAAAGCATAGTGGGGAAGTTGCAGAACAGGTAAAATGGTACTATAAGTTGACAGTGTCACTGTTCAGCAAAGACAGTCCCAAAGGAATTATGGCTGATCAACTAATTTTTTTTTTTTTTTTGTGAGAGTCACACACAACACACTTAGCATTTAAACAGCAAAAGCAGTTTCTACAATTTAAAGTAGTGCAGTACACTGTCTTGTTTCATGATTGGTCCCTTAAAGTCATGTGACAGTTTTTTTTTTATCTCCTAAAATGTGAAATTAACAGCGATCACTGCTTGGTTCACCTTGAATATACAATATCAAAGTCCTAAAATGTTATAAAAGAAGAGAAGTGAGAAGAAAATTGGGAGAATTAGCTGACCCTTCAAAATAAGTTTGAGATGACTGCTCTTGCCCTTTAAAAGAATAGGCCAAAGAAGCAATTTGGCAGGCCACAGCATGTTTGAAAGAACTCAGACATTAGGCACCAATTTTTTCTGAAGGAAAATATGCCTTGCAGACTTGAAAAAAAGAAAAGCAGTGCTTATTTGGTACTTTGAAGCTAACCTAACCAGTCTGACCCATTAATTTTTATGAGGTCTTTTCTCTGACGTCATGGATTCACTTTGGTTTGTAAACTACTGTATGTTCACAGACTTTTGTATAGGAAGTCTGTGTGTGTGCTGCATGGGCATTGGAAACATGCCTATGTGCCACATGCGGCGAGGGAGAGAACAACTTTTGTCATACTCTTCAAGTGTAAATTCATTGATTGGGAATGATCCACAGTTAAGCTGTATGGGAAAGCAGAACTGTCCTCTCACTTACCACTATTAGTTATGGATACACAATGTGTCCAAAACAGAAGATAAAGTAAGTTGATGTTTTCTCCCTACAGTACTGTAGCTGCAAGTCTTATGTGACATTGCAAAGTTCTGAGTTTGCGCTGTTCAAAAAAAAACCCCTCAAAATCGTTTGGAAGACTTACTTTACAATACCACATCTTCAAAAAGAACTGGCAAGATACAGGGCATGGCTTTATTTTTAATATCTGCACAGACAAATAAAGCCTTGCTTCCTACAAATACAGCAATAGCCTGTGTCCTTTGTGAGGATCACTTTGGTGAGTTGCTTCAAACTAGTCAGAATATCCGTTATTCACGAAAATGCACCGCTATCACAAACTAGCGTTGATTGTGAGGTATTCTGCTCATGAAAGTTCAAATTTCAAAAGAAACATGAAAACATAACTTCATAAATATACATCAATAACCACACAATGGCTAAAGTTAATAAACTTTTTTTTCTTAGTTCAGGCCTAGCCTAACGTTTCATACCACCAGTCGCACTTAGTCAGGGTAACCCTTCTGTCAAGGTGAGGGTCTAAAGAAGTCAGGTGAACTGCATCTCCCTCAACTGGAGGGTTACACCGGCTAAATTGCACTCTGTGGTGTGAGTAATTGCCAATCTGGTAAGAATGTACCAGGCAGAGAAAGTGAATCCATGATGAAATGGTCTCAATGACCTACTAAAGATAATTAAAAGTTTCTTTTTAGTTTTCTCCTACTGTAGCTGAAAACATTTTGAACCTAATGCTGCTGTTGAACATTGTTTTAAGGACCAAACCTCTCACCCAAACTACAATTTTGGTACAGGTGTACCAAAATTCTCAACTGGCTCAGCTCTTTGATTGACAGCTAATTCAAACAATGCAGAGTACCAAAGTTTGTATTACACAGTATGAACTGTAATGAGAGTGTTTTGATATAGTTTTTCTATACTCACCTTGAAGCAATAAACTGAGATTGTACCTGGATGAGGATGAATTTCAGACAATTGTGGGAGGGGCTTAAGTAAGAAGGTTAGGAGAATTGATACTGTTCTGGGTGAGAGAACTGGGCCTTTAACACTATTTTCAACTGAAGTATCTGAAATAATTTTCATAAGAAATTAGACTATTGTTTTAAGTAAAAGTACCAACAGACAGACGAAATGAATTTATATTACAGTATGTCTAAACAATACACTTGCAGAGTACAGAATACACTAAACACAATTATTCAACCAGAATGCAAAAATGCATTGAGGTTTCGATGATATATAAATTTTCCATTTCAAATAATGCCATCATGCACCATTATCTCCACAGTCAAGTGTTACACTAGCATGTTCAAAAAATAATTCTGTTATTCCAGATGACTTTTGACCTCCATTAAAGACATACATAGACAGACAAACATGCAGACAGAGAGAGACAGACAGCTATCTTGAAAGATCACATTTAAAAATGTTTCAGACTTTGATCCCCCAGCTGACCTTTGACCTCTGCCAAAAACAATGGGGACCATCTCCTGACTATAACGCATCTACATACCCAAATATGAAATCTATCCAAGCTTCCTATCTTGGGATATCATGTTAACAAGATTTTCAGACTTTGACCCCTGGTGACCCCAGATGACCTTTGACCTCTGCCAAAAACAAGATAAACCATCCTCTGACCATAAGGCATCCATCCACATATACCAAATATGAAGTTTATCCAAGTTTCCTACCTTGAGATATTGCGTTAAACTTAAAGTTTTCAGACTTTGACCCCGAGTGACCCCAGATGACCTTTCACCTCCACCCAAAAACAGAAGGGTTCTTCCTCTCAATATGGTGCATCTATGTACTAAGTTTAAAAACTGTCAGACATTTCTATCTTAAGATATTGTGTTAACAAGCAACGTGTCACAAACACACACACAACCACGCATACACACATACACACGAACGCCATTATGATCCCATTGGTTTCTCTTATCATCGAAACCAAAAATAAAAAAGAAAGCATTCACCACTGCACAGCTTTCCCAGTTACTAGTTAGGATATTGCAGATAAACATCATATGTATAGGTATAGGTTCACAATGTACATAGGCTAGCCTAGGCCTATGTGTTATACCTAGGCTTAGGCAATGGCAAAAGTGCCAAGACATGCTGAAGAAAATTATATCGTAGAGAAAAACTTTAAGCCTTAAGCTCACAAAAGTATTGCACATTGTTGTATGAGGGACTATTACACACGCCTTGACAATATTTTAGATGTTCTTGGCCACATGGATTTTTATTGACCCTTTTCAGTACTCGATCCTGCTTTTGTGAAAGGAATGTAGGCTACTGCTGACTAGCACAAACGTATGCAGAAAGTACCAACGTTAGCTCACTTGCTGAATCAAACCAAACATTTTGGGCTTAAATTTCTCAGTTAAGGGAGGTAGACACTTGGTGTTTTCAATTTTTCCAAAAGCCAAGAATTGACACTGTAGAACATCGTTAATTTATTTACCTTTTTCCCCTTTTATAATGGCGAACTTTTTTCCGAGATTCCATTGTCGAAATTTGCGAGATCCTTTAGCTAAGCTGTACACACTGAGAAAGCAGTGAATGTGCCGCGAGTAGTTGTTGTGGATTGCGCAAGTATGTGATCGATCATTGGTGTATGGAACAATCACAATTTCCACAAAAATTTCCTGTTGAAGTTCACTTTGTCTTCTTGGCAGGTGTCGAATGTGCACTTCTCCTTCGTTATTACGTAGTGCAAAATATTGAAGCAGTTGCCAAACACGTCTGCCAAGCAAGCTATATTTCAGCATGCACCTGCTCAAATCTTATGCCATCCACATGTGTTCAAACTGCTAATTTTAGCTTTAGGCTTAGTGCAAGAGAATTTTGGACCGGGCGGCCAATGTTTTTGTTTTTGTGCCAGGGGAGGGGGGGGGGGACTCTTCAGATTTTATCCTGGTTGTGCACCTGTGGTCAAAAACAGCTAGTGGAGAACACTGTTACCTAAAAATGACATTCATTCCAAGTTTCCTATCTCAAGATGTCGTAATAATTAGGTTTTCGGACTTGACCACTGGTGACCCCAAATGTACTTTGACCCCCACCAAAAGTTATATGGTTCGTCCCTTGACAATACTGCATCTACATACCAAGTATGACATTCATCTAAGTTTTCTATCTCAAGAAATAGTGATAACGATGTTTTCGGATTTTGACCCCTGGCGACCCACATGACCTTTGACCCCCACCAAAAACAGTAGGTTTATTCTCTTGATAATAATGCATCTAGATACTAAGTATGACATTCATCCAAGCTTTCTACCTCAAGATATCGCTTACAAGGTTTTCGGGGTCTGACCCCTGGTGACCCCATACGACCTTTGACCCCCCAACAAAAACAATAGGGTTCTTCCTCCCACTGTGGAGCATCTATGTACCAAGTATGGCATTCATCCAAGTTTCCAATCTCAAGATATCGTGTTAACGAGGTTTTCGGGGTCTGACCCCTATTGACCCCAAATGACCTTTGACACCCACCAAAAACAATAGGTTCTTCCTCTGACAATAACGCACCTACATACCAAGTATGACATTCATCCAAGATTTCTACCTCAAGATATCATGTTAACAAGGTTTTCAGAGTTTGACCCCTGGTGACCCTATATGACCTTTGACCCCCACCAAAAATAATAGGGTTCTTCCTCTCACTATGGGGCATCCATGTACCAAGTTTGAAAACATTCACACCTTCCCTTCTTGAGATATCGTGTTAACAAGCAAAGTGTCACAAACACACACACACACATACATCCACACACACACACACACACACACACGCACATACACACATACATACACACACACGCCATCATGAATGCATAGGTTTCTCTTTCATCGAAACCAAAAATGAGTCCTGAACACACAGTCATACAATACCCTCACATAATAATTTTCATTTTCACTTCTTCAATAAAATTTCTGGTCTGCTTAGATCAATAGCTTTTCCATGAAAAGTTTTGTGATATACTCTTAGCCTACAACAAGTTTCACAACCCAGCTTTAGAGAATCAGTTACCGTACATAAAACACTGGTTCACACTTTTCCTGATCAACCGCCTTTGTTTTATGCTGCACTGTACGCTCCCATCTCAATCTCTGTACACTGGCATTACTCCATATAGAGTAGCACAACAGTAAATCTAATATCAACGAGCTATTTATAGCATTTCCAGCTCACACAAACCCAGGGTTTCAATGTCAGTGTCAGTAGCATACTGTATGTTAATAGACTTGTTCCCCACTCATAAGCCTCCATACAATTCTGCAGCAACTGCTCACTTGAAGCACTGTGGGCTACAAGTGTGCAGAGTACACTTGTTCATTTAGTCCATCTCATGATGTCAGCTTAGTTCAACAGTTGCCATTATAAACCATTCCTGCCATGCAGAGCTTGAAGAGGGTAACACTACATGTTTATAACAAATGCTCACAGGACAGTAAAGCATAGTACAGTAGTTTCAGGTGGTGTAGTACAGAATTTACAGTACATACAAAAAAATAACATAAATATTCATGAGGAATTAATTTACTCTAAGTGACTCTATGTATTTGACAAAAGGGAAATACATGGAATTAATCTTCCCAAACTTTTCCAGATCATTTAAACACTGTTACTTGAAGCTGACAACTAAGTAAAATTTCTTTTTTTTTTACTTAGTCACTGAACACCAGGTGTAGGCCCACATGGTTGGAATCCAATACAGGGTCTACATTTTCAATCTGAAGCAGGAAGGCCAACTTTCCATAAATTTGCTACCTATGTGCTACAGTACGGGATCATCAAGGTTATCACAATCATCCAGTTGCCAATAGTCAAAGTTAGTGAAGGATCATCCATGATAGTAAAAGCCCCAAGTTTCAATTACATCCAAAATGCGATTGCCAAATTTTAAGGAAGGAGAAAATGTCAGTTGAAGATAGTCATCTTCAAGATTCAAAACAGCCGCACACTAGCTGGTGGTTGTTTGGTAATATGCTTTGTGGTTTGTAGGGTGCTGCCCAGGACAGTTTGAGTGGCAGCATTTGAGTGGCAGCAGGAGACTATCTAAGCCGAGCGCCATCATCGGTTGGCATGGAACATACAGAAAAATTTTTGGAATTTGAAAGCCCTCAGATGGCTGGAGATAGTACTTTCTGAGTGTTTTAAGCTGTCTGTAAAAAGCCTAGAATTTGGGGATCCCATGTCTGAAATTTTACAATTGACTGAAAAAATATCTTCGAAAATTTTCAATTTATGTCAGATAGGATAGGGTGAAAATTTTAAGATTGACAGTTGAACTTAAGGAAAATTTTCGCTCATTAAGGGGGCTAGATGCAAAATTTATGTGTCATATTTGGTGCCAAATCTATACTGTATATATTTTGTATACTTTTTAGGGATAATTCTATAATCTTACTATTTGCTTTGCAATTTAATTTGAGTTCACATCGTAAATTATGCCCTTCCCAGCCCCCCCCCCTAAAAATATTAAGGCCTCTTTGACCCCCCCCCCCCCCCCCCCAGACATTCTTTCCAGCTGGAAGGTTTAATTTACCTTGTTTGAGAGTATGATTTTATAGTGCAAAAGGTTTGAATAAACCCCATAATGACTGCGTTACTATGTAACACTAATATATAAGGGAAAATTTTGGACAGCTTCTCGTAACACTAATATATATGGGAGAGATTTCACCTGCTGCAGATACCACCCTGCAGGTAAAACATGCTGCTGCATGCTTTATACCATGTTCCAGAACAAAAAAAATATCAGTAGGAAATTAAGAAAAAAAATAAGAAAAAAGGAAAACATTCAACACTGCTCAGCTTTCCCAGTAAGGAGATTGCAGCCGCAGGAAGCCTACACATTTGTAGAATAGGTTCACAATGTACGTATGTGATACACGTTAGGCAATGGCCAAGTTGCCAAGGCATGCTGAGGAAAATTACATTGTAGAGAAAAACTTTACACCTAAAGCTCAAAAATGTATTGCAGGTTGTTGTTTGAGGGTCTTTTGCACATGCCTCTTGAATATTTTTGGTGTTCTTGACCATGTGGACTTTTGTTGACCCATATCAGTGCTCGATGCTGCTTAATGGAGAGAATGTACTGCTGACTAGCACAAACAAGTTTATGCAGAAAGTAGTAGCTCCCTTGGTCAATCAAAGCATACATTATTACATTTTTGGCTTAAATTTCTTAGTTTAGGAAGCTAGACACTTTGTGTTTTCAATTGTTCCTAATGTCAAGAATTGTCACTGTAGAATATCATCAATTTATTTATTTTTTCCAACTATTTTTCCAACCATATTCAATTCATAAAGCAACATTTTTACGAGACCCTTTAGCTGTTCATTCGGAAGTTGTGATGAATGTGTTGTGAGTTTATGATTGGCTAAAAGTGGTGACCATTGGTGTATGGAACCAATCACAAAGTCTTTAACAGAGGTACCCTGTTGCAGTTCACCTTGTCTTCTTGGCAGGCATAGAATGTCAAGTATGCTTCTCCTTTGTTATTAAGTAGTGCAAAATATGGTCAATACAGTTGCAGTACCAGTACAAAAATATGTCTGCCAAGCAGGCTGTTATATTACAGCTTGCATCTGCTCAAATTAAGTCTGTGCATCCCTGCTTTTAACTTTGAAACTGAAGTTTGATGATCAGAATTTGCAAACAGAAAACAGTTATTGCCATAGAATACAAGATAATTGTATTTTTCAAGGTTTTCAGGATTTGGCCCCCAGTGACCCCAAATGACCTTTGACCTCTACCAAAATCAATAGGGTTCTTCCTTACATTATGATGCATCAACATCTCAAGGTTGAAATCAATCCAAGCTTCCTTCCTTGACATAATGTGTAAACAATGTTTTCAGGGTTCGGCCCCCCTTTAACCCGAAATGACCTTTGACCTGTACCAAAATCAATAGGTTTCTTCCTTACATCACAATGCATCAACATACCACGTTTGAGATTAATCCAAGCTTCCTACCTTCAGATATCATGTAAACAAGATTTTCGGGGTCTGGCCCTCTGTGACCCCAAATGACCTTTGACCTCTACCAACATCTCAAGGGTTCTAACATCATGACGCATCAACACCTTGAGTTTGAATTTAATCCAAGTTTCCCAACTTGAGATATCATGTAAAAAATGTTTTGGGGTTTGACCCCCTGTGACCCCAAATGACCTTTGACCAAAATTAGTTGGGTTCATCTACCCATCATACTGCATCAATATATTAAGTTTGAAATCAATCCAAGCTTCCTACCTTAAGATATTGTGTAAACATGGTTTTCCGGGTTGGACCCCCTGTGACCCCAGATGACCTTTGAACTCCACCAAAAACGATAGGGTTCTTCCTCTTCATATGGGGCATCTAAGTACCAAGTCTGAAAACTGTCAGATATTCCTATCTTGAGATATCATGTTAACGAGTTAGTTGTGTTAAATGTAAAGTGTTTCGAGTTTTTGACCCCTGTGACCTCAAATGACCTTCAAACTCAACCAAAATCAATAGCGTTTTTCCTCTTAATATGGGGCATCTATGTACTAAGTTTGAAAACTCGGCGACATTCCTACCTTGAGATATCGTGTTAACAAGCAAAGTGTCACAAACACACACACACACACATACACACACACATACATACACACGCCATCATGAATGCATAGGTTTCTCTTATCATCGAAACCAATAAAAAGGGAAATAAAAAGGGGTATATTAAGCCCTCCTTCTGAAAAAGGAGAGGGGAACGAATCCCTTATCCCTATACAGAGTAACTGATAATCCTACTATATTTAGGCTATAGTACTTGTGCTCATGTATGTATGTATGTATGTATGTATGTATGTATGTATGTATGTATGTAAGAAGTAACAGTATGGCTATGCTGGCTTAGCACATGGTATAAATTCCACAGGGGCAAGTGAGGAACATTTGCCAGATCAAAAAATCAACCCACATGCAAATTCAGCTCAGCTGGTGACCACCCCATCTTTAACATCTTGCAATTCTTAAAATAATTTTTTTAAGCATTGATGCAGAGCATGTACAGTCTTAGCAACATGCAATGGGCATTAAGTGTCTCATTTAAAATGGATAACAGTGAGTTGAGAATACAGTCGTGGGGGAGAACCTACAGAACTAACTGAGCTGTATTTAAAATGATGCCCTCTACATTAACCTCATCATACATGATTATGCATTTCCACCTACAGTATCCCTTGTTAAAGCACAACTAAAATAACACCTTTCTACTGTAATTTGCTTCACCGCCCACAATCACCACATATTTCTAGACTGTGTCACTGGGCTCTAGTGTACACAGACTCCTATACAAAGTCCTTCCACAACAATTGGTGTGTATTTTTTCCTT
Organism: Holothuria scabra; assembly: GCA_037179385.1. Classification (NCBI taxonomy): domain Eukaryota; kingdom Metazoa; phylum Echinodermata; class Holothuroidea; order Aspidochirotida; family Holothuriidae; genus Holothuria; species Holothuria scabra. The sequence goes on from CM074199.1 coordinate 11,366,780, forward strand.
TCCTTTATTTTTCAGCATTCACTATAAAGAAGCCAGCAGACATATACACACACCTCAGTGATTACAGGATTTATACATGTGTAGAGCAGCCAGCATTGTGTGGGTTGCTGAGAAGAACACACACAACAATCGGACCATTCCATTTTAAAATTAGGGATGTGCAACATGACAAATTTTATGATCATCCAACTCCAAGCTTTGGCATGTGGATCTTAAATTATGTACACTGCTAATAGTTACTGGTTGAGGATTACAAGGACATTGGTCACCCTTCTAAGAAGTTGTTCTTGTGGTCAGGTCTGCTGAAGAAAAATGTGTGTGGGAAGGGAAAAAGTGGGTGGGGGAGGGGAAACAGTGGGCAGGTAACTGGGCAAAAATACCCTTGATGTCAAGTGACCAGCACATGATTCTTTGATAGAGCAAAATGGCACAAGCTAATCTTCTGCCCTCAATACTGAAAACAGCACTTACAATACTGAACATTCCTGTGACTCATACTCTACTTTTCTGCCTTTCTTTCTGTTCACAGTTTTAGGTTGAAGGGCCAAACCTTCACCCTAAACTACAATTTTGGTACAGGGGTACCAAAATTCACAATTGGCTCAGCTCTTTGATTGACAGCTACCAAAGCTAAATATTATACAGCATTAACGGTACTGATAGTGTTTTGATTAGTTTTTAAGAGGGAATGTGAAGTATAACAGTCGCTTTATGAACTTTTTACAGTGTTTTCAATCTGTACCTTGTTGATTTTGTTTACTTGTAAGCATTTGTAAGTTAAAAGGCATTAAGCATGAAAACCGATAATTTATTTAAGGATGTCTCTGGTTTCATAATGCGTTGAGGCATATTACTTGAGAGATATTTCAATCACATGGTTCTTGGAATGACTGTATAGGGTTCTCAGAAGCCCTTTCTATAGTTTTGTTAATTGCCGTTCTTTATGACATGTTTATGAGGGTTAAGAATAGAGAACGAACAAGAAAACGCAGTCTCCCAGATGCAAAAATTGTGCAATATAAACTGCGTAGTTTTCTTCTGACCTAGACGTTTCAACTGAAAAATGAATCGCCCTTACGAATAGGCTCTTGCTTTGCCGGTGACCACATGACAGGCCGAACAACATATGATACAGTTATGATATCAATTGCTACTGTACCATGGCTTGAAAAAGCCATTTTGAGATTTTGATGTGTTTCAGTTGAAAGTCAAATGTGCCATGTGCAGGAACTACGTATACCTGTATGCTTAAACACTTCTAAATAACTTACTTAACATCAACCCAACTTTTTTGCTCCGCACTTTGTAAATATTGTCACATTAGATTTTTTTCTTTGGTGGCTGTACTTGACAGCATGGTATAATCATAGCTATTTTGTAGGACAAATTTTAAACGGTTCCTTTGAGCAACCGTAATGTGAGGGAAAAGACCACAAGCTGCGCACTTATCCAACCAAAGAAAGAGGAGGCAGGTGAGAAATTCTGTACTGTTTTTTGTTGTTGACAATTAAAGTCAGGAATGGAAAGAGATCTCTGATGAAGAGTAGCAAAATAAAAGACTACATAGTTATCTCTCTCTACCCTTAAACCTCATTAGCCAAGACAATAGCTAAGTTATATCTATTCTAATCTGGAAGCATATGCTTGCTTTGTTGGTGATCATGCAATGCATTCACAGGTGATTTGGTTGAACCATGGAAGTTCCAAGGTAGTACTTCCATGGTTGAACTTCCGAACCGTAACAAGCACTGCCATCAAACAATATTGAGAACAGTTAAGTTAAAACAGTAGTTAACAGAAGTTAAAACATACTGAAATTGTCATTCATGAGAAATTTTGATATTTTGAACTTCCAATAATATGTGTGAAATTCTGACAGTTTTGGCTACGGACAGAAATTATCAATAAAATAATTCTTCTGCAATCTAAACACGTCTATTTTCTTGATCCAGTAGATAATATCATCCACTACTTGTTTTATGCAGTCAATTTTAACATCATTACATAGGTATAACCCTCATATACTTTTCTAAAACTCGAGCTTGTATCATAAACATTTCTTTTTCCCTCACCTCCCATCACTGATGGGGGATGAAAAATTTGTAAAATTCTCATGCTACTTTTATGCAACCACATTTTCATAATTTGGGATTGTTGAGGAGAAAATCCAGAATGAAGTTTAAAGAAAAACAAAAGACTGCCCATTATTGTGGGGATGTGATGTCATATGTGCTTGCTTCAAGTTCACTTTTTGTTGAAAATGTGAAAACTTAACCTGTTACTATCTTGAGAACCACGCATCGGATTTCAATGGAAATTTCACCAAAATGCTTAGAATAAGCACCTCTCTTACACACCAAGTCCTGTTGTGACCTTAAACCCTTCTTTTAAAGATGAGCAGGGTGCTTTCTTTGCTGTTTAGGAGACCACCTTCTTTTCACAAAAGAAACCACTGACTTTTTCTGCAACTTGAATTTTGTAACAATTATTATTGTATTCAACAGTACTGTAGTTTCATGTTTAGAATTGTGCCTGGTAACTGAAGAGAATGCATTATTTCTTGTTTGGCTTGGAACATATGCAAAGGTTTTGGGGTTATTAGTAATCTACACCTACAGTATGCTTGAGGTAACACTTAAGTTTATACCTCATGCTGGAATACGAGAGAATCTGGGTTTACTCAGGGTCAGTGTTTCAATTTCCATCCAGATCTCATCAGTGAGTTCTGAAGTTTTAAACACTTTCGTTTGTGGTAAGCATCATAGCATTTTCTAACATTTCACATAGGGGTGTACCGGATTTTAAATCCGGCCGGAATTCCGGCAGGATTTGGGGATTTTTCCAAATCCGGCATCCGGCCGGATTTTGTCTTGAATCCGGCCGGATTTGCCGGATTTGTGGGTAAGCTATACAATACAACTAAATTTACTACAGGACTTAATAAAATGTCATAAAATGCTGAGATGGGAGAGTGCTACTAATATTTCAAGATCTAGCTATAGGGTGTTATCAGTAGTTGCAAACTTTCTAATTTGATAAAGGGACTAAGTCACCCCCCCCCCATTCAGTACTTAATGTATGTTGTAAAGTTACTCATAAAAGGTCAGAGTGATTTAAAATATTTGGTGAAGCAGTGTCAATGAATCAACCCACAGCTTATCAAATCCAAAAAAACTATCTTCTCTGGTGCTCTTTTCAAGTTGATGTACAGAAGTTCGTTGCTGGATTTATAGTGATTCTGGGCAATATACTCAAAAACCATCAGAAAAGATGTCAGATATCAAATTTTCTGAGCTAAAATGTAATCGGAGTTGATGGAATCAACAAAACTTACAGTACCTGGTTTCAGAGTCCATGAACCCGCTACTCACCTCCTATTTACATATGTATTTCTGAAACTTTCGTGCAAGCACTTTCTGGCAATAAGTCATTTGGCACAAATGCACCCTCAAGAAGTAGAGGGCTACATGCTAGCTCTTCTTCTCTCCTCTTTCAGTCTTCAAGCTCGGACTTGTCCTGACACAGTGGAGTGATAGCTACTAGGTGTAAGAGGTGTGTACCAAGGAACATGTGAACTACAAAAACTCAACTGGCAAGTTGCAAGTAGAGAGGAAGAGTTACCTCATTGCCCTCTAGTTTAGAGGGTGCTATCCCTGTGCCAAATGACTGATGCCAGATGCTGCTTCCAGGCAAGCTGGGGAATTACATAAATAGGAGGTGATGAGGGGTGGCATTGACTTACAGGTCAACCAAGAAGGGTTTCATTCAGTAATACCAAATTTAAAAAAAAATCCACTAGTGTCCAAAATCAGTCTTGACATGGTGATGGGAATCAAGTATTTTGTCAAGAATTTTTTTACTGAGGCCTTTTAGCTGTTTTTCTTTTCTCAAATCTTCCAATCTTCCTTTTCTCAAATCTTCCAGTCACGTTAAAATCCTTACTTGTCAACTAAAATAGTGTACAGTAAGTAATGGTGGCAGTATACAGTAAATAGTGTCAGTGATTCCTTGACTATTAAATTTAGCTTTGCAATTAACTGATAAAAAAACTGATGAAATATGTTGCCAATGACTGATAGGCCTACAGTACATTGAGAAAATTTCACATTACTTAGCACAGTCCTGCATCCTATAGTATGGTCCTTTGACAGTTGGACAACTTCCAGAGATGATTCCTACCTATGCAATTGGCCATCAACAAATACATGACCCCTTCACTGCAGTTACTAGCATGATTACCACAACTTTGCATGTACAGTTTATAGCATAGGTTTTATACTGAAATCTTCTAAACCAAAACTTCAAACATACATTGAATCACCTTATGAATTGTAATTGGTTACTTTTGTAATTAAAATTGATTCCTTTTCAATTTGGATATTGACTGTCAATATTTTCATAATTTAGTCCCTTTATTTGCATGGACAGACATTCATGAAATCATTTCATAATGTTGCATGTCAGGCTTGAAAAGTGTCAGCTAAGTGTTCAAAATACATCTTGATTTTATCCCTCACTGAACTCAACCCTTGGGCATCTCAATCAGGGTTGGTACTGTATGTATGAAGTAACATTTTGTTAACTAGCCCAACCATTCATGAAACAAGCCACATCACAAAACCTAAATTAGACATGTACAATACCAAAACTCTGCTCACAAATAAAATAGACCTAACACAGCTCCTGACCACCACTATTTACTGATGGTGGCTAACTGGATAATACAGATATAGGCTGGAGGTCAAAAGACCTACATCCACTGAGGCTAGTAAGGTCCCCACCAGTAGGTTCCTGTTCTTTCATTTGACTAAATCCGGCAAGTCCGGCCGGAATTTTAGTTGAAATCCGGCAAATCCGGTTCCGGCCGGATTTTAAAATTCCAAATCCGGTGCAACCCTAATTTCACACTAATTGGTACGTGAAATATTTGACCTCCTTACTATGGTAGCACTATGCAATCAACTTAACTTTGGGTTCATGAAAACACAGACTCAAAACTGCAGTTTTGCCTTATCGTAAACATGGCAATGACGGAATAACACTGACTGTCGTGAGGTACATGAGACCAAGCCTTATACTGTAAAAGGATATTTAGGAAACACTGTACTGACACAATTAGAGATCAAGGTCATTAAAGGGTGCAAAGAAAAATGCCTTTTACTAAATATTCAAAGGACCAAAATAGTGGAAATGCACACAAAAGGTATGCATAGCTGTGTACCCTGTCTTTCCACACAAAAACCTGGTAAAAACACCTCAGTGCTCAAAAGAAAAAGAACAAGACGAACGTCTAGACGAGTTGCGGTGCCGACAAACCAAGTCGTCTTGTACTTTAAAGGTGACTATTTTAGGGGGACAAAAATACCATTCCAAAATACTTGTATTGTGTTTTGCCCAATAGCAGCTAAGTTCAGTTCCACACTTGTAATCCAGGAACATTGTTCATTCACTTTAGAAATGTGGTTGAGGTGGAACGTGTAACACACCAAAGAAATACTCGATTGCCGGTATAATGAGGTTTGCTCATTTTGAACTCATAGTTGACAGTAAATCAGGAAAAGATGATACAACAGTTGATTTAGAACTGTAGAAAGAGCAAAACGTCACATCAGATAACATTTCAAACGTCCTTTACAAGCTGTTGCTTGTACATTCATAAGGTATCCCTAATGCCCCGCCTCCTTAGTAACTCCTTGTACAGCATGAGGGTTTCTGATAAAAGATGGTAAAGCGCCAAAGGCTCAAGACAGACCATTCGACCAAACAGACGTTAGTCAAAATTGTATTTTAAGTAGTGCAGTTAATAAGGAAAAACATGCCATTTGTTTAGCTGTTTAGTGAATACAGGTGGAGTACACTGTTAAGACGTAATGTTGGAAACGATAATGAGTCTGTATATACATGACAGTAACGTTGTAGTCACTTGGTTGAAGATGGAATTTTGTTAATGAACAAAAGGAAAAAATTTCCAATGTTGAACATAAAGAATTTATAAAGATTAATGGTTTTTAAAAAGTTCTGTACGCTCCGCACCAAGTTTACTCTCAGCTTTCGTAATAAAAAATTGTTGTAAGTAACATGTAATAACAAGTTAACGAGAATCAAAAGAAATGTCGATATCTCAGATTTACCATAATCTTTACAAATGATGAAATAAAATAAAAATAATATAAAACAGCAAAGTAAAAATTCCTTTGTCAGCGTTACTTACATCTATATTCTCTCAACATAAATGTTAATATGATGATATTTCACTCTAGCCTTAGGCCTATTGTGACTGTTTCTCCAATTTGTATTAATCCCGCGCACATACGTCACTACTAACCCTTCGCCAGTAACTTCTTAGTTCAGTAATGTATAGACACTTGAACGACGTTGACCTCCACAAATCAGAGAACCGAATCAATCACTTACAAATCATAAAAGATAAATTGCAACATCTATACGTCCCTTCATGAAACCCGAAAACCAAAAATATCGATGTCCCTAGTTTATAACTATTAGCGGCGATTCGTCTGTCATCACATCATAAACAGTCTCGCTTCTTCCTACACTCTATATGAAGAACTTGTTGTCGCCTTTCTGACAGTGACTTCTTACTACGGAACAAAACTGTTGCCATTGCACTATATAAAAATTGTTTTAATAATTTCCATGCATTTCTTTTTCTAATAAAAATAATAATATAGCAAGTTTATGTATGGCCACGACTCGCAACTGATCAAACGATAACCTAAAATATGTAAAAGCAATAAGAAAGCCAGGTCTATGAATAAGACTTCACTGTCCAGTAAAAAACTCCGTAAAAGACAAATTTCATCATTCCAACCACTCATATGCAATAGCTCAACAAATCACTTTCAAAGAAAAAACGGACTTCATGTAAAATAAACGTTTCACTGATAACACCACAGCCAGTGACATAACACAAAAGAGCATAACTAGCTTATAAATAAGTGGCTTGCTACTTTACCATTTACGAAATGAACCACCTGGCTAAAAATTTACAATTGCGAATTTTCTCGTACCTGTTCAAAACTTCGTTGTGTAAGCTAACAATCTAAACCCTCTACAAACGATCCAAATTTAATGTTTACGTTCGTTGAACATAAATATAAAAAAAAATGATAAGGCAATCATTTTTAATTGTTTTACAGTGACGTAAATCCCGGAGAAGGCAAGGGATGTCTTTTCTTCCTCAAGTAAAAAGAGGAAAGCCAAACTGTCATATGGCCCCCTCAAAATTTTAAATAACCATTTCAAAATCAACACATTTTTGACAAGAGATGAACTATCCATGGCCTTTAAAAAGACCAAATCAGTTGGTTCTAAAGGGCTTCTCCCCCAACTGAAGACCCAAAGCAGTCCCTGAATGATTGTGCAAAACCTTCATTCATGCAGACCTCTTCCCAATATCTCAAACAGATCACCGCCCAGCGTAATAAAAAATGGTTGCTCTCATCACATACAAATATAAAACGAGATATGAATGAACATGTTAAAACCCTACCGTGACTACTCTTTACATTAAACTATGTGTTCATGTCAACACTTCTTCATCTTATGATGTGCTCTTCTCCCTAAATGTATAAATATCCCCAAGAACATTCCCTCTGAATTTGTTTTTTTAAGCATTCTTCTTTAGTGGAGCTTCTGAGCAATGGCAACTCGTGGTGTAAATATGTGGAGGGGTACATAATGAACTTACAATGACTTGTCTTAAATAAAGATGATCATCCCCCCTGTAACCAATAATGCCAAACACCAAAAAAAAAAAGAAACAATTACCACCCACAACAACGAAAAAATAAAATGTACATGTAGATCTTTCGGATGGTTTAAATAATACATCACGATCGTCATGTTCCCTACTTTCCCCATCATCACACCTCTGACTTTTTTCATATCCACTAGAGCCTTTTTTTGTTTGATCCCAACTCTAACATCATCATTTTTCTCCCTTTCATAACTTTTATCTTGAAATTCACCCCCATACTTTCTTTTTCTTTGTTGCCAACCTTTCCTTTCTACAAAAAAAAAAAATCTTTGAACGGCCCTCCTTGGGCATTGTTATATTCTCCACATAATTTTAAACTTTAAAATAACAAATTTACCATAACCAGACACCTTGATATAACACAAATATTAATACGAGCCATCTCATACAAAAAATAATATTTACCTACCAATAACAATGTTTCCCTCCAACAGAAACTTACTTTATGAAAAAACAGTGAACAAAACTCCTCTAGACTATTAAACTTTTTACTCCACAGCAACCCCGACCATGTCACTTGAAAAGAAAAAATCTCTACAAAGAAATCCTCATATAATACTCAAAATTCACGATGAATTAAAAAAACAACCAAAATGATGGCGCTGTGTTAAATTAAACAACATATTATTCCCCAGAGTACACACGGACCTGGTTTTTCCGCAAGATTGTTACTAAAAATAGAACACGTTTCCAAATTTTACGTGAAAAAACCCCCAATTTTACACTCTCACGAAAATCATATTTACACCAAAACTTAAAAACACGAAAGAGAAGTACCATCCCTACAAATTGCACTAAACCGTATTTCGATACCACAAAGCATCTAGAAGGAGATAGAAATAAAGTGCCGGAAAAGTCAGAAATTGACATCGCGATAGTAACTGCATTAGTTGCGGTGCTGCCTGCAAGGCAGGCACCGCAACTAAAAATTGACAAAAGCTTATGGATACCTGGGATTCCTTCCATTTGATGGCCAGTGAAGTACTGATCACACCCAACCTGGTTTTTCAAGGTCAGATGACTGTTCCATCAAATGTTTGTCATTCATATGGCAAATTCATGGTACAAACATGGAAGTACTACCTCCGAGGTAGTACTTCCATGGTACAAAATACCTGACTGGAAGAAAGCACTGTACTTCTTATAACTGAAATGCAATGAGTAAATGCTACAAGGAAACATAGCTGCTTCAGTGCAAAACCTGGGCTTATATTCCAGTCTATTGTACTGCAGATATGCAAACAAACAACTACAGAAAGCTTGTGCTCATCTAATGAAAATCACTTCAAATTTACATTTAAACCAGAAATCTGATTGGTGGACATGGATAAAAAATTGTTTGATGTTGCATGAAATCCCCTTTAAGAAAGTAATACAACAAGAGCCCAAGGGATATGTGGTTCCTTGCTTTTCAGATGACTTTTTAAACTTACAGCGTAGCAAGGTACCTAAGCCATATGCACCTTTAACCCCAATGAATTTTGACCGTCACCAAAAACATTAAGGCACATTAAATTTCCAAATCATAAAAGTAAAGTTTGAGAGAAATTAATCACTTGGTTTTCAAGTTGTCACATCATGCATACAGTACTTATTCCTCCAATTTCCATGCATCACATACACAAATTCATGATCTTTCACTTCAATGTTATTTACTTGATAAAGTATGGGAGAATAAAAGGAGGGTGGTTTAATTAAATGCCATTTTGGCATTCAGGCATCTACTAGAGAATATGCTTGTATTATTTAAGGCATGGATCAATGACTCTTTCTCAAATTAAACTTATGTGCTGTATAGGGTTATACCCATTTTATTATCTTTCACTGCACATCTGAGCATCTGCATACAGTATATCCACTTTAATGCTTGGAAAGGATATTAGGACAAATTGACTCTGCATCTGAGCATCCACCCACCCCCTACTGTTATTATCTTTTCATCTATTGTTTGATATCATTTATTAGTCTTAACATCCTTTGAACAATTTTATTTGTTTAAGAGTTTTTATGTTTGAATCTGTGACTATTTATATTTGCTAACCTTTTAATGTTTTTGATACTTTTATGTGTTATTGTGAGCATTAAATTTCCCTTTAGGGACTTAATAAAGTTGAACTTGAACTTGAATATTGCTTGGAATTTATTCCACATCTGAGCATCCACTCAAAATCCTGTAAGACCAAATGCAAACTTTCTCATAATTTTGAGTCATTAATCTGTTTGGCCACTTAACCCAGCAGGCAAATCTTGCACTGAGTACGGTATCTGCAAACTTCAAGTGGCCATATATTCTGTAACTGCTCCAACATATGAACTGGTTTAGATCATGCAGTAGTCCATGCTACCCACAGAGCATACGTTATTTTTTATTTGGTCCTGCCACTGTACAGGCAGTTATGCGATCCAGTGATGATAAGATCATAAGACACCTCAGATTTCAGTCTAGACTTCCACAGTTTACCTTACAGGTAGTCACTCAAAAATGAAAGCATGATTCATAACAGAGTATACACAAGTCATATGATGGTAATAAAGTTTGTGTCTGAAATTGGATGCAGCCCTCTTTGTTTTACAGAAGGGTGGTTTTGGAAGCTGTGGAGCTCAGAATTGAGAGTCAACTCTATGGTGTACACCTGTCAGTTTCTGTTTAATTTCCTAGAGGTTTAAACAGTCAAAATAATGTTTGTTTACATTTAAAATAACATCCAAATATAACCGCCTTTGAATTCCCTTTGAATCAACTGTAAACACAACAAGATATACAAATACTGGCTTAAAGAAAATAATTTTGGCATGCCCCCCTCTTCCAGTTCACAAAACATCCAGGACATTTGTTGCAAACCATTGGGTTACTGTGTACCTGATATGCAGAGATATTGCACATGAAACTGTGGCTTTTCCACTACCACAGGCAGCTAAGTGCTGCTGCCCTTTTCTAAGCAACCTGCATACCTGGCTGTGCTTAACCTGGCTGTGCTTAATCTAGCTCAAGCAGGGACAAAGTGATTGATCTGACAGTATGAGCATCCTTCTCTAACACGGATATAAATGTGGGTTCCCTTCTAAAAATGGAACCACCTGCTGTTGTGCATGATGTTCCACATAAGCAATGCAGTAGGGAAAACAGACAAGAGAGCAACAACTGAAAAAATGGTTGTGGCTGACCCAACTTGAACCAATTGGTTGGAAACTGGACTGTAAAACTCTATCTAAGAGTTAACTAACAAATCTAGCTCAAGCAATGTAACAGATCTATATCATCCATCTCTAACACGGATATAAACGTGGGTTCTATTCTAAAAATGGAACCTGCTGCTGTTGTTCACTGCATTGTTTGAATTACAGTAGCTGCCAATCAAAGAGCTGATCCAACTGAGAATTTTGACACCCCTGTACCAAAACTGTAATTTCGGGTGAAATTTTTGGCCCTTTAAGGGTATCAACATTTGAAAATGCTAATAATTAACATGATTAGCCATGTTTTACATCCAGTGGTAAGGAAAACAGTCAAAATTTCTGAATTTTGTGGTGTCCTAACTTGTAACAGTTTTGTGCATAATTTGAAAAAAAGTGTGTGTCACAAATTTTTGAAAGCCCAATTTAACCGTTAAGTTCTCACTGATAAAACATTTCTTTGTATGAAGGATGGGATTGTCTTAGTTTGACCATTTGTCATTAATATGTGAAGAAAAATTAACACCTTGGGGAAAATTTGTTGAATTACATGAACCAACTCAATGAGTTGCTTTTTAAGTTAGAAGGTTAGGAGAATTGGTACTGTTTGGGGTGAGAGAAGAGGGCCTTTAAGGACAACACTTGTCCAACCTCAAGGCCTTCGGACAATTTACATTACTGTATATAAGTGAAAAGGAAGTTTCAACTTTGTTTTCAGACCATAGGAACCTGCTCTAACTCCCTATTTTATTTGTGCAGCTGTTATTTATTTGACTACTTAATCAGAGGGCTGCATTTACAACTTTCCTGCTATTATTCATAGCTCTCCGACCATACATAACGTCGAAAGCAGGTAGCACTAGCTCGATGCGGTACAGCATTCCCGTTTCTGGGGGCCATTATATTTCCCAATTAATTTTCCAATGAAATTCCAGTATCACTTAGGAAGTACTTGTACTTAAAGGCCCAATTTTCTCATCCCAAATAGTACCAATTCTCCCAACCTTCTTAATTAAGCCCCTCCTACAATTGTCTGAAATTTACCCTCATTCAGACACAGTCTCTTTTTATTGCTTCAGGGTGAGTATAGAAAGCTCAAGGTGTATTTTCAAAACACTCTCAGAACAGTTCATGCTTTAGTACTCTGCATTGTTTGAATTAGCAGTCAATCAAAAAGCTGAGCCAATTGAGAGTTTTTGTTACCCTATACTAGAAGTGTAGTTTGGGGTGAGAGGATTGTCCCTTTAAGTGGTCCCCACAACAACTTTACAGAGGAACAATGTATGAAAAGTATAAGATTTGCCATGGTAACATGACTTCCGTTAACATAAATTCATTTTGTCTGTCTGTTGTTACTTTTACTTAAAACAATAGTCTAATTTCTTATGAAAACTACTTCAGATACTGTAGTTGAAAATAGTGTTGAAGTTGTAATTAATTGGAGATCCAAGGTCTTAGTTTCTTTGGAAGATTGAAAGCAGATTCAATATGGCAGATTTGATTTGTTAGCCTAGGCTAGACCTAGCCTTTAAACATCAACAACTTTGTTGGGCCTAACTTTAGGCTTAAAGGACCAAACCTCTCACCCCAAACTTCAATTTTGGAACCCCGGTACCTAAATTCTCAATTGGCTCAGCTCTTTGATTTAGGGCAGTGACCGTGTAGCGATTAATCGCTAAACAATCGCAAGAGGAATAAACGTTTAGTACAAAGCTTCTTGCGATTAATCGCAAATCCCCCTTTTTTTATGTCCTGCTGAAAAATCTCTTAATTTCTCTGTCTTTTACCCTATCAAAACAATTTTCATTTTTCTCTCATGTTGTCTTTGAATCTCCTGTTTCATTTCAATCTTTCCCGCACATATTCACGACTAAATTGGCAAGGCCTGTACGGTCTCGAAAATTGCCGAAATATATGACCCTAGGCCTAGCCTATCGATGGAGTCAGTGCAACCTGCATGCACAGTACTATAACAACAACAGTACGTAGCTAACCACAACGGTACTTAGTAGTAGTACGTAACTACTGTATGAACTGCAACAGCGTGTTTGTCACAGAAAGCACTACAGTAGCAACGTTTGTTTACTTTGCGTAAATCAGCCATGCAGGCAACATTGACTTTATGCAGTTCGTGCTTGAACGACCACATGCGTTCGTACTGTGTATTACAGTATGTAGGTATGACGAGATCTTACGTCCCCGGCGCCGCTAAGACAGTATATAGGCCTAAATGTCGAACATAATTTGATAATCCTCAACACTGAGATGTTGACAGGTAATCGCGATTAATCGCTAAACGATCGCCAAATTTTGCGATTAAACATTTAGTAATTTTGCTACACGTTCACAGCCCTACTTTGATTGGCATCTAATTCAAACAATGCAGAGTACCACAGCTTATATTACACAGCATGGATAGTACTGAGAGTGTTTTGATTATATAAATTGAGTTTTTCTATACTCACCTAGAAGCAATTAACTGAGATTGTATCTGGATGAGGATGAATTTCAGACAATTGTGGGAGGGGCTTAAGAAAGAAGGTTAGGAGAATTGGTACTGTTTGGGGTGAGAGAACTGGTCCTTTAAATTGGAGTCAGGCCCATATTGTTTCAAAGTTTGAGCTTTGAAAGCGCGCGCTGCTTAAACAGCCGATCATTAGTTTAAAGGTGAAAGGCCTTTAAGTAAACATGTGTCTAATGTTACTACACGTAATAGTACAACACACAATCATGACTGCAAGTTTTAAAGACCCAGTCCTCTCACCCCAAACAGTACCGATTCTCCTAACCTTCTTACTAAAGCCCCTCCCACAATTTTCTGAAATGCATCCTCATCCAGACACAATCTCAGTTTATTGCTTCAGGATTAGTAAACTTTCATGCTGTGTAATATAAGCTTTGGCATTCTGCACTGTTTGAATTAGCTGTCGACTAAAGAGCAGAGCCAACGGAGAATTTTCGTACCCAGGTAACAAAATTGTAGTTTGGGGTGAGAGGTTTGGCCCTTTCAGCATAGGACCATGGGTCTTTTTAAATTATAATGTGCACTTACCCTAGAAATGCAAAAACTAAATGGCATAGGCCTGGTTGCACACAAAATACTTTGCACAAGAAAATATATCTATATCATGAATCACAACAACTATCTTACAAAGTACAAATTGCATCATGACAAAATCTGAAGCATTTGATATTCCCTATACCAAAATGGTATGGCCATAAAGGCTATTAATTGGGTACTGCTGCTATCAATTTAGGACATGTACATGCCTTCATATTTTGTACACAGTTAAAATACAATTAGGATTTATGGGATAATGAGGCCTGTAAAACTTGCCATCGTTTCCTAGCTGACAATTGTCATTTTCAAACATGTTTTATGTAACCATTCGACTACTGCTTAAATACTACGACTGAGCACACTCGTACGTTGCATTATCGTTAGTTACTTGCGAAGTTGTGGTATACGTAGGCCTAAATCAACAGCATACTATAGTATAGGCAGTACCACTGAATTCCAAATGAGGAAACCCCACCAGGGATTCCCTTACTAGCGTAAACTAAACGAGTCTCACTCTCAGGGTTCTCGTTGTAAGATCATGTCCTTCATCTCGACGAGCACTACCTTGGGATGGATAAATACGTTCCGAACGAAAGCTTTCATAAACCTGGACACTGCGAGATATTTTCTCACTTGCAAAAGCGAAATACTCACGTTTCAAAGGCTTTGGGTTTGACTGTTTTTGACGTGGCATGGCTGGCTGCAAACAACAGAAAAGCCCTGGAGTTCAGCAGGGAAATCCCACCATTT